>OZ005743.1:28954442-29069220 GCA_963930735.1 Dioctria linearis | reverse complement strand
ATGATTAATTTCCAAGAAGAATAACTGAACACAAAACAAACTTCTTGCTTTGATTCTCTGCTGCGATATACCTAAAAGTAGCTTGGAACATCATAAGAAAGAAAATCTTTTGAACTACAATTTGTAAAAGAAACCAAACTTTTGTGTAGGAGCGCCAGTTTTAGCTGTAGTAGCGCACCTATTCAAAATTCCTACATAATTTTTATAAGCAAAACGGCCAATCGGCCCACTAGTGTATGTATTAGTGACACCCCCGATTTCATTGCTTTTTTTCTATATCAGGGTTTGGGCTAGGGCCATGACCGCCTTTAGCCAAATGGGGGCCTAAACTACTTTAGAATATAGGGGCGCTCTAACAGAATGTATATTGTAAACTAATTTGGACTGAAACACGAACAATAACGAAAAATATAATCGCAAACAACAACATGGGAAACACTGTTACGCTGCCCTAAGCGCGTAAAGGGTGGTGGCTCAGTAGAGATGTGTCGCCTGGGTCTTTGAAATTGTTGGTGGATAGTTCTATTGGGCGCCAAGTGGTTTTTCCCTATTTTTATGGAAATCCAGAGATACCACGAAACTGAGCACGCAATCCATACTCAATAAATTACCACATATACTAGATATACTAGATTTAATTACCACATATAATTGATAGTAATTAATCCACTAATTAATCCACTTTAGCTTTTACTTTTTAGTCATTACATTCTCCCCACAAGCTCATAGAACGGAACATAATCAATCTGACATAGGTACCTTTGCGCATATACGTTCTACGTTTTCCTGAAAACGTTCACGTTTATTGTTTTTTCTCTGCGGTAAGTTGTTTAAAATTTTTTTGCAGTTTAATACAAATAGTACACACTTCCATGTAAAAAAATTTTACTTAAAAAAAAAATGGAAAAAGTTATTTCACATCAAAACCTATCTAAATGGTGAAATGTTCCCACGAAATATGTAAAACATTATTTTAAAGCGTTTAAAAGAAAAATCAGCTGCCACACCAACCTACACCTTCTTCTCTACACAAATTCCAAAAACATGCATTTTAACAATATTCGGATGAAAGAAGTCTGTTATAAAGTTGCTTACAGAAGAAAAGAATATATGTCATTTAATAGGATTCTGCGATCGCCCTAATAAATCAAAATTTATACTCTAATCAAATGAAATAGAAAATATAAAAAAAGATTTTTAAAAAAGATTGCATCAAAATCCGCACTAAAAATAGAAAATAATTTCTCCTCTCACTTAATGAGAACAGCACAAAAGTTCTCTAGTGTTACGGTGAATAACAATTTCAGATATTGAAATTTGGAGCTCCTAATGTTCATCAAAATACTTAATTACATTACTTTGCTTTGACTTTGCCCTCTTTCTGTACCACGAAAATTTTAAATATAACTGAGTTCACAGTAATTCTCAATTAATGTTCCGTGGGTCTGCAGTACAAGGTTTCTGAAATGAAAACATGTTGTTTCACCCTATTTTTATTACATATTATTTACATTCCAAGAAAAAGATATAAAAGTCCACTTTTTATAAAAAAGAAAAAAATGCAAAATTAATTTTTTTCCTTCTTCCTGTGAAGTAGGAAAGTACCTACTTCATTCATTTCAATTTTGAAATGTCAAAATAATCGACTAAATGAAATGAACATTTCTACTGATTTCTTCGTCTTTTTATTCAGCTCAGCAAGCCTTGTATGACGTAGAATGAACTGAAAATGACACTTCACATTACAAATTCAAAATATTATTTCCAATTTAAGCACTTGAATTGCTCTAATTAGATATAGAATTTCCATTTAACAATGTACAATTTTTGTCACAACCTCTGGGAGCAGTTGACTAATTTGTCGATTATTTAGTCGGGTTTTTTGACGTTTCTTCATCGAAAATTCATTATAGTTCATTTTGTGGTAGATAATAGTGAAGACACAAAATGAACTGTGTTAAAAAAAGCTCGACAAAATATGTCAAATTTCACGACTAAATAGAAGGACAAAGCTTACATCCCTTCTTCGAAGATTATACAGATTTTTGCTTAATTGTGAAGCTTTACCTAGTCTATCCTGGACATCTTTGCGTACTGCCTCGAGTGACCTAGCGTGTAACTCTATATCTAATTCTTCGTCCTCTATAAATGTTTTGAGTTTTTCCCGAAGACTAGCATTTCCTTCCCAAAGTTAATAAAATACGGACGCAATGTTGTTGTCTCGTGCTGGGATGTCCGAATGCTCAAGCCACTTTTTGTAACTGTTGATCCCACTTCCGGTGGTTCTCGGACACATAAGCACGCAGGATCGTTTTAACAACTTGGTTCACCCTTTCTGATGGATTTGCTTGGGGGTGATAAAGAGCTGTGAAGCAAATCTCTATCCCATATCCTTGACATAATTTACCAAAATCCCTGCTCCGAAACTGTACACCGTTATCACAGATTATTCTACTAGGAGCCCGAGTAAAAGAATGACATGGTCTTCTGATTTTTTGCACACTAATTTGGCCGAAGCCGAGCTAACTGGCAATAATAGGACGAATTTGCTGAGCTGATCCACACTGTTAATATGAAGGAAAAACCGTGGGTAGATTTAGGTAGGGGCCCGATTAAATCAACACACAATGTCTCCCACGGTCTAGAGGGTAGCTTACGTGCCGCCATTAACCCAGCAAGCTTTTGTACATCTGGTTTAACCGCTTGACACGTAGTACAATTCCTCACAAACTTCGCTATGATTTATCTCATTTTATGCCAATAGAACTGCCTTTGTAACCGATCGTAACTCTTTTGAACCCCACAATGTCCAGAGGTGGGACTGTCATGGGCGGCTACCATTATAGTCTTACGCCTCTCTTTTGGAACCACTTCCCTCCACTTATCTGATGCTGCCACAAGATCAGGGTATTTATCTCGACAGTGTTTCCATAATTTTCCGAGCTCGATGCGCCAGTCGGGATATTGTGTAGGCGTTACCATTACTTGTTCCATCATCTTATTGAACCATTTGTCCGTGGAAGCGTATTTTGCTATGCTCAATGACTCCAGTTCAGGAACGGACCGAGGCAATAAATCAGGAACAACATGCTCTTTTGCTTTTTTATGTATTAGTTCAAAATCAAATTGTTGCATCTTTACTGCCCTACGGGCGAGTCGACCGGTGGGATCCTTTAAGTTATGCAACCATACCAAGGATGCGTGATCCGTAACTACGGTGCATTTCGTTCCTTCCAGGTACGGCCGAAATTTTTCGACTGCCCACAAAAGAGCAAGACAATCACGCGCAGTAGTAGAGTAGCTTCTCTCACACCGACTAAGAGATCGACTTAAATATGCTATCACGTTCTCTTCTTCACCGTCCTGCTGGGTCAAAATAGCACCAATGCCGTAGCCTGATGCAGCCGTTTGGACAATAACAGGTAGCTGGAAATTTGGGCAGCAGAGGATTGGGGCACTCATAAGTTTTTCTTTTATTAATTGTAAAGCTTGGTCACACGCATCATTCCAGTTAAGTTTCTTGTTCTTTTTCAAAAGAGTAGTTATAGGCGCTGCGGGAGAAGACAACTAGGGAACGAAACGTCTATACCAGGCTGTCATACCTATAAATCTCCTAACTTCCGTTACATTTTCGGCCGAGGGATGTCGAAGATGCATTTAACCTTGTTTGGGTCCATCTAGTCCATTCTCCCCAACAACGTAACCGAGATATTTCAACTTAGCTCTGCAGAACTCACACTTATCTTAATTTATGATTAAGCCGGCTCTTTGCTGGTGATTAAATACTTCCTGTAGAATCTCTTAATGCATTTCGAATGTTTGTGTTATGATTACTACATCGTCAAAAACGTGTTCTTCTAGCCTTCCAGACAGGACCCGATCTATCAGCCTTTGCCAAGTTGCCGGAGAATTTGTTAGGCCAAGCGGCATTGTACAGAACTGGAAGAGGCCTCTTCCAGGGACTGTGTACGCAGTGTACTGTTTGGATTCCTTTTCCATCGGTACCTGCCAAAAAGCTGATTTTATGTCCAAAGATGAAATATATTTGGCATCTCTAAGTTTATTGAGTGTGGAAGAGACGTAAGGGATAGGATAGGCGTCCGTTTTTGTAACCTTCTTCAGTTTTCGAAAATCTACGCAAAATCTGTAACTACCATCCTTCTTCCTTGCCATTACAATCTGCGAATCCCAAGCACTATCTGACGGTTCGATGACTCCCTCTTCTAGCATATTATCAAGTTCCGAGCTTATCACCTTCTGGAGCGCTGGAGCGACAGGATAATATCTCTGTTTGATCGGCGCAGATTCTGTTCTTATCACGTGGTCAACTGCCTTGGTGCAACCTAATCCCGTACCCATTTCTCGTCTCGTACGTTCTAAGAGATCATCCGACTGCTCCTTCTGGGTTGCGGAAAGCGTAGAATGGTTTTCTAGCGAGCACACGAAGTCCTCAGGTGCACTATTCTCTCTACACCAAAAATTCTTATTTAAATTTGCTGAAATGCCCATTTTCTGCCAGAATTCTGTCCTTAATATAAGTTCGTGAAGTAAAGCAGGTATAACTAAAACTTCAAAGATTTTTATTCCTCCTTCCAATTGGATAGGTAAGGTTAATTAACCAATAACACCAATCTTATCGCCATTAGCGAGGGTAACTAAGATTATTTCAGATTCCGTTAATTTAATAACGCTTGCTTGTAATTTTCTCCCACCTAAGATGGTCCTTGAAGCCCCTGAATCCAATAATCCGCCTAAAGAAATTTTTAAAATTGATACTTTTAAGTAGGGTCTTACGTCCCCATTCACCTGAGTGAAAATGTAATCCAGCAGAGCTGACTCAGGAAGGCACCCATTTTTTACATCACTGCAGACAAAATTACTTATTATTCTCCTTTCGGCGACGCGGTGGGGTATGTTGGAGCTCAGAACGCCGCTCCCTACTGAGCTCGCCCTCCGTTTTCCGAATGAACTCGATATTTGTTTTGCATATTTTCCCGATTCCGCTCACTAGGAGAACAATTTTGACACCTTGGTCGAGTTACGCCACTTTTGCCATCACAACTTTTTGAATCAGAACTCTTTTGTCCTGACTTTATTGATTGATCATAGGTTCTTGTACCTTGATCTTGAAGTGGGCGAAAACGGTTCGTGTACCGCAACACCAGTACCAAGTTGTTAATTAAGATTAGTGATTAACCACAGGTTCTTAATGATTGATCAAAGGTTCTTGTACCTTGATCTTGAAGTGATGGTGTTAGACGGTTCTTGTACCGCTACACCAGTGAAGACTCTACCTTGATAAGAATACAAACGTATACGTTTAATGCTAACAAAAAACTGGTTGCTTTATTGCCAATAATTATTATATATATTACAAAATAATTTTACCTAACTTACTTATCAGCCAGCAAAAATTACCTAGTAAGCATTTCTCACGATTAAAATATTCGAGCAAAATATAATTTCTCATGCAAAGCTCTGACGAGAAATATTAAACGTGTCAAATATCCTCTAGCTCAGAAAGAAAGAAAATATTTTTATTTGTGGGAATTTACTTGTATGAAGTGATGGCTTTGCATATGATTTTCTTGCGTGAGAAATGCTTACCATTCTTATTGTTGGAATGTAGGTAGATTATGCCATGCATAGACGTCCTCCACCGCCTTGAATGATAATTCAAGAATTTGCAATATAGAAGTTCACGCCAAATTCGGGTGCAGCTTCTTGGTCAGTGTTGGGAGGTGTCTTGTTCTGGTGTTGCTTAGTCCATAGGCAAGTTGGCCGGTATTTCCAGATGAGGTAGATGATCACCACTATTACTAGCAGCAAAGCGGTGTACCAAATTGTGAATTGATGATAATCATGCGGCTGAATTTTGGCTGGTCGATCACTATGAAGGTCTAGTAGCCGTTTCTTGATTGCCTCCAATTCTTTCAGGTGAGGTTGGTAATCCGAAGTATAATGGAATGCAGGTGCCAAATATTTTGGTGTCAGGTAGTCCGTCAGGTTGCCAGATGGTGTATAGGACATCCTGGAGCTGGATGGATATATATTATGTCCTTGAATTGTAATTAGTCGTTACTTGATGACACAGTTGCTTTGGATCGTTAAAATTCCAGATCCTTCAATTACAAATTGGGAGACATCGTTGTTGCAGACAACGTTTATTGTGGTTTTTTCCTTTAAAGCATATATCCATCGATTTGGATTATGCATTTGAATCCAATGGGTCCATCGTCTATTTTCATTAATTCGCACGTAGGCGATTGAGTCAAATGGTTGATGAAGTTTACTTCACATGCGCTGATAGCTGAACCTTTACGATATATTGGGTGTTTTTGATTGCATACTAAGGCTGGCGGTGTGATCTTAAACAACTCGAAGTCTTCTAAGGCCAATAATGGAAGATTGAGCTGGAATATGACATGCTCTAATGTAGCTCTTCCTTCAATAGTCATAAGGCCGTCGTATCTTAGCATGTCATCCTGCGATGCTGGTAATCTCAATGATGGTGGAAGATGACTCTTAATTTTGATGAGTTCCTGCTTGAGCTGAGCTGGCGAAATCAATTGTGGACTGATTTTTTCATGATGAGTATTAATAATCACATCTAAGATGGAATTTTGAACTCTGTGAAAGTTCGAAGCTAAGAGAGTTGTTTGTATAGCTAGAGATGTGAGTAATTGTGATAACGTTTCTTGATGTAGTTCTTCTCTAATGGTAGTTATTTGGTTGATTAGGTGGTCTACATGCTTCTTAAGGTCGCGGAATTGTTTATCAATTGCTTTTTGGTCCTTCTTCATTACATTTATAGTTGCGTCTATGATAGATGTTTGATTTTTGATCAAGTCTACGAGATGAATTTCATTTTGCTGAATACCATTGATGGTTTGAGACATTTCTTTAGCGTATTCCTCATCCAACACTCCGAACAATGCATTTGCCACGTTACCAACAAATTTTAAGGCTTCTCTCTTAGCTCTAGTTACTTGAGTTTCTGGTAGTAATAACTCATTGTTCATGGTTAGTTCTTCATGAAGATGTCGAAACTGCTCCAGAATATGTGAACATGAATCATGTGCTTCGATTAAGCTGCATACCTTGTGTAGATTTTGAGTGTTGTTAGTGAAAGTTGTAAATTCCTAACATAGGGTGCCATCTCGTAATAAGCTATGAGCTTCCATTTGCTAGAGATGATGTTGGCGGCTCCCAGGTTTTCGAAATGTATGCCTGGTTGAGTGCTGAATGGGCTGATTTTGATTGGCGAAACTCTGACTATCGGAAGAACAAGAAAAGCAATTAATAATGTTACAACGGCTGAGCCCAGAGAATGTCTTTGTTTCTTTCTTATATTGCTACAGGCTCTATCTGACTTGCTTGATGATTCTTTTGGGTTCAAGCTGTTTGTTGCTACAGTTTCGGGCTGGGATATATTTTCTTCTCTCCTCATAGAGGGTAACATATTTTGCTCTGTACTGGTATTGGTAGTTACCTTATCTTCTATTGGAAGTGGTGCGAGTTTGTGGATGACCCGGCGCAGTACGCCAGTTGAAGTCCGAACGTCTGCCACTCGTATTAAGCCATCGTTTCCCTTAATGGTGTTGATGATTCGCCCCAGGGGCCATTTTAGTACAGGCAGATTGTCATCCTTGAGAATGACCATGGTATCTAGTTGAAGATTTTGACAACGTTGCTTCCATTTGTATCTGTGCTGCAGATGATTCAAATATTCGGTAGTCCAACGCCGCCAAAATTCGTTCTAGAGATGTAATACAAGCCTCCAACGAGTGAGAAGACTGGCCTTTACTGGGTTCGCCGTAGGATCTATCGGACTTGTATACGTTAATGATGCTGAAGATAGCGTGCGTTGTAGTAAGTGTTTGCCTGACTTGACTGCAGCTTCCCAAAGACCGCCGAAATGTGGAGCACGGGGCGAAATCATATGAAAGTCTATGCCGCTACCACTACATGTGGTGATGATTCTTTCTCGTGTTTCATTGGAATTGAATATTTCCTTCATCTCTTGCAGTTGATTATTGGTGCCAACGAAATTTGTGGCATTGTCACCATACATATTTTTGCAATGCCCTCTACGTGCCATAAAACGTCGGAGCGCTCCAATAAATCCTTGGGCGGTGAGATCGCTGACTAACTCTAAGTGTGTAGCTTTGGTTGCGAAGCAACAGAATACTGCTATATAAGTTTTTTGGGGTTTCTTTCCCCTGATCTTGAAGTGAGTCCAAACTGGACCGCAGAAGTCAACACCACTTTTTACAAAAGGGCGTGCCGATTGTACCCTATCTACTGGTAAATTTCCCATCAGCTGTGATAGGAATTTCGGTTTGGCTCTAACACACTGAACACAATGCTGAACTACAGAACGGGCAAGTGTTTTACCTCTCATAGGCCAAAATGTCTGTCTTGCTATCGATATTAGAGTTTGCGGACCTACGTGAAGACTCTCCTTAGGCATGTCATTTAGCAAAAGTTTTGTAAGTGGATGAGAGTACGGTGGCAGCATCGGATGTTTCGCATTATAGGATAGGTTAGCTGCCTGCAGACGTCCTCCAACTCTTAGAATACCTCTTTGACCAATAAAGGGCGTGGGGCTGCTGAGTGGGCCATTTTTAGGAACTTCTCCAAAGCATTTTAAATGTGCAATGTCTTCTACGAATTCCCGGATTTGATTTGATTTGACAATAATTGTTTGGGTTCATCCAACTCTTGTGTGCTGGGGGAAATGTTGTTTGTTGGCTACTGATTGAGACGCGTGGTATTAGCTATGAATCGCAATATATGGGCCACAATGCGCTGAAGCTTTCTGAAGGAGTTTTTGTGGTCCATAGTGGTGATGAGGTCTGCTGATCTTTCCACTACTGAAGTGGTCACCACATTTCGTCTTTTCTCAGTATCGTTTTCAATTGTCTTCTTTGTGTATGACGGAGGCCAATTTGTTTCTGTGCCGTGCAGAAATAATGGTCCATAAAACCAAAGAGTGGATGCACTAATTTTTTCTGGAGCAATCCCTCTCGATAGGATGTCAACGGGATCCTCTTTGGAGCCAAAATGTCGCCACTGTTGAGGTATGGTCAGTTGTTGGATTGCGGATACTCGATTTGCTACGAAAGTGTGGAATGAGGATGAAGACGAGTTTACCCAAGCAAGAACTATTTCAGATTCTCTCCAGAAATGTATGGTTTCACTCTTGATTGCCATGTCCTGTTGGATTCTATGAGCTAATTCGGCCGCAAGCTTGGCTGCGCAAAGCTGTAGTCGCGGTAGTGTGATTTGTTTGGCTGGAGCAACTCTTGATTTCACGCACAATAAGCGGACTGTTATAATATTATTCTCTTCCATTGCTTTGATGTAGGCGGCAGCTCCATATGCCTTTTCTGAAGCATCGGCAAAGATGTGGTATTGTATGATTTTTGGAACTCTGTGTGAAAATATATGTCTGGAGAACTTGATGTCATTTAAAGCCTGCAGTCCATTGCGATATTTTAACCAGGAGAAATGTAGTTCTTGAGATAGTGCATAGTTACATAAAAATCTCGTTTGAGAGTCTCGGAGCCCAGTGGGTGAGAGTTAGCGCGTTCTTCTGCTGGTGTCTGCAAACACTTTGTGGCCAGGTACGGAGCACATGTCGTCCCATATGTCACAGTTCGTAATTTGAAGCATTTTAGATTCTGGTTTGGTACAGACCTCCACCATATGAGATGGTACCTTCTATCAGCCTCATCTAATTGTACTTGCCGGTACATCTTCTCTATATCGGCGGTGAAGACAAATCTAGGCATGCGAAATCTCAATAGGATGGAGAAAACGTCGTCCTGAATGGTCGGCCATGTCGGCCATGAATGTCATTCAATGATATATTAGAAGATGTTTTAGCCGAAGCATCAAACACTACTCGATAATTTGTGGTGCTACTGTCCGGCTTGGTGACACAATGTTGGGGCAGAAAATAATATGGCCTTTGCACTGTGTTGAAATCGACTTCCTCCATATGTCCAAGCTTGAGATATTCTTCCATGAACTGAGTGTATTGTTCTCTTAACTCATTTTGTTTGGCTAATTTGCATTCTAAGACTATAAATCTTTGAAAAGCGATGTCTTTGGATTCAAACAGTTTTATTGGATCGTCTTGGAATGGGAGTTTTACGATAAAACGGCCGATTGCTTTTCTTTTGCTCGTTTGATTGAAGTATATTTCGCATTTTCTTTCTGAAGATGTAAAATTCTTATTTGTTCCTTCTGTGTCCTCTATCTTCCAAAATATTTCGAGTTGCTTATCCAATCCTTCATCTTCACTGCATACTCCGCTCGTAGAATGCGTTTGAGCTGCTTGAGTCGTTTTGCCGGTTACTGTCCAACCGAATACCGTATTCTGCAAAGTCGGTAATGCGTCTCCCAGCTTGATTTGTCCCACTGACAAAATGGAGTAGTAGATTTCTGCCCCGATAAGGAGATCTATGGATCCAGGGTTATTGAATCTTGGATCTGCAAGTGGAATGTTGTGTGGCATAGGCCATGATCTTGTATCTATTATTTGTGCGGTCTGCGGAGATATTATTCGGGGTAATACATGGGCCTCTAATCTTGTGGTAAAACCTCTGACAAGCGATTCCAATATGATGTTTACTCTGTGCTGAGTCTGGTGCTTGCGTTGGCCAATTCCTTCGATGCACACTTGTTCCGATGTCTCTGGTAGTTCTAATTTCTTTACTGTCTGGTCTGTTATAAAGTTTAGTTGGGAGCCTGAATCTAGTAACGCTCTGCATACTGTAGATTTCCCATTACCATTTGTTAACTTAACCATGACGGTACTCAGCATTATATATCCCCTGTAATGCAGGGTTGTTAGAGAGATGTATTTGTGAGCTGGTTTGTTGACTTCTAATGACGATGTATTACTTGATGACTGAGCTCTTGTAATGGTTTTTGATGCACTTCCTTGGGCTTGAGATGGAGAGGTAATGGCAGAAGTTTGCCTTGAGGATATATCTGGAATATGCAGGAGCGTGTCGTGTCTCTTGGAGCACTTCGTACAACCTCTGGCTGGACAAGTATCTGGTTTGTGTCCGACCTTCAAGCAGTTTACACACCCGTTTATTCCTCTGACTTGCGTTAATGTTTTGGCTGGCGTTAACTGGAGGAATTTTGGACAAAAGAAGAGTTAATGATTGTCCTGACATGCAGGGGAATTGAATCCTGTCGCGATTCCTGATGTAAGTGAGCGTATGGTGTGAGATCTTCATTGAACTTCCTCCATTGATTTGCCTTTATGTCCAATGGCTTCCAATGACTGAAAGCGAGTTTCTAAAAATTCAATAAACTCTTTCATTGGCTACAGTATTCTGGGTTGTTTTAAAGATTGTTCCCACAATGTGTTTGTGGTTTTATCTAGTCTCTTGACTAGTATGTGGAGCAGCAGGGGATCCCATTGGCTTGTTGCAACTTCTAAGTTTTCCAGGGCGAGTAGACACTCCTGGGTGGTATCATGGATTGCCTTTATAGAAAAGGCGCTTTCACTTGTAGCTGCTGGTTGCGATAATAGCTTGTTTAGCAACGCTGTGACCAGTAACCGTGTGATCTCATAACGTTCGTTTATGATTTTCCATGCAGCGACATAATTTGCGTCGGATGTAGTAAAATGCCTTATATGTCTTTCTGCTTCCCCTGATAGGCTGGATTTCAAATACCACATCTACTGGCAATCAGCAATATGTTGTTGGTGCACTAATTCGGTAAACAGCTCACGAAATTGTCGCCACTTCAGATAGTCGCCATCGAACCTTGGTAGGGCTATCTTAGGAAGTTTCATCACAGTACCAAGATTTGTACCTGCACTGGTTGTTTGCATGCTCATTTGCGGATTTGTAGCATGATTATTGAATGCTTCATGCAGTCGTATGAGTGCTTTTTGAGTTTCTTCTTCTAAGTTGAAGTAATTTTCCACATCATAACCTAGTGCACTTGGCGCATCTGTTTGCTTCCAGATCTGATGATGGAGGCATTGTAGTTCATCCCAATAGCGTTCAATTGTTTTTATTTTAATTTGATAAAATTCCCTTGATTGAAGCTGATCATGTGTGTGCAAGGCTGTTAGAGTGCGTTGTAAGCCAGTTATAAGGAACTATTGCTTACGAATTCTTCCAATTACATTGTCGTTGGGTGAGGTTCCTTGAAGTATATTGGACGGCATGGCCTCAGTTCCAGTAGCCATTGGGCTTTCAATTGTATTGCTGTCCTCTGAATTTTTAATTACATCTTCCGCAGCCTCTGAATTGTTCTTGCTGTCTGAATCTGTCGACGAGTGTCTACTTGCTGGCTCTTGAAGACGCCAATGCGAAACGTAATATCTTGTATAGTAGCCTCCAAGATTGATTGAATTTTATTGTAGTAATTCTTGGTGATGTAAGCGTGGTTAGCTTCTGCTCCATATTTCTTCCGGATTTCCTTGTCTGTTGTCTTAAAATCGTTCCCTAATTCAGTTAACGTACGTAACCTGCTGGTTAGGTATTCTAACGTCTTCCGGGAGGATGTATCCTTACTATAATTTGTTGCCATCCGTTCTATTTCTGCGCCAGTTGTTTGCTGTCGATCAGTTAAATCATCTAAATTGCTCATGTTGATTTCTGGCTTTTGCAATTATCAATAATGAATTATCTTCTATACACGTGAGTAAATCACGTCGGGGTCACCAATGTTGAATCAGAACTCTTTTCTCCTGACTTTATTGATTGATCAAAGGTTCTTGTACCTTGATCTTGAAGTGGGCGAAAACGGTTCGTGTACCGCAACACCAGTAACAAGTTGTTAATTAAGATTAGTGATTAACCACAGGTTCCTAATGATTGATGAAAGGTTCTTGTACCTTGATCTTGAAGTGATGGTGATAGACGGATCTTGTACCGCTACTCCAGTGAAGACTCTGCCTTGATAAAAATACAAACGTCTACGTTTAATGCTAACAAAAAACTGGTTTCTTTATTGCCAATAATTATTATATATATTACAAAATAATTTTACCTAACTTACTTATCAGCCAGCAAAAATTACCTAGTAAGCATTTCGCACGATAAAAATATTCGAGCAAAATATAATTTCTCATGCAAAGCTCTGACAAGAAATACTAGACGTGTCAAATATCCTCTAGCTCAGAAAGAAAGAAAATATTTTTATTTGTGGGAATTTACTTGTATGAAGTAATGGCTTTGCATATGATTTTCTTGCGTGAGAAATGCTTACCATTCTTATTGTAGGAATGTAGGTAGATTATGCCATGCATCGACAACCAAAGCAGCGACGAGGTTCTCTGCAAAAACGAGCTGTGTGACTTTCTCTTTGGCAATTATAACACTTGTATACTGATTTATTTGGTTGGTTTACGACAGAAATATGAGGCTTCTCACACGAAACATATGCCAAGTCCGGCTCTAATAAATGTACGTTTTTCTTAGACGGTGGGGGTATGAAAGCCTCGACGGATACTCGAACTGCTTCCAGTTTTCTTCCAAGCTCTACGAGCTCGTCTATAGATTCTATTTCACTCAGACCGAACTGGCTTTGATAAAACGGGCTTATATTTTATTTTAAGATTTTCATTTTCTGGGGATCATTCATCGGTATCGTTAATTTATTAAACAAGCTAACCATTACAGCTACGTACGTACCCATGGATTCTTCCCTTCCTTCTGTCCGTCGCTTTATCTCTTCTGTAAGGCGGTCGTCGTAATCAATTGGAAGGAATTCCTTCCGGAGCTCTTTAATCAGATCGGACCACTATTTGCATTTACTATTATAGGCCCTATACCACACCAGAACACGACCGGTGAACAAATCAAATTAGTGTGAAAATAAATTTTGTTGCAACCGCAAAGGGGTCAAGGGAAATTAGGTCGTAATATAGGTAAAAAATAACAAAAGAAGAGCAGAATGATGATTATGCAATAATCTCTAATAGAACTCGGGTGAATTCTTTGCATTTTAATTTTACTACCGTGAAAAAAAAAGTAGAATTACCGTCAGTTTGAGGTAAATTTGGGACATTAAAAGATCTGTAAGATTTGCTAGTAACGACATTTGGATTGATACACTTTTCCTAATGTGCTACATCGATCTCAAAAATAAACAAACAAATTGGATTTAAGTATATATAGTAAAAAACCCTTAGACACATAAGGTTTTAAGGATATCAAAAAGTTTCTGAACATAAATGGAGTGGCTGAAAGAGGATGGAAATTTATCCCGACCACGGACCATATGAGATTTTCCGGTAGATTGGAACCCTCAACTCTCCATCACACAATGAAAATATGTAATAATTAGAGAATGAAGGATATAAGAAAGTCAATCAGTTAAACTTCCGAAATTCCTGAAGAATCACGCTTTCCAACAAATTAAATGACATATTTCGTCCTTCAGAAAAATTGTTGGAATCTGAGATGCGCGCAACCTAATTATCGACTACAGATTTACTCCTTCTCAGCAGCATAGGAATATGTAATAAGTAGGTAGGCAGGTACCACCTTGAATGAAGTAATGTAAACGCTCTAGGTATGTGGAGCTCGTAATGATGATCGTTATTATGTAGAGCAACATGAAAGGGCGATTTGATAAATGTAAGCTCCTCGAGAGATATTAGCAAAATAGGGCATGGAAATAAAATTAGCATAAGACGACGGCATTTAAAATAACAAAGAAAATCGACAGAAGGGGTAACTATGCATCAACAGCCGCACTTTTAAATTGAAGATGACTTTGCACACTCTTGGCCTTCCTTCAATAGTATTAAGCCATATTCAAGGCAAAAGTAAGTAAGTAGAAAAAGTATTCCAGTAGCAGCAACAGTAGTTTTCCATTTTAAAAAGTTAAACAATTTTCTGGTTTCTATAAAAATTTCTAATTGAAGATTTTATCTTGAAAGACAAACGCGTTCTCATCGCATAAGGAAAAAACGGACAGTTAAAAATTTTCTTACTTGATATATGTACTTACATTTTTTTATTGTTATTTCAATTGCTACGCAAAACTGAAAAACCAAGTTAAATATAAATTATACCATGAACTTGAAAAACTTTTTGTTGAGGAGAATTTCGTAATTTTTTAAATTAACAAAAGCTATTGTTTGAATTAATGTTAATTTTGCTATTAGCTTAGTACGTATGTTTATATGAATTCATAATTTCTATTAGCTTTGAATTAAATTTGAATTGTTGCGCCAAATCTCTAAATATAAATGTAATCAATCGTTTGCAACTTCATTGTTATATTTTTCTGCCCTTTTTTTGTAATCTGTCAGTCAGTCGCATTAGAGTACTCGCAGCATGAACAAAACTTTGTACATTTTGAAGATAATAATAACTAGAGGTCCACTACAACAGAATCGTTTCATTTATTGCGTTCACCTAATCATTTTTTCATATCCCAGAAACTACTGATATTAACATTGGCGCCCGTGCAGGGACTTACATATAACGAGATATTGGTTCACGCTGGACAAAAATAACAAGAGCAATTTTGTGCGGCTCTGCGGTGAAATAGGAAAAAATATTATCATTGCATTTAATGGATTAGCGGTTTGTTCTTTGTGCGCAATCTTTAGGAATTTGCTGGAATTTTTTGGATTTACAATGCAGCGGTAGTTATTAGTAAAATTTGGATGATTCGCTGTAAGTACTATTCTATTGGTTTGATGAAATAAAAACAAAAGGAATCGAGGTTGAAATTATATGTGCAAAGAACATTGTGGAAATTGCGAATACATTATTTTGGAAAATAATTTAGCTGGGAAAATATCAACTTTGAGCACAAAATTATTCGAAATATTTATAGTGTAATAGCGGTTTTATTGTTTAAATCACAATCGCTTGGAATTGACAATATCCTCGTACTGTATTTGGCTATATTTGTAGTGTAATTCTAGATAGACTTTTCAGTATATATCTGCACTTAATACTTAAGACTTTTTACATAATGGGTGCAAATGATGACAATGAAAGTGTCGCGCACAGTAATAAAAGGAAAGCGGACTTGCGGGTATTACGTGGTACAGTAACCATGCAACAAACGAAGATGAAAACTTTCTAGAAACCCCGGTAGATCGGTGCCGCTATCTGAACTAGAAACGAGGTTAGGTTTGCTCAAAATTATTTATTGCGTTTTAATGACATTCAATTGCAATTAGAGTGTGAAGATCCCGAAGATAGTGATAAGCGTCAGTTTTATGAAGAATCTTACATTTCGGTAAAAAGTAAAATCTTATCTCTGATTGAACAAAAACGCCCTCGGTCATCGTTGCCCGCTGTAGATCTGGCTGCTTCCTTTCTCCCTCAAAGGACTAATGCCAGTTTACCTAAAATCGTAATTAAGAAGTTTTCTGGAAATTACATAGATTGGCCTGATTTTTACGCCACTTTCAAAACCCTAGTAGAAGAGAATGAAGGATTCAGTAATGTTGAAAAGTTGGCATATTTACGGGGAGCATTAGATGACTGTCCTTTGCAAACTATAAATAATATAAGTCTAGACTTAGACGGTTTTAAAAATGCGCTTGATCTCTTAAAAACTCGTTATGAAAACAAACGCCTCATATTTCAAAGTCAGATAAAGGACTTGTTTGATTTGACACCAGCTGAAAAGTATTCCGTTTCCCAGCTAAGAACGACAAGTGACACAATTAAATCGCACATTCGAGCATTAAATACTATTGCTAGTCCTGAGCAAATAACAGATGGTCTACTTCTTCAATTAGTTAGAAATAAAATTGATAACATAACTCTCATGCAATGGGAAGAAGAAGCTCCTCTTGATGTTTTACCCGCTTGGGATGAATTTCATCTTTTTTGGATAAAAGATGCAAGGCTCTAGAGAATTCAGAGCATGGACATCATATTTCGTTTCGGTTGCTTAAAGTGGAAACTCCGAATTTCAATTCTCATAAAACCGTCAAACAAAATCGTCGTAAAACTTCTTTCACTGTGACTAAGACAGCTTTAGTTTGCAACTATTGTAAAGGTTCTGATCATGAAATCACATCGTGCACTACCTTCCTTAGATTGAACCCTATTGAGAGTTTCAATGAGGTAAAAACAGGAAATTTGTTCATTAACTGCTTGAGAGCGGGACACATCACGAAACATCGCAAGGCGGGACGTAGTCGCTATTGTAACTTCAAACATAATACCTTGTTGCACAGACATACTCCTCCTAATCAGTCGTCTGGATCAGCTGTTGCATCTGCTCTGAGTGACACGTGGAGCTCAAACAATAACAATTTGTTGCCTAACACAACTGCGTTAACATCCAATTTGAAGGAATCTAAACATTTCAAGGATCCTAGTGTAGATATCGCCGACGTTGTATTGGCTACCGCGATTGTTCATATAAAAAATAACAAGGGAGAACTACATCCCTATAGGGCTCTTTTGGACTCAGGATCATCGTTCCATTTTGTTTCAGAGCGTCTAGCTCAGCAACTTCGCATAAAAAGGGAAAGGGCCAACATAAGTGTTTCTGGTATCGGCTCTTCTGTTACTGCTGTGAAACACAAAGTACAAATTGTTCTTGAATAATTATTGCGCTACCTTTGAAGCATTATTCCTGCCAAAAATCACAAGTGATCAACCATCTCGCACTGTGCATGTTAAGGAGTGGAAAATCGCTAAAAATGTTATGCTTGCAGATCCAGAATTTAATACACCTCTACATATAGATGTACTTATTGCAGCTAGTTTGTTTTTAGAACTCCTTTCGGTGGGACAAATACGGTTACGAAAAGGACGTCCGATTTTGCAAAAAACTCTTCTGGGCTGGATCGTCTCTGGAGGTAGGCCAACATCCTGTGGAAATTGTTTTGTAGTTGTTGATAAGGTTGCACGAGCTGAAGAGAACCTCGAGCAACTTATTCAAAAATTTTGGGACGTAGAAGATTACAAGCCTTCGTCAAAAACATATTCGTCTGAGGAAAAGGCGTGCGAGCAGCACTTTGTAGAACACGGTCAACGTGATCATTCTGGTAGATTCCTGGTACATTTACCCTTTCGCAAAAGCCCTGATTTTTTAGGAAATTCAATAGAAGTTGCTCAGAAACGATATTTCGGTTTGGAACAAAGACTTTCAAAGAACTCTGAGTTGAAGCAGCAATACTTACAATTCATGGACGATTATCGGGCTACAGGACATATGGAAAAAATCCCCTTTCACGCTCTCCCAAAGCAGGACTATTTCCTCCCACACCAATGTGTTTTTAAGCCGGACAGTAGTAGTACAAAGCTTCCAGTCGTCTTTGATGACTCATGTTAAACGATCACAGGATATTCGCTCGACGACGTTTTTATGGTTGGGCCTGTTGTGCAAGATGATTTATTTCCCATTCTCCTTTGATTTCGATCTCATAAGTATGCCTTGACTGCGGACATTTCAAAGATGTACCGACAGGTACAGCTGCATCCGGAAGATAACAAGTGGCATTGCATTTTATGGCGAGACTCACCGCAGAGCCCTCTTGAAGCGAATCGTTTACTTACCGTTACATATGGAATCTCTTCCGCATCTTAACTCGCGACTCGATGCCTTCAGCAACTCGCTCAAGATGAACGAATAAAATATCCTGTTGGTGCATCCGTTCTGCAGCGTGATTTCTACGTGGACGATATGCTGACGGGCGCGGATAGTATAGCTGAAGCAATGAAAATGCGTACTGAAGTGGATCAACTTCTTCTCGCTGGAGGTTTTACTTTATCTAAATGGTGCTCAAATAGCTCAAAGCTTCTTTCATCTATTGATGATGCTAATTTGGAAAAATATTTGCAAATTTGCGGTTACAATGCAATAAAAACTCTTGGTATGATATGGCAACCACAAAAGGATGTATTTCGTTTCGTTTACAAGACCAGTGATAATCAACGTCGAGCAACGAAACGTCTAGTTCTTTCATCAATAAGTCGTCTCTTTGACCCAGTGGGGCTTTGAAATCCCATCATAGTTAAAGCCAAAAGATTTTTGCAGCAGTTGTAGAGTTTGAAGCTGTCTTGGGATGAATCTTTGCCTCAACCTCTGCATGCAGAATGGATTTCGTTCTACAGTCAACTTGAGTTCATAAATCATATAAAAATTCCTCGATATGTTATGCCGCAGCAGTGTTATGTGGAACTTCATAGCTTTGCAGATGCCAGTATGTCCGCTTATGGAGGTTGTGTCTATATCGGTTCTATTGATAATTGAATCATAAATTGTAGTCTACTAACGGCTAAATCGCGGGTGGCTCCTCTAAAAACTATATCGATACCTAGATTGGAATTATGCGCTGCCCTTCTTTCTGCTGAGCTCACATCTCAAGTAAATAGTATATTTGCCTCGTCACTTCAAAAGGTTTATTGTTGGT
The DNA here is from genome assembly GCA_963930735.1 of Dioctria linearis. NCBI lineage: Eukaryota > Metazoa > Arthropoda > Insecta > Diptera > Asilidae > Dioctria > Dioctria linearis. The sequence continues at coordinate 29,049,833 of OZ005743.1, read as the reverse complement.
CAGATTCCTCGATAGTGCTGTCGTGGATTTCATCCGCACCTTCAAAATGGAATGTATTCGTGAGTAATAGAATTGCACAAATCCAGGAGCTAACAAGCAACAATGGAGGCACGTCTCATCGGAAAACAATCCTGCAGATTTAATAAGCAGAGCAACTACTCCATCCGAACTTTCAAATTTTGATATTTGGTTCAATGGCTCAGAATTTCTTCGTTTGCCAGAGCATCTGTGGTTTAAAACACTAATTGACGTCAACAAAGAAGTGCCAGAGGGATGCAGATCTGGATTTACTCTGTTCACTGGGAAGTCAACTGATTTGATTGAAGACTCCAAATTTAGCAGCTCTTACTGCAAGCTAATCAACACGTTTGCATACATCTATCGTTTTCATTTAAACTCTAAAATTAGATCCACGGACGCGTCAGAGCGCACGCGTGGGCCGCTCACTGTTCGTGAACTCGACTTAGCTCAGAAATTTGTTGTTCGCCTACCGCAAAAAACGAAATTCGTCGAAGAATACAATCGCCTGACAGCAGGCAAGATCGTATGGTGAAATAATCCACTTAAATGCCTTGATCCTTTCATTGACTCAGACGGTTTGATACGTGTTGGTGGTCGCTTAAAAAACTCTAACCGCAAATATGATGCCAAGCATCCAATATTGCTCCCAAAGTCACAATTTACCAAAACTTTAATCAAAGAGTATCACTTCAGACACTTTCATACTGGTTGTCAAACTCTGTTGTGGATAATTCGTACTACATTTTGGCCTATTGATGGCAAATGCATGGTCAACCAAGCCATACGATCCTGTGCACGTTGTCTTCGATTACGCCCCAAGGTGATGGGTCAACTGCCGAGTCCGCGGGTTGAACCGAGTCCTGTGTTTCATCGATTTCTGCGGTCCTTTCTCCAACAAAAATCCAGTGAGAAATCGCCCCTCTACTAAGGCATATGTTTGCCTATTTATATGTCTTTCTGTAAAAGCAGTCCACCTGGAAGTAGCTAGCAGCCTATCCACCAAATCCTTTATCTCTGCGTTGCTAAAATTCGTAGCACGACGTCCGCATGTTTCAAGAATATATTCGGACAACGCTACAAACTTTGTAGGAGGCTCGCGAGAATTAAAGGAACTGAAGCCATTATTCAACTCTCAACAACATTGCCAAATAGTTAAGGATATGTGCAGGAAAGATGGTTGTTTAGACAAAAGCTTTTCTTTGCCTTGATATAGTCAAAGTGTTGCACCTTGGCTTTATGTTGAGGGTATACTCGATGCTTGTATCGATATACCAATATGTGTAGATCTGCTTACAAATGAAAGACGCGAACTCTACTGCGGTTGGAATAATAACTGAATAAAATTTATTTCACATCTACGTTATTTAAAGCAAAAATTACTTGCTAGAACAATAAGAATTCAAATTACATTCGTCTGACTTGAAAATAATAATTTGAGGAAATTCACTTCACTCAGCATTCCCTTATTCTTGTGCTTCAGCCAGCGGTTCTTATCAGGTGTTGATATCATATTTCGTCTGGCTGAAATTATCGTGGGAATACTAAGTGAAATGAATTTCGTGATGATACAAGTAAGGTAACTCAATATTTTTAACACTCAGCAAAATTATGTGAATTATGAATTAGGAGACATGAAAAATGTGAGAAAAATAGATTTAAATTAATGCTAACTTAATTATAAACTTATAAAATGGTATTGAATGGAAATTTATTCCACCGCGGTCCCCTCATTTTGGTGGCTTGTGGGAGGCCGCAATAAGACAAGCTAAATATCACCTTCGTCGCACTCTTGGTATTGAAGCATACTCGTTGGATGAGCTGCAGAGAGTAGTGTGTTAAGAAGAAAGTATATTACATTCTCGCCCACTTACGCCGCTTTCAAGTGATGTCAAAGATTTGGAACCGCTCACACTTGCACATTTCTTAACAGGGGGTCAAATGGTAACAATTCCAGTGCTACATCCTCCCCGCGTTGAACCTTAGTTCAAGACTCTCAAAGGTGGATGCTGAATTCTTCTTGCTGAGGTGTTGCCACTGTCCGAGGTGCGGGGGTTGGTTTTTGGTTAAAACATTTGAAGCAGAAGAACAATTCATTTTTGCTTCTCCACAACAGTCCTATGATGACGATCACAATGAGGAAGACTCCAGTGTACCCCACAGCGAAGGGGTGAATAGTATATGTGCTGGTATTTCATCAGGCAACTCAAAGGAGGAAAGAGATTCTAACATTTCATGCAGTTTCCTAAGTTCACTCAGTCTAGATTCGTATGGCTCTAGTTCCTTGATGGCAATCGGCAAACGCTCCGGTGGAATCAATTGCGATAGTTCCCCTAGTCTAGTGTAAGATGCTTTCACACCACTAGGGAAGATCTGATGACGAGTTATGGTTATAAGATTATGTTTAATTACGCAATTTGGCTGTAACTTTAGCAACCCTGATCCTGATAAGATCAGAGTTGAAACTTCGTCTCCACAAACTGATGTAAGCGAAAGATTTTTCATTTGTGGCGTATATCCATTCATTCCTGTCGTTCAATTGGATCCACGCTTGTTTGTTTTGATCTTGTTCAATTTGCAGTCTCCTGACTGGATGTCATGAAGTTCATTAAGAAAATTCATCTCGCACATGTAGATACTAGCTCCTCTTCAATAGGTTGGGCCATTTTGGAGGCAAAGCATTTTTTCTCACTCTACTTTACTACATTGTGACAATTCGTGTTCGATGATTGCAAAGTACTGATCATGGTGTCGGTTGACAACTAAAATTTCCAAGGAGGATTTTATCGTAATTAGCGTACGATTTACAACGGTTGGAATGGGTATCACCTTAATCGCGTTAAATGTGTCCAATGTTACTAATGGCAGGATGATTCTAAAAATCATGTGGCTGTTTATTACTCTAGACTGGGAGGTCATCAGTTTGTAGAGTATCATAATCTTGTCATTACCTCCTGGCAATTCAAGTGATGAAGGGAGATGATTTCTTATTGTGAGAATTTCCCTTTTAAATTGATGTGGTGAGAGGAGCATCGGGCTAATTTGGCCATGATGTGTATCAGTAAGGACCTCCAAGATAGAGGATTGAATCCGTTGTAATGAGTATGAGCTGTGCTGATACTGCTGTGAAAAGTTGAAGAGCCTTATTATGAAATGAATCTTCCCCTGTGTTACTAATACGGTTGACTAATTGGTGGAACTAATTGTCGAGGTCGTCAAATCGTTTTTTAATATTAACTTGATCGGTTTTCATTATGTTGATGGTCGAATCGATTAGTGAAGTTTGATTTTTTAGCAGCGATGTAAAATGTGCTTCGTTTTTGTTTACGGCCGTTATTGTCCTTGACATTTCAGCAGCATAATTTGAATCTAGGATGCCAAATAAAGAGTTCACTACGTTACCAACAATATCAAGTGCACCCTCCCCCCCTTTTACCACATGTTGTTACCATACCTTCCTTAGCATTACTCCCATGGATTGAGTCGGCTGGCTCCTTTAGCTTATTGCTCGCACCAGTGAAATTGGTTGCATTCTCACAGTAAATGGTTTTAGAATGTCCTCTTCGTCCAATAAAGCGTTTTAAGGCTCCAATAAAGCTATCCGTAGATAGGTCCCTTACAATTTCTAAGTGAACCGCCTTACTGGCAAAACAACCAAAGACAGCCACATAGGCCTTTTGGGGTCTTTTCCCTCGGATCTTATAATGAATCCATATGGGTCCACAGAAATTCACCCCTGAATTTATAAAAGGCCGAGATGGCTCCACTCGAACTGCTGGTAGGTTCCCCATCATTTGTTCGAAGGTTTTAGGTTTCCGTCTGGTACACCAAACACAATGACTCACAACTGATCTTGCTATTGTTTTCCCTTTTATGGGCCAGAAACGCTGTCTAGTAATTGCGAGCAAATTCTGTGGAGCGACATGCATGTGTTCTTGATGAATAACCGTCATCAACAATTTCGTGAACTGATGCGAATAGGGTAGTAATATAGGCTGCTTAGCATCATACGAAAGTGATGATGCTTCTAATCTACCTCCTACTCTCATTAGACCAATGTCATCTAGGAATGGAGTCAGTGAACTTAACGGGCTATTTTTGTGTAGCTCGTGATGACGTTCTAATTGTTTAATTTCGTCCTTGTAGTCATCTTGTTGCATTACTCTTACTATAGCGTAAAGAGCATTATCTATTTCCTGTGGTGTGAGTGATTGTATATTACCGCATTGTGCTTGTCGATGTCGACTGTGATCTATATATCTCAAAACATAAGCCACAATGCGTTGCAGTCTTCTAAAGGAATTGCAATGGTTAATCCGGTATATAAAGTGCTTATCGTGCCTCGTTGAGTTTAGAACCGGCAGTGAGTTATCGGTGGCGATATTTACAGTAGGACTGTTGTTGGGTGCAATTAATTGTGCCACACGTTTCCTCATTTCCAGATCACATGGAGCACTCTTGACGTAAGGTGCTGGCCATAATGCTTCCTTCTTATGCAAGAATGGAGGCCCATAGAACCATGTAGTACATTTGGCCATTTTAGAAGGTGTTAGACGTCTAGATAGGACATCAGCCGGGTTTTCTGCTGACCTGACATGGCGCCACTATTGCGGTATGGAACGTTCTTGTATAATTGCAATTCGGTTCGCTACAAAAGTTTGGAAATTCGAGGCAGTCGAGTGTATCCAAGCGAGCACGATTTCGGAATCCGTCCAGAAATATGTCGGTGTATCATGCGAGTTCAGATCGCCCTTTATCCTTTCAACTAGTTGGGAAGCTAATGCAGCTGCACATAGTTGAAACCGGGGAATAGTTTGCCTTTTTAATGGGGCTACCCGAGATTTCGCACAAAGCAATCTTACTATAGTCCGCCTTTCCTGGTTGATTGATCGTATGTATACAGTAGCACCATAAGCCTTTTCTGATGCGTCAGAAAAGGCATGTATTTGGATATTATGAGGCATTTCATGAGCAAATACATGCCTATCGAATTTGATATCATTGAGAGTCGTTAGCTCTTCACGAAATCTGCTCCACCTCGTATATAGTTCAAGTGGCAATGCTGCATCCCAGTCGAATTGAAGTTGCCATAATTCTTGCAGGAAAATCTTGGCACTGACTACGACGGGGCTCAGAATACCCAAGGAATCAAATAGCCTTGCAATATCTGAAGAAACTGTTTGTTTTGTTATGGTGTTCTCCTCCACGTGGTTGGACCTGATATGAAACTGATCAGTTTTTGGATACCAAATTAATCCCAATGTTTTAATTTTTCCTTCTTCTTCTTCATTTTCAAAGTCAAGGCAAAGTTCTTGGTCTTCTGGGGCTATAGCTTGCAGCAGTTTGGGGTGATTAGCGCACCATTTAAGTAATTTGAATTGTGCTTCTTGGAGTAGGTCTTGCAGCTGAGTCCGCATCTCAATGGTTTCTGACAGGCTGTTGGCGCCTGTTATCACATCATCAACATAGAAATCGTGCTCAAGGACCTGTGAACCAAGAGGATATTTTAAAGCGCCTTCTCTTGCCAATCTCTGAAGGCATTTGGTTGCCAGGTAAGGCGCTGGTGTGGTACCGTACGTTACTGTACGCAATTGGACACAATTTATTGGCTCCTTGGGGTCGCTCCTCCAGAATATAAGCTGATACCTTTTATCGTTGTCTTGGATGAGTATTTGTCGGTACATTTGTTTGATGTCCGCTGTAAATACAAAACGTGGTATACGGAACCGTAATAATATTGAAAAGAGTTCATCTTGTGCAGTTGGGCCAGCATATAATAAGTCATTGAGAGAACACCCTGAGGTAGTTTTCGCTGATGCATCAAAGACGACACGCAGCTTAGTTGTACTGCTTTCAGGCTTTAACATGCTATGATGTGGGAGGAAGTAACATGGCGACATCATAGTTTTAGCATCTACTTCCTCCATATGGTTAGATTTAATGTATTCATCCATGAATTGGATATACTGTCGTTTCAAATGGTCATCTCTTTGTAGCCTCCTTTCTAGAGAGAGGAATCTTCGTACTGCGATATCTTGCGAACTACCAAGGTTACTTGGGTCATCAAAAAATGGTAGACTGACCATAAGTCGTCCGTCAAAATATCTTGTTACGGTTTGGTTAAAGTATACCTTGCACCTTTTTTCCATTGGAGTAGGGTCCCGTTTACTGCTCTCAACTTCCTCCAGCTTCCAAAATCGTTCGATTCTGTCATTCAATTCTTCATTTTCGCTGCATATCCCACATGTAGCTTCATAAAGTGAACCGTGTCCTACCTTACCAGACACTACCCATCCAAAAACTGTGTTCTGTAGAGTCGGTAAGTCATTTTCTAGTTTTATCTGGTTCGTGGTAGTATTTTGCGCCTAAGAGCATATCAATATCATCTGGTCTATGGAAGGTTGGATTTGTTAACTTAATGTTTTGGGGTATGGCCCATGTAGATGTGCAGAACAGCTGATTGGGTTGCCGTGGTACTATTTTGGGAAGAACAAATGCCTCAACTCGTGCTGAGTATGCGTTCAATCTCGATTGCATCATAATGTTCACCCTTTTTTGGCTTTGAGCTTTATGTCCTCCGACAACCTTGAATTGTGAGTGCCTCACCCCTTGGCATAAGACTCATTCTTTTGACAATTCTTTCTGTCACTAGATTGATCTGTGAACCGGAGTCGAGCATTCTTGAGTTACATCATGTAGGGCCTTGGTGGATGACGCTGATGGTTGATCATTCGAATGAGATGGTTGAGACAATAATTTATTGATCAACGCAGCAACGAGTAATCTTGGATTGTTGTACCGATCTTGTAGTGTTTTCCAGGCGGCTGTATAATTTTCTTCAGAAACTGTGAAGTGTCTAATAAGGCCTTCTGCTTCACCAGTTAAATTAGCCTTCAAATAGAACATTTTTTGGCAATTTGCTATGGAGTAGCTGTGGATTAATTGCGAGAAAAGATCATGAAATTGTTTCCAACGCAAATAGTCGCCGTCGAACTTCGGAAAGGTAATTTTAGGTAATTTTAGAGCATTGGTATTGGTTGCTGAGACTCCTACTGGTTGCTCTGTGGGTGCTATTTCGCCTAATTTGAATGAAAGTTCAGATAGGCTTTCATGTACTTTTTCTTCCAATAGGGCATATTCTTGTATATCATAACCCTGTGTGGAAGGGTCTTCAAGTAGTTCCCATATGCTGCGATCCTGAGTTTGAATGTCTTACCACAGGTTTTTAATGCTGTTCATCTTCAGCTGATAGTATTGTTTAGTTCAAAGAGAGCTATCTTGCTTAAGTGAGGTTAATAATCGCTGCAGGGATTTTACGTCACGTCCTTGTCTTCTCAGGACCCTCACGACTAATGGTAGCTCAGCTTGTATTGGCGGTTCCCCTAGTTTAGGACCGGTGAATTGCGTCGATGTGTGCCCTTTTGGTACTGCCCCAACAGCAGCGTGTTTTGGTGTACTGTCACTTGTTACTTGTTCCGCAGTATTATCTTCTATGATTGGATCAATCAGAGCAATCCTTTCAGAGAAGTGATCTCTGTACATTAAATATACGTCTTCCAGTAGTTTGTAATAGTCAGAAGTGAAGTACTGATGGCCCATTGGCGGGTTCTCCAGATTTCTAATCCTAGTGTCTCCTTCTACAAACTCGGTCCATGCCTCTTCGTGTCTGTGTAAACGTTCCTCATAGTATGGTTTCGTTTTTCTTTCCAGAGGATCCTTTCGATAATTGCTCACAATTCTCTGAATCTCATCACCGTTGATCTTTTGCTGCCTGGCAAGTTCATCCATGATGCACTATGTTGAGTAGAGTAGATTTGTAAAATGCTTGAAATGTGTCACAAGTGTTACACTTGTATCACGTCGGGGTCACCAATGTTTAGACAAAAGCTTTTTTTTGCCCTGATATAGTCAAAGTGTTGAACCTTGACTTTATGTTGAGGGTATACTCGATGCTTGTATCGATATACCAATATGTGTAGATCTGCTTACTAAATCGTACCTGAAAGTGTAAATGGTTAGGAAATCAAATGAAAGACGTGAACTCTACTGCGGTTGGAATAATAACTGAATAAAATTTATTTCACATCTACGTTATTTAAAGCAAAAATTACTTGCTAGAACAATAAGAATTCAAATTAGATTCGTCTGACTTGAAAATAATAATTTGAGGAAATTCACTTCACTCAGCATTCCCACATTCTTGTGCTTCAGCCAGCGGTTCTTATCAGGTGTTGATATCATATTTCGTCTGGCTGAAATTATCGTGGGAATACTAAGTGAAATGAATTTCGTGATGATACAAGTAAGGTAACTCAATATTTTTAACACTCAGCAAAATTATGTGAATTATGAATTAGGAGACATGAAAAATGTGAGAAAAATAGATTTAAATTAATGATAACTTAATTATAAACTTATACAATGGTATTGAATGGAAATTTATTCCACCGCGGTCCCCTCATTTTAGTGGCTTGTGGGAGGCCGCAATTAGACAAGCTAAATATCACCTTCGTCGCACTCTTGGTATTGAAGCATACTCGTTGGATGAGGTGCAGAGAGTAGTGTGTTAAGTAGAAAGTATATTACATTCTCGCCCACTTACGCCGCTTTCAAGTGATGTCAAAGATTTGGATCCGCTCACACCTGCACATTTCTTAACAGGGGGTCAAATGGTAACAATTCCAGTGCCCAGTTTAGTTGATGTGGACGCAAAACTTTTGTCACGGTGGCAACATCTTCAAGCGAAATTATACATTTTCTGGTCACGATGGCAGAAAGAATGCCTTCAACTACTTCAAAGACGAGCTAAATGGAAGACGACGCAGCCTAACATTGAAGCAGGTACATTCGTTTTGCTGAAGGATGAGAACATTCCTCAGATGGTCATGTGCGCGTGGTAACAGTTACGAACTTTGATGGGTCAAGTATAGCGAACTGCTATTACAAAGATATGCCCCTCTACTTGTCGATAAGGAAGATTGTTAATTGAGAGCTGAGGCCGTCAAAGGCGGCCGGATTATTTTGAGGAGAATTTCGTAATTTTTTTAATTAACAGAAACAATTGTTTGAAGTAATGTTTAATTTTGCTTTTTAGCTTAGTACGTATGTTTGAATTAAATTTGAATTGTTGCGCCAAATCTCTAAATCTAAATGTAATCAATCGTTTGCAACTTCATTGTTAAATTTTTCTGCCCTTTTTTTGTAATATGTCAGTCAGTCGCATTAGAGTACTCGCAGCGTCAACAAAACTTGGTACATTTTGAAGATAATAATAACTCGAGGTCCACTACAACAGAATCGTTTCATTTATTGAGTTCACCTAATCATTTTTTCATATCCTAGAAACTACTGATTTCGATACCCCCGGAGCCATCTATCGGCAGACTAACACTAGTTTAGAAAAATAGCATTAACACCATGCAGTCCAAATGTGCATGTTAAAATTGTAATATTGTCGGTCCCATTCAGTCTTATACATTGTAAAGAAACAGCGAATAGAAGGCGATCAGCAAATTTCAGATCACAAAAATGTTAAATTTTATTCTACTGTGCATGACTGAAATATTCGTTATGTTCGTTAAGTGAAGCACTGCATGTGTGTGCATGCACTTTTCAACCAATTACAAGAAGCAGTAATTGCAACTTTTGGATGCGGAGAAGGCAATGTGACAATTACCTTTACTTCTGTCTCTCTCTTATAGACAAAATAACGAATTGTAAAATAGATACACGAAGAATTATGGAATTGTAAAGAGGATAAAAATGCACGAAGAAGTAGGTATAAAAAAAATGCAACCAACTTTCGTTAAATCAGATATCGTGTGTATTTTATTCATTCAGCAATACAAATGAAGCAGTATTTTCAACTTTTCGATGAGGGGAAGAAAAACCCTCGAGAATACTTCACAAGCCATGAAGCAGACTCCCTCCTACCACATGCGAGGCCCAACGGAGTCCTTACATCCTTACATTCTAAAATATTTGCAGTGTTCTTATGTAAAACTGACAAAAGTTTGATTTGAATAGCTCCTCGGCCCTAAACTACTACTCATACAGAAAAATGGTGTTCTGATAATCTTAGCTTGCTTTCTTATCGTCCGAACCGTAAGAAAATGTTCATACCTTTCCTAACAAACTTATTTAAAAAAAATTATTTTAACGAAATGACTACGATTCCTCAAACAATAATTCTCTGCTGAGTATTCATCGTAATGTCGCTGTGCCGTCATGGCATGCCATGAGCTGATGATATCCAATGTAGCTGCCTACAGATTCGGACTCCGGCTGCACATACGCACGTGCAATTATCACTCAGTTGAGAGGTATTGAGCGTAAAATGGTAAGGTTACTTTGTAATCAAAACTATTTTGTTATGTAAGGTATATAGGAAGTGCAGCCTTTGGGAAGATAAGGAGCCAAGCTGTAAATTACTAGAAGACTGTATGGATAGTAGTTTAGGCTCTATAGCATATATAAAGCCAATGTTTAGCAATTTTCCATAAGTATCAATATAGAACATTTTTGGAAACGGACTAAGCACGCACACATATAGATTTCTGTTTCATGGCTTGGGAAGTATTCTCGAGGGTTTTGGAGAGAAGGCAACGACCTGATGAGGAATCATTCGACAAAGTTATATGCTTGCTAAATTAGCGCTGCTATAAATGAAAGTAGCAAATTGGCACTATCTAACGTGTTTCTAAGCTCTCTATTTTTTTCTAGTGCTGGTGTGTTCGTTCGTTCCTTAACATTGCAAGAGGACTGTCAGCTAGCATGGGCAGAAATTCAAATCTACTTTAGGTAATGATGCAATTTTTTTAAGCACGAGTTTGCCTCATCAAAGCAATCGTGTGTGATACAATACGGCTGTGTACAGGTATATCTAGGTATCAAACGATTCCTATGTATATCTAATGTGTTCCTAGATCTTTTAAGGACCCATCGTTAGAGGTGCATAATACGAGTCGTCGTCAAGGATTACTACAATTTGTATAATTTCAGAAGAATTTTTATCGTTGAGGTTACGTCCAAGCAGTTTTTAATAGTACAGTTACCTGACGAAAATGTTACGACGATTTTACCATGTGAAGTTTCATATGCCAGATTAGACAAATTATTCAGAAACCAGTATGCATTTGGCATTTAGAAATTTTGTTGAGATCTTATCTTCGTGAATCCGTCACCGATTATACGATAAAGATTTAGCAGGCTTCACAGTATTCCGATATTTGACAATGTAGAACTCCTTAAAATTCAATCTTCAGTTTAGCTAAAACTAGAGTTTTAACTGTATGAATACGGATGTAGATTTCCCTCGTATAAAAAAAAATTCCCAAAACCAGTCAAGTACCAACCTTTGATGCATAAAAATGACTTTGGTATAGACAAAAAACGAAAGGTGGAAGAATACAGAAAAGGCCATTCAGAATAGATGAACCGAGCACGATGAGAATATATTCAACTAAAACTAGTGCTTTACCTATTTAATTATTATCGAGCCCCGTTTGTCCATTGTTATCAAAAATGTTATTCCTACAGCTAACTTAGTCTAATATCGGACCCACACAGTAAAAATAAATCCCCAAAGTGAGTTGCAGCAATTTGTGCCCACACAGGTTAGGCATTTGTCGATAAGATTAGAGAAAGCTCCACCTTGCAAAACTAATATTTGGTTTTTATCCCTAAAATGTGGTTGGTTTTTCCCCCCTAAAATTTAGGGAATATTCCCTAAAATGTAAGGAGCATTCCCTAAATTATAGGTAACTTTAAATTGCTGTTTTATTTTTTCCCTAAAATGTAGGGACTATTCCCTAAAATTTAGAGAGTATCCCCTAAAATGTAGGGAATAGAAGATGGCACCGCACCACTCTCCACCATAGGTGAAGGTGATAGAAGACCACCCCTTTTAAAAAACATAAGAATGAGCTGAATAGCTCATTTCTTATGATCCAAAGCAATATATGACTTCTTTTCAAAAATAATGTGTGAATTATACAAACGGAAATATGTTTCCATTAAAAATGCAGCATAATACCTAATTTATTATATGTTGTCTTCCTCATATCCAAAGTAAGCGTTTCGGGAATTTTACGTACTTTATAGGTTTTCTGGTGCCAAATACCTAAATTCATTTAATGTTCCATTGATTTGGGAAAACTAAACTGATTTTCACTTTCTATCAGAGAAAATTACATTTATTTTTAGGGAAAAACGTGTCTTAAATTTAGGGAATAGTCCTAATATTTTTACAGTGCAGGTCGTGGCAATAGTAGACAATTTTCAGGCTAATTCCTTACCAGCTCTGCTATACTATTACCAGAATTACAAGAGAGGATTTTGCATCTTGCAAGAGTAGTGTGCATATTTTAACAAGATCAAAGTGGGCCCATGCTTTTCTATAATACGCACCCAAAAATAAGACATTGAGGAATATATGGCCGGATCACAGAAAGTAAGAGGCCATAAAACACCTTGAGCTGGCACCGTTTCCATTAAACTAATTATGTGAGAAGACCTGGTTCAGTGAAATAGGTATGGCTGCGGAATAAATCTTGGGCACACATGCCCAAGATCAAATAGGAAACTACAACAATCTTCACTATGCCACCTCTAAATAATGCAGAATTTATAAGAGTACATATTACAAAAAAAATCTTAATTATAATTTTTGAATTGAAAATATCGGAATACTGTGAAAAATTGTGAAACTTTATCCTATTCATCGGTGACAAATTCACGAAGATTACATCTCAGAAATTGGATCATGAAGATCAGTTCATAATATAAAAATTCCAATACCGACACTAATCTTTCGAAAACTATGTTTAGTTGCATTTTGTCGCTATTAGTTAATTTCATACAGAAAATATCAACTTTTTAATCATATGGAAATTATTATGAAAAAAAAAATTGCATCATTACCTAAAGTAGATTTGAATTTCTGCCATGCTAGCTGACAGTCCTCTTGCAATGTTAAGGAACGAACGAACACACCAGCACTAGAAAAAAATAGAGAGCTTAGAACACGTTAGATAGTGCCAATTTGCTACTTTCATTTATAGCAGCGCTAATTTAGCAAGCATATAACTTTGTCGAATGATTCCCATCAGGTCGTTGCCTTCTCCCAAAACCCTCGAGAATACTTCCCAAGCCATGAAACAGAAATCTATATGTGTGCGTGCTTAGTCCGTTTTCAAAAATGTTCTATATTGATACTTATGGAAAATTGCTAAACATTGGCTTTATATATGCTATAGAGCCTAAACTACTATCCATACAGTCTTCTAGTAATTTACAGCTTGGCTCCTTACCTTCCCAAAGGCTGCACTTCCTATATACCTTACATAACAAAATAGTTTTGATTACAAAGTAACCTTACCATTTTACGCTCAATACCTCTCAACTGAGTGATAATTGCACGTGCGTATGTGCAGCCGGAGTCCGAATCTGTAGGCAGCTACATTGGATATCATCAGCTCATGGCATGCCATGACGGCACAGCGACATTACGATGAATACTCAGCAGAGAATTATTGTTTGAGGAATCGTAGTCATTTCGTTAAAATAATTTTTTTTAAATAAGTTTGTTAGGAAAGGTATGAACATTTTCTTACGGTTCGGACGATAAGAAAGCAAGCTAAGATTATCAGAACACCATTTTTCTGTATGAGTAGTAGTTTAGGGCCGAGGAGCTATTCAAATCAAACTTTTGTCAGTTTTACATAAGAAGACTGCAAATATTTTAGAATGCAAGGATGTAAGGACTCCGTTGGGCCTCGCATGTGGTAGGAGGGAGTCTGCTTCATGGCTTGTGAAGTATTCTCGAGGGTTTTTCTTCCCCTCATCGAAAAGTTGAAAATACTGCTTCATTTGTATTGCTGAATGAATAAAATACACACGATATCTGATTTAACGAAAGTTGGTTGCATTTTTTTTATACCTACTTCTTCGTGCATTTTTATCCTCTTTACAATTCCATAATTCTTCGTGTATCTATTTTACAATTCGTTATTTTGTCTATAAGAGAGAGACAGAAGTAAAGGTAATTGTCACATTGCCTTCTCCGCATCCAAAAGTTGCAATTACTGCTTCTTGTAATTGGTTGAAAAGTGCATGCACACACATGCAGTGCTTCACTTAACGAACATAACGAATATTTCAGTCATGCACAGTAGAATAAAATTTAACATTTTTGTGATCTGAAATTTGCTGATCGCCTTCTATTCGCTGTTTCTTTACAATGTATAAGACTGAATGGGACCGACAATATTACAATTTTAACATGCACATTTGGACTGCATGGTGTTAATGCTATTTTTCTAAACTAGTGTTAGTCTGCCGATAGATGGCTCCGGGGGTATCGAAATCAGTAGTTTCTAGGATATGAAAAAATGATTAGGTGAACTCAATAAATGAAACGATTCTGTTGTAGTGGACCTCGAGTTATTATTATCTTCAAAATGTACCAAGTTTTGTTGACGCTGCGAGTACTCTAATGCGACTGACTGACATATTACAAAAAAAGGGCAGAAAAATTTAACAATGAAGTTGCAAACGATTGATTACATTTAGATTTAGAGATTTGGCGCAACAATTCAAATTTAATTCAAACATACGTACTAAGCTAAAAGCAAAATTAACATTACTTCAAACAATTGTTTCTGTTAATTAAAAAAATTACGAAATTCTCCTCAAAATAATCCGGCCGCTTTGACGGCCTCAGCTCTCAATTAACAATCTTCCTTATCGACAAGTAGAGGGCATATCTTTGTAATAGCAGTTCGCTATACTTGACCCATCAAAGTTCGTACTGTTACCACGCGCACATGACCATCTGAGGAATATATATATATATATATACACACACACACACACACACACACACACACACACACACACACACACACACACACACACACACACACACACACACACACACACACACACACACACACACACACACACACACACACACACACACACACACACACACACACACACACACACACACACACACACACACACACACACACACACACACACACACACACACACACACACACACACACACACACACACACACACACACACACACACACACACACACACACACACACACACACACACACACACACACACACACACACACACACACACACACACACACACACACACACACACACACACACACACACACACACACACACACACACACACACACACACACACACACACACACACACACACACACACACACACACACACACACACACACACAAACACACACACACACACACACACACACACACACACACACACACACACACACACACACACACACAAACACACACACACACACAAACACACACACACACACACACACACACACACACACACACACACACACACACACACACACACACACACACACACACACACACACACACACACACACACACACACACACACACACACACACACACACACACACACACACACACACACACACACACACACACACACACACACACACACACACACACACACACACACACACACACACACACACACACACACACACACACACACACACACACACACACACACACACACACACACACACACACACACACACACACACACACACACACACACACACACACACACACACACACACACACACACACACACACACACACACACACACACACACACACACACACACACACACACACACACACACACACACACACACACACACACACACACACACACACACACACACACACACACACACACACACACACACACACACACACACACACACACACACACACACACACACACACACACACACACAATGCATTACGGAGGGACAGTTAACCCTGACCTTGTTTGACCCTCAGGTGTCGTAGTCTTGTTCGATACAATTTGACCTTGAGGGATTCCGTCTAGTCGATTACGTCACAACTCACAAGCTCTTGCCGGCGTCTGAAGCTGATCAAATTGATTTTAATTAAATAAAAATTGACTTTTTGCTGGAATCGAACCGAGAACGCTTGATAAAATCCAAGAGGCTCTACCTCTGAGGCCATGGAGGTGTTGTGTGAATGTTATTTAAAATTGCATATAAGCGGAGACTGTACTGTTCCCCGCAAATCTTTCGGGCACGAGAGTATAATTAATCTACTTTATAAATATTGTAGCGCCATTGACTGGAATGAAAAAATACGATAACATTTGCTGTTATGAGTCAGGTTGAATTTGACTTGTTTTTATAGTTTTAACTAAAAATACCCCCGTAAAAGTAATAAATTTCACAGCACAATCAAATATTTGTATGCAATAAACGGGTTTCGATTCAATTTTTACGATAATTTCATTTTACTTTCATTTCGTTTAGGTTTATTTGTTGTATATTAAAGAATTATTTTTTTCTTTATTGTATGATTGAAAGTTTTTAATAGGATAAAATTCTATTTGAGAAAATATTTTGTTTAGACATAAGCAATAAAGTTTCATCTAGGTGGAAACTTGTAATGTTGATGTTGCAATTAACGGCGCCAACATGCATTGTAGTTATTACAAGGAATATATTTTTGGATGGATCCTTTCTTTGCAGATGAAATTCTATGAAAATCATTAAAGTTTTGTAGGTACAAAGTAAGTCCAGAGTAGATGTTAAGGTTGACTTATTATACTAATAAAGTCTGAGGAAGATGCAACATTTTAGTGATATTTTTAATTTATTTATTTAATTTGTATATAAAATTATCTAGTTAGGCTCTAAAATTCGAATAAAAAGCAGACCACATGCGGACACGATAAGAAATTTTAGTTTCTGTGTTCCTTCGCTTAATTTTACCTCAATAAATTTTCATAATATTGCAAGATTATCATTATTGATCTTGTCTAAATATATCACATCAATTCAAATACTCACAGCAAAGGCCATGGAGCTCTGCATACAATGAGCTCTTAACTGTGACTGTGCGGGTGTTTTGTGAAAAGTTAGCCTTAAACACCATGTAACTCCCAAATGGTTGATATTGCCCCCCCCCCCCCTCCTATCATAAGATTTTTTTGTTTGCCTAGGTGAGTACTATCACCTCGTGCTCTATTGACCTCCTAAGAGGAAACACCCTGTTTGAGATCAGATTATCAAGCTCCCAGTGGCAAAGTTGGTGAGGCCGGCTAGGTTGAGATTGAACTCGCTACTTTCTATTCTGCTGCAGTAAATTATTACAAAATTTTAATTTTGAAAATAACAGCCCAATTAATAATGATAGAAGTATCATACAGAAGTTGCCAAAGTTCGTATTGTGAGTTGCAACACAAGGCACAAGGCACAAGGTTTGCAAGGCTTACCAAGTTAAGACTCTTCAAGGTATATTGAGGACGAGTTTGGAAAAGTTAGCACTGTGTTTCTGGCTTTAGCAAGGTAGGCATGGCCTGTAATTTTGTAAAGAGATTGAAAAAAAATTGAGAGTAAAGTCGGCGCTCGAAATTAAAGGAAGAAAATCAAAACATAATAAACATAACCTGAAACATCATACAGTTTTCTTGCTAAACTTTATGCCTAAAAAATAGGCATTTTATTTCAGTGACGATGAAATTTAGATCCTCTGCAAGTGTTTCCAGAAAAAGCGACGACTGACTCACGGTCATGCCAAATTACTCTCTATTAACAAACTCACCGACACATCTCGAGTCCAGCCACCCAGTTTTCCACAGTTTGCATAGTGTAGTCAGACTGTCATAGGGAACACGTACAGTCGGGACTAAATTAAGATTTTTGATGTAATATTTAGGCCATTTTAACATCCATTAACAAGGTTTGCTTTCCTTAGTTTAGATAACCCTACGGTTGTCCTCCAATTACACACTAAGCTACTTGAGTGTACGAAAAAAATCTTAATCCTACAAGGTCTAGTAGTGCGTTAAAGTATGAATTTTCTTCTTTTTTTAGTAATGTCATTAGTTGCTGCTTATTCTAAATTCAGTTGAGCTTTACACTGAATGTTAAATCATTTTTTTTCCTTGCTGCCGTCCATATGGATAACCATCAAATTCCGCCGGCGGTTTTCTCTTCTCTGTTACTCCTTTCCGTTTGTGAATGCTTCAGCTTCCATGTCACTAGTTATTTATTTTATATAGTTCCTGTTTTCAAATTTTCTTTCCATTTGCATTTTTCTTTAAAATTAAGTCGGTCTTACTTCTCGATTTTATTATCTACCTCCGACAGGCCGGGAAAGAAACCGCAATCTCACTCTCACCCGATTTGTATATTTTTCGGCCAGGAATTAACATTTACTCTCTATTATCGCCGAGTATCACTAATGCTCTCCAAAGGGTTCTAAAATGACCCAAATGAAACTTTGATCTCAGAGATTAAGACAAATTGTTCTCTTAATTCCAATACCAATCGTAATAAATGAGTATGTCACAGGCGCCCACATTACAGATATATTCAAACCTCACAACAAAAACAGATTTGAATGTCTTTACACATTGGACTGGCTGGCTCATCTTCAACACTGTAACTGAAACCCAAGTAACTGACACCTTCGGAGATAACCGAACTGTTTTCTAATCCGGACAATTAGTTCAGATCGTCAGAAAAGTATCTCCCCATAGGAAAACGAAACTACCTCAAGCGAATTTGTACAATAGCAGACAATTTGCTCGCAACAAACCTTAGCAACCACTAAAGAATGGAATGGATCAATTTTGTTGGTAGCCTAACAAATAAAGCTCTCTTATGTTTTGAAAAATAAATATATTAGACGGGAATCTACACTGGTACATTTTTAACTACCTAAATTGTCGTCCGCTTGTAAAAACGAAAAAGAAAGGGATCAACATTTTTTTCAAACATGCATAGATTTTGCGAAGCAAAATTCTGTCAATTTCCATTTTGTTACTTGTTCTTATCCGTTCCTTATTTATACAGATCAATTAAACAGAATTGGCTGCGAAATATAACGATGCGATGCCGGTAAAATTCCGACCTATAGGTATAAATTGTTTTTTCTATTAAATTTATTTTTTAAATAAATTTAATAACAAAAAAAGGAACTGAATTTTGAAGGTAAAGTTGTTCTTCATAAACAAACCGCATATATTTGTATATATAAATAAAACCTACATAATTATGAATTTTGTGATGAAAATGCCATATACATATGTACATACATAGATATGTATACATAATAATTCATCAAAGAAACTTCCATGGATTTGTATATGTATATAATTGATATATTTTAATACACATTATAATAAAGAAAAAACTCTGCCGACAAATGTAGTTATCAAGGAGTCTTCTTTTATGTATGAACTTGAAATGGGCTTCATTCATTAACGAAAAACCTAAATGCACTACTCTTCTCAATGCAAAAACTCTTATCACTCCCCTCTGGTTCCTTCATTATACTCTGTGCATACAATTCTAATGTCTACTAATGCCCAGTCCATAAGAAAAAACGCCTAAATAAATAGTAGCCATACAGTTCCTTAGCCTATATTATGCGGTTTGTACGGCACTGACAGTAAGCTTTAAAGCTTTTGCGTAAATACCCATTCCCATATATGGATTGGGACGTATAATATTTGGGGCCACTTAATGCCCCAACTGTATAACATCAAGGATATGTGCACACTCTCTGCTGAAAGGTGTAAAAATAATTCAACCCAGTGAAGTTGCTATCGCTGTCACAATTGTAATTGTACAAATGTGTCCAAAATGAGAAGTAAATAATTAACGCCAATAAACGAGAGCAGGCTCTTTACTTAAACGAGAGCAGGCTCTTTACTTTTATAATGAAATTTTATATATATATATTGCAAGGAATTGGAGGGGGGAAGGATCTTCAAATAATTCATTAGCGTAACCTACTTGAAATTTATTGATACAACTAGGGAAGAGTAGCTTAAGGTTTCTAGCTTTGAATGGATTAGTTCTAAGCTATATGCAAAGAAGTACCTATGTATGGATATTTATTTATTTAGGTACAAGTATATGTAAGGCACACAAATTTAGAATCAACGCTATCCATTCCTCTGAAGGCTCAAAGACTCAGATAATGGCAAATTCCCGGTTACGTTTACCAGCACACATCCCCCTTCAAGTCTACACAGGTTAGAAGCAGCTTCAGGTCCTGGGATTCATTGCTAAAGGCAAACCACCGATTTCCTTTGGTTATCCTCCTGTTTACTCACTTGCCAAACGCTCTGCACATTATACCCAGTGTCCTGAGTCTCTTGTCTCTAGATATCTAGAACGCAATGAAAATATATTCTATTCTATTCTCGCCTATTTAATGATTAATAAACAAAGTAATTAGAAATAATCACACAAATAATCAATTGAATTGCTCGCTCTATCGTTTTGGCTTGAAGACCGACAAACTATAAACAAGAAAAAGTACTCAACCCGGGGACACAATGCTTGGATAAAAGTGAAAAAATTCTAACAAAGGTCTAAGGGACGGCTAATCCTAATGCGCATTGCGTGACATGTGCTCTCTCCCTCTCTGCTAAATTTAAGTGTATTAAATGTGAATAATTAGCACGAAAATGTGGACTGCTTGCCAAATCCATTTATTTTATGTATGGTACGGAAATAACTGCCCTTTTTTGCTCTGCATTCATTCTTTGCGCTGCTCTGTTTTTATAAATAGTGATAAAAAGATAGCTACAATTAACTCTTTCATAGCAGTGATTTGAGTTTGAGAGTTAAAGTTAAACATGCACAGCTATTATAATTTGTGCTGCACTTACATTAGCCTAGGAATGCATTATGGATTCTTTAGAAAAGGACTATTTTCGAGCTTTAATCAAAAAGTTCGTAGAAAGGCTTCATATCTCAAACACAAAGATCTGATATTGCATGTGTAAATTATTAAATTTTTTGTGTTATATTTAAGCACAAGTCCAAAAAAAAAACCTTAAGAACTTGCATAACTGTTGTGAAGTTATTTTTTTACATAGAGTTATGACAGAGCCTAATCGTAAATTCGGTGTATTTTCATGAAAAATTTTGTGAATTTTGAAAAGAAGCTGCAAAGGCCGAAGTAAGTATATTGATTCCTTTAAGCTCTGTGACTTAAAACAAAAAAGTACCATTGAATACAACATAAAAAAAGATCTTTGTTATTAAGATTACACATTTAGATGAGTAAACATATAGACCTCTTAGGGTTCAGGATTATAAATTGATGACTATAGACCATTCTATAATTTTATGCATATCTAAATTGAATTTCGTCATGAAATTCTCCATTGCATTATAACAGGATACCTGACGGGCATACAGGGCGTTTAGAAAGTAATGGCCCAAAAAAACTGCAAGAAAAAATCAGGTCATTACTAAACAATGTAAACGTAGACGAAGGTTATTGGTACAACTGTTGATATTGAGAAATTATAGGGTATTGGTAGATTATACTCTTTTTAATGAAACGCCCTATACTATTTTGAAAAGTAGGTATATAGTGCATGTTTTATTTTAAGTCGTCGGATGTAAAAGCGGATGAGCTTTCTAACTACTCCCACACATTTTCCCATTCCAAAGCCACATTTCGCTTTTTTCAAATTTTCTTGAGCCTTCATCTACATTGATTAGATTAGTATGAGTGAATGACCTCATAGAAGGTATTCAATAGAATTTAGATCCAGTGAGCGCAGTAGTCACAAGTCGAACTTAAGTGAATCACCCTTTTACCTTCATCACATTCTCGTCGATCGTCGGATACAACCTTGACCAGTGCCTTACAAGTAGACTATGCCTGAATTCAAACATTTGATCTGAAACTTGCTTTCTGATATGAAAGAGAATATATTCTCTGACGAGTATTTCAAGGACCTTGGAAATGGATGGAAGGATGGAAATATACCTTCGGTCAGAAAGAAACTGCTGATGTGGCAGTCCTGGAGATGAACATAACAAGCCCCGGCCTCTAGTAAATAGGGAAAGGCAAGGTCGGAGGAGACTGTTGAGCAGGTGTACGACTACGAGAAGAATGTGTGGAAAATAACCTTAACGAACCTAATGTAGTAGGTAGCATCGTGTCCAATTATTTAATTATCACTTAACCGTCAACAACAATTTCTAAAAACTCAACCAAAATTCGAAAAGAACCAAAGAGAAGAGTTCAGTCGAGAGTGAAGGGGAACTAATATTAACCTTGAAGATACCAACTCTGACTTTCTTCCAATCCAGGGGACCATCAAAGGTAGTCAGCATTGTTTCTCTAATTTTAGCAATAATTAACTATTCGGCATGCGTAAGAATATGTGCTGACACCGGCCGAACATTCTTCAGAAAAGTTGGTAAGTTGGGAGGTGAAAATCTAACGACGACACAGCATACATATGAGGTCCATCCACCGAGTGGGTTCAGGAGTGATAAGGAGAAGCCCGCAATCCAAGAGCAATCCTTCCAGACATACCTTAAATGTGGTATCGATACCTGTACAAACTCTTTGTTTGTCACAACAATTAAACCGTTTTAAACATGTGCTTTTTATTTTGCAACGATAATTACAAGAACTATGAACAAATTAATGGTAACAAACTAACAATAATAAATAATTAATGCACTTGGGCTTCAGCTTATTTTATTGCTGGTGGTGGAGGTGCTGGAATGATAAAATGAGAAGGTTAGTGCTCTGATATGATATGAATTTTACTGAAGTTCAGGAATATACAAATATAATAAACATTACTGCAGTTTATTATACTAATATATGTGATTCTTGTATGCTTTAATGTAGCATACAAGTGGTTGGTGTGGTGAATCCTTCGGTTAGGACCAGCGCGATAGTAACACTTTATTGTACTGTACCTCTCAACTGTAATTTATTGTATTGCGAAGTTTGAATGGTATGACAGTCGCAAGTTAATACGTTACCACTCTGGTGTCAAGAATGCAATTTAATATGTTGTACTCAAGTGATCAGATACGACTGACTAAAATTTATACCAAAATTTTATACTAAAATTCTCAGCAAGTCATTGGGATGCGTGCTCTGATTTTTTGAAGCAAAGTGATTTAATTTACGTTTAAAGTGTTTAATCTTAGTGTGCGTTCGCCAAATGCCAAACTTATATTATATATTTAAAATCTCACTGAAAGATCTCAGTTCCACAAACACGTTACTTCATGTTCATTTGATTCTTGGTAATTTTATTCTTCGACAACGCTAAAATTAGTCCGGAGATTGTACAAAAACGATAACCCCAAGGACGTAGTTTCCGACCAAATCTCTAAATTGCTTTTCATATACTTACTTTTGAGAAGTACCGCATATGTTATTAGCGAAGGTTTATTTACATGCATTCAAGTATATGCCGTGTCAGTTTCCATTGAAAGTTATAAGGTTCGAAAGTTAGATGTTGGAAATGTACATAGCCATCTATCCTTTCGCAAATATCCAAGGACCGAAAAATTCTCTAGCATGTGCCACATCAGTTTGGTGGGCGATCAACCTAATGTGCTTCTGAAAATAAAATATCTTAGAAACCATATTGAATATATTAAATGAATTTGGTTTAAAACCTCAGAGAATAGCTTTCTAAAATGAGCTTAAATTATAAAAATTAAAGGAATTCCTGTAACCACACATTGTCTTAAGGATGAGTTATAGTCAATGCAATGCATTCATCGCTGTTGTTACAAGCGGAACAAAAAAAAATAATTAGAACGAAGCTATACCGTAGCATGTGTTGAATTCACTACACTGATATAATATCATATGGATTGATTACGTTCAAAGAAGTACACTGTAGAAAATGAGCTCACTTTTATGTAGCAGTCTCTTTTGGTTTAAGCATCAAGTACCAACTGAGAGAAAATTGTAAACAGAACAAATAAGTAACTGTTTCATTCAAATAAAGGTTGTTAAATTATTCATTTATTGATTTTACTGACAAAGTCGAATCCTTCGAAGCATGAATGTTTTGCCGAAGAATCGAAGCATGAATGTTTTACCAATTCTTCAACGCTTTAAAGCATGAACTCCTCCTGGTGTCTGTTCTGGAGTGTTAAGGTTAATTTATAATTTTAATTTATAATATTTGAAGTCACTCCTTGATGAGATATTTGAATAGTGTCTGAGTTTTTCGGGGAATACACTTATTATAAGTCTTTTGGTTATGAAAGGAATATATAGTATAGGTTTATATAGTTTATTATATATATGATTTAAAACGCAACGGCGCTATACATTTTTGCGCCAATTTCATACTCTGCTTGTTTCATATTCAACTAAGATTTGCCACACTTACACGTCTTGGATAAAAATGCCCAATTAGAACTTTATATAATACAAAATCAATATGGTGGCTTTTATCACTTATAGTCAAATTCAACTAAAAATTGATAACTGGGGAAGAAGCCCTACACCCGGACTACAAATTTGGAATTAAACTCATATATCCAACAAATTTTAAAATATATTAAATATTTACTAATTCTGTTGAAGCTGCCTCTGGATCGCTTGAATGGGTGAATTCGCTGGAATTCTTTATCTTACTTCGGGACTTCATTGGTAAAATGTTACTGTTTGGAAGGATTCCACTTCCAAGCTATATTTCTTTATTAGGTACAAATTGCAACACCATATATCGATTATCAATCGAATCGAGCAATAAATGGCAAAATTTCTCAGATATATTAGCGCCACCATCCTTACATTCTAAATTTTGAGCAAATATTTGTAATCCGCAATGCCGACAATCCTAAAGGCAGAAACTCGTCCAGGCCTCAAGGTTTCGTCAAAGCGTTGTTAAAATTTCCATCACGGGTTTTTAAATGAGGCAATACAAAATCAAACCTAGCATGTTGCCGGAAGGGCTAGCGGCAAGGCACGTTTTGCTCAATGTTGGAAATTCTTTTCTCTTAGGCCTACTTCTGGCAACAGATTCCTTTTTTGCTTAATTTTGTTTCGGCAAACCAGATATTTCGCAAATAAGAATCACTTGAAGTTTATATCAACATTTTTGAAAACCGATAACAAGTTATTTCTGTCCAGAATGTAAAGGAATTGTGGCAACTACGATGAAAATTACAATAATAGCACCGAGCCCGGTGGTGTCATCTTGTATTCAATTCTATGAGGCAAACCTTGAGGCGATCTGCGAGGAAGCTTGAGAGAGGCTTGCTTGGATGTGTATATGGTTTAAAATGTTGATGATATTGATTTATTTTAAGTCGAATCGGGTCATAATGACAAAATTCGGCTGCCATTTTGTAGACGCCATCTTGATCTTACATTATATAATATCGTGAAAGTTCATTGCCATGGAAGAGTAATAAGTGTGCCAAGGTATAGCTCAATGCCTCAACGGGAAGTGCTTCAAATTAGCATTAGAAATTTTGAATCACGGTCACACTGAAGCCTCGAAGCTTCGAATTCTAATATTCTAAGTTCGAGGCTTCGTTCCTCAAATATTTTTTCTAGGTTCGAAAATCAACAGCCCTGTAGATAGAGTGGAATAATTATTTTTTTCAAGAGAACAAACATTTCTTTTTTCAAGTACTTGGTAAAGGGCGGTATGTTAGAGCCAAGGACTTCCTGTTTCTATACAAAAAGTAAGTATGACCCTGCTTAGACGATTCAGTATAAGGTGTGCTTTTAGGTGCCTCACGATGCCCTTCATGATTATATCAGTCAATCTACTGTCCTTTCGGTCGATGTAACAAATACATCGACAATTTATGTAAGAAAACAACTACACGCTGCAATACTTCAAAATTAAATGCCCACGTGAATTCATAATAGCCAATCAAAACATGAGCTGCTTGTGCTGCCTGTGAATTTTAATTTGTACTTCATTCTTGCCTCCCACCCGTCATCCTACCAACACGTGACTTGTCTAAACAGGTTCTATTTAAAAACAGGTCAAAGAATCCTCAAGCATTTTTCCTCTGTGACGATTTCTTCAAGTAGTACTCTAGAGAAAAGGAATTCGAACAGGAAAAATCCAGTTCTTGATTGACAAAAAGATGTCGGGTTTTCCGAAAAATCTATTTAGGTCAATATTTTTTTAGAAATACCGATACACTTATATCTGATATGAGTTTTGACGTTTGTGGAATAATTTTAAAAATTTAAGCAGCTCAATTAATTTTACAGTGATAAATGAAGGAATAAAAGCTGTTTTATGTGTGTATTCGTTTTTAATTGGTACTGTGCGAATGTGGAACAGTCTACCATCTTCTGTCTATCCTCCGGCATACAACCTGCGAAAGTTTAAGGGCGACATACATCGGCACCTCTGCCGCTCTCCTCATATCCCTTAATCCTTTCCCTATCTCCTTCCTGCCACGCTGTGCTTGGCATCATAGGGTATCCGCTGAGCTTGACTTAATAATATATAAAAAAAAAAAAATTACCAATTTTTTATATTCTTTGTTATTTCCTTATTGTATGAAATATAACATAATTGTCAAATTAAATTGCCAAACATTTCTGACTTAATGTTAACCCTCGGCAGGCAAGGCTTTTTTCTTCTACGTAACTAGCAACAGGGGTTGTGCGTAACCCCACTGTTACAGCTCCTATGGCTGTACATAAAAAAATTAAATATAAAATAAAAAATGGAAGTAATAAACTAGGTAAATTGCTGACTGAAAGATTAACCTGCTCTTAATACGTTTATTGCGTGATCTTAAACCTAACAATATTTTAACAAATAATAATTAAATTCAAGGAAAATAAAAAACAATAAAATTAACAAAAATAAAGTAATTCAAAAAATCTTAATTATTAACTTTACTCTTAATTTCTACTTATTGCTAATTATCTGCAATGAGAGAAATGAACAAATTAATAAAGCGCAAAAAAGAATAGCAATTCAAATTCTTTCAGAAAATTCAATATATAAAAAAGGAGTTAATTAATATCCTCTTGAAACAAAAAAAGGTTAGTAAGTTTTATACTTATTTATTTTCTGTGGTATACTCAACCCTGAATGGTGTAGCTAATCCCTGTACCTGTTTTTGACCTAATTCTGGTTTCTGGATTGAACCCTTGAAAATCTCCCAAAAGGTTCAATACCAAGATATTGTCCCTTTCCTGAATCCGAAACCAAATCAGCAAAAAAAATCCCTGGAAATATCCCAAGGGATTTTGCCGCCGACTTAGCCTAGATATTGACCGGGATTTCTAATTAGTATGGAAATCGCCCAATACTAATGATTTGCCGAATGACTTAAGTTTCCTGCCACACTTCACTTGGATATATCCCGAAATGAAATGTTTTGTGAAACCTTGTACGTTAACCTTAGTCAATTGGATATTTCCCAAATCAACTTTGTTGAATAGTTAGTTACAAAAAAAGATGAGACAAAAATAACTTAGATTGCAGAATTTTATTCTTAGCTTGGTAATATCCCAAAACTGCGAATTAACTCTCCAATCTCAGTATAAAAAAAAATTTAAATGAGAAATTCTCTGGTAATATCCCAGAATATTTTCCCTTTTTTATGACGAAAAAATATCTGAAATTATAGAAGTCTATTCTTAATTTGGTAATATCCCAAAATCTTGAATTTATTCTATATTTCAGTGGTGTTTTTTTTACTAAATAGAAAATTTCTGGTAATGTCCCAAAAAAAAATCTATTTTTATTACCTGTGTGTGAAGATGGTTGTCGGAATAACCCTACAAAAAATTTGAGGACAAGTGGGCAGAAAAAAATGCTAGTGGCAATGGTCCAGCTAGCTGACTCTACTGGTGAAATACCGAGCAACAAGTGATTTTTCCTCTGAAATCGCCCCCTTTTTATATGGTTGGGGCCAGCTGCCGCCCATTGTTCTGTGGCTTCGCTTAGTTGCTGGCTATTGTTTCCAACTTTGCGCAAGTTCACCACGGCGCTGTGGGAGTTTTACGATTTTGAGATGACGGGGGCGCCACAATTTAAATGTTGTGGTTTTGACATTTGTCATTGAATGAAAATTGTTTTCTGTTCGTGATGTGTTTTGTTTTCGTTCAAGTTTATATTTATTGTTTTTATCATATAAAAAGTACAAATAAATTGTATTGTGGTTATTCGTGAGGACATATACGTCCTGCAACAAAACCCTGCACTGGATATTGCAGATAAAAAGCTAAGTGATTCCTTTTTTAAAAGTTGTTTTCTTTTGGTTTGGTCAAACTAGTGATTTTGTTTTAATTTTTAGCTATGTTTGCTGGTGTTTACAGCATATTCTAGTCCTTGCGTGGACAGAAATTTAAATCTTTGAGTGGCTGAATGTTTACATTCAAATTTACCAAGGTGTTCCATAAAAGGTCGTCTTTTTTTCGAAATCTTACATGAGATTTCAATTAGACTGGTGTATATGTATACATGCTGCTATGTTTAAATATAGTAAGACCTGGAACACCTCACAACTTTATGGTAAATGTTAGGAATGTTCAACAGCCTGGCTGCTGCGTATATATAGTTTTTACTTGTAAGTAAAAATTCGAAAAGTGGCACAGATTGGTCCACTGGAGGTATGTATATGCATTCTATTATTTTATATATATACCGCCCTTTTTTTTAAAATATATATATATTTATATATTTGTTTATATTTTTACAAACTGTATTGTTTGTAATTTTTTTTTTTTATATATTTATATATTTTTTATTATTATATTGTATATGTGATCTTATTTCGGTTGCTAATTGCAACAACTTCCGGCCCCGTTGATGCACTCCTTATGCATCAACCAAATGACTGGATCATGTTTTACTTGAAAAATTGCACGAGCGCTTACCTTTGGTTTCGGCCAATGATAATTGTACCAGACTACTCTGTTTTTAACCAATCGTAGTCTGATGGACGCGCCGTCTTTTAAAAATAAATTATATCGCATCCTTTTCGATTTGCGGATGCGTTCCCACGGAATTGATTGCAATTCCTCGAACTCGATGCGTATGTGTTGCCCGTCGTTCGTATAGACATCATACTTTTTCTCGAGCGATGTTTTGGGAGTTTGGGTCTTGAGGGGTAGCTGTGTGGTCAATTTTGGTGAGGTGTCCAAGTCCTTTAAGTCGCTTATGACTTTGTCCACGTGAATTGGACTGATGGATCTTGGTTGCTTCGGAGGCAGAGGCATCTTAAACTGGAACTCTGCCTCTCTAGGCGGCGTGTTGAGGTCTGGCATACTTGGCAGCGGTGATGTCGGAGGCAATGGTGTGATAGCCCATTCGACTGTTGCAGTATCTGCCAATTCTGCCCACGTCGTCTCAAGCTCGTTCATCAGCCCATAGTACATTACGTCTAAGATGTCTTCCTTCTCCATTCTTTGACCTATTTTAATACTTCGGAAAAGTTTTATGTATTATTTGGTTAATATTTAAAAATAGAAATATATGGCCAGGACCCATACATGCATCAAACTTGACGTATACAAACATTTACGGACATCACAACTTACTTCCTTTACACCTTTATTGCAAATTGACTGGTAAGGGGTAAATTTTTTGAATGGGTCTTTGCAAAATATTGTTTGCTGTTTTTACAGACACCACTCTAACTCTGACGTCCTTACCAGGGTGTAGCTCTTCAATGAGCCCCAACACCCATTTTGTTGGTGGTTGTTTTTCATCTTTAATGACGACAACTTGACCAATATTAATATTATTTTGTGGTGTATTCCACTTTTGTCTTTTCTGCAATTCGGTCAAGTATTCTGTTGACCATTTTTTCCAGAATTGTTGACGTAGTTGCTGAATCAGCTTCCATCGTCTTAGAAGGTGCATATTTGACTCTTCTTGGATGGGCTCTGGTACAGCTAGTAGGGGTCTTCCTATTAGAAAGTGACCTGGAGTGAGAATTTCCAGTTGTTTTGGATCCGCAGTAATAGCGTGCAGCGGTCTGGAATTGAGACATGCTTCTATTTGAATAACTAATGTATTTAATTCTTCTATTGTTAAGGTTGTTGAACCTAAAATTCGACGCAAATGATGTTTCATACTTTTTACACCTGCCTCCCAAAGTCCACCTTGATGTGGAGCTGCAGGAGGTATAAAATGCCATTTGATCCCCATGGCTGCAGTACTGTGAGCTGCTAGTTCACTTACTTCAGCGATTGCTTTTTTATATTCTTGCTGAAGAATTTTGTTTGCCCCAATAAAATTTGTTCCATTATCGGAATATATGTTAGCACATAAACCTCTTCTTGCAACAAATCTTTTGAATGCTGCGAGAAAGGCTTCAGACGTTAAGTCGGAGACTACTTCGATGTGTATGGCTTTTGTCACCATACACACAAATAAACATAGGTATCCTTTATAAGTTTTGGATCCCCGATATTTTGTGGTTCTGACATCAATAGGACCAGCATAGTCTAACCCCGTATTCTCAAATGGGTATGCCTGTGACACTCGAGGACTGGGTAGACTGCCCATGTGCTGCTGTTGTGTTGCAGCGCGATGTCTAACACATATTACACAGAGATGAATCCTTTTTTTAACGGCGTGTATTCCATTAATGATCCAAAACTGACTTCGTATTGTATTTAGGACCAGTTGTGGTCCACCATGCAAAGTTTCTTTGTGGTAGTGATCAATCACTAAATTAGTTAAATGATGATCTTTGGGTAATATCACTGGGTGTCGTGTTGTGGTTGGCAGGTCTGAATTTTGCAACCTGCCACCTACTCTCAAGACTGAATCTTTGTCTAAAAATGGACAAAGCCCTATTATTTTGCTATTTTTGTGCAAATTTTCTCCAGCTTTCAACTGCTTCAATTCATTTTCAAATTCTTGCTGTTGTGTTTGCTGGATTACTCTTATTTTGGCTGTTTCTATGTCAGCTGGTGTCGATCTGCCAATGCTCCTTTCTTCTTTATGTCTACAATTATGGACAAATCGGAGACATTGTGCAGTGACAAGCAACAATCGTTTGTATGACGAGAATCGCTCAATTATTGTTTCGAGCCCTTCGTTTTTTTGCATTGCAAGAGCTTTTACTGTCTTTAATTCGTAAGACGTCTCTCTTCTAAGGCTCTTATCTTGTGGCCAGTCTTGGCTTGGCTGCCTTAACCAACTAGGACCTGTCCACCATGGCTCACAGTCTTGAATGCTTTTTGGCATGAGACCTCGTGATGCCATGTCAGCAGGATTATCCTTTGTAGGTACATATCCCCACGTATTATTTAGGTTACCTTCTTGTATCTCGGTAACTCTGTTTGCCACATATGTTTTCCATCTATTTGGATGACCTGATATCCAGGCCAATAAGATTTTTGAATCGCTCCATGAAAAACTGCTGACTTTTCTCATATGCATGTCAGCTCGAACTTGACTTAGTAGTCTAGTTAACAATACTGCTCCACTTAACTCAAGTCTTGGCAGAGTAATTGGTTTTGCGGGAGCGACTCGAGCTTTTGACACGAGCAATGTTGTTTTTATTTTGCCGTCATTGTCTTGAATACTCATGTAGACGACAGCTGCGTACGCTGAATTTGATGCGTCGCAAAACCCATGCAGTTGACAGTTGTCTCTGTCTTGCTTGGTATGTATCCAGCGAGGAATTTTTATTTTTAATATGTGAGGCAGCTGTATCTTGAACTTCTTCCATTCCTCGCTGAATTCTTCTGGGACTATTTCGTCCCAGGTACATCCATGCATCCATAATTTCTGGATGACAATTTTTTCCAAAACTACACAGGGAGCTATCCAACCTAAAGGGTCGAATAGCTTTGCTACTTGTGACAAAATTTTTCTTTTTGTTGTGGCTTCTGCTTCAAATTCTGAAGCCTTGAAGGCAAACATGAAATTGTCGGTGGCTGGATGCCACTGGATTCCTAGAGCTTTGACTTGGTTGTCATCTTCAAATTTTAATGGCAACTCTAGCTCTATTTCTTCCTTAGGTAACCAATCAAGCATTTCATCATGATTAGCTGCCCATTTCCGCAGGTTAAATCTTCCTCCCTTTAATAGCTTTATTAGCTCCTTTTGGGTTTCTTTGACTTCTGCTATGGTATTTCCACCTGTTAGCAGATCGTCAACATAGAAATCCTGCATTGCAATCTCTGACGCCTTAGGATACTCTTCTTTGTCATCCTTGGCTAATTGCTGCAGTGTTTTTATTGCTAGATATGGTGCTGCCGTAGTGCCGAATGTTACGGTGTTGAGTTCGTATTCTTCTACTGGCTCAACTTCACTACTTCGCCAAAGTATTGTCTGATACTTTTGGTCATCCTTATGTATCTTAATCATTCGATACATCTTCTCTATATCGGCAGTCACTGCATATCTATGAACACGCCATTTTAGTAATGTTGAGTACAACTTTGGTTGTAATGTGGGACCTGTCAACATTTGTTCGTTGAGGCTTCTCCCGTTTGATGACTTTGCGGAAGCATCAAATACTACTCTTAATTTGGTAGTAGTGCTGTCCTTAAAAACAGCATGATGGGGTAAGTAATACCTCTGGGTATTCGCATTTTGTGTGGTTTTATTTACCTTACACATATGCCCCGGTCTAAATATTCTTGAATACTTTTATGATATTCAGCTCGTATGTCGGCAGCTCGCTCGAATTTTTTCTCGAGTTGAGCGAATCTTTTTAACGCCATTATCTTTGATTCCCCAAGCTCGGGAACCTTGCCTGCTTTGAATGGCAGCTTCACTTCATAACTGCCATTATCCAGGCGTTTATGATTCTCACTGAAGAATTGCTCACATTGCTCTTCTTCTTTAGTGAGTTTACGTTTTGGGTTGAGCTCTTCCCATTCCCAAAATTTCCGCACTTGCATATTTAGCGGTGCTAAGTCATCAGCACTACTTGTGGTAAATGCAGAAAAAATTTCATTTTTGTCCACTTGATTTCGTGGTGCTGTTGTTTCTCCGAAAAGAATCCACCCTAGCTTTGTATTCTGTGCCATGGGGGTCCCTTCAGGTCCACTTTTAATTCCCTTGCATAGAATTTTTGCATAGGTATTCACACCTAATAACAGGTCTATTTTCCCTGCTTTTAGGAACTCTGGGTCTGCTAAAGGCAAGCCTTTTATATGAGTCCAATCAGAAGACCTTATGTGTGTTGGTGGGAATATATTAGTTATCTTCTTAATAACAAAAGCCCGCAATGGGATTTCAAAATCAACTGAGGTGGCTGATCTCACATGGACAGACACTTCTTTGTTTGCCTTTGCCACTTGTGTAGATCCCAATCCGGTAATTTGAAGTGACGTTGACACGCCTTTCAGTTGTAAGGATTGAACAGCCGCTTCGGTTATAAAGGAACTTTGTGATCCTAGATCAACCAAAGCCCGCATGGGATTTGTTATCCCACTTCTGTCCCTAACATGTACTATAGCCGTAGCTAATAGTGCTTGTGTGGCTTTCTGTTTATTTGAACAAGCATTTGCCGAAGTTGATGGGACAGAATTTTCTGACTGTCTTGATTGTATGGTCTCAATAGCCCTTGGCTTGTTTGAAGATATGTTTTTGTCTTCATGAAGCCATGTGTGATGACGCTCGTCACACTTGAAACATCCATTTTTATTTGGACATGCTTCTTTGTTGTGTGGTTTTAAGCAATTTGTGCAAAACTTGTTCTTTATCACAAGTTCACGTTTTGCATTAAAACCCTTTTGTTTAAATTGTGTGCTTTTGTGGATTGTATGTTCTCCTTTGCACACCGGGCACCTTTTACTCATCGTACAAGATCCATTATGTCTTTGTAGACAGTTAAAACAAATATTATGCTTCAACAGGATCTTCCGACGAGGGTCAATATTATGCCGTCGGAAATCATCGCAGTTTTGTATGCGATGGTCTCCCTTACATACCACGCAACCATATTGTTCGTTGACGTGATAGTTTAATGACTTATTTTGTCCATGTTTGTTCATGGCAACATAACTCACCTTACTAGGGTTAATAGCTTCCAAAGTTCGGAAGCGAGATTCTAGGAAACAAAACATTTCCTTTAACTCTAGAATCTCTGTACTCTTGGAAATTGATTGTTCCCATAGAGTTCGAGTTTCCATAGGTAGTTTTTGTGTTATTATAAAAATAATTATTGGATCCCAGGTCTTTGTACCTATTCCAAGGGATTCCAATTCATGTAAACATTCCTTTGTTTTATCATGTAAATTTTTCAGGCTACTTTCATGTTCACCTTTTACTATAGCTTGATTAAATAAGGCTTTGAGTTGTGTGAACACTAATACCTTTTTATTATTGTATCTTTGTGTCAACTCTGCCCAAGCTGGTTGATAATTAGTACTAGTTACATCGTATTGTCGCAATATCCTTTCTGGTTCTCCAGATAGATTGGACTTTAAATAGTGCAACTTTTGTACTAAGGGAATTTGAGAATCTTTGTGAACCAAAGATTCAAACATATCGTGGAAAGATCTCCACTTAGTGTAATCACCATCAAATTTCGGAATTTCAATGCTAGGCAATTTTATTTCCGTTTTGTGGTCATTGATTTCACTTGCCTCTGGTTTAGTTACCTTTGGCATTTGGAGCTCTTGAAGCTTTGATAGCTGTTCTTGGAGCTCCCCTAAGAATCCGAAGTATACTCCTTCGCATTCCTCAAAAACATGGCTAGTTTCGTAGTCGTTGAGTGCTGTTTCCTCAAACTCTACTTATAATTTTTGATGATTAGTCAAAAATTGTTCCCACAAATCCTCAATGCTTCGGGTTCATTGCTTCAGATAACCTTTAGTTAACTGTTGCCCTGAACCTACTCTCTCTTCATAATTAGAGACAGCATGAGTTAAAACTTTTTTGAAAGCCCTTTGTCTCTTTATAAGTGCTTCCATTTTAATTTAGTTTTCCTTCACCAGATACAAAGAAAAATTTGAATTGCTATATATTTTTATATTGTTATGTTATAGTTTGAACACTCAATAAACGTATTATGCTACCGGTTTATTCGGCTTTGAAGGACCAATGTTACAGCTCCTGTGGCTGTACATAAAAAAATTAAATGTAAAATAAAAAATGGAAGTAATAAACTAGGTAAATTGCTGATTGAAAGATTAACCTGCTCTTAATACGTTTATTGCGTGATCTTAAACCTAACAATATTTTAACAAATAAATAATTAAATTCAAGGAAAATAAAAAACAATAAAATTAACAAAAATAAAGTAATTCAAAAAATCTTAATTATTAACTTTACTCTTAATTTCTACTTCTTGCTAATTATCTGCAATGAGAGAAATGAACAAATTAATAAAGCGCAAAAAAGAATAGCAATTCAAATTCTTTCAGAAAATTCAATATATAAAAAAGGAGTTAATTAATATCCTCTTGAAACAAAAAAAGGTTAGTAAGTTTTATACTTATTTATTTTCTGTGGTATACTCAACCCTGAATGGTGTAGCTAATCCCTGTACCTGTTTTTGACCTAATTCTGGTTTCTGGATTGAACCCTTGAAAATCTCCCAAAAGGTTCAATACCAAGATATTGTCCCTTTCCTGAATCCGAAACCAAATCAGCAAAAAAAATCCCTGGAAATATCCCAAGGGATTTTGCCGCCGACTTAGCCTAGATATTGACTGGGATTTCTAATTAGTATGGAAATCGCCCAATACTAATGATTTCCCGATTGACTTAAGTTTCCTGCCACACTTCACTTGGATATATCCCGAAATGAAATGTTTTGTGAAACCTTGTACGTTAACCTTAGTCAATTGGATATTTCCCAAATCAACTTTGTTGAATAGTTAGTTACAAAAAAAGATGAGACAAAAATAACTTAGATTGCAGAATTTTATTCTTAGCTTGGTAATATCCCAAAACTGCGAATTAACTCTCCAATCTCAGTATAAAAAAAAAATTAAATGAGAAATTCTCTGGTAATATCCCAGAATATTTTCCCTTTTTTATGACGAAAAAATATCTGAAATTATAGAAGTCTATTCTTAATTTGGTAATATCCCAAAATCTTGAATTTATTCTATATTTCAGTGGTGTTTTTTTTACTAAATAGAAAATTTCTGGTAATGTCCCAAAAAAAAATCTATTTTTATTACCTGTGTGTGAAGATGGTTGTGGGAATAACCCTACAAAAAATTTGAGGACAAGTGGGCAGAAAAAAAATGCTAGTGGCAATGGTCCAGCTAGCTGACTCTACTGGTGAAATACCGAGCAACAAGTGATTTTTCCTCTGAAATCGCCCCCTTTTTATATGGTTGGGGCCAGCTGCCGCCCATTGTTCTGTGGCTTCGCTTAGTTGCTGGCTATTGTTTCCAACTTTGCGCAAGCTCACCACGGCGCTGTGGGAGTTTTACGATTTTGAGATAACGGGGGCGCCACAATTTAAATGTTGTGGTTTTGACATTTGTCATTGAATGAAAATTTATTTCTGTTCGTGATGTGTTTTGTTTTCGATCAAGTTTATATTTATTGTTTTTATCATATAAAAAGTACAAGTAAATTGTATTGTGGTTATTCGTGAGGACATATACGTCCTGCAACAAATCCCTGCACTGGATATTGCAGATGAAAAGCTAAGTGATTCCTTTTTTTAAAAGTTGTTTTCTTTTGGTTTGGTCAAACTAGTGATTTTGTTTTAATTTTTAATTTTTAGCTATGTTTGCTGGTGTTTACAGCATATTCTAGTCCTTGCGTGGACAGAAATTTAAATCTTTGAGTGGCTGAATGTTTACATTCAAATTTACCAAGGTGTTCCTTAAAAGGTCGTCTTTTTTTCGAAATCTTACATGAGATTTCAATTAGACTGGTGTATATGTATACATGCTGCTATGTTTAAATATAGTAAGACCTGGAACACCTCACAACTTTATGGTAAATGTTAGGAATGTTCAACAGTCTGGCTGCTGCGTATATATAGTTTTTACTTGTAAGTAAAAATTCGAAAAGTGGCACAGATTGGTCCACTGGAGGTATGTATATGCATTCTATTATTTTATATATATACCGCCCTATTTTTTTAAAATATATATATATTTATATATTTGTTTATATTTTTACAAACTATATTATTTGTAATTTTGTTTTTTTTTATATATTTATATATTATATATTTTTTATTAATATATTGTATATATGATCTTATTTCGGTTGCTAATTGCAACACCCACCACTTTCAATTGCAAATAGAAAAATATTGTAATGAAAATTCACATGTTTTTATTATCAGACCAAGTAGCCTGTTTTATTACAAATTAAAAAAAGTCTTATTTTCACTGTTTTTATAATTCTAACATTAAATTTTCTTTATGAAATGCAGTTAAGGCAAATATCCATACGGTGTTCAGAGCATGCGGGCAATTTGCATTTTACACAAAAAGTTTTAAGTTTTTTGTCTCGTTTTATTGGACATGTTGCACATCTTGTCTGCTTCTGTAATTTCACCAGGGGTTCGCCTCCAGCAGGTCCCTGGTTCATATTTAGAACATCCCGTATTGTACTCACTAATTCTCGTGGGAGATTCGTAGCCAAACGAAGCGTCATAGACGGCTCCGCCAATTGTAAGGCCAGTTTTTTTCAATAATTGTTGCGGAAATTCTTTGCTAATAGTTTTCAATTTGATTATCCGAAAGTGACGCCATTTTAACCGAAAAAACAAGCATATATCTTATCAATACCCAAACAAAACAGTTACGTAAATAGCAACTGGGCTGACTGGCAACCCCAGCATAGTCAATATTACAAAAACAACGACTAACCACGACGCGTTGAGCTGTGCAACTGATTACGCTCGCACCAATTAGAGAATAGACAGAGCGAAACATATAGATAACAACAGAAACAAAAACTATTAGGACTTTTCTCAAGTGGTGGGGTGATGGGTCACCCCGCTTGCCATCCGAAGGTTAAGTTTTCTTTAGCAAATAAGCGGAAAAATTCCTTTACCGAATTCATTGGCTCTAGCATACCGCCCATAATACTTTTGATTTTACTTGTCATTAATTATTGTTGATCGACTATAAAAAGCTTACTTAAAATTGAATTTAAGAATAAATAAAAACAAATTAACACACAATAAGCATAGCGCCATCTAGATGTCACAGAAAATTTAAATGAAGCGAAAATGGTAAATATAATTTGACAACAAGAAGCAATAAGATTGATATAATACGTGAAAGGAAATTAAGACAATTTCACGTGTATCAAAAACACTACTCTGGATGTTATTAGCAATGTTTGTACTGTAGAAATGCGCCTCAAAATACAAATGTTTGAAATTGGAACTATAATCTTTCAACAGAATTATATTCAAAGTCAAACGCATGTTCATATGATTCATCCGGAGCTTTGGCAGGATCTTATTTCCAAAAGAAAATTGTCAAACATGGTCCTGTAATAGTTTCCCAACCAAAATTTATGAGTCGTGGATTGTGTAAAAAGTGGAAACTTACCGCGTAGCATGCCTTCAATAAGAACCAAGGCAGCGAGCAATTTGTGGCGCAAATGTTGTTGCATTTTGTCTTCTTGTATCCCTGGAAGAAAGGACAAAATTGTATAAATGTATAAGCTCTTCTGAAGAGATCTAAGTTTTCTACACACATCTCGTAATATAGTGATGAGGAGATGACGATGGCAGCTGGCGAGTTTTACTGACGAGACACAAAATTATGGGAAAACACATGGAGCTAAGAGAGGCTAGGAAATGCAGCTCAAACAAAAGCACAGGCACTATAGGTACTCTATTTATACGTAGGCTACAGATGATGGGTTAGATGGTAGGGATTGTGGCGGGGAGTTTGTGTGAGGAGAGGGGAAATTGAAAAGGTAGAAGCTAAGTTGTGTTGATTAATACTTCTTACCGGTATTTGTTTTTCCCACCGTTTCAAGTTGTCCTTACCCCTTGGATGCTGGCGTTGGATCCTTTATTTTCTATTCCCCTATAGTACACTGGTGTTTATCTTTAAGGACTAATTTTGCGTCAGACACAATTCCATTTATCCCAGAAGTTTTTGGATTCATGTGCTTTTTATTATATCTTTAATGTGCCACCTTACGCTCGGAGATATACAACAACTTATGGCATCCATTTAAAAAAAAGTTTCACACGATATTCTCTTCGTCCTGGATACACCTCCACATATATATATATGGATATGTGTTAGATAGTACTTGCATATATACTAACTTAGGTATATGTATGTATAGCTAATTTCTTGTAGTACGACTTTACTATAGTTCTATGAGGTTTGGTATTGTTGTTGTTGTTGTTGTTATTCTTGCTTTTCTATACGTTCCTGTTAATTCCCCTCGAATATATTTATAGTGTGTTTGAATTCAGGAAACGACGGCGACATATAGTCATTATGTATTTGCTTCAAAGAAAAACTTGGAGCTCTCTTGCATTAAAGCTGTTTACTTAAAAGTCCTGGAATTGTAGAGAAAGTCAAAAGATTAAAAGATTAGCTTCTTACTAGTGTAAAGTGCTTATAAAGTAAAGTGCAAGAACTTTTGGGATGATATCATTGATTTTTAAAGAAAACAGATTATCATGAAAAAATAAATAAAATATATCTTATTTGTGACGAACTGAAAAATGAAAAGATCAGAGAAATGATGTATAAAATAATAAAAATGGCTTCTAAAATATCCAAAATTTAGATAAACACTTTCCAGAATATTGAAATTTAATCTGCTTATGTATTTCACCTCTGCATGGCGGACTAAATTAATGGAAATAGTTTCCTTAAAAAGATGAATAGATGGCGCGATACCTATAAAGGGTGTAATAAATTTTCTTTCAATTGTATGAATCAACTTTCAGGTACTTTAATTCAAGAAACTACTCAAGAATTTCCTATGTCTATATCCTACATCTTATGCAATACTACATAAGATTTTTTTTTTTGGCGGAACACTACTTAATAGTAGAAGTAATATTGTATTGAATTTCTTATAGCTGAAATTATGATAATGATAACATTATTTCATTTTATTCTATTTCTATATTCCTGCGATTGTAGAAATGTCATAAGCACTGGAGCCAGTTCGGCTCAGTGTGGTATCTTTATTCGTAAACTCGCTATATATAAAAGATTAAAAAATGTTTATCTTGCACCTGGTAATTAATAGATGATTGGATAAGCAATATTTACTCCATGTAGCTCCTAGCTATCCCTCGTCAGCTTCAAAAGAATTTGCATGGACTTTTCCCTTGATCTGCCGACGAAGCGTTTTGTCAAGCTGGAAGTACCTATAGATATACCCAAAGTTGTTAATGTTTCTCGTGAACACATATTCTTAGGTAACATATTCTATGACAGATCCTAGTTGAATTAAAAGGAATGGTAGAAGTCACAAAACTCACAAAGCAGGTCAATCTCTTCTTTTTGCAATTCCCTATTCAGGAGGTACCGTGTTGTGCAATCCCCTGGCAATTAAGATGATATTCTTACCGACGGCCCTCTCACTTGTGAGGGAGTCACGGCGGGCGTTTACTTTTCTGACCACTATTGGGATGGAATATTCGCTTGGAAGACACACCACTGTCTTCCAGGCTGAAGTCTTTGCCATCGCAATGGCAGCAAAGATAGCCCTCGATCTGCAAGTTAAAGGTAAAGACATTTGTTATCCTTTCCGATAGGCAGGCAGCCTTGATGGCTTTGAGTGGCCCCGGGTAAGATGTAAGTTACTGCGGGATTGAAGTTCGTCTGTGGATATGTTGTGTATCTATAACAAGGTTTCACTTCAGTGGGTTCCTGGTCACATTGGAATCATGGGGAATTAATGGGCTGACCTTTTGGCTAGGGCTGGCTTTGATTCTCCGTTCTTCGGATCTGACCACGCCGTAGGCGTTGCCACCTCAAGTATCGGGTCTTTCATCAAAGCAGATGTTTATGGGAAGCATCAGCAGAGATGGGAGGACCTGATTACTTGCAGATGCACAAAACTGTTTCTTGATAGACCGAATAGGAATATCTTTGATTCTCTCATGGGGCTCAGAAGGAAAGAATTTATAACAGTGGTTGACATCATCATCACCCACAGCTCGCTTCACGCTAATCTAAAAAGAGCAGGATTTGTTGAGAGCCCTGAGTATCTGCCCTGCCTAAAAATAGAGCTGATGAACTGAAAAATATTCCACGCCAAAACCTGATGGGGTTTCTAGCAGGATAGCACAATGGGCCGATATGGCCTCCGTTGTTTTTCTCGTTCCCCTGCCTTTAAAAAATGCAATTGTAGTATATTAAAAATCTTACCCGGGAAATTATTGAAACTCATGCCACACGAGTACATTATACTTGTAGCACATCATGAAGGAAAACATCAGTCCTTTGTCGCTCATAGAACTATCCAACAAAAACGCTAAAGGGCTATTGATAGATTTATTGCAGCCCTTTCCCAATGCTGCAAAAATTAATTTATTCAAATAGAATCGACCTGAAAGATTAGATCTAGGGTGATGAAAATTAAATTTGTCTTCGTCGTATTCCACGTCAGTTTAAGCCAAGCAAAACAGCCCTTCACAATTTTAAGGCCACATTACATAAATTTACAAGCGGTCGTTAACCTCAATTTGATGATAAATAGTGGTGTCAACTTCTTTTTTATCTACATGATGAAACCACTAAACAGCATGCGCCAGGGTTGAGGAAAATATATTCCACCTTGTGCGCTGTCTTCTATTGCATCATGCATCAGTTTGACTGAATGGATGCGATTAGCATTCTTGAGTCTTAATATCTAGCCGATCCACAGTACACTTTGCCTAAGAACTTTACGCTGATGAGCTGTAAAACCCATGCTAGTCTTCCTGCTAAATGGTTTTCCTGGCCTTATTGAAGCTCGTCAATTTTGTAAAGATTATCTATTCGAAACAGTGAATCTCTTAGCGCACACAGCATTGAACACGAGTCTAGAGCTTAGTTTCCTATGCATTCATCCTTAAAACGTCCGAATGATATTCGTATGTACGGATTCGAACAACTGCCATGAAAATATCTGTATTGCCATACGTTCCACCTAGTGAACATATTCCAAGAATCATTGAAATTTAATAATCTAAACTTTCGTGACCACATAAAGGTCCCGATCGGTAAAACATTTAGTGGATATTATGCCTGTGAATCTTTACTGTCATGTTTGGGTAGGTTAACGCTCCATTAAAAACAATAGAAGACAAAGAAAAACCGAACAAGTAAATCACTAAAAAATTTTAACAATCTAAACAATTTTCCATGTTAGTAAACTATAAGAATTTCTGCATTTAAGACTGATATAAAAACTAAATATTGAAGTATAATTTGTCATTTGTTTTCATACACAAAACCTAACTAATTCGACAAAAATTGATCAGAATTGAGATAACTTACTATGAAATAAGTAATTAATTCTAAACAGAGAAAAAGAAAGGTACCAAAATAGATCCTTGCGGAACATCGGTAGATCTCGGCTAAAACCTGGTGTAGGAACAACTAATATAAATCCCCAGCAATATAAAGAGCAGTTGTATTGGAATTCAGTAGCCAGGTAACTGCATTCCAACACGAGTTCAAAACCTGGATATGTAATTAGTCTGAAAAACAAAATCAATTTCTAAGCTACACCTGCACAGAATTAGTTGTAGTTATAAAATACGTATGAATTTAGGCAGCAGCAATAAAACTCAGATAATAACTTTAACAATTTTATTACAATAATTTTAATACTGCCATTCAAAATCTTCGCAAAATGAACTAGAGACGTCGATAGTAGGACTGATAATTTTAGTGCAATGAGTCAAGGAATTTTATCAATTATGCAGTTTTCTTGACAGTTGCCTAAATAAGTCGATTATGTGTTTTTTTTATAACATTACAATAATTATTGGGAGCCGGTATTAAAAATTTGTTAAAAAAATTCTGTCGTCAATGCAAATTCATATAGATCTGAAAGTACTTTCGGGAACTCTGCACCTTCATTTGCAGCAGTTTCCAAATAGAATTTAAATAAAAAATCATTAGCATAATTTCAAGAGATAGGACGAATATTTTAGATTTTTTTTGTTTTGCGCAATATTAACAAAACAAGTTACGTACCACTAGACCGTACCCCTCCGTAATCACCCGTGAGTGACTTGCTATACCCCAGAAAAATCACAAGGCATACTAGATAGATAGATAGATTGGGATTAAGCTCGCTGAGTAGCCTTTGCACTGCAGGCATTCGTTGGCTTATTGTACACAACTCTCTATATATCAAGCAATCCCAGTCTTCCTAGGAAGACCAGTATTTTTTTGATTAAGCCGACAGACTTTAGGAAGTATGAGCCAAAAGCCTGGAATCTACATTGTGCAGTGGCCTCGCAGAAGACATGCACCGATGTTACATCCTCATCGAAACATCCTACATACATCAGTCGGTAATATACCTATTCGATGCATGCGTTTGATAAGTTTGCAGTATCTGGTTAGAACTCCTGTCATGATTCTGATTTGATTCCATGATAGCCTTAAAAGACCCATTCGGTTCTTTGGTGAAGGTCTTTTAATTAATCGTTTGGCTGGAGCCTATCATAGAAGTCCATCAGTGGTCCATTTGGTGCTGGCTCCTGCAAAACTGGTTTTGCATAGTAAGCTTCACGGTGTTGTAAGAGATACGCAAACTGGCTCCGGTACTATGAGAGGTATGGATGCTTCTTTATTGGCCAGGATGTCTACATTAGTATTCTCATCAATTCTCAAGTGTCCTGGCACCACATGTTCCCACATTAACATCGTTTTGACCTCAGCAGATGAAATAGCTTTCAATACCGGTTGGCTATCTCTATAGATATATAAATTTTTGTAAATATAGGATCGGCTGAGGTTTTCGTATGTACATGTAGTGATGGCATAAGCATATTTTCCTAGGCTATAATAAATATGAACTCTTGGCTTTACACCATATATTCCTGCTCCTAAATTTTTCTCGGTTTTAGAACCATCGATGTACCAGATGAGGTCTTCATTTCAAAGATTTGGTTTTATTTCCTCCTTAGTTGGTATCTTCATTTTGAGAGGCAGGCAGAGGTATACTATGCTTGTCATTCCGTTTGTAATATATAGAAATAATGATGCGAAAAGAAGAAAATTTAACTTTGAGAAGTAAAAAAGCTAGAATTGGTCTAAGACCAGTTCTTATGATACCCTAGATGAATGTTCGTTTGTAATTTCCTATGGTCACCTATCTGAGCAAGTTTGATTTTTGAAGT
Source organism: Dioctria linearis (assembly GCA_963930735.1). NCBI lineage: Eukaryota > Metazoa > Arthropoda > Insecta > Diptera > Asilidae > Dioctria > Dioctria linearis. The sequence goes on along the minus strand of OZ005743.1, from coordinate 29,005,690 downwards.
GGTTTTTCGCATATATCTCTAGAACGGCTCGTCGGACAACAACAAATTATTATAACTTCATATTCTGAAGGACTTTTCAGTATACAATAAAAAAGTCTTGGACTGATCGTCACAGTATATGTAAGAAACCAAAATTTTTATTTGGCAACACCCAGACGGGGTTACCCAAAATAATCCATTTTGAAACTTTATTTAATATTGCTATGAAAACACCATGTACCGAATTTCAACCTTTACGTCGACATGTTCTCAGGCAGTGCCCAAATATGTAATGAAAAAATAAATTTTTGTATGGCAACCCTACGAAGGAGTTCTTTATAATACAGAATCCTATAAAATTGGTTAAAATTATTTTTCTATCCGACGAAACGTTAGAAATATATGCGAAAAACCACCTGAAAAATCAAAGTTGCACAGATAGGTGACCATGCGGAATTTCATATGGACATTCATCTAGGATATCATAAGAATTAGTCTTAGACCAAGTCCAACTTTTTTACTTCTTTTATTTTGATTTTGTCTTTTTTGTTGTGAGTTTGTGGGTTCTTGAGTGTAAACTCAACAAGATAACAGCAGCAAATATCATTAGTTTTACACAGGTTATTTAATTTAATTGTAATATTTTAATGAGGTGTTTCTTTTTCAGGTCTGACTGGACAAATACAATGTAAATTTCTTTAATTGGCACTCGGTTTTGTTTTAAATCACTCGAAATCATATTATACATACTTCCTTCTATAATAATAAATAAAAACTGAATGCAATAATGCAGATCCTTTCAAATTACGAGTTTTTTCTGTTTTTATCAGACAAAATTGTTAATTGAAACCGAATACGTACTCTTAAGTATGTGTGAAAAAAATTTGCTTTTTCACACCTCATGTCAAAGTCAAACATATGCTAATTGGATAAATGTGTATAGAACAGACATAAATGTATTAAGTATCATAGTGCAGATATTCTGCCAACCAACCCCCTAACTAATTCGTTATTGAAACTGAAAGGGTGTACCTACTTCAAAGCATTTTAATCCCATGTAAGAAAACTCGAGTCAATTGGAAGGAATCCTAACCCTTTACGGTGGCAGTAATTTTTCTCATATCTCTTCGTTTATAATTTTATAAAAGTTTTACAACCTACCTAAGTTCATTTGAATTATTCTGAAGGATCGCACCATGGATACACGTCTATGTGCACTATATACACTACTGCTACCTTGGTGCTTCTAAAATAAATTAGCAATGTACACATTTTTTATTTATTTCGCTTTTTATGGCTCCTATGTCGATTCCCTAGTAACGAAATCTAATAAAAAAGAGAAAAGAAGAGAAAATTGCATCCGTAACGCTCTCCCCCTTTTTATTTAATGCCATCGTCGTTGACTGGGCTTTCATCGTTCCATTTTAAGTGTTTCATTATAAGATATGGTGCCCTTGTCATTAAGCTTTCATCATACCCATCTATACATCTTCTGCTAGACTAGGCTAGCTTCATCTACCTTCACCCCAATATTTAATACGCTCCCCGTACCACAGGCAGATAGATTTTATTTTTCTGGAGAGACCGCACAAACAAGTGCACCGAAGTGAAAATACCAGGAAGTCGATTTGTATGTAAATCATTTCAAATAGGAAGATGCCACTTATTCATGGTAACACAGGGACATTTCCGATTCTAATTCCATGCAAAATATTTCATTTGATCATAGGATTGCCATACGAAAAGTATTCATATCCATTTCAAATGTACCAGCATAGATAGGTATATCTCATCTCCTGAATCTATTTTCGTTGTTCTTAATCAGCGTTGCCAACTGAGCTGAAAATCGACTAATTTGGCCGATTTTCAACTTCATTAGCCGAACAAATTTTAGCTTAGCCGACAGCCGATTTCGATATTATTTTTAGCCGATTTTGGGATTGACGCAAACTTCACTTGCTTTCGTCCACCACGTGACCGCCGCTTTCCCAATCGGAGCCATCGGCTTATATTTTATTGGTTCAACCAATAAGAATGCTTCTTTCTTATAAGAAAGAAAGAATGCTTCTTGCAATCATGCTTATGCTTACAACACAGTCATTCATTCCATTCCATTTGCATTTCTAATTTGGTTTTGTGTTTTATGCCGTAGTTCGGTGTGGTTACAGTTTTCATTGGTTTTTATTAACTTTTTTTATGGAATCCATTTTATGAATGAAAATATAAATGGTCTTTCTTAAAAGAAAGAATTACAATACAAGTCATTAATCATTATGATTTTATTCTGCTGTCATTTCAATTTCATTTCTCATTTGGTCTTGTTTTATGTTTATGGTAGTTCTGTGTGGTGTGGTTACAGTTTTCAATCATTGAAGGTTTTTATTATTTTTTTTTATGGAATCCTTCATTTTGTGAATACAAAATGGTGCAGCAAGAGAAAATTTCAATAAAGAACTTGAATGAAACGTAGTATTTTGGTATTCGAGCCACTGATTGACTAGATTTCAGCAGATTTTCGGTAAGTTTTCTTTGGTTTCCTACTTCAAATTGTTTAAAGAAGAAATATTATAATTTTTCATTAAACCAAATACATATATTGGCTCACTGTTGAATGTACATCCAGATTTCTCAATTAATCTTATCACGAGCTTGGTCAAGCTCACCTGTTTCGAGTAAGCACCTTATTCTTTTCCTTATCGAAATGCAGGAATTTATGTTTGCTGTTTTTGGAGCTCGACAGCGAGACTTATTATTGCTTCAATATAGAATGCTCAGAACAGCAGAACAGAACTGCCTGCGGAATGCTTATAATATCAAAAATCCATTAAACGAGAAGACGCACACGCACTTCGATAGAGAGCGAACGAATCGAAATCGAAGTTATTATTTCAAGCTAGCTAACGCTTGCGTAATGCGTTCTGCTGGGAACTGTTTGAACGAATTGTTGAAATAATTTAAAACTATTGCAAACAAACATTCTAAATTGGCTGAAAGAAGTTTTAAAGTGTATAAAACTAGGAATAGGAACAAAAAGGTCTGATAAATTCATTTACTATATGCCTGGGTGTCTTCAGACATTTCAATTGTCGGCCGTATGGCCGTTCATTTCACCCAGTTTCGTGTTGAAAGATTTACAAAGTTCCATATTTACACATTAGGCTACGCACATTTCATATAATAATCTGTTAAAAATAAAGATCACTCACACGCATTAATTTGAATTATTAACACATAATGAGCTATTTGTATCGAATAAACTTAAATGTATTAGTGAACATAAATGTATTAGTAGTTTAATCCTAATCTGAATTCTTTTCATCTGTATTCTAGTTGTTAGTCACCCATTATACTTTGAGCAGAGCGTTTCGGCTAATAAATGAATTTACATGTGCTTATTTTACACCGAGTCTTTTATTTAAAACAAGCGAAACCGAACTCTTTTATCTTGTTTTTTACATTTTGGTGCCGAAACCCGGGAATTACGAACGTGAACGATAGTCAGAAGCTCTAAAGGTGACTCGTGAAAAGTAACGGATATTAATAACCGCCCGTCTTCAAAACCGCGTGAAAAAGGTGCATGTAAAGGTAGATCCCGCAGCCGACCAAACGACTGAGGAGGCTTTTCACAATAATACCACCACAGCGAAATCGAATTCCGCTAAATTGCCCAAACTTCAGCCAATAAAGTTCTCTGGAAAATTCGAAGAATGGTTATGCTTCTGGGAACAGTTTCGATCAACGGTTCATGAAAACAACACTTTGACCGGCGCTGAAAAATTTAGTTATTTGGAGACTGTGTTAGTGGGTGAAGCTCAGAAAACGATTTCAGGTTTTACTGTTACCGAAGCTTGTTACGATGGTGCTATAGCATTATTTCAAGAGCAGTACGGAGATACGGAGAGGCTCATCGATCGCAATATTCAACAATTACTGTCGCTTAATCCAGTTAAGTCCAGAGATGATGTTTCAGGGCTTCGTCATCTTTATAATTCTGTAGTATCAAGCAGCAGATCTCTCACCGCGTTGGAAGTCCCTGCCAACCACTACGAAGTCATGTTGAAATCCATATTGCTGCGTTGCTCACCCAGCGAATTAAGAGTGGACTATCATCGTAGGAGCGACAGCTCTGGGAGCGACAGAGATAAGGAAGACAATAGCAGAAGTTGAAGATAAACAAGTGCAAGGTTTGCTACCGTTTATCAAACGAGAAGTCGAATCGTTGCAACGGGCGTTGACAGAAAAGATTAGGCTGATATCAGCAAATTCGAGAAGGGATATGCACACAACCGCAGCTGGGCTCATGGCGGCTAGTGCTAGTTAGCCGTGTTTGTTTTGTAAATCTTCTAAACACTATGCGATGGAGTGCGATAGCGCTCTCACACTTATACGGAAGAAAGATTTACTCAAACGAGAAGGGCGCTGGTACAAGTGTACTCGACGCGGACATATATCAGGGAAATGTCGCAATAGGTGGATTACATGTAAAAAGTGCAACGCAAACATATTACGACTCTATGCGATCCGAATTTCAAGACTAGTGTTGGTGGACAAAGTCCATAAGAAAGGTAAAATTGCTGTTAAGAAGTCAATTTAATAGCGAAAATTTCGAGTTGGACGCATTGGTTGTACCTGAAATCTGCGTAGATGTTCTTAAAGCACCGGATGAAACATGTTCGGCATTCTAAGGATTGCAAGTTGCTGATGTACAGTCCGTAAATATTGAACGGGAAAGCGTGTTAAGTATACTCATTGGTAGGGATTTCTACTGGACGGTGGTGACTGGAAAGCAAAAACCTTTAACGAAGCATTTACGAGCTGTTCAAACCATCTTCGGCTGGACATTGCAAGGACCCCATACCGTGAGTACGAATAGTTCCAATATTAATCATTGTTTTGCCTCATATGTTAATTTTCTCAATGCTTTCGAGGTTACTGAGATGGACTTATCACAGCTGTGGTCTCTTGATGCTATTGGCATTCAAACGGAAAAAAGGAAACATAAAACCTTGACAGATGATTTAATTCGGCAATATATAGCAAAGCGTGAGCATAAATACGTCGCCAGCTTACCTGGGAAGGATCGTCATGTGCATATTGACAGTAATTGAGAAGGAGCGATATTCCGATTGCGGTCATTGATTAGAAAGCTATCGAGTGACCCGAATAAGATTTTAGATTATGATAAAGCTATGCGTGAACTAATATCTTGCGGTTTTGCAGAATCAGTTTCTGAGAAGGAAGAGGAAGGATGTGCAAAAAGAGTTTATTATCTTCCTCATAGAGGCGTATATCGACAAGAAAGCGCTACAGCTCATGCAAAGCATGCTTCCTCTTTGAATGACCACCTCAATACGGGATATAATCTGTTGGCAGATGTTCTAAAAATAATGCTAAATTTTAGAATTGGAAAGTATGGAATAGTAGCTGACATTGAAAAAGCTTTTCTCCAAATAGATATGAACGAGGAGGATCGCGATTCACATCGTTTTTTCTGGTTTGCTGATGACATAAAATCCGGATGTAATCTGTCCGAAGTCCAAGTGTATAGAATGACTAAAGTAACGTTCGGAGTTACATGCAGTCCCTTCTTGCTAGCAGCAACAATCAGAGTGCATTTTAATACCGAAAGTAAGAATTTTCCCTCGACGTGTTCCTTTGTCAAGGATTCATTCTACATGGATGACCTAGTAATGGGTATAGATAGCGAAATTGAAGGTCAACGAATTTTCAGGGAAGCCAATAGTATTATGATTCGAGCATCAATTACTCTTCGGAAGTGGAACAGCAATAGCGAAGGAATCTGAGGAGTATTCCAATCTAGTAATTTTCCAAAACTACAAAAGGTTTTGGGACTTCAATGGTTCATACTAGCGACGAGCTGACTGCTTCTCTAGATGCTGTTGAAGATTTTTTGAACTCCTCTGTGGAGAGGGGGTCAAAGCATAATGTTCTTCAGGTGATTTCGAGAGTTTTCGTCCCGTTTGGTATGCTTAGTCCTACAGTCATAAGGTGGAGAGTTTTATTTCAGAAGATTTGGAAAAAGAAATTAGCGTGGGATGAAGTACTAACAGAAGATTTGCTGAATGAATGGTGTGACTGTGTGAAGCAATTAAAGGACTTGAAAAATGTGGCTATTCCGAGATCAGTCCTTGATGTGAGTTCCTCGATCACTACTCATCTCCATATTTTTGCTGTGCTAGCCTGCAAGCGTGTGGAACTGTCGCCTATGTTTGGAGTAAAGATAGTTTAAACCAAGTGAGAGTGGAGTTCCTGTGTGCAAAAAGTAGGGTTGCTCCTATAAAACAAGATGGCTCAAAAGAGTTGACGCTTCCTAAACTGGAGTTAACGTCGGCAATGTTAGCGGCGCGCTTGGGCTCCTACCTTCAAAAGTTTCTTAGAGTTAAAATTGCAAAATGTTGGTTTTGGTCTGACTCTAAGATAGCTTTATAATGGATACGAGGAGGAATCGACAAATGGAAGCCCTTTATACAGAATCGAGTTATGGAAATTCAGCAGCTGACCGAAATATCTGCATGGAGACATTGCAGTGGAAAGGAAAACCCAGCAGATCTACTTACACGAGGAATTACTGGACGCAGTCGACTTGCATCAAATATGTGGCTGAACGGACCTGAATGGCTAAAAGATATATCGGAGGACTGGATCGATTCAAAACGAAGTTCAGAGAATATTCATGCGTTGATCAACTTATTCATTGAAACGAAAATGGCTACCCTACAGCCAGAAGAAGCATTACTGAACTATGCAGATGTTAGTACTTGGCGACGATTACTACGGATAACAGGGTACGTTCAAAGGTTTGTCCGGATTCTCAAGGGGGACGAGAAGCCGTCTTCAAAAAAGCTTACTGCGGAGAACCTACGTATAGCTGAGCAATACTGAATCAGGTATCCTCAATCAAATATGTTTCCTGAAGAAATTTTTTTATTGAAGCAAGGAAAGCCTATTTCGAAGTCATCAAGGCTTTATGAGTTACCACCTTTTTTGGATGATGAAGGTGTATTGCGATTGGGAGGCCGACTTCAATATCTCGAGGAATTTAGTGATGTCAAGCATCCAGTAATCATGCCAGCCATCAACCTCGCATCTCTGTGCTCTTATCTTCAACGACTAGCATGAGAAAACACTGCATAGGGGTGTCAACATCATAATAACAAATTTAAGGAAGAGATTTTGGATTATCAAGGGGCGGCAACTAGTTAAAAAGATCATCAAGGGATGTTATTTATGTCGAAAACTCTGGGGAAAGCCAATGACCCAGCCGTTCTCTCCGCTACCACGAGAGAGACTATCAATATCAAGGCCTTTCGACAACGTTGGAATCGATTTTGCTGGTCCCTTGTACATACACGATGCTGGCCATGAAAATGCGTCCAGGAAAACTTATATAATGATTTGTACCTGTGCTTCGGTGAGAGGTGTTCACCTTGAGCTGGTGAAAAATTTGTCTACTGAAAATTGCATAATGGCCTTGAGACGATTTATAGCACGAAGAGGAGTTCCTGCGGCCATATACTCCGATAATGCTCAGATATTTCGTAGGGCCGCTTTGGAGCTGAATACCGTTGGACAACTTTTCGATAACGAGGCATTACAAGGATTTCTGGCCCACAACCGAATAAATTGGCATTTTATTGTAGAGCGAGCTCCTTGGTGGGGTGGATTTTGGGAAAGGCTTATCCGCACCGTTAAAAACATGCTGAAAGTTGTCATCGGGAAGGCGACTCTAGACATCGACCAGCTACACACCTTAATCATTGAAGCTGAAGGAATAATCAACGCACGTCCATTGACGTATGTCAGTAGTGACCCTTTAGACATTTCACCATTGACGCCTGCACATTTTTTGTTAGGAGGTCATCCCTCAGTATTACATATTTCTTCTAAAGAAGAGGCAACTTCGAATGAAATCCGAAGAAAGTGGACCCAGCGGATGAAGTTAACAGCGATGATATAGAAGCGATGGAAAACCGAGTATGTCCAGCTTTTGCGATCTTTCCATCACAATAAGGACCAAGCTTCTATGGAAATAAGAGAAGAAGACGTTGTATTGGTCTACGATGCCGCAGCACCGAGAATCCATTGGAAATTGGCGATTATCAAGACTACATATCCTGGTAGAGATGGAAGGGTCAGATCATGTGAGATAGAATATGCCAACGGGAAAACCACCAGAAGACCTGTACAACTGCTACATCCTCTTGAGCTGTCTAACCGCGCGGGTGGAGGATGTTAAAAATAAAGATCACTCAGACGCATTAATTTGAATTATTAACATATAATGAGCTATTTGTATCGAATAAACTTAAATGTATTAGTGAACATAAATGTATTAGTAGTTTAATCCTAATCTGAATTCTTTTCATCTATATTCTAGTTGTTAGTCACCCATTATGCTTTGAGTAGAGCGTTTCGGCTAATAAATGAATTTACATGTGCTTATTTTACGCCGGGTCTTTTATTTAAACAAGCGAAAACGAACTCTTTTATTTTGTTTTTTAAATAATTTATCTTCAAGTCTTTTCGTCGTTTACTCTTGTTATGTTAGTTAACTAGCAATAGCACAAGAAGCAAAAAATAAAGCAAGCAAGCATTGATTTTGATTGATTTATCGCCTGTAAATTTGAAAAAATTTATGGTATGGAAAAATAAGCGACTGGAAGAATAATAACTGATAACATTTACGTCAAACTGGTTAGTGGGGCCTAACGCCTAAGACGCATTTAAATTTCAAACTATTAGTATCAGCGTATTGCAGTATTGCAGCAGAAAAAGTTGGTTTGGTTAAGTGAAGATAAAAAAATGTGCTTTTATTTAGTATCTTCTTCACAGATAAGAACCCGTCTATTGCGTCGTCTGGGGTTTTTATATAGCGGTGCTTCTATGCCATCATCATCATCATATTCACATGCCCCTGCTATTTGTGGTACTGCTCCATCAGAAGAGGATATACAAACACACAAAAATAGTGTCGAAAAGATGGAAATAAAAATCAGTGATGAGGACATTAAACCCAGTGAACTATTTGAAGATTTTAGAGAGAATAATATTGAAAAGACGCCACCATCGGATGGTACAGATGGTAAGTATCTACTTCAGATATATTTTTTATGATTGTACTTTGATTTCTAATTTAATTAAAATTAAAACTGCTGAAGCTAGAATCGTTCTGTTGGTTGCCAAGCACACAAGTACCAATGTTGTTGATCACATTACGGCGACAATCAAATCAAGTCTCACTGATAGTAACACTGCCAAAAATGTTAAACTTGCCCGGACCAAATGTAGTGCTATAATAAAAATGTTTGGTGTCCTTATTTTGTTAAGGATTTTATATTCGATATCGATCAGGAATTTTATGCCTTCTAATAGACGAGTCCACCGATGTGGCTTGCTTAAAATATATTGGAATAGTTATTATATATTATAGTAAAAAACGGAATCGACTGACAACGATATTTTTAAAACTCCAAGAAATAGAAACTTGTGACGCATTGAGTATTGCTGATGCTATCAAAGCTGTCTTGTCTGAGTACAATCTGCCACTGAATAAAATGGGTGGTACTGGCACCGATAATACTGCAGTAATGGTTGGTATTAAATCTGGAGTTTTTGCTAGATTAAAGTCAGAAGTTCCTCGTTTGATCCTCATACCTTGAGTATGTCATTCACTGCAGTTGGCAGTTTCAGAGGCATGGAAAAATTGTCTACCGAGTAATTTAGAATATCTTGTGAACGAAACATTCAGTTGGTTTTCTCACTCCTCAAAACGACAAATAGTATACAAAAATACATTTTGTGCTATAAATGACGGGCAGTTGCCTCTTAAACTTACAATGATTAGTCAGAAAAGATGCTTATCAATTGAAACTTCAGTTAGACGAATTCTTGACCAATGGATCGAACTAAAGACTCACTTTTGAATTGTGAGGCTGTCCAAAAAATGTTATACAGCTGAAATATTAAATGAGATGTTCAACGATGATGCCAATCACGCCTACTTTCTGTTTTTACGTCCAGTCTTATCAGAAGTTCAAAGAGTTAACAAAGCATTCGAAAGTAGTTCTGCTGATCTTACTAAGATGCTTGATGATATTTGGTTGCTGCTTTCTAGCATTCCCAATAAAATAATAACGAGACGGCCTAATTTTGACTACATGAGCTCCAGTATGGTCGATAACCTAATGCCACTACCATACCTAGGCTACGAATTTGAGGAAAAAATTAGTGAGATGAAAGCGAAGAAATCTCTCTCTACTGTTCAAGAGGAAAATATTAGAAAGCGCTGTGTTGATTTTTTAATTAATTTAGCTAAATCTATTCGAGTAAGGCGTCCGCAAAACATTGAAATACTTCGAAAAGTAAAAATGCTTTCAGTTTCCCAGGCATTAAGAGTGATTATAGAACCCCTAATACCACTGCTACAATATACGAAAATTAAAAGCGACCTTATAACCAACATTCAAAATCAATGGGAAAATTTAACGATTATGAGTTGGTCCGAGAAGAATAAGTTAGATTCACTGCGATTTTGGACTGAAGTATTGTGTTTCGAAGACTCGAATGGTGATAGTCCTTATAAAGAGCTCGCACATTTCGCATGATCGCTTTTAGTTTTACCACTGTCAAATGCTGAAGTTGAGCGGGTATTCAGTGTTAAAAATAAGACAAGAAATCGGTTGCAAACAAAAATGTTAAACGCAATCATAACAGTCAGAGGGGGATTGAAGCGTTGGAAAAATGTTGTCATAATATTGATATAAGTCCTTCTATGGTTGCAGCTATTGGATCCTTAAAAATTTATACAGTTGAAAAAGTAATCAGCGATGAATTTGAGGCATTCGAAAGCGTTAGCAGTGATATGTTTGATTGAAACATTTTTTAGGAAAAATGATTGTTGTTTTTATCAAGTAATTTTATACTTAAATGTGAATTAAAAGAAAAATTCTTAATTTTTGTAAATTTCAGAAAGAAAAGGATCATATATATATACATTGTTGTATTGCTATAAACCAAGGAAGGAAAAATTTGACTCCTTCCGAAAATAAAAGATTTGCTTTCCAAAATATAGCCACCAGTAGAACAACTTGAACAAACTACTGCAGAAACCCACAATATGGCAACTGCTGTTGCGCCTTTCAGTGGAGTCTACAATAAACACCGGTGGCAGGATTAGGTATGGTTATGCATATAGATTAATTTTGAATACTAATATTAATGGTATTTTTAAATATACACCGAAAGAAAAATGTTGGTAAATTTAACTAAAAACCTTGGTTAATTTGGCGTCAATTAAGGCTCACTGTTATTATGAATAAGGTTTTGTGGTTAATTACACTCGTCCAGGAAACTACTACAAACATTATATGAAAACTACTTCGTAGTTGATTTCATGGTCATTTAATTACCATATGGTCAATTTCGTAACTGTGTTACAACTATGAGTGTAACGTTACTATGTTTCGTTGTTACTCCTTCAAACTTGCAAAGCTCGAAACTTACCAATTTCGTGGTTAAGCAAGTAATTTACGTGTTTAAGTCAAGCTTGAAGCTTTCAAAGCTCAAAACTCACCAATTTCTTGGTTAAGTAACTAATTTATGTGTTTAAGTCACCATATTCCTATAGTAAATATACTTTTTAATATAATCAACTTTCACTTTTTACTGTACAGTTACCACTTTCAGTTGATCCATAACGATTTCCTGTTTTTTAAGTCTACTTTTCTTGGTTTGTCTACAACTTTTTATCGCAAATATTACACCTCTCGTGGTCTCCTAAACCCTTGTTTGTCTCCCTGCCATGCTTAGAAATAAAACAAATCCCGCTTTTTTTCGATTATTTAATCCATTTAGTTTAATCGGGTTTGTTACTCCCGGTACTAGTGAATATATTTACCTGTGTGAATGCCCCACATACCGAAGAAAGCCTACAGATCAGGGATTAAACAAAGTATTTCCTAACAAATTATTAAATTAAATAAACTTCACATGATAACATAATAATGAAGATTCTATGAAGTAAAATGATGGGAAAATATTAAGGAATTTAGGTCATAGTTAAAACTCAGTGTGCATTTCAATTATAATTTATTAATGAGTTAAAGTATACAGATTCTTCATAAAATAAAAAAATAAATTGATTATATAAAGATGCTTAATAATGGCCTCAACTCATTGTAGAATTTTTTGTATTAAAGTGGTTTAATAAAACAATCTGTTTATAAGTTTTTTAGTTTTAATTTTTAAGGAAAACAGCAAACCTTTGTACAGATCATAAAAAAATTATTCCATTTTTGTAAAAAAAAATATAATACACTTAGAAATATTTTGGTCGTAAATATGTCTTGCCATTTGGAGTAGGATAAAGATGAACAGGGGGCCCATCAAATTCACCGATATGGTAAATACAGTAGGTATTCTTATTTCCCTTTGATGGAAAAGACTGGAAGGGATTATCAAATGCACTTAATAAATGTTCTTGACAAATAGCGAACACATTTAAAGATTCAGTGGAAAAAGATAGATCAACGAGTTTATATAATTTTAAAGAATTTTTACGCGTTCTAGTCACGTAGTAGTTTTCTTTATAAACAATATTTTTATAACAAATATGCCCTGTACATATTAGTGTTTCTAATAAGTTTATGCAAATTGAATTTATATTTTTTATTTTTTTAAAGTAAGACTTACTAGACAAGAAAGATTTCGTTTTAGAAAACTCTTCGCTGTTAAAAAGAGGCGGGAGTCCTTTATTATTTAGTAGCCGACTACAAAATTGTAAGCTTGATTTTACTCCCAGAGAGTACGGAAGATTCTTTCTAGAAGTTATATTATTACAATAGCCCTTTAATTCTCTGTGCTTACTTTCGAAACGGAAAGACCATATAAATTTAAGCGGGCCAACTTTCTTTATAATGCTAACATAATGTGTTAGAAAATGGAATTTTGGTTTTAATGTGTCTTGAAAAAGTTTCTTATATAATAAATGATGCTGTGCTATTTTCTTTTGAAGTACAGACAAACGCTCCTCATCGAAATCTGATTGAAGAATTAGGTCAACGGTACTAACGAGTAAACATACCAATTTCCAGTGTTTGCTATTTGTGGGTATAAGGTCTCCTAATATTAAGGGGATGAAATGACAGAAAGTCCGCATTTCCCTGGCAGCCATATCTAATTTATTTTTGCAAATATTCTCTATCTTAATCGGGGGTGGTATGTTACCAATTTCGGTTGGACCATATGGAAATAATTGCACTCTATTATTAAGGGTATCAAGAGTAAAAAGTTTTTCATTTTCTATGAAATTATAAAGCACTTGACAAATGACGTAATGACAGACCCCTTCAAATAAGTCGTGCATAATGTCGACAGAATAATTCTCAGTTACATGGAAAGATGGTATATTGTTAAAAATTGAACGTTCCCTAACTCCGGTAAGAGTTGCTCTTTGCTGCACTTCTTCATGACTTGACAAGTCACTCTCATAATTAGTTCTATTCCTAATATTATTACTAATTTCTTGGCAAAGACTTTGTACTTGAACTTTGGAACATTTGCAAAACCTACAGGGATAATTTGAAGTGAAACCTTTTGTGAAACCAAGAATAGTGTTGAGACCCAAATTATCTCCTAGTATTAAAGCTAGGACAAAAAACACTTTCCTATCTCCTACGTCTGTTTTAATCCAGACACCTTCACTTTCTAGTGTTTTAAATTCTTCAATTAACGGATGAAAACAAGCACTATTTCCATATTGTTTGTCCTTACTTTTAAAAAGCATTCCAACAAAAATATTTTCTAAGGAGGAGGCATTGTGCTGTGGAAGGGTGGGAAAACTGTAATATGTTGCTCCAATTGAGTGTACTCCGGAATGTGATCCCAGTGGATTTCCAGACTCAAAATCATCGAAATAGAGAAAAACAGGTATCATTAAATCATTTGGTCGGTTTGTTATTTTATCTTTCCATAACTCGCTATTAATAAAATGACATAATGTCCTTTTTTTTGAGATATGTTCAATATTTTTTATCATAGCATTAAAAACCCCAGGTAACTCAAAGAATTTTTTGATCTGGAATCTTATAGGCATTATTACTCCCCGCACGATATCTTCATCAAATGTTGAAATACCTTTTATGATAATAGGTCTAACTTCATGGTTAATAGAATACGACTCGGGTTCCTTGTAAAACCCCTTTTCACTTACTACTTGAATAAATTTATAGAATGTATTAAAGTCTTTGAATGGATTTCCTAAAATATCTAATGTTCTTGCTCCTGTTCTGCAATCATCAGACAGTTTTGGCAAAATCGTTTTTCTTAGCTGTTCAGAAATTACGTTAAATGGTCCACTACTTAAACGTTGAACAATCTCGTCAACAAAGGATCGAGGTAGATTAGATTTTCCATATAAATCACTCAGAAAAATTAAGAAAGATAACTTGATAGTATCTAACGGTTCAAAAATTAGGGAAATATCTTCTTTTTCTTTTAAATTATTGATCTGGGGCGTAATATCAATTTCATAAGTTTTAGAAATTATATTGTCTGGACTACCTAATGAATTGCATGATTTACCACTTCTTTCGAAATGACGTTTATAACTTTTTAGGGACTGATAAGTCTGACGACAAACAACGCAATGATAATTATCAAATGGAGTCAGACGATGAAAAGTTTTGTAGTGAGTAACAATTGCAGATACATCTTTAAAAGAAGCTGAATCTAAGCAAATATAGCATGCAATCATATTGGCTATTTTCTAATTTTAGTGAAAATTTCTAAAATCGTTTGTTATTAAAAGAAGACAGGATAACTGCAATCAAACCTTTTTATATATATACTCGAAGTATATTTAAAGTAAAGTTAAGTAAACTAATGTATAAAGTACAAATTGAAAAAATCTATTAAAAATTAAGTATAATTATATATACATTATATGTTGAATATAGCGGATGTGTCTAGCAATACCTTATTCACGTTGGTCAATCAATACTCTTCTAAATCGTTTATCAGGCATAAAACATTTGGGCAAACACGATCTTCGTGTTCTAAGTGTATCTCAAAAAAGTATTTCTGTATGAATGTCCACACTGTATTGGAAGAATCTGGATATTTCAAATTTAAGACGTGAAATAATTTAAAGCAAATGTCAAGTGCTGGCAAAAAAGAATTAAATTTATATTTAATTTCATCTAAATATACGAAATAGCTTTTGGGTCCATCTTGGTTGCAAAATATTATAAGAGGCTGTAAGGTTTGCTGTTTTTCTCGCAAGGTCATAGATAAGCTATCAATTTTTGGATGTAAATCATTTATAGTGTTAATTATAATTAAGAAAGAATTTTGAGAGTCTTTAATAGTACTTTTCACTACCTTTTTTTTGGTTTCGTCGTCTTTTGAGTAGTATTTTACTGTAGGCGGTAAAAGTGCATGAAGTAAAAGAGCCGTCAGAATGTCTTCTGGTAAATTTTCTTCTCCTTTCTTAGTGAGTTGCTTCAGTAATTCCAAGTTTTGTCTATCCTTAATTTTTTCCAAAAATATAGGTTTTGTAAGATCCTTGAAATTCTCCCAGGAAGAAATCAATTTGGTTGACTTATCGGGAAAAATTACAGCAAATTCAATATCAATCTATAAACATCGAAAGTTCGATTAATTGTCTTAAGTTTTAGAAATAAAAGTTACCAGGTCAAATCCACGCGCGTCTTTATAGAGGGGCCAATTTTTAATTATATGACATAATTTTTCGTCTCTGACATTCTTCTTTTCTGCAAGAATTTGTTGTCTTCGTCCAGTAAAAGTTTGCGTCCACTTGCTTTTTATTTCCGACCACGGTTCGGAATAAACTTGTAGCCAAGTTTTGATATCTAAAATAATTCAACTGTTGTAAATTTTCGTATCAAATTAGACTATTGGGGCTCTGTGTACATACCTTCGAATTCCTTTGCAACTAATATTTCTGTGTCTTCAACCGGTACCTTGGCTGCGGCCGTACTTAATAAATCGCTGGTAGGGAAAAAACTGCCTAATTTTCCAAACCTTTTTTTTACGTTGTAATATTTCGTATACAGGCGCCCTTTTGGATTTTCCTTTGTGCCCGGATGAGGAGGATTATAATATATTTCCTTAATTAAAAAAATTAGAATTCATGTAACGATATATATGTATGTGTTCAATTACCTTGTTATCGCCGAAATGTTCTTCAATGGATAAAGAGATTCCTTCAAAGTCTTTTCGAGTTATTCTTTTATTGTTATGAGTGTGCCATGAAATAATGGCGTCTATAATAATACTTCTTGAAAGGTCGCTCAATTTTTTATTGTGTTTGAAATCCTTAAATACAAATGCTCCGGTGGGGCTTGCTAAAATAGCTTCATTTAAATTCTATAAAAATATTTAAGTCAATATTTCGTTGATATTATTGTAAGATACATAACTTACAAATAAGTTTGTTATTTTAAGGACTGGACTAGAGTGTACAATGGATGAATTCTGTGATTCTGAAATACACTCGGCGTTAAGAGCGAGCCAGTGACTAACGGTGCTGTCCAAATTGGCCTCAGTTGCTTCGCATGGTGAAGGGGTTGGTATATTCTGCGCATAAAGCCTGGTTAAAGAGGTAGATCATTGGATTTTAAGAAACTTACATTTTCTTTTCTCCATCCGTTCAAAGTATGTCTGAAGTCCAACTTTAGTCCAAGTTTTTTTCCCCTAAATAATTCGTCGAGATCTTTTTCTATGATGATTTTAAGACGATCAACAGTTATTGATTGATCTAAAAATATTCGATGTTTGAATACAATAACAATCTGATTTCAAAATATGGAAACTACCAAGGAATTCTTCATAGAGTTCCAAAAATCTCCACTTATTTAACAAATTGAATAAGTCTAAGTCCCGAATTATGTCTGAAGATTGAATCTCCGTTAAACTGTATTTAGTAGTATGATGTGTTTTAGTTGCAAAAGAGGAACAGCCCATCACAGTATGCGGCTGGCTGTTAGGTACGTCATTCTCAGTGGTATCTTTATTTGTCAAAGAGGCTACAAACCTCACAAGCTGTTCAGTTTCCTCGTCAGGTAGAAGTTCTCCTTCATCACTATTCAACATTGTTAATTTTTATACAAAACTGTGAAAATTTCCCATAAAAATACACAAGAGATATATTAAAAATTTAACACAAAGGTTACGGAACCCATCAATTTGATTGGTTTCGGATTTCATTCTTACAAATTCCTATCATGTATATATTATTCTTTAGTTTTTAATATTTATTTTTATTCATGGTTTTTAATATAATATACTGCACCGAATATATATTTTCAATTGCTTCCTCCGAAAGATCTATATTTTATTATTTCTATACCTATGTTTTACACCTGCTTTTAAGAAAATCCGTCAAATTGACGGGCTACCTAATTAACAATAAATAGTTTCAATACGTGCGGAATAACAAAAATGAAATATGAATGAGTAAAGAAAGTAAAAGTGAAGCAAATCACGGCTGTTTTGCAATATATACATGAGCAAACATGACAATGGGAATGAAAATCATGGCAACACCTCTCGCGATAGAAATAAATGGATATTGGAAGTTTTTGATACCTGTAATAATTAAAAAAATGTATTGAACGTTCAGATGATGAAGCTTAACGGAAAATTTTGGTAGAGGACCAGTTTATAGTATTCTCAGAGGGCCAACAGCATACGCAAAAAAAAATGTTATGCTTGTAAATGTAAGGAGTGTATTTGAACTGATAATTGATCATGATAGACATTGTTACCAAACTAGATGTAGTTTTATACAGTACATGCCAAATAAACCCGATAAATTTGGCATAAAGTTTTTGTTGATATATGCATTTTGTATATATATACATGCTAAGCATGTCCCTGAAACAGTGCATTTTAAAATAAAAGCAAGTTTGGGGTAGATATTGTAGATCAAATGACTAGATAATATAATGTGAAAGCAAGATCCAGTAGATGGAACCTTCACGTGTTTAATAACATTTTACATTTGCCAGCCATCAATGCCAAGATATTGTACAGAGCGACAAGTGGAGTAAACATATCTCGGAAGAATTTTATTTTTCAATTGGCTGAAGAAGTAAGCAGTGATCATCTCGACGAACCAAATACTAGTTTAAGTTCATTGTCTGATGACGAAATCTAATAATATTTACTGTCAATAAAAATCTATTGATTTGCGATAAAAATATCGACAAAAATTGCATTTTAATTAACCCGTCAAAAAAGTTAATTATTTTTTCCAGATAGGAAAAACAAAATATTACTAACTTGTTGCAACGATAAAGATTTTTTATTCTTATAAGTATTGGAACTATGAACTTCTGAATTTATATTGAATAATTTTTTTTCAAAGTACTGTCGAAAAATAAATATGATATAATAAAAAGAGGATCAATTTTTATTTCCACAAATTGTTTCAAAACATAAAACTTTAATGATTTTCTAATGACCTTGGCAAGCAACTCCCAGAGTCAGAAAGGCAAAAACCTGTGAAAGAGTTGAAAGGTTATTAACAACACGAATTGAAAATGTACCCCAAATCCAAAATGGAAATCTCTAAATCTTTAAAACGTTCACTCGTTTTTCTATGCCTTAATAAATTTCTATAAAGTACTAAATTTAATATGAATATGTAAATCAATTTTCAATATCCGAAACTATAAACGCGGAAGTCCGCAGGCCCAATATCAATCAAATTTTACACGTAGTTAATATATCACGTGATAGAAACATTAAAA
Source organism: Dioctria linearis (assembly GCA_963930735.1). NCBI lineage: Eukaryota > Metazoa > Arthropoda > Insecta > Diptera > Asilidae > Dioctria > Dioctria linearis. The sequence goes on along the minus strand of OZ005743.1, from coordinate 28,986,917 downwards.
AATGGTTAAGTCGTCCAAGGTATAAAATAAAATATATAAAAAGACTTTTAAAATACATAACATTTAAAAATAAATTGCACTAAAAATTAAAAAATATTTATGTCTTTTTCAGTGATATACACAAGAAAATTTCATTGCAAATAGCTGGAACAAGTCAAACCAGATAATATAATTTTAAAAACTTGTTAATACATTAAATTTTAAGATTTAATCTGAGTTCTAGCATTTCTTTTTTGTAATGAAACTTTTCTTGTGTATATGAGAGAGAAAGAAAAAATAATTTTTTAATTTTTTGTGTAATTTATTTATAAAAGTAATGTATTTAAAAAAAATTTAATGTATTTTAATTTCTACATTTTAGTCATTATATTTTCTCTAAAAACTCATATAACGGTACATAATCTAACTGACACGTTGTGGTGTAATATTTTTTCTCTCTGGAAAGTAGTTTATAGGAGAGTATTGCACTTTAATGTAAGAACTTCAACGTACAAAAATTTTGCATGAAAAAAATGAAAAAAATTATAAAAAAAATACTAAAGCATTTAAAAAAAACCTCAGCTCCCCCGCACCACCCCAATCTGTACACAAATTTAAAAATCACGCATTTTAACGATATCTGGTAAAAAAGTCTGCTATAAAGTTTCTTACAGAAAAAAAGAAAATATGCCATTTAATAGCACTCCATAAGAGTTTTAATTTGATATCACATACGGCAAATAAAGCATGTCACAAAAATTTTGTATCCGTATATATATAAATTTATATTATTTTTTTTTTATATTTTATTATATTATATACATATATACCTGCCAGGATATTCCAGATATTTCCACACACAATTTTTACTTAATTATTGCAAAAAGAAATAACAATATAAAATTCACTGAAACAAGACGGAAACTTTTTATGAACACCTGATATACAAAAACACGACACGAGGATGAAAATTAAAGTCTGACTGCCTGCAGAGAAAACCAATTCAAAATGAGAAAGACGCACACCGTGCTTACGCCCATACACATAAAATTAGATCGAATACTGACAGAACATCTCCTGTTGAGCTGTCCACAAATAAGACTTGAAAAAAGTAAAGCAAACTGGTTACACACTTCTTGCCTTGGCTTACAGCAGAATTTTTCATATAAAGCTAGCTTGGCCTTCGTTCAAATACCATAATTTCCACACATTTGTTCTACATGCTATTTGTGTTTTAGACAATTAGAAAGAAAACATATTAGGCTGTAATATGTTATAAGTTCAATTTTCTGTGGGAGCGATAGCTTAGGCTCTAGGATCTCTTTATGATGAAATCGCAGCTCTTCTTCATGTATAGAAGTTTAATGTGAAGTCTGACTGTAGCGTCCGCTAATGACTTTAATGTGTTGGTGGCATCGCAACTTCTTTCCTTGTATATACCGCGGGGGTTACGCCGTATGCCTAAAATTCTCACCGATGTAAGTACTTCACGGCTTTATGTCAACTCAACGCCATAGCATTCAATTTCAATGTGTATAGAAATACTATGAATAAAATATTTCGTGGTACATTTACTACGGCATAATTACGAATAGGTAGTGCCAGATTAAAAAGACTTTAAGATGAGAATAAATTCCCACTGAAAGTTATTATAAGCACAGATATTGCCAGGTGTAATTTTGTTTATTCCTTTATATTATTTTGCTTCTGTTTTATTCTGAACCTGCTTGAAAAAGTAGTAATAAATCTGGTCGCAAAATTGCTACCTCTTAAATTCTTAAAGACCAATCTATGATAGTTAATATTGTGGTATAAACACTACATTTTATTAGTTAAATTGATCAAGTACTACGAAAATGCTCAACGCACTATTATATTGTATTTTTTAAATGTTGATAATAGTAACTTTAATAATACATATGGTACACTTTGTGTTTAAAATGCCAGCATTCTTAGTTAAATTAAATAATGTTACTCCTAACAATTTAAGTTGAACAAGAAAATGTAACTTAACCAAGGATTTTAACCAATCAACATGACATTTGTACAATTCTTTCTTACTCGATTTTAACAAGACTTGCATAATTTCTTGATTGATTTTCTACTTGTAAAATAACAATTTTGAAGTTTTTAATATGACCACGAAGAGCTCGTTTAAATTAAACAACAATGTGACTATTCTGTACAATTTGAACGAATATTAAAGTAACCACGCCGAATTTTAAACTTGACCAAGAATTTTTTTCTCAGTGTAACAGGGATGTTCAGGGCGTTGGTTGAGGAGGTTTGCCAACAAATAGCTGGGACAGCTGGTTACTTTGTTAATTACTTAAACATTCCAGGCTATCATCTTCCAAATGGGAGGGCAAAATTCGAATATCCCCCGTCTTTTGCATCACCACTGAAAATTATTATAGAAGTGACGTAGCGTCTGATAATGGAAATAAATTTGGTGCACCAATTACTTCGGCTCTTGCTATCTCTAAAGGAATTGAAAATACTGCTTATTTGCGAGATGAATATGTGAAACCAATTATGTTTAGCGGAGGTGTAGGAACTAAGGATGCAACTATGAGGAAAAAGTGAATTCATCGAAAGGTATGGTTTGCAGTGTTTCTAAAAATGGTTTTTTCCTCATATAATTCACACCCAGAATTTATTCTGAGTTTATATGAGAAGAGATCAGTTTGATCTATTTTCAACCGTCTGCAGCAGGCAGAAAACCAAGCTGCACCGATGAGTGGAAGGTTTTCTGCTGACACGAAACGCTTCTTCTTCTTCCTTTTCTTCTTTATTTTTCAGCCCACTGCGTGGCGTATACAGGTTCGGTTCGCTTCGAATGAATCTGTTTCTTTAAAACTTTTTCAATTTTTTTTAATAAATAAAAAAAACTGTTTTTTCTATTTTTTTCAAACTTCTCATTTCTTTCTTCTTTTTTTCATTTTTTCATTTGTATTTCAAATCACCCAATTTCGCTATTTGGGACCTGTTGATGAGCCAAACCAAGACTTGAAACTTGTCACCAAAAATTAATGGGTTATGTGATGAAATAACGAATTAGAACATTTTTAGCTTTTGGTATATACCGGAGAATCCCAAAAAATTCTTTCTTGAAAAAAACCAATGTAAACAGTTATTTTGATTTTTGATTTTATTAAAGTTTTATACTATTATTTATTTCATATGTTAGTAAAATTCGTAAGCTATCAAGTTATAATGTCAAAATTGGCTGTCATCGCATAATTCGCATTGACTGCAGAAATATTCGGGCAGCAAGTGTGACGCTCTCTTTTGCTCACCACAGACTTTAAAAACGAAAAATTCCAGATAGTATTTAAAAATTCTTATTTGTGCACAAATGATCAAATGTCCACATTTAAGGACTTCAAAAAGAAGGCCATTGTTGCAGCTTGCACCGATAAATCCTGAGCAGCTGACGTGAAAAACAGACCTGAATTATGAAAAACAGAAACAAAAGAAAATTGCCTTAAAAATAATTACAATAAATACCTTTTCGAAGGCCTTCGTCAGACATACTCGTACCAGTAATCCAGAATGAACACCAAAGATGAAAAAAAACATAAAATAGAAGCATGAAATCAAATCGTAACAAATATATTCCCAGCACAGACAAAATTCTCAGTCGTATAAGGTCAGGCCTGACTCAAAATTGGAGCTTTTTAGATATGTTGACAATTTAAATCAGTGTAGAAAAGGACAATAAGAACTTGAGATCTGATCACATTGCAAATTACAAGTCCAATTGCTGCCAACTTGAAGGATCTTTGAACGCTGACAACTCCTCGAATGTAATATATTAGATGTGAATGGCTTCTGTTAACACATTTTTTGAGACAGTTGCGAGTAAACAGCTACCAAAAATATTATTTTTACATATAATTGGCACATCTCGAAAACTATCCAAAAAAAAGCATGAATTTATCGTAATTTTGGAAAAAATCGAAATCATTTTTGTTTTTCCTTAATGTCACTCAAGGAAAAAAAACACACGATAAGCAAGTTAAAGTTGGAAATGTCAGAAAATGGGCCTATTAATCCACATATAACAAACAAATGGCACAAGCAAAAAATTTAAATTTATTTATTGATAAGAGTGTGGATTAATAAAAACAAAATAGCTAGCACATTAACTCATATATGGTCCATTTTTAGAGTTTTGACAATATCCTACAAATGGTTGTATTAAGTACTAGCTACACTAACATTAGCATTTCAGTTTCAGCATACAAATTTCTGTTGTGAAGGTTCGTTCCATACATTTTGCTTGCATTCAATACAAATTTGTTTATTTTTCAGACTTATATTTGATGGACACATTTAGCAAGATAACCTGCACAAGACGAAATATTCATCATAACACTACATTACTTCTATCTAATGTTTTTTTTTTGCGGCCTCTTAAAGTGGAACCACTCATGACACATGTTGGCAAAAGAAATATTTATTAATACATTTGAAAAACAATTTAGTGCAGTTGCGAAATGGAGAATAAAATAATTTTCTTACTTTGTCAAATGTTTGTCAAATATTTCCCAAACATCTGGTAGGATATTTGTGTACAAAATGTTTTCCAAATGTTCAGTTTTTGATCGTATATTCCCACAGTGAAGTAACGTGCATTGCAGCATCTTTCGTCGTACTTGCCTCAACGTTTGAGCAAAATTTTCGAAAAGGAAATGGTGGAACAGAAAATTTTTAAACACAGGATTACAGTACAGCGGTGGTTTAATGAATAATGAATTGAATTTTCGAAATTTCGCAAGAACCTAACAAATCTATTAATTTTAGTACATTTACTTTATGCCATTTCTCATGCACTTTATTATTAAAAAACTTGATATGAACTTTCACTATCCACAGCTTTTGAAAACTGACTTTGAAAGTACTGTACAAACTTTAACAAATATCTAATGTTTTCCATTTCATATTGATTAAATTGAAACTTTTTTAAGAATCCATAACTGTAGAATTCGCATTCGCACCCAAAAAACATTGCACAAAATAAAAATTTGGCAAATGATTGGCAAACGTTTTGCAAAGGTTTATTAAACATTTGGGGAAAGTTTGCTATGTGTGGACGCGTCTTTGCATTGGTCGTTGTACTCCTACAAGGTTTTTTCGTGTCATGTGTAGATACATAAGCCTTTACGCAATTTATTAGAAAAAAAATCGGATTCTGGATGTTTTTGTCGACTGACTACAATATGGCTTTTTTTAAACCAAAACCTTTAATGATGTTTCTTACTTCTTTTCGGCAAAAATTACATTTCTTATTTTTCCTCATAGTTCCAGCAATATCGCGTTTCTGCATAGTAAACATAGTAGAATGTAGGCAGATTTATATATTTTTTAAATTATTTTTGACCCTACGTGTACATAGTTTTGCTTTTGTGTTTCAAAACAAGGTGCAACGACAAGAAAAAAAGAGAATGTGGAAGCTCCGTACAAAGTCGAGAATATAGAAATGTTCTACGAAGATAATTCTTTCGGAACTTCTATCGATGCAATTACTATTTCTTCAGCTACACAGAACCCCCGTAAAAGGAAACACGATGGACTTTCTGAGGCCGTTTGCAAGAAGTTTGACGATGGCCAAGACTTATTAATGAGATGTATCCTTAATTGCTCTGTCTTCAATATCATAAAACTTCCCTGATTGGCTAATAGGTCTGCTTGGAGCAGGAAGTGAGTGGTATGGTGATGTCTGCTTGACGCAGGAAACGGACGGCTTGAATACTGTTGACGCAGACAACTGCTGGCTTGACTGCTTGATGCAGAAAACTCATCAATGGAGTACCTGACTACAGACGACCAATCGCTCGATAAGCACCCAGAAAAGGCTTAACCTACTTCCGGACTACGAAAGCCCCAAGTATTCTTAATGACGACTTGATACTGTCGAAACGTCGGTATGTGGACGTGTACAATTCTTCTGTTCAGACTGTTCTCTCTGGCTGCCTGACTGAGTGCTATTCGTGAAGGAGACCCGAGTCCTGTACCAAGTCGACCCTATTTTGGCTTAATGGTCGTAAGAAGAGCACCTACTTCGCTGATTCTGCCTACGGGATCCGATTATCCAACACCAGGCTGGCAGTTCGTATATGTCGAACCTAAAAAATGCGTAGACTCTAAAAATAAATTTAGATTTTGGTTGTCCCTATGACATCCCGACTGTATGGCTAGAAACAGCGGAATTGAGGATATGTTGAAGGATATATGCTGAAAATGGTCGATATAGGAACTGGTTTCTGATAAGGAATGTCAGCCCTAACTCCTTCGCCTGATTGCTCGCTTTTTGTAGTTTTGAAAAATAAAATTCTTTATTGATAAATTATATGTTCACGAGTTGACACCAGATTGTGTACAGTCTCTGTTTTTCCGAATTTTTTTAAAGGAAAAAGGTACCTATCTACGTTTTTCTAAGTTAAGAAAAGAATTTCAACATAAATTTAGCTAGGTTTACAAAATGGTTGGTCAAGAGTTTGGAAATATATGACCCGGTACAGACGCGTCGCTACAGAAGTTCAAATCGGCTTTGAAAAGCGCAACCTAATGAAATACCTCCCTCAGATGGTGAAAGATGATGCACGATTACAATGTTTAATCTTGTAATAAATTTGCTTAAACTAGAATAGTGTTCTTCCATTCGATAACCAAGGTGGAGTATATTGTCTCCGGTTTGGATTCGTTGGGTATCAACCACAGAAGTTATACACACATAAGTAGTGACTTTGTCGTGGAAAGAAATTTTGTAGCTCGCTTTTTCGAAGGCAACAAAAACCTCTTACTTTTCCGAGCATTCATCACTAATGTCATATTTAATGAATTTAGGATGTAAACCAAATTAATACTCGTTAATGAGATTTTTCCGGTTATCTTTGAATGACAAACCAAATCCAAGTCACCCGCCAAAACGCCCCGGCACTTATGGCTTACCAATATACAACTGTCTTTACTACAGGTAGGTATTCGAAGATGCTTCGTAAGCCCACTCATTTGACATGTAACCCTTTTCCAAGCTTTTGTGATTAGATCCCATCCTACATATCCAAGATAAGAGCTGCCTTGTTCACCTGACGATGACCTTTTCTCGTTGTGGTGTCCTTTAAATTAACTTTTTATCTACATAATTGTTAAGTGTGATTTTCCATGACCACTTCCATTTTAATATCAAGTCGATGCAGGTGAAACGTCAACTTTTAATGATACAAAATAAAAATTTCTATTCGTTTTTAGGATTTTTCTTAAGTTTTTACTTTTCTGACATCTGCTCTCGGCTTGATGGCAAATGTCAAAGGGAGGCCAGAAAAAATTCAGGACGTCTCCTTTCGGCATTTAGAGCACTCTATTGGTCCAGATGGGCATTCCAGTTTTGCAATTTTACTTTTTTTTTGTTATCTTATCTAAAGGCAAGGGACAGGTGACCCCTATCCCAAAGCACGGAGGCCAAAGCGGCCCATTGTGCTGTCCTGCTAGAAGGTCATTCACCAAAACTTTCCTGCCATCTTAATGAAGCGCATCAGGTCTTTGTGAAGCAGGTTTTTCAGCTCATTCACAGATAGAAGGGCAGACCCTAGAGTATCCAGCCTACACCGGGCGAAGGCCGGACATGCACACAAAAAGTGTTTGGTTGTCTCCGGCTCTCTTTCCAGGCAGGACAAGACACTCAGGGCTGTCTACAACTCCCATAATTGTTAGATGAGCGTGTAGTGAGCTGTGGCCGGTGATGATGCCAACCACAGTTCTACAATGTTTCCTTTGGAACCGCATGAGAAAATCGGAGATATTCCTATTGGGCCCATCAAGAAACCTGCAAGTATTCAGGTTCGCCCATGATGAGAGACCCAATACTCGAAGTGGCAACGCCTACGGCGGCGGGTTCCGGTTCGAGGAAACGGAGAGGCAGAGCCAGCCCTAGCTAAAAGTTCAGGCCTTTCATTCCCCATTATCCCCAAGTGACCAGGAACCCACAGAAAGGACATCTTTTTGTTGATACACAGCTTTTTGTTTTCTTTAATACGTTTTCCTAACAAATATTTTAATTATTACTTAATTTCTTTTTACTACATGTATCGTAAAAAAAACACGGAAATTTTCTCATTTTGCTAATTAGATTTGTACCATCAGAACTTTTCGCACGTTGCCTGGTCAGCTATCTTAAGTAAAACACCCACAATATTTACAATATTGTTACGCGCCACTAAAAGTGATACAACCGACATCTATTGGGAATGGAAACAACTTTAGGTTAGTGACATCCTAGTAAACTGGGTTTGGAGAATGGAATATTCAGGAAGGTTCTAGGATAATTCGTAGAGTATAAATACGGCGCTGCTCACATCCAGGAGGCGAGTATTATTTCAGACAGCGAAGTGAACGAAGTAAACTATTTGGATTGCGATAATTAGAAGTACAGTACTAGCGATAAATAAAGAGTTGATTTGATAATTATTTGTGAATTTGTGAGAGTAAACAGTAAAGTTAAATAAAGAAAGAACTTTTGAATTATATCTGAAATATTGTGTTTTAAATATCGAACTAAGGCCACGCTCGTAACAACTGGTGTCAGAAGTAAAATAAAATCGCGAAATAAAGTGGTGGCATTTGAATTTGAAATTCAAAGAGTAATTAATTTTGTGAAATCGTGTGTAAAAATTCCGAAAGATAATTTTATATTAAACTGTGAGTGATTACAAAAGACGCAAGAATGGGACGCAAGCTAGAGGAGCTTCGCATACAAGAATTGAAAGTGGAGTTGGGGAAGCGGTCATTACAAACGACTGGCCTAAAGAATGTTCTAGTCGAGCGACTTAGACAAGCTTTGATAGAGGAAGAAAAGAATCCTGAGACATTCGTTTTCGAAGAAGAACCAGAAATTGAGGAAGAGCCTGCAATGAACATAGAACAGCTTTTAAGTACTTTAATGAGCAAAATGGAAGCCCGTTTTGATGAACAAAAGAATTCTCTCCAGGAACACAAGAATTCTATGGAATCCCGTTTAGATGAGCAGAAGAATGCTTTGGATGAACAAAAGAATTCTATGGAATCCCGTTTAGATGAGCAGAAGAAATCACTGGAAACGCGTTTGGATGAACAAAAGAGTTCTCTGGAGAATTGTCTAGAAAGTCGCTTAGAGGAACAAAAGAATTTCCTGAAAAACTCGTTAGACGAACAAAATTTAAAAATTGAAGGAATCGAGCAAGAAGTGGCGGAAGTTCAACAAAAAGTGACCGAACAGCTTGACAACTTCAAATCAGATTTGGAGAAGATGAAGCATCGACAACCACGGCACGAAGGAATTGAAATATCCAATGCAGGCAGAATGAAACCTCCAATATTTGATGGACAAAATTCGTGGCATATTTTCAAGAGACAATTCGAGGCTGCTTCCGAAGTAAACGGATGGAATGATGCAGACAAAGCTACAGCTCTGGTATTAGCACTTCGAGGTTCTGCATCAGAGCTTTTACAAACTATACCGATAGAAAGGCAACGTGATTATACTTCATTAGTACAGGCGATAGAGTTACGTTATGGAGATGAACACATGCAGCAAGTATATCGCCTACAGCTACGCAACAGGATTCAAAAGCATGGCGAATCACTACAACAACTGCAGGGTGATGTGGAAAGATTAGCTTATCTCTCATACTCTAGCGTAAATGCAGATTTCCTTAATGAAGTGGCAACAGAAGCATTTGTGAACGCTATTGCAGATCAAAATTTACAACAAGCGTTGAGGCTAGCAGGAAAGAAATCAACAGCAGAAGCACTAGGCTATGCACTAGCGTATGAATCTGCCAGGCAAGCTTCCCGAAGTGCAGTACGAGTGAGAGAAATTTCGGTGGAGGAATGTACTTGTAATAGAATGCAGCCATCACAGAGCAATTCTTCACGTGGTATTCTGCGATGTTGGAATTGTAATAGACCAGGACACCTCCAAAGGGACTGCAGAAAACGCCGTCGAACAGAATCACCAGAAGAGGAGGTCAGAACAGAATGCCAAAGATGTCGAGCCAGGGAGCAAGCTATTCGGGGAGAGCCTAGAAATCAAACAGCGACTAGTCGCATCAGCTCCCCTGTTCAGCAGTCGGAAAACATGTAAAAACCAACTTCGGGGGGCAGAAGTTGGTTGGTAGAGTCGACAGCCCCGAAGTCATCATTCAGATAGCCCAGTTGCAGAGAAATAATAGCAGTCTTGTTATATATGGAAGTGTAGGAAAAAATGACTGCGTTGTCACTATCGACACTGGAGCTTCGAGATCAATTATTAGAGCGGATCTTGTCAAGAACAAATGGCTTCACAACACCACCAAATATCTACTAAGAACAGCAACTGGAGCGGCAGCACAGGTGTTTGGAGAAATAACTTTAGATGTTCAACTAGGCGAACTACTATTTCCTCACACTTTCCTGGTTTCAGACATAATGGATGAATGCATCCTTGGAGTAGACTTTATGACCACATATAAAATAAATTTAGATGTCGGAGAACGAATACTCAAATATGGCAACATAGAAATTCCTATGAGACTAGGAGGAGGAACAGATTATCCTGCAAAATTAAGGACGATGGTCTGTGAGAATATGACTCTCTCTGCATTCTCGGAGACGCTAGTATGGACAAAGCTTACTGATGACATCGGGACCTGCCGATTCTATCTGGTGGAGCCTAACCCTACAAAAGTAACATCGAACATCATCGTTGGTAAGACTTTAGTGAAGGCAGAAGGCGCAACATTAATTCCAGTCAGAGTGCTCAACACATCCGAAAATGAGGTACAACTAAAAGAAGGTGCTATAATTGGAAATTGTGAGCCTGTTTATCAGATTGTTAATTTGGAAAATGGTAGTAATATTAAGGAGGCAATACGTATACCAGCTACTACTCAACAGGTTCAGAAACTTCTTTCATCTAGTGCCTTAAGTGAACAGCAATACAACGATGCCAAAGATATGATCGATGAATTTTCGGAATTATTTGCAATGAATGATGATGATTTCGGCAAAACAAATCTTGTCCAGCATCGGATCAATACAGGAGATTCTAGGCCCATTCGGCAACCACCACGAAGACTACCATTAGCCAAACAACCAGAAGTTGCAGATATGATAAATTCCATGAAAGAACAAGGCATAATTGAGGAATCTAATAGCCCTTGGACATCGCCAGTTGTTTTGGTCAGGAAAAAGGATGGCAGCACACGATTCTGTGTGGACTACCGCCAACTAAATAATGTAACAAGAAAGGATAGCTATCCGTTACCAAGGATTGATGACACATTGGACACCCTTTCCGGAGCGCAATGGTTTTCCACATTGGATTTGAAGAGCGGTTACTGGAAAGTGGAAATACATCCCGAGGACCGAGACAAAACTGCTTTCTCAGTTGGAAGTGGCTTATGGCAATTCAAAGTTATGCCATTTGGATTATGTAATCCTCCAGCCACATTCGAACGACTCATGGAATGTGTTTTACGAGGATTAACCTGGAAAACATGTCTTGTCTACTTAGATGACATAATTGTGATCGGAAGGACATTCGAGGAACATAAAAACAACTTACGGTACGTACTTCAAAGACTGAGAGATGCGAAACTGAAGCTCAGTACGAATAAATGTGCTCTATTCAAGAATGAAGTAAACTATTTGGGGCATATAGTTTCATCACAAGGAGTAAGAACTGATCCAGAGAAGATAAGAGCTGTGAAAAATTGGCCTGTTCCAAAGGACAAACATCAATTAAGGAGTTTTCTTGGATTAGCTACCTACTACAGGCGATTCGTAAAAGGTTTTGCAGATATAGCAAGGAGCCTACATCAACTTACAGAAAAAGGAAAGCCGTTCATATGGTCAGATAAATGTAACGAGAGTTTTGCAAATTTGAAGCAACAGCTCTGTGGAACTCCAGTGCTTCACTATCCAAAGCTGGGAAAAACTTTTATATTGGACACGGATGCCAGCAATGTAGGTATTGGTGCAGTGCTTTCACAGGAGGAGGATGGTCAAGAGGTGCCAGTAGCTTATTTTAGCAAAGCACTCTCAAAATCAGAGAGAAATTATTGTGCTACAAGGAAAGAGCTACTTGCCATTGTAAACTCAACCAAGCATTTCCATAAATATCTCTACGGGCAGAAATTTATCCTCCGCACTGACCATGCAGCGCTTAAATGGCTTTTGCAGTTTAAGAACCCTGAGGGGCAAGTGGCGAGATGGACAGAGCGACTCCAAGCTTATGACTTTGAAATCCAACACCGAAGAGGACGTATCCATGGAAATGCAGACGCCCTTTCACGACGTCCATGCAAAGTTGAATGCAAACATTGCGTTCGGCTGGAATAAAAAGAAACGGATGCAACTATACAGCTGATGACGGTGGAACCATCGACAGGTTGGAACGAGGAGAGCTTGCGAACAGCTCAACGGGAAGACCCAGACATAGCACCTATTCTTGCTTGGAAAGAAGACATGGAAAGACCACAATGGCAAGATATCTCGGAGAGGAGTGAGAAACTGAAGAGCTACTGGGCTCAATGGAACTCTCTTCACGTTGAATGTGGTATATTAAAGCGCAAGTGGGAATCAACTAACGGCGAGTCATTCCGAATGCAAATAGTCGTGCCAGCATCCCAGGTCAAAGATGTTCTAGAAGAAATGCACAGTGGATCATCTGGAGGACATTTGGGGGTGAATAAAACAATTTCCAAAATTCGTGAAAGGTTTTATTGGTTACATATGCGGGAGGATGTTGAGGAATGGTGCCGCAGATGCACTATCTGTGCTTCTTGCAAAGGACCACCACACAGAAGTAGAGGAGAAATGCATAAGTATAATGTAGGAGCCCCATTTGAAAGGATAGCCGTAGACATCGCTGGACCTTTTCCAGAAACAGATAACGGTAACCGTTATATATTAGTTGCTATTGACTATTTCAGTAAATGGCCTGAAGCTTATGCAATCCCTAATCAAGAGTCTACCACAGTAGCGGATCAAGTAGTAATGAATTGGGTCAGTAGATTTGGTGTTCCTCATGAACTTCATTCGGACCAAGGACGGAACTTCGAATCACGGACTTTCCAAGAGATGTGTAAAATTCTGGGAATAAGAAAAACCAGAACAACTCCTCTGCATCCACAATCTGATGGCATGGTAGAGCGCTTCAATAGAACATTGGTCGAGCATCTAAAGAAAGTAGTCGACTATCACCAACGCCATTGGGATCGACATATTCCCATGTTCTTAATGGCCTATCGATCAGCTGTACACAACACGACCGGACAAACTCCAGCAAAAGTGATATTCGGAAAGGAGATGCGTTTACCTAGCGATCTCAAGTTTGGTACACCCAGAGATGAACAAAAGTTACCAGACGATTATGTATCGGAACTTAGACAACGATTAGCTGATGTACACGAAGTCACGAGAGCAAAATTAGCAATAAATACCGATCGGATGAAGACCCGCTATGACTTACGTGCTAACTCAGCAGGATTTCATGAAGGTGACCTTGTTTGGCTGTACAACCCGAAACGACGTAAGGGACGTTCTCCCAAATTACAACAACACTGGGAAGGACCATATTCAGTAGTGACTAGAATAAATGACGTAGTATATAGGATTCAGCGGGGTACAAGAGGCAAACGGAAAATCGTTCATCTAGATCGTTTATGTCAATACTGCGAGCATCAAGACCGTGGATCACCTGTTGTTCGGGACGAACAATTTTAAGAAGGGGGCAGTGTTACGCGCCACAAAGTGATACAACCGACATCTATTGGGAATGGAAACAACTTTAGGTTAGTGACATCCTAGTAAACTGGGTTTGGAGAATGGAATATTCAGGAAGGTTCTAGGATAATTCGTAGAGTATAAATACGGCGCTGCTCACATCCAGGAGGCTAGTATTATTTCAGACAGCGAAATGAACGAAGTAAACTATTTGGATTGCGATAATTAGAAGTACAGTACTAGCGATAAATAAAGAGTTGATTTGATAATTATTTGTGAATTTGTGAGAGTAAACAGTAAAGTTAAATATAGAAAGAACTTTTGAATTATATCTGAAATATTGTGTTTTAAATAACGAACTAAGGCCACGCTCGTAACAATATTTATGTATGAAGTACCTACCTCACAATATATTGCTCTCGATATTTGGTTCTCTAGCTAATTCGTTCTAATTCAACTTTGCTACTAGAAATGTGCGCTCGAATATTGTTGAATACTAGCTAGGGTTTTAGCGTTGTACCTAAATGTTACGGAATGTTGCAAAAGACGGCACCTACTTTAAACTCATAAACAAAGCTTTACAAACGACATGAGAACTGAAACTTTCACCGTGAAAAGTTTAAAGTTATAAGGCACAAATATGAAAAATTGAGATATGGCCACCGTACTGGCATTTTGCCTTAGGCTTTACTAAAAAAAAACCTACCTAATACAATAGTTCCCTGAAAGTATGGCGAGTCAGTTTAACGACCATGTTAGCTCTGCTTATTTTAAGCTTGAAAATTCGCTATACAATTGAGGCTTTAGATTTAATCATTCATATACACAAAACTTAAGCAAGCTTATGTATGAGTTAATCAGAACCATACCATCATCTTGCAGAAAAATATGTGATGTGCGTGTATATGCAGGTATGTATGTAGAAGTAGGTACACTAAAAGTTCATAAATCATATTTGTGATAGTTGTTTACCGATTAAGTTAGTGCTTAAGCCAATTAATAATTGTGTGCAACTGATAGCAACAAGTCTCCTGTTTACGAATTCAAATTACGGAAACGTAAATTTACATAAAAAATTCCCAAATTACGTGTATACCTACTCTGTGCTTCTAGGAGGTGAGATTGTTGTTGCGAATATAGGCTTTAGACTTCCATAAGAGCTTTGAATATAGAGCTCGAATTTGAAGCAGTGAAACAAGGCGAATAGTACAATTCCATTCCAAGCCTAATAAAATGTTGGTCCTATCCTACATAGATGATATTTTGGTACATTATCCAGCTAATGTGGCATAATTACGATCGGAAATTTAAATGCCAATAAAAGTGTGCAAATCTGTATACATGTAACAGGAGGTTGGTTGCACGGGAAATGTGGAAATGTGCAAATATAAAAGGGAAGCGGACGAACTAGTTCCATTTCGAGAAACCCAAGCTGATAGGAGTAATAGAACTTCATAGAGATTTTCTGTTGCATTATCCATGGTTGTGTCAAGAACAATCCTCCCCCTTTCTAACACACAATTCAAAGATCCCAGCTTTTGTCATCCATAATTTCACACATACATATACGAAACGAATCCATTCCCCGATATGGTCTGCATTTATACGTAAATATATCCCGTATCACATTGGGAAGAAGAAGGAAGGCAGATTGAATTTTCCTGATGGGATGAGGAGGGGTAGTTATGTGTGCTATGCAGATGCATTACAAGTGCATATTTCTCTAAATCGGAGAGGAATCCTCTAAGACCATATAAATATGTCGTCCTCGTCCCTTCAGTTTCAACTTCATTTTTGAGAATAAGAAGTAGAATGTGGAGCGACAGTCATGTTGCTAGATCTAGAAAAATGTACAAGTGATGAGTACGCCACTGGTTGCCAATGTAGAGAAGCCAGAACCCATGATTGGACAACAATTATTTTTTGATGAACTCAAATCAACATAATAGAAATCGTCAAGGTAAGCATTGTGAATGTGTTGTGTGGAACATTCAATCCTGTAAAATGTTTCGTTGTGGTGTCAGGAGATGCGGCAATAGCGCTCGTCGTCAAGGTTGGCCAGTGTCTGTAGTCAGGGTTGGCCCAATAAGACACCAGCTAAAGGAAGATGCTCGCCCAAAAAAGCGCAGAAAAAGCCCTCTTCAGACAATGCAAGAGAGAAGTGCATTTTAAGTGCACCGATATAACGACGAGCTATTATATTTGTAGATATGTGTAATTCAAATTTTGCTACAAAACAAAAAAAATATGCAACAAACTTGCCTTTTTATTTCAATCAATTAATTTTTCAGGTAGTTTTCAATTATTTCAGCACATATTGCATTTAGTGGCTAACATAGGGAGCACTGGCTGACATTGACTTCTCTTCACTTTTTTCAATACCTATATTTTTTTCTTTTTTTTCAGCCAGCAATTAGAGATGTTCAGGAAAAGTGTTTTTTTCCCAGATCTTTGCAAAGATTTGTTTGGATTGACCAAATTCGTCCTTAAATAGAGTGGTGAGCAAAAGTTAAAAAGACGGCCAATCCTGACGACATTCCCCTACATATCACCATGGACAATTATTTTGAAAGTTATTCTCTTTTGATAGAAGACAAAATAGTCCTACCGCAATATCGGGTTCAAGTTCCATTTACAACTTACGTGTCTTTCAGATATTGAATTCGATTACAATAATGCTACTATGTCATTCATATTTCATAAGTCTTCTTTCATAGTATAATTAAAACAAAAACAATCTAAAGCAATAAGCATTGAAAATGTGAAAGTAGACACTCTTCTTCAACTTAAAAGACCAATTTCAAGTTTAGTCGAAACCTTAACCACTTGATTCTGTTTGTATACTTTCACTCGACAGAGCAACAAACAATCAATTTAGTCTACTTCATTCTACAGATCTTAAGGTGTCCTAGATTTGTGTATTCCCACAAAAGAAACAACATCAACAGTAACACCAGCAAAGCTGCACCATAAGCAAAAGTATGATGATGATAACTAAGCTAATTATAGTTCTAGTTAAAAAAGATACAGTCAAAAGATAAGAAAGTCTGTATATCTCTTGTGGTATTATTCGAGACGTGTACATACACAATGCAATCTTGTGCGACGATGGAATTAGGTAAAGGATAAATCTGCAATTTGGTTTAATTGAAGCGCTGACATGTAGTTGAAGACATTAGATTAAAAAAATGACGTTGATAATTAAATATGAAAATTTGTATCTTTATAATGAGAGTGTTGTTGTGGAAAGGATTGTTGGGAGCAGTTAAAGGGAAAGGGGTATCGAAACTCTATATGTATCTTACTGTAAATTATGTTTGTTAGCATTTGACTTTCCCAGCCCTAGCTTATGAGCCTATTTGGTTTTCACCTTGAGCTGTAGTAGTCAAGTACCAAGGCCTTACTAAAGATATCTGATGATATTCGCGTGTCTATAAATTCTAATACTTTATCGATTTTTCTCTTTTTGATTTCTTCGAAGCATTCGAAAAAATTAATCATTTACTACTTATCGATAAGCTTATAATATTATTTAATTTGATCATACTACAATCACAGCCAGCAAAAAGTGTGCTGTGATGTGTATTTCTCTGAGTTGTTGCCTGTATGTAGTGATGTTTCGCAGGAGTCAATCCTGGGACCTTTGTTATATTAAGTTTTCATAAAAGATATTTCTTCAGTCCTATTAAATTTCAAAACCGCATAGATTAAACAATGATGCTGTATGGTAATGGTACTTAGACTAAATGAAGTCCTTGTGGGTACAACAGAATATGCTTCTTCTGGGCCCATTAAATTCTATAACAATTACTGTTTAAGGACATAATTTGAACACCAAAGAATATTTAGAATTGATGTCAGATGATACACTATTCCTAGTCCATACAGCAGGTCGGTAAAGAATCTTAGTATCTTTCTTAACACTACACTTACGTGATCTTATCATGTGGTATCAGGATTACATATAAGATTTATGCCAATTGTTTTTGCCAGTTGGATTCCTTGTCGCAGGGGAAGCTCTCTGCTCTTTTCAATTCAGCTATTATGGTCTGAGATCATATTTCTCTTTATATAAAATCCATCTCTAGATGGACCATAAAAGCGAATCTTGATTTTATGGTTGTTCTGCCCAATGAGAACATTCAAGAAAAATTTAAGTAAGGATGGGGACTGTAAGTAATAACGCCAATGAATAATTAAAGTTAGTGGTTTATTTCACAACACCGTCAAAATTAAAACACTATTCCAAATTAAAAGGGAAATATAGTTCAGAGATTACACATTCACGAACATAAACTTAAGATACTCATAATGTCGACTATGTCACTTAATAACTAAAAGGATCACTTATGTATCCACTTAAATAAAACAACTTATGATAACTTCAAAAGGAATTCACTTTTACGAAGACATATATATATATGTATAACATAATTACTCAATAAGATTTGATAGGTATTAAATCTCAAAAATGTGCTCACCAATCTAAAATGTGGAATCGACTTTGCGGCGTTGGTAAATAGAGAGTTATTTATTATCTTGTTCTAGTCGTGCCCTGAAACAAGATACTATGTTTCAGTTGAGACCCAAAACAACGCTTGTGTGTTAGTATGGTCTTGTTCTAGTCGTTCCCCGGAACAAGATACTTCACTTCAGTCGAGACGCAAAGCAAAGGTGTATAGTAGTATTTATTCTAGTATGTACCCAGAATAAATATCTTTATCTCAGTCGTTACCCAAGAAAAGTTATTGAATTAGTAAGATCAATGTATGTTGTTACCACTAGCCAAGTCAATTTCTAAATGATGCGCCTCTGAATTGCGCACGGTACCAACAAATTATTTTACATTGCGCATAGCAACCGAAGTACGTTGACCTTAGCAGCTGTGCATGGGTAGCAACAGAAAAATCCGTTGACCCTAGCAGCTGTGCAAAGCAACTGGAATTTTGAGTATTTTTGTTGTCGTTCCTGCTTTTACCTAGCTAAAGCTATTATGATTATAAATTATGCAATAAGAAACCTATTACAATATTGCTAATTTGCTGCTTTAGGAGATACATTTAACTGTACAGATGACTTAATCTAATTCCATTTGATTTACGTCATGTTATCGAAGACAAGTTACTTTCCTCTCATTGGATTTTGTCCCGGATTTTTTTATGTGGAATGCAGCAATAATGTGTCGATTGTTATCTCCACTAAAAACTGCCTTATCGATGTGCTTGTAGGTAGGTATGGGTGAATATTTCAAAAGGCCGATATTTTATACATCAAAATGGCAACTCTCTAAATTATTTAAATTATTTTTAATTTCTGTTCATTTCAGTTAATAATTATTTAATTAGCAAGTTATCACAAACGTCCATATAATTTTATCAGTTTTAAGGATTTTTTTTCCACGGGAATGACAGGTTGCCACGGAAATGATAAATATTCGTCACGAAAATTAAAATATAGCATGGGCATTACATTTTTCGCACAAAAGATTAGAACTTTACAGAAAAATAATTTTATTAAAGAAAAATAACAAAAAATAAATCCATTTTTTATAAGAAAACTTTGCAAATTCCATATACATATATATGTAGTACTTAAAAAACTAATTTCAAAATAGTTATTATGAAACGTCTATTATTTTGGGGAATTTATAAAAAACACGATGTCCACGTTGGAGATGGTAATATTTCTTCAATTTGGTTAAAATTGACATAAGAGGCATCTTCTGGATTTAAACTAAAAAGCTGGTTCTCCTTTTTTTTATTACATTTTTTAAAATACATGACTTTAACATCGTCATCTTCCTGGGTTGTTTGACAAATAGAAGCGTATCTATATTTACATGTTATACCTTTTTTGTTGCTGTTTGACCGCCAATTGAAACAATTATATAAATTCCAGCTTTTATGTTCGCTTTTATAGGTAATCGTGGTATATTTTTTTACTGATAATTCTTGTTCAGTGAAATTTTCATCTGAACTATATACATCACTAAATTTTAGTCGTTTTTTTTTGTTTTGCCGGAATTATAGGAGAAATATCACTTGAACTTGAATTACTTGCGGACGAATTCAATTCACATATTTCATTAAAATCTAAAATACCTAGTTGATAATGAGTACATAATAGATTGCATTTGAAACAGCTTAACGATCTTAGCCACAATTTCTTGGTGATGATAAATTACCTAGTACCTTAAAAATTTTTGTTTTATTTAAATTAAGTTTCTAATATACAGGGTGATTCTGATCAAGATACCTTCCGGTATACCACGCGATTTCCTTGAGAAAATTGTCCCACATACACCCCCCCCCCCCACCCCCAGAAACCTTCTTCTAGGAGTGGTGGCCAGTTGAAGATATTCGTGAACCCTGATGGGAATAAATGAGTTTAACTTTTGAACCACGATATAGATTTTGTGGTTATTGTTCGCTTATTACAAAGCCAAGAATAGTAAGCTGTCGAAAAGTGTATTACTATGTATTTTTAATTAAGCATCTTTAAATTATTCTCAAATATTTCCAAAACATTGAATATTTTTACACGCAAATTTCATAAATACCGTTATTTATTTCAAAAACTTTTGTGTGTAAAAAAATCAAAATAGTTCAATAGGAAATTTATTTATTTTTTTATTCTGTATATGCTAAAATTGCCTGAACACAGAATATCAGCCTTTTGAATATTCACCCGTATACATAGTTTCGTTCCCAACTTATTTTAATAATTAGAAATACTTGCAATTAGAATCTTTTAAACGATTTTACTTTCAGGTGGTTATTTAATGTTGCTTTCAACAATGGTAATTTTGTTTTTACATAATTTAATTGTAAAATAGCTGTTATGCTCTTACCCTCAATTGCATAACCTTTGCCGGCTAGGTTGGAGAAGGGGTGGGTATTACTGAAATTTGATGATATTGTGCTGGGCGCCACGTAGTTTTTAATCGAGTCTACGAACTCTTTTGCACCACAAAGAAAAATATTTCTGAATTCAAATGTTTATTTAAACGATTTTATCTTTACCTGTGGCACAATAAAATAATTGGGAAAGAAAGGAGAGAAAAAAAAAGATGGCGGCAAGACACACGAAGCGCCGATAAAATTCACAATTATACTCTAAACTCTTACCCCTTTCTTTTATCAAATAATATGATACTATAAATATAATAAAAATATAAAAATGCGAACTTATCTTATTTACTATATAGGCAGTTCCTGTCCAGATCTCTGTTCCAATTTTTCTTCTTCTCTTTAAATAAACTTTACCCACAATATCACTATTAAGACTCGGATACTCGAATGACCTCTTGACATCTCAAAGACGTCTCTTTTATCATTTTATCGCCCCCTATATAATACGAAATACTGGAAAATGCGTCTTGATTTCCAGATCCGGCGAATTCAATTTAAATTCAATAATATTATTTTTCCTTTTTTTTATATTAAAATATTCTACTCATTCCGCGGATTCTTTTGGTATACTCCGCGCTATGCTTAAAATTCATTAAGGCGTTGAATTTCATAAGAAATCACTGGGTTTGACAACGATTTTCGCGTACTGGAAAATCTGAATTTAATGAATTTCTGTGTTTAATTAGCATAAAGTACATTTCTTTGCATTGAAAACAATTGGTACCGTACGTTTTCACTCAGAAAATAAGAAGAACTGGCGAAATTCGGGAGTTTATCAACGTCGGTAAAGGTTATGTGAAATTGAGATAGTGTCTTATATTGAATAAATATGGAGAAATCTGGTCCAGGTAAGCCTATCTTTACTCTAATAATTAATTTCACAATAATTTTAAACAATTCAATTCGGAAGAAATTAACCCAATAGTCCCATTATGTAAGCTCCAGTGTAAGAACGCTGAGTTACATACGTTACACGTCCATCATCTTGATCCCATCTCATTTGCTGCTTAGGCTGAGGGAATTAGCTGCGTCCCATACCCGCGACAACTGCAGAAGCATGGCCAAGTGAAAGCACCTTACTCCTCCGTCGATATCATATCAGGTATTTGGTCTTTCTTCTTATTAAACCTGTAATTAAATAAATATCTTTGCAGAATCATTCTAATCTGAAGATAACACACAGTCGACAACACATCGTGAAGCAGAACGTAGGTAATATTTTAAATATTATTCAACTAATTTTAATTCAGTACATTTTAGGCTGCAGTGTCCCTGAATTTTGCACGTAACATTGCCTCCTCTTCCTCCGGGAGATTTTGGTACGAAATCTCTTAGCTCGCTACTTCCCTTACACCTTATCTCCTATAAACCGATAAGTATCTTATACTAATTGAATTATAATTAAGTATAATTCAAGTCTTTAATGACATAAGCTTCTCTATCAAAATGACTGAAGTATGTACTTGAGGGTTCATGATTCGTTGACATACAAATCTGTGGAATGGGTTGATCTATTGTAACCCACTCCAAGGAAATCCCTTCGATCACTTTTAATAAATATTAAGAACTGACTTCATTTTTTTTTTTTGTTTTTTTTTTTAATCCATTTACTAAATCATGTTTGTTGATGCATAAAAAAAAAATTAACACCTACCCAAAAAAATAACGTCTACCAGCGCCCATCAATACATACGGATTATTTTTTTTTTGTTATAACATAATATTAAAAAAAAATTATAAAAGTAAGATAAGTGAAATAAAAATAAATCTTCCATATACTATATATATATATATATATATATTTTTCTTTCCAAGTACCCTAGCCCTAGCATCCCTTAGCATTTCACGGTTTCTAACCGCTTGTCTGGCAGGACGAATATTTCTGGGACCCTAACTCGACCCTCCGAATTTTTCCCCTTCGGTTAAGCCGGGTACGTTACACTCTTTTCATTGAGTAAGAGGAAACCCTTCGCCTTCCAAGCTACTTCTGCATTACCATCTCTCCGAAGCGTTACTGTCCGGCCAACACGGCTGCTTTTTGTGCTTCGTCGAAGACCATTCAAGGTTCAATCCTCATACCATGAGTATGCTAAATTCTCTAATTTAATAATGCATTGGATCTTTGGGCATCTTGAACTTGTTTTTTTTTTTTTTGCAGTATGAGTGGTGCGCTGAAGACGATTCTAAATGCATCTTAAAACTGTAAACTACACGAAAGGATTCGCTTAGAGTAAGTATACATAGAGGTCTCCATCTCCATGATATGCTATCCTTTGAGAGACTTTGAACCAACACCATGGTTACTAAGGCCAAAACAGAACCTACATCTAACATCTAACATGCAACAAAATGAACAATTATCTCTTAGGCCTATGTGTTTTAACCTGCATTCTTTGTTTAAGCTACAAATTTCGTAGAATTAACTTAAGTTTTGGGGTACTCTGTATTCCATACGTTAGAGTTATAGAAAGGGGTATTACAAATAATATAAAAAAAGGACAAAACAACCTGCAATCCGCACCTTCAAGGTATTCTAAATTCTTCAATTAGGCACTTAATAAACTCAAACTATAAATATGTATCAAAACAAAACTACCTTGCTACATCTTCTTACAATTTCTTCTTTACTGATCTATATTTGGATGATACATTTTTAGATCTTTTGAATGCCAAACCCCTACGTTTTTGCCCGTATTATCTCGTAATTCGTAAGTCCATGGTGAAACCACCCTTGCAACAATGAAAGGACCGATGTACTTGGGTGCCAGTTTGGCATTAAAATATTTGGAAGCATCAGACAAAACATAATTTTTCCGCATGACGGTATCATTGACGAAAAATTTCTGATCCCTTCTACGTAAATCATACGAGTGCTTCGATGTTTTGGCTGCATTTGCTAATCTTTCCCTAACGTCCCTCCTCACTACCTCCAAAGCTTGGGGTCTAGCTTTAGCATTAAACTCTTCATGGTTATTCGTATCGTTATCGTACTCTTCCCCGTGCGTTACCATTTCCCTCCCAAAGTTTACGAAGAACGAAGTTAATTTTAGAACCTCATGTACTGATGTACGGATTGCGCAGGCTATTTTAGCCAGATATGTATCCCACACTCGGTGGTTTTCCGCCACATAAGCCCGAAGCATGGTTTTGATGATCTGATTTGTTCTTTCCGCTGGGTTGGCTTGGGGGTGGTAAAATGCCGTGTAGTTTATTTTAGCTCCATAATGCTCACATAACTTCTTGAACTCCTTGCTCTTGAACTGAGGTCCATTATCACAAACCAGAGTTTTCGGCACACCAAAAAGCAAGAAAACGTATTCTTCAAGGGCTCGACAAATTGAGTTACTAGTCGCTGAACGCAACGAGAAGAGCATGGGATACTTGCTGAATAAATCAACTATTGTAAGGATGTACTTAGATCCGCGATTGGAACGAGGTAGTGGGCCAATTAAGTCGAGACTAATAGATTCCCACGGCTTGCTTGGTATAGATCGAGATGACATGAGACCAGCCGGTTTCTTGAGCTCGGGCTTTATTGATTGGCAAATACGACACCGCTTTACATATGACACTATATCGCTCTTCATCTTTGGCCAGTAGAAGCGTTGTGTTAATCGACGATATGTTTTTTGTACCCCGCAATGCCCAGAAATTGGTAAATCGTGCGCCTTGAATATTACGGCTTTCCTTTCTCGCTTTGGCACTACTTGCTTCCAAGGATCGTTTCCTGATGTTAACGCTGGATACTTTTGTCGAAAATGTTTCCATAAACAGTAATTTTCAACTTTCCAGTCTGGGTATTTGGAAGGCTCTTCTGTAACATTCTTGATCATTTTCTATAGCCATTTATCGTCACTCTCTTCATTAACATGCAGACAATCAACTATAGGAACAGATCGAGATAGACAATCTGGTAACAAATGCTCTTTGCCTTTCCGGTGTACTATATCAAAGCTATATTGTTGAAGACGCATGGCCCATCTAGCCAGTCTACCCGTAGGGTCCTTCAGATTATGCAACCATACCAAGGATGCATGATCAGTAACTACTGTGAAGTGGCTTCCCTCGATATATGGACGTAACTTATCAATCGCCCATAAAACAGCAAGGCACTCACGCTCTGTTGTAGAATAGTTGCGCTCGCACTTATTCAGGGAACGACTTAGGTAAGCGATAACTTTATCCTCCTCATTTATCTGCTGCGTTAATACGGCGCCCAATCCATAGCCAGATGCATCAGTATGAATAATAAATGGGTGTCGAAAGTCCGGACAAGTTAATATGGGCGCACTAACTAAGCAATCTTTAACTATGCGAAACGTCTGCTCACACTCCTCTGTCCAAATAATTTTTTTTTTTTTAACAATGCTGTAATCGGGGCGATCATGGCAGAAAAATGCGGAACAAACCTCCGATACCAAGCAACCATCCCGATGAATCTGCGGACTTCTGAAACATTTTTAGGGTGCGGTATCTGTAATATGCATGCTACTTTATCTGGGTCGACATGCAAACCTTGTTTACCTACAATATATCCCAAATATCGGAGTTCCGGGCGACAAAATTCACACTTTGTATAATTTATAACAAGGCCTGCTTCGTGTAATCGGTCTAGCACTTTTTCTAAAACCTTCGTATGTTCCTGGAATGTCTGCGTAACTATAATAACGTCATCTAGGTATACGAATACCTTACTTTCAATATCTCCCGATAGTACAGTATCAATTAATCGCTGCCACGTAGCTGGTGAGTTACTTAAACCAAAGGGCATTCGACAACATTGGAAGAGTCCTCTACCAGGGACTGTAAAGGCCGTATACTGCTTTGAATTTGCTTCGAGGGGAACTTGCCGAAATGCAGACTTTATATCTAGAGAAGTCATAAACTTGGCATCTCGTAGTTTATCCAGAGTAGCCGATACGTATGGTAAAGGATAAGCGTCTTTTTTAGTGACTTTATTGAGTTTTCTAAAGTCGACGCAGAATCGGTATTGCCCGTCTTTCTTCTTTACCATCACTATTGGTGATGACCAGGCACTATTACTGGCTTCTACTACCCCTGCATCTAGCATTTTATCCAGTTCTTCGTTGATGATGTTTTGTATAGCTGGCGAAACTGGGTAATACCTTTGTTTAATTGGAGGGGAATCAGTTTGGATTACATGCTCAACCCTGTTAGTACAACCCAGCCCCATTCCCATCTTAGCTTTAGCCTTATTTATGACTTCATCGAGTTCTTTTCTATCCTCCTTTGATAAGTGTGATTGGCACTGGAGGGCACTGATTTCATAATCGACTACTGTCTCCAGAAACTGCCAAGAATTGTCTTTGAAATTAGCCTGTATATTCATTTCGCGCCAGAAATCTATACCCAGTATTATAGAAAGAGGCAAGTCCGGAATAACGAGCACATCAAAAACTTTTATGCGTTCTCCTAGTTTAATTGGTATACTGACTTCCCCAAGTACGCAGACACTTCCACCATGTGCTAAACTCACTCTTCTTGCAGATGTAACTCTAAGTTTCAATTTCATATGCTTTATCGACTCCCAACCTTGACCCCCAATAATCGTTCGTGAAGCACCCGAGTCGAGCAACCCACAAAATTTTAAGCCGAAGATCGCAATCTCAAGATGGGGACGCGTATCGTTTCCTGTCTTCGCGAAAACATAATCCAATAATGTGGTATACACGTCCTTGCAATCCAATTCATACTGATGCTCTGCGTTTCTTTGACCTTCAATTCGGACGGCTTTTTGGGTATCCCTCGGTTCGCCGCTTAAACTCGAGCCCCTCTGCCGTTTCCCGATTCTGACGTTATCTGGGTGCTAGTACTAGCATTTGGTCTACCGTGATTGGTGTCATTACAATTACTACAGTTGGTCCGTATCATACCTAGAGCCCCGCATCCAAAACACCTCAAATTAGTTCTACAAAATCTTGCTAAGTGCCCGGAATTCCCGGATTTAAAACATCGCCGTTGCCTCTCGTTATTGGAGACCGGATTATGGTTCGAAATAGTTGACACAACTGGTGGTTCGGTTGAGACATAGGCGAAATCAGGCTCTAGGAGTTGGTTGCTCCTTCGCGAAGGAGGTGGCACGAAAGCTTCAACTGACGCCCGCACAGATTCCAATCGTCTACCAAACTCCACCAAATCATTTATGCTCTTTATTTCTGTCAGGCCGAGCTGGGTTTGATAGAATGGACTGATGTTCTTTTTAGGTATGCGCAGTTGTTGAGTCTCACTGAGCGCATCGGTTAGTCTAGAGAACATGTTTGACATAATCGCAATGTACATGCCCATAGATTTGTCTCGGCCCTTTGTTCTTTTCTTTATTTCCTCCACCAGCTTGTCGTCGTAATCTCTCGGGAGAAACTCTTTCTTCATTTCTTTCACGAGATCCTGCCAAGAATTGAATTCGCCTTTATTCGCTCGGTACCAGATTAGTGCTTTTCCGGTGAAAAGGTCTAATGCTGATCGGAAAAGCTGTTGTTTGTTGACTCCTCGAGCATCAGCCAACTCTTGCACTCTATCTAAGAAACAGTTAAGAGACTGTCCCGATTCTCCAGAGAATCTAACATCCCATTTGTACAAGGACAATCGTGACCGTGAACCAGCTAAGACTGTGGCAGCCATAGAATGTTCTAAAGCGACATCCGACGAGTCCCTATCTTCGTCCTCACCATCAGCCTTAAATGTTAAAGTCCCAAGGGCCAACACTAGATCTCCACGGATCCGTGCGTTTTCCTTTCTCTGGTCTTCGCTTTCAATTGCTGGTCTTCCGAGGCGAGCTAGCGCCCATTCGATCTTCGTTAGAATTTTCTTAAAATCCGGAGAGGTATTATCGCCATCGAACTTGCCTAACAATCCTTTAATTTCCTCTGCCTTTCTACTGACCGCCTCACTATCTTGTTCGAAGGTGTACGGGTATTCTACCTCAATGAGTGAGTCTCCACCCTTTTCTGCCCTCAAAGCAGCACGCAAACTGGCCCTCATATCCTCGTCCTTTCCTATTGGTAGACCCCTTATCTCGAGCTCATATGATAATTCCTCTTGGTTCAATCTATTAATCTCCATCTTTTCCAAAGCAAAACTATTGACTTAATTTAAGATCACGACTTGGGGAAATCCTCTGATACTCAATATTTCAATGCTAAACAATGAGGGTTTACACGATAATCAGATGCAGAACGGTTGTATGAACTTATTGTCATTTCCTTTCCAAACAAAAGTAAGTTAAAAGTTATTCGAGATGTAGATACTCCTCAAACTATTATCGACGTACAAACGCGGTCCCCCGAACCGTCACAAGAGAGTCAATTAATTCAGTATCCACCGAATTATGGTTTTATTAGGCTAATAGCTAACCAAGTTCCTATCAAGGCAAGATTACGGAATAGATACTCTCCTTAAGATAAATAATATCGTAGGGTACGACGGACATACAAAAAAAAACGATTCGAGTCGACACTGTGATTGTTTTGCAGGCAAACGTATAACCATCCACTCCAATAGATCAGTAAAGACGGAATTAGATGCAGCCGACTTACACTCTGAACTATAAATAGGATGGATCTATGAACACTTCCAATGAACAGAACTCATAAGAACATAAGAATTATCAACAGCGAAATTGCCGCCTTGCTACTATTTATATAAATAATCTTATACTGTAATAAATATATCCGATTAAATTTACGTATGTACAACAACGCAAACTACAAATCATTTTGGAATCAGGTTTTCTACTTAATTATTAACTACTTAATTTTTATTGCGAAATGAATCCAGCTCTTTACGCCTTTATTATAAAATGGTAACTCCACATAGAGAAATGAGGAAAGCCGTCGGCGAATTCTACTTATTCTAACTATATCAATTTAGAAAAATTCAATATACTTGCTGAGTAGGAACATCTAGAGGAAGGGACACATGTTATCGTGCATTCAACAACAAAGTTCCTGAAATTTTTAGAAATCTTTTATTTAATCAAATTTTTGCACACTATTGACGCTATCGATATGGACTACCAAAATGAATTCAGCCACAGAAACTGGGTCAACTATTGTGCCAGGTCAGGTCTGAGTGAACTCAATTTTTAATATCGTTCCCTATACCAGCCACTAATACCAAAGCAACTCCCCACAAATTCGACATCATCTCAATAAACCGTCATAAAACTATTGATTCCCTGGATGAATTTCACTTATCAGTGAATTGATCTGAAAAAAAAGGAAAAACCCAAGCCGATTACAAGTGCTTGTCTTTAGTTAGAGCGTTGCTATATTCGTGATCGGTCACTAACTAGTGTCGCGAAATTTTGCAGAACTGGTCTCAGAGAGCTAAATGTTTAAATTCTGTGCAAGTTACTTAGTGATTTACAAAATCCTCGCGGATTATTATGGGAATATGTGCATTTATGTAGTGTATGCTTTAATTCCTAAAAACAACAGCAATGACGAAAATATATCAAAACCAAAAAAATAATAATAGTTTATATTAACCAAAATGTGTTCAAAGTTCCTGTTATTTCAGAAACGCTGCAGTTTTATAAAAAAAAGAATATGTATACATAAAAAAAAAGGCAGCATCATACAGCCTCAATTCATGGTAAGTTCTTATTCCATTCCATTTCACTTCTCCTACAATTACTTAAAATTTCCTTCGTGTGCCTTTCCCCCCAGTAATACTGTAGCCAATCATTTCTTGAACTTATATACAATGTTTATAAATAAAAGTGATCATTCAAAGTTGCAAGCTTTGCTGAAGTTGCTTTGCTGACGTGTACAATGTTGTTAAGTTCCGAACTTTGGCACAATGTTGCTGACACTTGACATTTTCTTCGCGGTGAAGTTTTTTTTTTTTTTTTTTTTTTTTTTTTTTTTTTTTTTTTTTTTTTTTTTTTTTTTTTTTTTTTTTTTTTAATTTTACATTGATGGATAAAACCAGGTGTTGTCACCCCTAGCTTCGTCAGGCCCCACGTTGGGCGCCAAAATTTGTTATGCTCTTACCCTCAAGTGCATAACCTTTGCCGGCTAGGTTGGAGAAGGGGTGTGGTATTATTGAAATTTGATGATGTTGTGCTGGGCGCCACGTAGTTTTTAATCGAGTCTACGAACTCTTTTTCACCACAAAGAAAAATATTTCTGAATCCAAATGTTTATTTAAACGATTTTATCTTTACCTATGGCACAATAAAATAATTGGGAAAGAAAGGAGAGAAAAAAAAAGATGGCGGCAAGACACACGAAGCGCCGATAAAATTCACAATTATACTCTAAACTCTTACCCCTTTCTTTTATCAAATAATATGATACAATAAATATAATAAAAACATAAAAATGCGAAATTATCTTATTTACTATATAGGCAGTTCCTGTCCAGATCTCTGTTCCAATTTTTTCTTCTTCTCTTTAAATAAACTTTACCCACAATATCACTATTAAGACTCGGATACTCGAATGACCTCTTGACATCTCAAAGACGTCTCTTTAATCATTTTTCGCCCCCTATTTCGTATTATACTGGAAAATGCGTCTTGATTTCCAGATCCGGCGAATTCAATTTAAATTCAATAATATTATTTTTCCTTTTTTTTATATTAAAATATTCTTATCATTCCGCGGATTCTTTTGGTATACTCCGCGCTATGCTTAAAATTCATTAAGGCGTTGAATTTCATAAGAAATCACTGGGTTTGACAACGATTTTCGCGTACCGGAAAATCTGAATTTAATGAATTTCTGTGTTTAATTAGCATAAAGTACATTTCTTTGCATTGAAAACAATCTGGTACCGTACGTTTTCACTCGGAAAATAAGAAGAACTGGCGAAATTCGGGAGTTTATCAACGTCGGTAAAGGTTATGTGAAATTGAGATAGTGTCTTATATTGAATAAATATGGAGAAATCTGGTCCAGGTAAGCCTATCTTTACTCTTATAATTAATTTCACAATAATTTTAAACAATTCAATTCGGAAGAAATTAACCCAATAGTCCCATTATGTAAGCTCCAGTGTAAGAACGCTGAGTTATATACGTTACACGTCCATCATCTTGATCCCATCTCATTTGCTGCTTAGATTGAGGGAATTAGCTGCGTCCCATACCCGCGACAACTGCAGAAGCATGGCCAAGTGAAAGCACCTTACTCCTCCGTCGATATCATATCAGGTATTTGGTCTTTCTTCTTATTAAACCTGTAATTAAATAAATATCTTTGCAGAATCATTCTAATCTGAAGATAACACACAGTGGACAACACATCGTGAAGCAGAACGTAGGTAATATTTTAAATATTATTCAACTAATTTTAATTCAGTACATTTTAGGCTGCAGTGTCCCTGAATTTTGCACGTAACATAGCTGCTTAGATATTGGTTTGAAAAAATTATTTGTTCGTTTAATTATCAAGTAACTGAACTATAACTTTATATATGCTACCAAATGGTGAAGAACTGTAAACAGGGGCTACATTGACACTGGGGGGAAAAACTTGATATATTCCGGGGATATTTCGATATAATGTATATCATGTGCTGTTTTCATACTTATAGTACAAGCTCAGAAAAAAAATATATGAAACTGGTCAAACTGGTAAGACGTAAGATGAAGAAACGTGCTCAAAGTGCAAATGTAAATTACCTATATACAGGATCCAAGGTGAATTGGCTGTGTTTCCTGTCTAAAATGGAATTGGGATATAAGGAGGCCTAATTATAAGAGCCTTCTTGCAATTGTTTTGCAAGACACAAGTGCATCCTATATCAACTGAAATGCATAAATACGATGCATACTGATGGCAAAAGAACTAGACATACCAGAGCAGAGTATACAGATCGTAAAATGGTGGGTGCATTCTGGAGTATATGTGTTAGAGTGCGTCGAAAGCAAATGTCTCTTAAGCAGCAGGTTTGTATTCATTTCATCTTTCAATTTCTCAATATGGTAGTTGCGAGAAAATATGAGCCATCATTTCAAATGTTATGGTCCATTCCGGAATGTACCACCCAACCACATAAGATTTGCATGCTCTGCTCTGGTATTACATGCGACATCTAGTTAGATATTATGCAATAAATGCAACTGTAATGGTGCATCTAAGAAGATGACTAAGAAATATTTTGATTGCTGTCAGAGAAAGGCTAAGCTTTTGAGAAATGACAATTTGGCGTCAGAAGAGCTTATTTTCCTTCCAGGACGAGAAAATGTCTAAAGACTGAAATTTATCCTGCTCTCATATAAAGGTAGCAGAACCTTTAAAGTACTTGAAAATTGGAGCTGAATATTTATAAAAGAATACCACCACTGCACTAAATAGCTCTAGAAACAAATTTCCACGTAGGTACCTAATTGGTTTCGATGCATTTAAGCTGTTTGTTATTAATGTATGGCGATTTGGCCAAGTTCTGCTAATTGCTAAACATTTTCTAAAGTTAGCAGAGCCCAGGTTTCTGGAAAAACTATTGTAGTCGTAAATTTTGTCGTTGGCATTAGATAAGCCTTAAATGATCCTAAAGTATACCACTACCTCAAATCTTCTTCTGCCATTTTGGTTCTTCCAGCTTTAAGGACGTGGATTGGTGAGACCTCTCTTATCACTTCTTTCCTTTTTTTTATTATTATGTAGATATAGTTTTTTGCGTTTGTGCTTGTTTTTATTTATTTTTATTTCTTAAATTGTCTTTTTTTAACTTTAGGTCGTAGCGTAACAGTTTTTTTCAAATTGTATCTACACATAAGTGGAAAGTTCAACTTTAAGTGTGCAGATTTTTATAATAAATGAATTTGAGTTAGTAGTCAAGAATCTGCCGAGAAAATCTACAAGACTTT
>OZ005743.1:28852775-28954242 GCA_963930735.1 Dioctria linearis | reverse complement strand
GGAAATAACTCGAACGTTTTCGTAAGATTTTTGGTTTTAGGACGAGCATATCTTTTGTTACCGTAGATGGCGCTATTTTTTAGTAACATATATGCTGCAATTCCCCCCCCCCCCCCCCATAGATGGCACTTTGACGGTCATTTGAAATCAACTGTAATTTTTTTTTTTAATTTCTAGGTCACCTTAAAAATATAACTATCTAGACTAGACAATATAAGTAAGTATGTTGGAGATTCTTAATATATGTGTACACGTGCTGCATAATATGTCAACTTACATGTATTAAGCGGAATAGAACTATAAAAATAGGAACTCGTACTACATGTACACTTACTACTTGAAGTACTGACACATATTTTTACAAAAGTTTTCGTACATATGTAATTGCTAAAGTTCTTATACAGATATTTGTTTATACGAAATTTTTAAACCTAGTCAAGATGTTAGAAGAAATTTTACAGTTTTACCAGCAAAATCTAGTAAAAATAGATGTTGAATAATCGATGAACGATGAATAAGTGAAGTTAGGGAAAATATTCAAATAGCAAAGCATTAATGCCCGGTGAATTGAGACTATAAATGAATTATTCCCTAATGGCGGACTTAGGGCAATATTGACTGGCCGCCAAAAGGAACCAAGATCTAAGTCCCGTTGATTATTTTTCTTTTCATACCTTAAAATAATTTGCGAGAATAAACAAACCTATCTTGTCATATTAAAACACCATATGGCAGTGGAAATGGAGTCAATCTTAAGACTGTTGAATGGATTTATACTTGCAAATCTTCGGTCCCAAATAGAGGTATAGCAACAAAAATTTTGAATAATTTACAATTAGGTTCCTGGACATCCTGTACTTCTTCTAATTATGCTACATTACAGAAATCCGGCTAGGATTAAAAGACTTGAGGGTGAAGAGAAGACCTTGTAATGACTCTCCAATTCATCTATCCGCTCATGCTCCGAGTGTATATAGCCATGACGAAATAAAGAATAATTATAATAAAATCCACTTGAATTGAACTTGTTCGAAATAAAAAGAGATCGAATACGACTTTTGACGTATTTTGTCTTCAAACAGTAACCACAATTCCGATGTACTCACATTTTCCAAACTATACTACAAAAATATTGCACGGAATTCTAATATTTATCCAAAAAATTCCAACACAGAACGATGTCTTTACTTGTTCCGAAGTTTTACTCTGGTCTATTTTGCCATTTCTAGTAAAATCTGGCGAATTTTCATAGAAATTTTATATGAGATAAGAATTGGAAAAGCAGTGAACAATTTTGGACAATATTTAAAACTGTTCATTGTTGCGTCCATTATTTTTCTGAAGAATTCCGTATATGAAAACATATGGAGAAAGTGTGAACTGACTCCAGAAAATGTAGAAATTGAAATCTTCTCTTTGTCCAATGAAATCTCTATACTCTTTTATTTATTGGAAGAACAGTAAACAACTATTGACGAAATTTTTGGTAAATTTACCGTTCTTTTTATTTTATCAACT
Source organism: Dioctria linearis (assembly GCA_963930735.1). Taxonomy (NCBI): domain Eukaryota; kingdom Metazoa; phylum Arthropoda; class Insecta; order Diptera; family Asilidae; genus Dioctria; species Dioctria linearis. The sequence goes on along the minus strand of OZ005743.1, from coordinate 28,952,724 downwards.
TTTTCCTTTTTATTTGTTGGAAAAAGTGTGAATTAACACTGGAACTGAAAAATCTGGCCATGCTAGGGTATTCTTTAGAATAAATGTGCACAATATCCAGGCTTTAACCAATCAAATTCCAATGATTTGTAGTTTCTAGGAAAAATGTTAAGGGTTTTGCTATGGAACTGAATATTGTCGTGAATTCACATGCATTTAGTGTTGTGTTCTTGTGAGCGAAGTGAGTTACGTATTGGAAGAAAAATTATAAAATAGATATAAATAAAGGTAAGAAAATTTAAGAAGTCCATCTTGAAGATTTTCTCAACCGAAATGGTATCCAACCTCACATGGAATAAGCTGGAAGGGAAAAAAAACTTGGTTTAAGAAAAACCGAATTTACCCAATGCATTGAAGGTAACAACATTTTTTTTTTAACAACAAATATCTCTAGTAAAGTAGCATTTTCTATTTACTTTTAGAATTTTGCATGGAGAAATTTGGTGTACACCAAGGGATAGATCCGCAAGACATATTTCGCAAAACCCTATGTAAATTAAAAGACTCCGTAAGGAAAGAAGCAAACAGAAGAATAACAAAATACGACATAAATTTATTTATTTTATTACTTTTAAGACTAATAACTTTCTCGTTCACAGAGAAACTGGAGGAAAACCACCCAGGTCTGAATAAATAAAAAAAAATAATTTCTTTCTTTTGAATTGTTTTTTTGTTTTGTTTGAATGAATTTCTTAAAAATAAATTTTATTTATTAACAACAATAGATTAAAAATGCTTTTTATATATTGTAGTAGGGAGAAATTCTGAAGATTCTGATTTCTGAAGAATTTCTGTGGATAATTCTTCCAAATATCCGAACAAACTCTCCATAGAGTATTCGCGGAAAATATCCGCTCAAATTCCAAAGACATTGTTCTTATGACTTCTAAAAAAAATCCTTGGAATAATAACGGCATACTTTCCTCAGACGGCGTATTTGTTGCCCCGTGACAATCCCATAAAATTGTTTTGACATTCTTGGGAATATTCCACGGCACTGATTCTTCGGACAGGAAAATTTCCTAAGAATATCTGTTGAACGTCCTAAGAATGGGTTCCTAGGGATGGCATAAGCTTTATAATGGTGATGGTAGTTCTATAGAAAAATCACAAAAAATTCCTTTCCAATATCTTACGAATAAAGATTGTACGTAAGACCCTTTAAAATAATTCAAGCTACAAAATTTCCCACGATATCGTAAGCAGTATCTCCAAACGTGTTAAATGAATCAGAACAGATATACTTGATATAAACCATAACGTAACCATCTGGTTACGATGTGCACTTGACATTATACAAATTTTCCAATATATACGTTAGTTTGTGTGCGGGGTTAGGGGGGTATCTACCATAAGTATGTAGTACGTAGCTACAACATACTTTTTAGCACTTATGAAAACATCAAAAGTTCAGTCAACTTTGTCCAAGTATCTGTTCAGCGACGTTTTATAGATTTCCATACTAAATCTGCTTCATCATAACCCTTCACATCAACTTAACCCGTCCCATTACACCGAAAGTGATGATCACCATCAGCGGCATCATCAACACCATCATTGCGTTTCACATATATGTACATACATAATTCCCAGGCAATAATTATGGAAGCAGCATCGATTCCCTACACGAACATTTTTAATTGAATTTTGTTGAGTCTCCTCTCTTTTAGGTTCCGCTTTTGAAAATTGCCCGTTTCAGCAGGTGTACGCATATATTTCACTGGCGACACATTTACTGTCAATTTAATAATTTTCGAAACGTAGAATCTTTCTGTGTTGATATGCTTATGGGAATGGAAGCAGGAAAACAGCACACAGATAATAATTTCTCTATTAACCCTGTCGTATTTAGGGCGCAAAAATCCAAATTTATGTGATGAAAGCCAAAATTCAGTAAATGGCTTTTGAAAATTTCATGCTCTGATTCTTGGTTGTTTGACGAACACAAAATGTCCACATCCACATCCAGAATAACATGAACATGGACGTCAGATGGCAATTAATATCCGAGTAGTAAATTTAATATTTCGTTTATTTGGACAGCTCTGGATGCATTAGGAAGTGAGTGGTCTTGGCAAAAATGATTGTCTTAACTGAAATTAGAATAACTTTGAGTCCCATTTAGTAAAGGATTTTTATGAATGAAAAATGTGTGAAACTACGATCCTAGTTGGTTTGGTATATATGTAATGTATCTTTTATGTGTGTTTGCAATTGGTGAAATACAAGAGGTTGGATATTATGATCGGAAGTTGATTTCAGTAGAATTACTTAGGATGACATATTGATTTAGGAAATTTAAAATGCGTGTATAAAATTAACGACCATATTATGGTAGTAGACCAGTGGCCTAAAACTGAAATTGCTTGAGGCTCCAATGATAGATAGATAGATAGATATTCATTTATTATTGGCAATTGTACAAGTAAGATGCTAGGTCTTTAAGTTGGTACAAGCTTCTAATTATAATTTCAAAATCAAATAACCAAAATTTAAGAAACTAAAAACTCCAAAAAAAAACAAAAACTAAAACTAAAAAGCTAAAAAAAAACAAAAACTAAAACTAAAAAGTTAAAAAAAAATATTAACTAAGCGATTCAAAGCAAAAAAAGAGAAATAGTAGTATTAGCTGTATAAGTACATAAGCATTTCATGAGTTTAAATAAAGGAAAGCAAGTGCTTAAAACTGTTGAGTGTGCGAGCTCCCAAAGAAATTCTTAGAGCAATTGGAAGACTATTCCAAAGTCTAATGATGAAGACGAAGATTGGCGCTTGGAAATTAGTGAGGTGGATCGCGGTATAATAAGTGTAATTGTTCTATTTGATCTGCAATAATACAAGCAGTCATGTAAATATTTAGGTACACGGTATTTAATAATTTTATCCAAGAACAAAATACAACGAAATTTTAAATATAGGACAAAGCTGCAACCAAAGATGTATGAAACAAACTGTGAGATGTGGTCATATCTGCGGAGGCTGTAGACATATCTTACGAATTAAAATAAATATTAAGGTTATATGACGAATGCGAATGGAGTTCGCTAAACACTTCACATCAGTATGTAATTATCGGAATAAGCATTGATCGGGCAAGCATTAAACGTGTGGATAGTGGTATACAGACACTAGATGCCCCTAGTGCACGAATACCACCATATAACTTCCGTAATGTACTGTCAACATGATCACTCCATGATAGCGTTCTTTTGAATATAACTCCTAAGTTTCGAGCGGAATTCACAAAGCATATATCAGCACCATTGAGTGTTACAGAGGGGAAATAGCTAAAGTCGAGCAGCGTTTTGTAAATCACTATGCACTTTGTTTTATTAGGTTTTAGCATGAGTTTATTATCCACCGACCACTGATTTAAAGCCTCCAAATCCAGATTCAGGCAACATACTGAATCCTCAATCAATCCAACCGGTCTGGACAGGTACAGCTGAGCATCATCTGCATAAAGGTGTAATTGACAATGATTAACACGACCAAATATATCATTAACAAACATTACAAAAAGAAGTGGTCCTACTATGGAGCCTTGTGGTACTCCAGAATTTATTTCTAAAAAAGAAGAAAGCCTGCCATTGGAAAAGACTGCCTGAGACCAACCACTCAGGTAGCTGAAGATCAAACGAGCAGCATGATAACTAAAATTAAATTCTCTGACAAGTTTTTTGCAAAGAATTCCATGATCAACAGAATCGAAAGCCTTAGAAAAGTCGAGGAATACAAGAGCAGCAAACTTATCGTCATCTAATGCGGTTCTAATGTCATTTGTTATTTTTAATAAGGCAGTCATACAGCTATGATTGGCTCTAAATCCAGATTGGTGATCATGTAACAATCCATTGGTCACAACGTAGGTTGAGATTTGTGCAGATATAATCTTTTCTATAATTTTAGATAAGAAAGGAAGGATAGAGGTAGGACGAAACTCTGACGATGAATCTTTCGGAATAGGTATTACCTTAGAGTATTTAAAGGCACGAGGAAAAATTCAGGTCATGAAACATGTATTACATATATGAGCAATAGGAGAGAGAATAAAGGGCAACAGAAATCCTACAAATTTAGGGTTGATTATGTCGAGGCCGGTAGAACACGATTTAATGCACTTAAAGGATTCAAATACTTCAGCCTCAGTTTACCTCAAAAAGGAGAAGCTCTCACGTGATTGGGATGAAACTAGTGATAAAAAATCCATGACGACTTCGGGAGACGAAGAATGATGGTTAGCGAGAAAATAGCTATTTAATTCATCCGGATCAGCCTTACAACGTATCTTTTTCTTAGAATTTATACTTAGAGACTTTAAATTGCTCCAGAGCTGCTTTGTAGGAAGATTGATGCACGATTTGAAAGCAGTTGACGGGCTGTGAATATATAAATGTATATACTATAAGTCAAAATAAAAACTGGGGTAATTTTTATATCAAGCGAAAAAATATATCCCAAGTAGCAATAAGCAGCTGTGGATTCGTTCGGAGAACAATTCCCAAGGTTCTTATAATTTCTTCGAACCGTTCGCAATGGCCCCGACAAACGTGCTCACAACAATTAGGCCACCAATTTGAGGAAATATCTGGTTTCGCTCGAGCATGGGAAAACTAGCTTGGTTACGAGTGAAAACCATTGCATAGTTGCGATAGTTGGTTAGGATATTGTGTTCGAACTGCATTATAAAATTAGAATATAGAGGGAACAGGAAGTGGTGATACCTTTGTAAGTAAGTGTGCACATGATACCGTACAAAAAACGTACATATGTTTAGCTACTTGATTTGCATAAATAGCTGAGGTGCTTGATGTAGCGACAGCGACTAAGAACATTTTTGGTGGAAGCAAGTGCTTTATTTTTAAACTATTGCCCTGCTCGGCAATTTGATCCATACTACCCGTGCGTACTGAGCTTTTACTATTGCGGCAACAGATTCTAACACAACAAGAATTTGACTACGCTACATTTGGCTTATCAAACTTCCTAAAATTATTACTACATTGACTTATTTTTGGAACCAAAAAATAAATAAAATAAATTAAAAACCACGCACAGACAACTGACAGATTTCAAGACTGTCAAATCATGGCCATCATTGTGGCTGGTCAAGTTGGCAGCTAAGCTTCAAAAAGTAATATGGCGGGCGGGTGACCACCTATGTAAAGCAGAGCCAGAAAACTAAGTAGCTGCTTGTGGCCCTGGGGCTATTAACGGTAAGATTTGGGTTATAACCCAAGTAAGGTAATTAGATTTTCTTGAAGAATATTCGGGCGTTGGTGTATTACCAAAGTAAAAAGAGTTTTCTAAAAAGTTGGAAAATAGTCAGTGAGCAATCACGGTACATACAAGTAATCGTGGCAACGACAAAATGTTTTAAACCCTCAATCCCACTAATAATAATTGTACCAACTTGCTCGGAAACGTGTTGTGAACTTTTTGGGAACAACTTTTCAGCTAAATTTAATATGTGTTTCCATTTAAATGCTCTACAACTTTATGGCTTAACTGCTTACATTTAGCAGGTACTATTAACATCTTAAGCGTTTGTTATTTGTGCTGGAAAGTTTTTGAGTGTAAATAAAATGAAAAAGTGCAATGGAAACGTAAAAGGTTGTGGATCCGTAGTTTACTCGCGAAGCTTGAAATGTAAGGAGTGAGTTTATTACTGTTTAACGGCGAATTTGCGATTTCAAAGTGGATATGAAAACTTTGTCCGAATATCAGCAACGAACTTTGAAAATATATTACATCCCGTTACGGTTTCTTTCATGTTACCTAACTAATTTAATTGTCGTAGCTTTTGTCAACTGCATTATCTTCAACTTACTGAAAGAACGTTAGAATAAATAGTTTCGCCAGTACAACAAATGTAGCGTTCTCACTTAAATGAACAAATCCACCCAACAAATTACCCAACATGTGTCTGAATTATCATATAGCGTTTTCACTTACCTATACAGAATTTGCCAACTTGTTTCAAAACTAGGATAACAAAGTTTGTAATAATGGAAACGGGACTTAAGAGATATATTCAGGTATTGGATTATTTCAGTACCAAAATACTCTTCTGACAGAACTTTAAAATTTCTATAAGTAGATGAGTATTCATGCATTGGGTTATTACCAAGGTAAAAGTATTTGTCTGAGTCTTTGAGAAAAACTAACAATTTTCATGTCATTAGCCATACCAAAGGATTTGAAGTATTCGAATTGTTTTAAATTGATGTAGCATTGAATTGCATTTAACTTTGAAATGGTCTACGTTTAGTTATTTTATTCAAAGAAAATTTATACGGAATCTAAAATATTTTTGAATTTAAATAAATCTAAACTGAATTTACTTTGAACTTGATTTCAAGTTAAAATATTGATTTTTTTATAATTTGATGTTTACTTGTTATTTGTTTTTGTTTCATTACAGATCCAAACGACTGTAATTGTTGAGCTGTTTAATTTCAAAGATTATAATAGTAAAAAGTATATAGGAAAAAAAATTATATGTGTGGGACAAATAAAGAAAAAATATTAATAAACATATTTTAACAGATGAAGTCTTGTTATTTACCGGCAGGTTGTAAGGTCATAAGAGGCCGCTAGAGATATAGTGCATTTAGTTGCTTCGAATATGTAGAGAATGCTTGGAAAGGTAAAAAAAATTGTTTTATGATATCAAATGAGTACTCAAAGAAGAAAGAAGAAATTTTCAACCACCCCTGAATAATTTGTAGGTATTGTCCACAAGTATTTATTTGTGGCTGAAAACTACGGCGTTGTGTATCACAACTCTGCGTTGTCTTTTGAGAACTCCAGAGTTGACGATTAGAACTAACTAGTGCCCATGAGAACTACGACTTGTAGATCGCAACAATAGGCTGAACTACAATAGAAGTTTCGTAAGTACATTTACTTACGTAAAGCGAACGCGCCCTTTAACTTAACAGTCGTACACAAATTAACTTTACCTGGTGTGAGGGGAACTGTCGTTAAGTTTAAATATCCAATTTTCCGTAAGTATAGGCGCTAAGAATAGCTAATTCCGTAAGAACGCGATGTGTTCAAACAAATAAATTATTACTTAATGATTAAAAGTGCAATGTAAAAATTAAAATGTAGTAAAAATGGTGCTGCGAATTAATAGAAAGCACAAATCTTCAATTACATCAATTTTCATTTGTTAATTTTTTCACTTTTACCACATTTTAAAATTGATTGATAACTCTTACGGAATGTGATATATATTTAGGCTAAAAATACAATTTTTCGGAAGTAAACCTCAGCCTCGTTTAATTTCGTAAAGTTATTTACGTCTATTATAGTTCAGCCTTATGTAGCTCTTTTGGGAGAGATAGAGCTGTAATTCACAACTACGTAATCGTTCTGTGATCTATAGAGAATTTAATATGTTCTGATTTCTTTTAGAAATTTCATAGTACAGAATTATACAAAAAATATGTATGAGATCGTTTTGTCTTACAGCAATGCTTGAGATGTCTGTAAATGGAAAATGAAAACTTGAGTTCTCTTGAGGAATAGTATTTTGAATTGGTGATAATCGTAAATGCACTCGTCGCAAATTTCTGTAATGCTTTCCATTATTTTTATATCTTTTAAATTCGCTTATTACATCAATTTCATAAGTTAAATTAATCTAAACTGGAACATAACCTTTTGTTGTGAAATTCTAACTAAAAATCACAGTAACCTAATTTTTTTTGACAAGAACAAAAACACTGCTTTTGTGCAAAATACAAGAATGATTGTAGTAGTACTATGTGTCCACCATAATTAATTACCGTGGCTTGTAGTTCGACTTTCGTTACCGGGCCAAGTTCACAATTCATTAAATGAGTTAAATGGTTCAAGGTTCGTTTATGGATAACGAGATAGGTTCGCACATAGTTGCCGCAGCCCCAAAAGTAAAAGTTCCTAAATGAACTAGATGGCTGTCAAAACTAAATAGTTCACTCAAATGGTTCCCATAATTTTGTACCATGTGAAATTGGTTGTAAAACCAACGAAGAAACTGGCAACTATTCACAACCAAACTCGCTATTGTGTGAAGGTATTTATAGCAGTAGTTTGGTTTGCAACAACTCCGTAGTGAAATGAGCCAGCCAGTAACAAATGCACATGGGTAGTAGTAGTACACTACATTCGCACATAATAATTACATTTAAGCTAAAAAAACTATTAATGTCTTAAAATTTTTGAAATTTAAAATTTTTTATAAATTGAGGATAAAATTGAGAGAAAAAGGGATTTGTAATTAGGTAAAAAGAATTTACAAACATTTTTATATGTTCGGTAGGGGAACCGAAAAGTTAATTAACGCTTACCACTTGTGGGGGCGTCGGTGTAATGCTAGAAGTACGCTTACCACTGGTGGGGGCGTAGCAAAGCTCTAAAAAAAGTAACTACTGTTTTGCGTATAACGAAAAACTCTGCTTTATTCCAAAACATCGATCAATTTATACATATTAATTGCTTACGCCTAAATATTATTGTTTTCCATTTTATATTGAGCAAAGGTGAACGACTTTGCTTTACTTGCATTTATTGCTGTACAGTCGAATAACATTGCGCTAGTTGCAGTATTTGCGCGAGTTGCATTTTCATGCGGATTATTTTTTGTGGAATGCAGCAATGGTATGCAGAATTAATGATTGGTATGTTGTGGGGTCATTGTATGTTATGATCGTCTGATCATTCTGCCACGGGCGGAATTGGTGGCGTCTTTCGTTTCGCATGTTGTGGAGTAACCGGCTGGACTTCAAATGATGTTACAGTTGTTTTTTTACATGGTCGCAAACGTTGATATATGACCCAAAGGAAAGCTGCTACTATGATGAGTACAATTATGTATGTGCTTACATAATGATGTACATGATGGGTGTCTAGCGGTTTTAGGTCCAAATATTTCTTGTTGATATTCAAGGTATTTAACGCATTTGTATCTAGGTGAGTTAGTGGGACTGTCTGCAGTGATATCTGGTGATTTATGTTTAATTCCGGAAGTATGTCAGCGAGATTAGTTGATGGGAGGAATGATGATTTTGTATATTCCGTAATAATGGATTGTGCGCTAATGCTCATTGTCTGATGTTTTATGGTACAGTCTTCCCCTAACCTGATGATTCCGCTTCTACTTAATGTTTTTATAGCAACCCTTTTTCCACATACTACATTAATTGTAGTCTCGTTGTTGACAACGTATATCCAGTGGTTTCGGTGCTCTAGTTGGACCCAATATTGAGAGGGAGTTGTTTTTTGATTTTACATATATCTGGTTTTACTGCTTGGTGATTGAGGAGCCGCATTTCACACTGGTTGAGAGATGAGTGTACTGAGTAGATCGGATGGTGCTGTTGGCATAATAATCCCAGTTTTTCGGTTGTAATGCAATCCCTGATTTCATTTGTGGTCATGGGGTAAAAAAGGTCTCTATGAAGTGTTGTAGCCAAGTAGTCTGATGATGGTTCTATGTAGATGAACTCTGATTGGTGTCTTGTACGGACAGGATATATTCGAAATAATTGGTAGAGGCCTTCGCTCGGGAGTGGTATGCGAATTTTAAAAATGATGTAGTCAGTTGTGATCCCTCTTCTGACAGTTATTATTTTATATAGATTCAGTAGATCTTCTGAGCTACCTTCGCCTGGAATTATGAGAGATGATGTTATGTGCTCTCTTATGAATTTAACTTGATCTCGCAATTGCATCGGAGTTAGCAAAAAGGGACTAATTTTCCCCCTATGAGAGTCCACTAATAAGTTGATAAATTCATTTTGCGTCCTCTCATATGTGGTTATAAGTAAATTGAGGTAAGAGGTCATAGCGGTGAAGGTCTGTATCCCTTTGTTGTCTTCTACTCCTCGCCGGAGGATTTCAAAGTTTGCTGTAATGTGTTCGTTGAAAGCTTCGAATTGACGTTGTATTTGTTCGGTAGTCTTTTTTAGCACGTTTGTAGTGACCTCTATTACTGATGTTTGATTCTTGGCGAGATCTAAAAGGTAATCCTCATTGTCTTTGAGTTTATGTATTTCGTCTTCAATATAAGTAGCATAGTTTTGATCCAGTTCTCCAAACAAACTATTTTGGAGTGATCCTATGATTTCTAGTGGAGCTCTACGTTGTCTTTTTATGCCTTTTCCATTTCCGTTTCTGGTGTGAAGGATGAGATTATTGTGTTTCATTTCTTGTACCTTATGCGACACCTCTATAAAGATGGCGTTGCAGAAATAACGGTATGTTATCATCTGGTCGCACAACTCTTCCAGTTTCTTTAAACACAGCTCGAATCCCTCTAACTGCTGATAGTATGTACTCAGATTGTAATAGACTATCGTGTTCCATTCATTGTTGACCATATGAAGATTTCCTAGGTCTTCAAAATAGATTCCTGGATTGTGTTCGAACTCTTGAATATCTATAAGTTGTTTCTCTGTGATCTTTCTGAGGTTTTCCATCGTTGGTAATATTGTTGTCGTGAAGATGGGTAGTACACAGTTTAGTAGTAGTAATGACGTGATGGTGCCGGATGCAAATCTTTTGCCTTGTTTTGAATGGAGGCATGTCCTTTTAAGTTCTTCTATTGATGGTCTGATGGGAATATTGGTCGGATGAATGCGTGGTCGTTTTCTGGACTGCTGTTTGGAAGCCATACACTTGTTGTTTAGTGGATTTTTTGATGACTGATTATTGTCAGTGTTTGGCAGTTCTTCTTTGTCGTACGGCAATTTGCACAGTTTTGCTATTGGTCGTTCTAACGTAGTTTTTGCTGTTCGAATATGAACTACGCGTACTAGTCCGTCTTTCCCTGGATGTACCTGAATTACTCTTCCCAACGGCCATCGTGCTGGGGGTATGGATTCATCAGTTATGAGTACTAAGTCTCCTTCCTGAATGTTATTCTGTTGTTTAGTCCATTTAGGCCTTTGCTGTAATCTCGACAGATATTCTGTGGACCACACTTTCCAAAAGTCATTTTTTAGCTTGGTTATGAGCTCCAATTTTTTCAAGCAGTGTATTTGTTTTTCCGGTGGAGTTGGTTCAGGAGGTATAATTATGGAGCTTCCAATTAGGAAGTGTCCCGGTGTGATTGCTGTCAACTCACTAGGCTCGTTACTGAGTGGGCACAATGGACGCGAATTTAAACACGCTTCAATTTGGCATAGTAGCGTTGCGAATTCTTCAAAAGTGAAATTTATCTCTCCTGCAATTCGTTTGAGATGATACTTCACTGATTTTACACCGGCTTCCCATAGTCCGCCGAAGTGTGGTGCTGCTGGTGGTATGAAGTGCCATTGAGTTCCGTTAGTAGTAAGCTTCTTGGATGATTGATTGTGAATTTCTTTTACGGCGAGGTTGAACTGCTTATCTAGCTCGTTTTTGGCTACTACGAAGGTGGTACCGTTGTCACTGTATAGATTTGTACAAAGGCCTCTTCTGGATGTGAAACGTTTGAAGGCGGCAAGAAACCCTTCTGTAGTCATAGTACTAACTGCCTCTAAGTGCAATGCTTTTGTAGAGAGGCATACGAAGATTACGAAATATCCTTTGTACATTTTAGTGCCTCGTCCTGGCGATAATCGAATGTTAAATGGACCTGCATAGTCCATTCCAGTGTGACTAAAGGGCTGTGATGGAATGACTCTTGGGCCTGGTAAGGTACCCGTAAGTTGTCTGGCCGTTGTTGCTCTATAACGGCAGCAGGTCGTACAGTTGTGTATGAGACGTCTTATCGCTGTTTTGGCATCGATTATCCAATACCGGCGAAGTACATATGTATGTGTGTTCTGGTTTCCTCCGTGTAGTGTCCTTTCATGCGCGTCTCGGACAACAAGTGTCGTAAAGTGATGATTATTGGGAAGTATGAAGGGATGCTTCTCATCATAGGGGAGTAGGGAGTTTTCCAGTCTTCCCCCTACTCTCAATAATCCCCTTTCATCCAGGAACGGCGAGAGTGTGAGTAATTTGCTGGATTTGTTCAAACTTTGCTGCGTTTCCAGTTGGTGTATTTCGTGATGAAAATATTCCTGTTGAACCGTTTTAATTATGTTGGTTAGTGTGGTATGGAGTTCTTCGGTAGTGAATTCGTTTGTAAGCGGCTCCTTTTTCTTACAGCAGGTGGCAAATCGTTTGCAGTATGTCAGAACACGTATCATTCGGGATAGATTTGAAAATCTTTCCAGTATGTCAGTTGTCTTTGTATTGACATGTAATACTAGATGGTGTTCCCGGATTTCTGTACTAGTTCTGTAATTATTGTTTAACAAGGTAGGCCATTTATTTTTTGATAATGATAGCCATTTAGGCCCGCTCCACCATAGAGGATGTGCTTTTAGCAGTGTTGGATGTATTCCTCTTGATGCACAGTCAGCTGGATTTTCGTCAGTTTTTATATGCTGCCACTGTTCTGGTCTAATAAATCTTTTTATTTCAACCACTCGATTAGCTACAAACGTATTCCATCTGCTAGGATCACCTTTTATCCATGCTAAGGTGATTGAGGAATCGGTCCATGCATACAGAGCAGTTTCCGAAATGTCTAATGCCTTGGCTACCTTTTTAAGAAGTTGTGTTAATAGAACTGCTGCGCATAGCTCTAGTCGAGGAAGGGTGCATTCTTTTCGAATTGGTGCGACCTTAGTTTTGGCAGTGAGCATTGTAACTGAAATTTCTCCGAGTGAATTCTCAACTCTGCTATATATCACTGCAGCGTATGCTTTTTCGGACGCGTCGCAAAAGCCATGTATCTCCATTCCATTACTCCAACGGGTGTATTTTATCCAACGGTATATTTTTATTGTCTGGACAGATGTCAATTCATTTTTAAATCTTGTCCATTTCGCCATTAATTCAGGTGGAAGTACTGCGTTCCAGGACAGTTTTGTTACCCAGAGTTCCTGCATAAGTATCTTGGCTTGTATGATGACAGGTGATAGCCATCCTAGTGGATCAAAGATCTTGGCGATGTCTGATAGGACTGATCGTTTTGTTGCTATCTGGTCTGCTGGAGATAGCCTGACTTTAAATTGAAAACAGTCACTTGATGGGCACCAGCGTATGCCAAGAGTTTTGATGGTGTCTTCATCGCTGATTTCCTGTGTACCCTTTTCTCTAAGATCCTCTGGTATTGCTTCCAATAAATCTTGGTGGTTGGTAGTCCACTTGCGCAGTTTGAAACCTCCTGCTGAAAGGAGACTAGTGAGCTCTTTTTGAATCATTTTGGCATTGTGGCGAGTGTTAGCTCCTGTCATCAGGTCGTCTACATAAAAATCAGTTAATAAAATCTGTGAAGCTCGACTATATGCCTCTTTTTCATCTAGTGCCAATTGCTGAAGCGTACGTAGAGCCAAATATGGTGCTGCTGCTGTTCCATATGTGACTGTTGTCAAGCAGTATTCTTTGATAGGGCTGACTATCGGAGATTCTCCAAAGAATTTTTTGGTATTCTATGTGGTCGTTGTGTATCTTTATCTGCCGATACATTTTTTCAATATCGGCAGTAAAAACATATCGATGTTTACGCCATCTTAGTAGTATTTCGGAGAGGTCTCTTCGCAATTTTGGTCCAACATGCATGGTATCATTAAGACTGATACCACTAGTGGTTTTCGTCGAGGCATCAAATACTACCCTCAGTTTCGTGGTTGTGCTGTCTTCCTTGATGATTGCTTGATGAGGTAGATAGTAACCATTTGTAAATTTATTTGTACAGGGCATCATGTGATTAAGAGTTATGTAGTCGTGCATAAACATTTTGTAATCTTTCTCCAGCTCTTTATTCTTGGAAAATTTTTTCTCATTTTGTAGTAGTCTCGCTGTAGCTCTCCGTTTTGATTCTCCTAGCTTTTCTATATTGTTTTTGAAGGGGATTCTCACTGTATATGTACCATCTGTATTCCGTTGATGTGTTTTCTGAAAATGTTCTTCGCAGAGTCTATTTTCTTGGGAAAACTCCTCTATAGGGTTATCTACACTTTCTATCTCCCAAAACCTTTTGAGTGTATTGTCAAGCTCCGCATAAGAGACCATACAAATGATTGAAGTACTTGGAACGTCATCTGTTTGGCCAGATAAGATCCATCCAAACTCTGTGTTCTGTGCTATCAGACCATTGTGTTTTTTGATGCCGTCTATCATGATATAGCGGTAAAAGTCAGCTCCAATTATAAGGTCGATGGGTCCTGGTTTGTCGTACGTAGGATCAGCTAATAATGTATTTCGCCAGATGTCCGTGTTATTACAATTTATCACTTGTCTGCTTGGAAGTAATTTTGTGAGGCGTGGCAGGATGAGTGCTTCAATGTTTATTGAAAAGTTTGAAGCGAAGTGTGGGCATAACTCAATTGTTATTTTGTTTCGAGCTATTCCGGATTCAGCCATTCCAAGTCCAGAAATCTCTGCGTGTGCTTTATATCTTGGTAGGCCAAGTATTTGTGCTGCTGATTCGGATGCAAAGGATGCTTCTGATCCTGGATCGATCAACGCTCTTAAATTTTCCAGTCTTCCATCTACGGTTCTTGCTTTAATACTAGCTGTTGCTAGCAATGTGGATGGATGATATTTCGATAGAAGTGCTTGTACTTGCTCGACTTCAGTTTATGTTCTTGATGTAGGAGCGTGTGGTGTGGTTGTTTGCACATACTGCATTTGAACTTGCTAAGACATCTCTCATCATTTTTGTGGGTTAAACAGTTACCACACAATTTGTTGTTCTCAATATATCGTTTTCTCTCATAAATTGATAAAGCTTTAAATGCTTGACACATGTATATTTTGTGCGGTTGATGACAGTACTGGCATTTAGCCGCATTTGTAGTAGAGTGATATGCCTTGAAGCGGGACCAGTCTTGGTTTTTAGGGGGCCGCATAATTTTATGTGGCATGAGTTCTTTCTTTTTAGAATCCTTTAGTGATTCCAACGATTGAAATCTATTTTCCAAGAAGCGAAATAGAACGTCATACGTTGGAAGCTCTCGAGGCTTTTCTAGACCTTGCTCATACAACTTGTGGCTTTCGAGGTCTAATATCCGAATTACTAGATGAGCTATTAGTGGAGCCCAGTCGCTAGTATCTATACCAAGATTGGATATTGCGTGTAAGCATTCTTTTGTTGTATCGTGAAGTTTGCGAATACCAACAGCCGTCTCGTGGTCTAGCTTGGGTTGGGCTAGTAGTACCTGTACTTGAACTGAGAAGAGCTTCCTTTTATTATTGTATCTATCATTGAGCAACTGCCATGCAGTCTTGTAATTGGCATCTGAAATTGTGAGGTGTTGTAATAGACTGGCGGCTTCTCTCTTCATATGAGTTTTTAAGTACTGCATCTTCTCAGCCTCTCCCAGCCTGCTGTTGTTGTGGATCAGCCTGATGAATATATCATGAAATGATGTCCAGCTTTGATAGTCTCCATCGAACATAGGTATTGCTAATCTAGGTAGCTTGATATCATCATCGCTTCTTTGGAAGGTGCCTATTTTTTCTTGCAAAAAGATGACAATATCTTGGTAGATGTCCTCAGTGGCCTGAAACACTTTGTTTTCACTGTACTCTTTGTATATCTCAGTTGGACTAGCTATCATATTAGAATGATTTAGCGCTATATTATCCCAGTAAGCTTTAATGGTGTTTAGCTTATGTTGGTAATAAAAATTGGAGTGCACGTCCTCTGCTTCTCCTTTTATAGATTCCACAAATCTTTTAAGCAATTGGATTGTTTCTTGCTGAACACGGAAAAGTTTCATGTGATCATCCATTTTGCTGGTATCATGTTCAACCATGGATTTTTCCTCTTCCAATACTTCTTCCAGTTTATTCAGCAATAATTCAGAAATCGCGTCGTAATGTTTTTCTGATTCTTTGAAGAATTGCTTCTCGAAATACTGATGCTTGGGATTTGTACGTTTTAATTCCCTTATTTCCGTATCTCTTTTTAAAAATTCAGCCCACAAACCTTCAAGTCGGTCAAGTCTTGCCTGTAGGTATATTTTTGTTTTTCGCTCATCACCGTCTTTTTTAAAATTAATTTTAATTTTAAGAATGTCGTCTAGGCATTCCGTTTGCAATAGTGCCGCTTCATCCATGCTGAAGTTGGATCTTCTGTTAAGTTTCCTTCTGGCTTGTTAGTGTCTTCCTTCTAATGGAAATTGTCCAGCGCAGTGAATTGTGGCTAAAGATAAGACCAGCTAGTAGACTTCCTTCCTTCTGATAGAAATCGAAATCGCCGTGAACTTTAGTTGAAGCTAAGACCAGCTAGTAGACTTCCTTCCTTCTGATAGGATATGCTGTAAAAAGGCTCGAAGGACCAATGTTCGGTAGGGGAACCGAAAGGTTAATTAACGCTTACCACTTGTGGGGGCGTCGGTGTAATGCTAGAAGTACGCTTACCACTGGTGGGGGCGTAGCAAAGCTCTAAAAAAAGTAACTACTGTTTTGCGTATAATGAAAAACGCTGCTTTATTCCAAAACATCGATCAATTTATACATATTAATTGCTTACGCCTAAATATTATTGTTTTCCATTTTATATTGAGCAAAGGTGAACGACTTTGCTTTACTTGCATTTATTGCTGTACAGTCGAATAACATTGCGCTAGTTGCAGTATTTGCGCGAGTTGCATTTTCATGCGGATTATTTTTTGTGGAATGCAGCAATGGTATGCAGAATTAATGATTGGTATGTTGTGGGGTCATTGTATGTTATGATCGTCTGATCAGTAACACTTGAAACAACTAATAAAGAAGTGCAGTTGCTATGCAAAGCTATGATAATTCAATTATAGTTGCAATGCACCCTTCAAACCCGTTCTTTGGTGTCGTGTACAAATCATGACATGACTCGATCTCATTTTAGGTTTAGCAGCGTAACGATCAACTTACTAATCCACATCCAATTAACCTATTTCCTAGAATCCTATATTATATTAAAAAAAGAGATACTTCGCTTGGTTGACAATTAAAATAAAACTTTTTAATCTGGGTATCGACTGGATTAAAGATTTTATTTTGGATAGCAACTGAAATAAAGGTTCTTATTGTAGGTATCGACTGCAAAAAAAATATTACTAACAAAAACACTTTGCTGGTATCGAATGCAATACAAAATTCTTATTGTTGGTATCGACTGTAATAAGAATATAACCTACACAATATTTTATTGTGGATATCGACTGGAATAAAGAATCTTATTGCGGTTATTGATTTTAATACCCAAATTACTACTCCAAAACACTTATTTTTTGGTATCAACTGCAATAAATATTCTTAATGTGGGTATCGACTGCAATAAGCAAATTACTAACAAAAACACTTTATTCTGGGTATCGACTGAAATAAAGACGTGTTTTGGGTATCAATTTCCCAATCCAACATCTTTATAAAATAGAAAGCCAATTGAATCAAGTGCCAAACATTGAGCTGGTAAGTAGGTACATAATCAGTTTCAACAAATTCGTTCTGTAATTTCAATTTACTTCTAGCTTTACTATTTTAGCATTAATTGAATTTTGGTTTTGACATCTTTTATATTATTAAATTTTTACATATATTCTGTATTTATTAAGTCATAGTATTTGTCAAATTCTGAAACTGTAGTTTTAGTGTGAGCTAAAGTATAATAGACTGTGTAAACAGGAGAATAGGACCGCAGAATTATTGACTTTAAACCAGTATGTAAAGATTCCACTACATCTGTTTTCCTGATCAAACACACATCTGGAAACTGGTATATATTATCTGTCTCTCCTTCCCATGTAAACTACAGTTTCTCATTAAAATAATTAAATTGACGCACTACCGATTCTATTTTATCCTTAGCCACCGTTAAAATAGCTTAATCGACATAGAGCTTGAAAAATGGTATGGAAAATTACACCTTATTCAGGGTAACATTGGAAAAGAAAAAAACACCTATCAGCTATTATTTACACGGTACCTTATTTACTCGATTTCACTTTTACACGGTTTTGCAAAGATTGGTTAAAAAACTGCACTTATTTTTTAATTCCGTTCGCTTGGTTTAATTCCATTAATGAAACAAATGATCGTGAGAAGTGATCTTGTGATCCTGATGAAGAAGAGTCTGAACCAGTTGTATTCACAGAAAAAGTTATTCGTGAAGGACTTGAATTAGAGCGAACATTGGGTAATCATTTTCTACAAAATAACCCAAAATAATTATGTTGAACGAGCTCTCCTATCTCAGCGAGATATTAATAAACGCTTAACTCAATATGAGGTTGTTCATAAAGATATAAAGAAATAAATCGAAAACAAAAAATTTTTTGCAGAAATACAAAAATCTGGGAAAATAGAAATCAATCCAAAGGTAATATCGGATATATTTAACCATTACTTTGCTAATATTGGAAATGAACTCAAGAAACTCTTCTAAATAATATTATTGTTTATTTTTCCTTTTGCAGTTACGGATATGTAACCAACACCAAAATCAAATTGATTATCGTTGTGGATTCAAGTAACATCGTCCTAAGGGAAAATGAAACTGCCAGTAAGAGACAAATGAAATCAATTTTTCTTGAACCCTTTGATTCAACAGAAATAGAGAGCACAATTAAAAGCCTTAAGAAAGATTCTGCGCGAAGACTAGACGGAATCACTACAACCGATCTTATTGATTTTGCTGAGATATAATAAGTGCCCACCATGCATTAATCTTTATTAACGTAGTATCCTGAAGGACACTGAAATACTAACAAAAAGTCAAGGGTGGAGTTGTAAAAGATATGAGCAATTACAGGCCAACTGCGATTCGGTTGAAAAGGTATGTGAAAAACTCAATACGTTACTTATCTGATCAAAGTGAGATTCATGACTTAATCAGAAATCTTGATTCATGATTAGCTTTAATAGTAGCACTTATTGGATAAAAATGTGATGATGGAGGTCCTTATTCGAACTTTTTCACCAATGAGAAGAACCATCTATATTTTACTTCTATGCAAGGAACCAAAAAAAAAGCTCGACTCACAGTAGCAGTAAAATTTATTTCTCGGCAGCTATCCATGCAGCTTCAAAGATGTAATCCTTCAAAATAAAGACAAAAATTATATCGTCGCTTCGTCTTGCATACTACATCAATCTCAACAAAGTAAAAGGAAAGTATTCCTTTGCTACTTGGCCTCGAGGCAGGAGGGCTATCTAGATGCACTAGAAGAAGACTGGACGCATACAATAGGGGTGAAAAATATTATACACATTAAGCTAGTTCTCATAATTGAATTTGTCAAGTAATTCAGTAGACGCAGAGTTCCAAGCCTCTTTACCAAGGTTGTGAAAGAGTACGGCTACAACTTTCGCCTTTATACGGCCACAAACAAGAAAGATAATGATGCCGGAGGAAGTTAAGGAACTGCTGGAAAACTATCGTGCAATATAGGGCCCCGAATATCACTGAAAGTTAAAATTCTCTCTAGACGTCATAACAGAAACATACCATTCGAGTCTTCTCTGAATCGTTTAAGATCATAATGATTTTCTTGAAGTTACCCTACAATGATATGTGTATGTATAATGGAAATCCTAATACATGTCCATTTCAGTTCATAAAAACTACGCCTAGCCTTAGGCCTTCCAAAACCCAAATACTTGAAAGACAGTCTTTACTTGTTAATCGAAGCACGCTCAATTCAGTGTTAAATTAATCTTCAATCTTGGAAAAACTTGAAATTTCCAAAATGCGAAGATCTGATCATAAAATTGTAAAATCTGCTTATTTGCGACCAACTCCCGCGAAAAATGACGTACATACCCTAGTCAGCAAATTGACATACAAAACAAATGAGAACTTGTTGACTGGTGTGATTTAAATATGAATTAGACCAATTAATTGAAATTGATAGAAAATATGATCAGGAACACGTTACTCTTCCCACAACGTTGTGCCTATTATACGAATTTTCATTACCATTACTTTATGTATCACCTACTCCCTTTATAAGAAATGGCTCAATTATAAATTGAGCATTATGTGTTGAAACCAACATTAATAGCCACCTGAAAGTAATATCTTTTAAAAGATTCTAATTCCAAGTATTTGTAATTATTGAAAATAGGTTGGGAATGAAACGATGTATACCTACCTACAAACACATCGATAAGGCAGTTTTTAGTGGAGAAAACAATCGAAACATCATGGCTATATTCCACATAAACAAATCCGGGACACAATCCAATGAGAGGAAAAGTAACTTGTCTTGAGATAATATTACGCAAATCAAAAGTATAATTATAAGCCTAATAACATTAGCTAGGCAAAATCAAGAACGGCAACAAAAATGCTCAAAATTTCAGTTGCTTTGCACAGCTGCTAGGGTCAATGTACTCTTCTGACCTATGCACAGCTGCTAAGGTCAACGGATTTTTCTGTTGCTACCTATACAGCCACTAAGGTTAATATACTTTGGTTGCTATGCGCAAGGTAAAATAATTTGTTGGTTCCGTGTGCAATTCAGAGGCAATATAAGTCGCAGGTCAACTTAAATCTATCTCTTTTCGCATCCATCTTTCATAGATTGCGCATCATTTGGAATTCGACTTGGCTAGTGGTAATAAAATATAATTAATAACAAAGTAACTTTATCTTGGGTATCGACTGAGATAAAGATATTACTACTCTACTAACATAATAACTTTATCTTGAGTAACGACTGAGATGAAGATATTTATTCTGGGTCTCGACTGGAATAAATGTCACTCAATAACTTTATCTTGGGTATCGATTAAGGTAAAGATATATATTCTGGATCTCGACTGGAATACAACTTACTTACAAACTAACTTTATCTTGGGAATAGACTGAGATAAAGATATTTATTCTGGGTCACGACTGGAATACGACTTACTAACAAGCTAACTTTATCTTGGGTATCGACTGAGATAATGAGATTTATTCTGGGTTTCGACTGGAATAAAATTTACTAACCTAATAACTTTATCTTGGGTATTGACTGAGATAAAGATATTTATTCTGGGTCTCGACTGGAATAAAATTTACTAACATAACAACATTATCTTGGGTACCGACTGAGATAAATGTAAGGTATTTATTCTGGGTCTCGACTGGAATAAATTCTGTTAACATAATCACTTTATCTTGCGTCTCGACTGAGATAAAGATAGTTATTCCCGGTAGCGACTAAAGATAAAGATAAAGATATTTATTCTAGGTATCGACTAGAATAAACACTACTAATACAACTTTCCTTTGGGTCTCGACTGAGATAAAGATAGTTATTCCCGGTAGCGACTAAAGATAAAGATAGAGATAAAGATATTTATTCTAGGTATCGACTAGAATAAACACTACTAATACGACTTTGCTTTGGGTCTCGACTGCGATAAAGATAGTTATTCCCGGTAGCGACTAAAGATAACGATAGAGATAAAGATATTTATTCTAGGTATCGACTAGAATAAACACTACTAATACAACTTTGCTTTGCATCTTGTTCCGGGGAACGACTAGAGCAAGAATTCTACTAATCAAATTACACCTTTGCTTTGGGTCTTGACTGAAGTAAAAGTATCTTGTTCCTTGGAACGACCAGAACAAGACACTAACTATCAATTATATTTCATATTACATATCCCATTAATTATTATATTTACATATATATATATAGTGCCATTGCTCAAAGTTATTTCAATTTTGACAGTATTGTATATAAATTGAAATTAGAGACATAAGTGAAGCCAGTGAGTAAGCAACTTTATTGAATTAATTTACATAATTGAAGTTTCGTTGTTAAGTGACGTTATCTAAGTATACGGTGTACCTAATATAAGTGAAATTGAGCTCTATTAAATTTAGTTCTAGTTAAGGTTGGGATTTTGTGATTTAGTTTGATGTATGTGTCTAATAAACCACTGACTGAAAAATATATCCCGGCGTTCTTATTTATAGTCCCCATCCTTACACATACTTTTCTAGAGTGTTCTCATTGGCAGAACATTATGAAAATTGCGCTTAATATTTTGGAACGCGATTTATTACCTGCATATTTACACAAATATATATGTTTAATCTTTCTCTCTATAAAAAGGGAAACATAAATAGAAATTATTTTTGTAAATGTAAGCACTACTGTTAACTGTTTCACAAAATTTATTTCAATTTTATTCGTTTCATGTCAATGAAAATTTTTATTAATAAAAAAAAATGATTTACGGATGTATAAACTAATGCAGATCATCTCCATTTAATGCTGGTCAAAGTTTAAGCAACATTGCAGAGAAATAATTAGATAAGTTGTCGGCTGCAATAGTTCTAGTGGCTTCTTCAATAAGAGCTTGTTAATCTGCACTTAATCCTACCCGTACTGGAATTATAATTTCGGAAAACATATTCACAATTAGATTCAACGGTATGCCATTAATAAAACCCAAAAACAGTCCTTTATCGTGGCTTTTTGCGAAAAAAAAATAATTAATAAAAAAATGTCGACTTTGTAAACTTCTATTGTACTCTTCTTCACTTAAAAAACGGTGATTGATCGGCTATGAAAAATCGAAATTACATCAAACATGAAAAATATACGATCAACGATTAAAGAAAATAGTTCAGAATATAACAAAATAAACTGCAGCTAAATTAGACATTTCGCTTTCGAGTTAAAGTACTTTTCAAAGTCTCATAACTTGTTACATTTTTATCAGATCAATTTGAAAATTCTACACAATAATCTTGAATAGTTGTACTTTCAGATTATATAATCGATTTTTAGAAGGTTAGCAGGTAGGCCTACCCCCTTAAATAAATTTTAGTAAATGGCAATAAATGGTTTTAAGATTCGTTCACCTCTTTGGAGTCCACAAAGCACTATACTTGTATCTCTAATATTCTTAATCGATATTATGGATATTCCAGATGCAATTAGCTCATTTTGCTTGATATCTGCTGATGACATGAAAATATGTATAAAATAATAAATGCGCCACATAAGTTCGCTTTCTTTGCATATCCGCAAGGGCAAATACTTACCTTAGAAAGTTCAGTGTCATTCACTGGAATTATCACCTTGATGGAATTCCTATAACTAAGGTTACTAAAATGTGTGATCTGTGATAACTAGCTATTACTTGATAAGCACATCAATAGTATCACTAATAACGCTTTCAAATTCTTTAATTTTATTTTACGATGTACGAAGTTTTCTAGACAAGTTTAATCTTTCAAAGTGCTTTAATGTGTTAGTCTCGTATATAGAGAGTATCTCGTAAGTGTTGTGAAACCCTAAAGCTGTGGATAGGTCGTAGTACAGAGAGACTAGCAAAAACGGTTTCAGATATAATAAATCTTAAAAATATTTGGGTATGTGTTCATAGATTACCCTGTAATTCTTGAATTTTACACGCTATGATGTTGGTTTAAACTTGGGTAGATATTGGATTTTTCCAATGGACGGTAACTTTTTCGCCGTTTTGGTTAACGATACCTATGATGAGTAATGGTATGTCACCAATGTAATATATTCAGTATCTTGCAGCATATCTCTGTTTGCACCAATACGTGAGTTCGAAGTGCGTTGTAGATAAGGCTGCATATCTTGGGATGTATGCCACAAAAGAAGGTGATGTTGTTTTCTTCAGTGATTCTGTTTACGGTTGAGCAGAAGTAGAAGGTGTAAAATTCCTGTTGATCAAACGATACAATGGTTCTCAATGTATGCAGTGCAATACAGCCCCAGTAAGAAGCCTGCAATTGTTAACGTATAATTTGTACTTGTTGTCTAGTTTCCAGATGTTTTCTGGTAACGAAGGCAGGAACTCAGCCCTACATCGAGATACCGGATTCAGGACAATTTATGAAACCCAAGTTGATTGAAGAGGCGTGGCTACTGAATGCGTTAACGTCCAGTTAACAGGAACGCATCCAAGGAAGCTACAACTTGAGGTGCTGCATTACTGCACCTACAGCAGGTAATCAATTCGTTCGCTACGAAGATCTAAGAGCGTTCGATTCATATTTACTTTGTTGTATAGTTATTTTTTATAATTTTTTTACAAAATTGAACAGCATATTGAATTGAACAAGTTTATTTTCTTAAAACCAATTGACAGTCATAATAAAATTGATACGTATTTTATTTCTTTCTACTTTCAGTGCCTATCAGCTAGCCCTTTTCGTTTTTTTCAGCAAGGTATTTCATTGGGATTTCAATACAGCTATTGCAGCGGTTTGTGTGTTCTGCCGAACGTACAGGTTAGAATGAAAGCGTCGCCACACCTTCTCTTTTCTGTTTTAAAGATGGCTCAACAACTCACTGGATATCTTCAAGAAAAAGTGCAAAAAACTCACAAACGGTTACGTTTTAGGTACAAAGTGCAATACGTAAAATTTTAGACTTAAGCTTTTGTGCTTCTAAAATCTAGTATTAAAAATTGGTGTCGATGACTTGTTTTTGATAGTAGTTAAATAAAAAAAAAAACGAGCTAAAATTCCGAAATTTTAATTTTGTTGAGCCAAAACTTTAAAACGCAGAAGAGATGGAGAAAGGTCCAACGATAATCTATCTATCGAAGTTTATTAATTCATCATCCTATTGTGTAAGATTCAGAAATCACAGGGTGATCTATGAAAACATGCCCAATATCTTTAAGTCCCGTTATCTCGGAAACCGTTAGGATTTCTAAGTAAAACCTGTCCATACCCTTCGGGTTTCACACCACTTATATAGAATATATATATATATATATATATATGGAATCCTTTTTATGGTATAAATATGCACACAAAATTGAGGTCGTTCAGAGAGGTCTTACTCAGCTTATATTTTACAAATTCGATCAGTCTAATTTCTAATTATGAAAATAACGAGAGATTAAGTAGGCTATCTATGATACTTTACTTTGCGAGTTATTTTTAATTAAATTGCTTAATAATGTAAAGTCATGACCACGGTCAAGAATCATAAACAAAAATCAAAACGAAAAATAATTAAAAACGAACAAAGTTCGCTCGACCTCAAGAAGAATTTGAAGAATTTCTTCATTGAGAAAATATACACACCTGATGTCATTGCTTTAACACATTGTGATTCATTCAGAAATTGAGTGAACAGAAATGCTGACACTACAATTTCTAATTTTAATTTTATGTATTGCAATTCTGCAATAATCCTCCCTCTAGAATTTGTAAGAAACAGTATTACCTATGTTACCAATTAATATAAATAAGCAGATACGAATCAATAAAAAGCAGACTTAAATTCAACTTGAAAGAGTGCTTTTATTTCTCAAGTAAACATCGGCATACTCTGCCATCCTTATCATTCGCATATTCTGCCTACAAACAGCAGCATACTCTACCATACATTATAAATCGGCATACTCTGCCTTCAAATACAAAATAGCGGCATACTCTGCCACACATATTACTTTGGCATACTCTGTCATAGGATACAATAACAAAATTGAAGCTTTTGAAATTCTATTCAAACATTACGTAAATGTTCCATCTTGTCCTACACGTGAACTATTAGTAATTAATCCCTGAATCAAATCGCACAAATGTAAGATTGAAGACTCCTATTGTTCGAATTCAAGTGATTATTTCAATGAACTTGAGCTTTCTCCTTTAAACGTAATGCCATGAATACAATGCTGTCTTAGAAGGAGATTTTCTTTTTTATATTTATTATTAATTGATTTTGCTTCTAGCTGTAATTTTTCATTTTTATATATTTTTGTTTTCTTCCTTCTTCCATTTTTTTAATTTCTTGTCCTAATATTATTATTAATTGTTTTTAATTTATTATACTGTTACGAGCGTGGCCTTAGTTCGTTATTTAAAACACAATATTTCAGATATAATTCAAAAGTTCTTTATTTATTTAACTTTACTGTTTACTCTCACAAATTCACAAATAATTATCAAGTCGACTCTTTATTTATCGCTAGTACTGTACTTCTAATTATCGCAATCCAAATAGTTTACTTCGTTCACTTCGCTGTCTGAAATAATACTCGCCTCCTGGATGTGAGCAGCGCCGTATTTATACTCTACGAATTATCCTAGAACCTTCCTGAATATTCCATTCTCCAAACCCAGTTTACTAGGATGTCACTAACCTAAAGTTGTTTCCAATTCCAATAGATGTCGCTTGTATCACTTTGTGGCGCGTAACACTGTCCCCTTCTTAAAATTGTTCGTCCCGAACAACAGATGATCCACGGTCTTGATGCTCGCAGTATTGACATAAACGATCTAGATGAACGATTTTCCGTTTGCCTCTTGTACCCCGCTGAATCCTATATACTACGTCATTTATTCTAGTCACTACTGAATACGGTCCTTCCCAGTGTTGTTGTAATTTAGGAGAACGTCCCTTACGTCGTTTCGGGTTGTACAGCCAAACAAGGTCACCTTCATTGAATCCTGCTGAGTTAGCACGTAAGTCATAGCGGGTCTTCATCCGATCGGTATTTATTGCTAATTTTGCTCTTGTGACTTCGTGTACATCAGCTAATCGTTGTCTAAGTTCCGATACATAATCGTCTGGTAACTTTTGTTCACCTCTGGGTGTACCAAACTTGAGATCGCTGGGTAAACGCATCTCCTTTCCGAATATCACTTTTGCTGGAGTTTGTCCGGTCGTGTTGTGTACAGCTGATCGATAGGCCATTAAGAACATGGGAATATGTCGATCCCAATCGCGTTGGTGATAGTCGACTACTTTCTTTAGATGCTCGACCAATGTTCTGTTGAAGCGCTCTACCATGCCATCAGATTGTGGATGCAGAGGAGTTGTTCTGGTTTTTCTTATTCCCAGAATTTTACACATCTCTTGGAAAGTCCGTGATTCGAAGTTCCGTCCTTGGTCGGAATGAAGTTCATGAGGAACACCAAATCTACTGACCCAATTCATTACTACTTGATCCGCTACTGTGGTAGACTCCTGATTAGGGATTGCATAAGCTTCAGGCCATTTACTGAAATAGTCAATAGCAACTAATATATAACGGTTACCGTTATCTGTTTCTGGAAAAGGTCCAGCGATGTCTACGGCTATCCTTTCAAATGGGGCTCCTACATTATACTTATGCATTTCTCCTCTACTTCTGTGTGGTGGTCCTTTGCAAGAAGCACAGATAGTGCATCTACGGCACCATTCCTCAACATCCTCCCGCATATGTAACCAATAAAACCTTTCACGTATTTTGGAAATTGTTTTATTCACCCCCAAATGTCCTCCAGATGCTCCACTGTGCATTTCTTCTAGAACATCTTTGACCTGGGATGCTGGCACGACTATTTGCATTCGGAATGACTCGCCGTTAGTTGATTCCCACTTGCGCTTTAATATACCACATTCAACGTGAAGAGAGTTCCATTGAGCCCAGTAGCTCTTCAGTTTCTCACTCCTCTCCGAGATATCTTGCCATTGTGGTCTTTCCATGTCTTCTTTCCAAGCAAGAATAGGTGATATGTCTGGGTCTTCCCGTTGAGCTGTTCGCAAGCTCTCGTTGTTCCAACCTGTCCATGGTTCCACCGTCATCAGCTGTATAGTTGCCTCCGTTTCTTTTTCTTCCAGCCGAACGCAATGTTTGCATTCAACTTTGCATGGACGTCGTGAAAGGGCGTCTGCATTTCCATGGATACGTCCTCTTCGGTGTTGGATTTCAAAGTCATACGCTTGGAGTCGCTCTATCCATCTCGCCACTTGCCCCTCAGGGTTCTTAAACTGCAAAAGCCATTTAAGCGCTGCATGGTCAGTGCGGAGGATAAATTTCTGCCCGTAGAGATATTTATGGAAATGCTTGGTTGAGTTTACAATGGCAAGTAGCTCTTTCCTTGTAGCACAATAATTTCTCTCTGATTTTGAGAGTGCTTTGCTAAAATAAGCTACTGGCACCTCTTGACCATCCTCCTCCTGTGAAAGCACTGCACCAATACCTACATTGCTGGCGTCCGTGTCCAATATAAAAGTTTTTCCCAGCTTTGGATAGTGAAGCACTGGAGTTCCACAGAGCTGTTGCTTCAAATTTGCAAAACTCTCGTTACATTTATCTGACCATATGAACGGCTTTCCTTTTTCTGTAAGTTGATGTAGGCTCCTTGCTATATCTGCAAAACCTTTTACGAATCGCCTGTAGTAGGTAGCTAATCCAAGAAAACTCCTTAATTGATGTTTGTCCTTTGGAACAGGCCAATTTTTCACAGCTCTTATCTTCTCTGGGTCAGTTCTTACTCCTTGTGATGAAACTATATGCCCCAAATATTTTACTTCATTCTTGAATAGAGCACATTTATTCGTGCTGAGCTTCAGTTTCGCATCTCTCAGTCTTTGAAGTACGTCCCGTAAGTTGTTTTTATGTTCCTCGAATGTCCTTCCGATCACAATTATGTCATCTAAGTAGACAAGACATGTTTTCCAGGTTAATCCTCGTAAAACACATTCCATGAGTCGTTCGAATGTGGCTGGAGCATTACATAATCCAAATGGCATAACTTTGAATTGCCATAATCCACTTCCAACTGAGAAAGCAGTTTTGTCTCGGTCCTCGGGATGTATTTCCACTTGCCAGTAACCGCTCTTCAAATCCAATGTGGAAAACCATTGCGCTCCGGAAAGGGTGTCCAATGTATCATCAATCCTTGGTAACGGATAGCTATCCTTTCTTGTTACATTATTTAGTTGGCGGTAGTCCACACAGAATCGGGTGCTGCCATCCTTTTTCCTGACCAAAACAACTGGCGATGTCCAAGGGCTGTTAGATTCCTCAATTATGCCTTGTTCTTTCATGGAATTTATCATATCTGCAACTTCTGGTTGTTTGGCTAATGGTAGTCTTCGTGGTGGTTGCCGAATGGGCCTAGAATCTCCTGTTGTGATCCGATGCTGGACAAGATTTGTTTTGCCGAAATCATCATCATTCATTGCAAATAATTCCGAAAATTCATCGATCATCTCTTTGGCATCGTTGTATTGCTGTTCACTTAAGGCACTAGATGAAAGAAGTTTCTGAACCTGTTGAGTAGTAGCTGGTATACGTATTGCCTCCTTAATATTACTACCATTTTCCAAATTAACAATCTGATAAACAGGCTCACAATTTCCAATTATAGCACCTTCTTTTAGTTGTACCTCATTTTCGGATGTGTTGAGCACTCTGACTGGAATTAATGTTGCGCCTTCTGTCTTCACTAAAGTTTTACCAACGATGATGTTCGATGTTACTTTTGTAGGGTTAGGCTCCACCAGATAGAATCGGCAGGTCCCGATGTCATCAGTAAGCTTTGTCCATACTAGCGTCTCCGAGAATGCAGAGAGAGTCATATTCTCACAGACCATCGTCCTTATTTTTGCAGAATAATCTGTTCCTCCTCCTAGTCTCATAGGAATTTCTATGTTGCCATATTTGAGTATTCGTTCTCCGACATTTAAATTTATTTTATATGTGGTCATAAAGTCTACTCCAAGGATGCATTCATCCATTATGTCTGAAACTAGGAAATTGTGAGGAAATAGTAGTTCACCTAGTTGAATATCCAAAGTTATTTCTCCAAAAACTTGTACTGCGGCTCCAGTTGCTGTTCTTAGTAAATATTTGGTGGTATTGTGAAGCCATTTGTTCTTGACAAGATCCGCTCTAATAATTTATCTCGAAGCTCCAGTGTCGATAGTAACAACGCAGTCATTTTTTCCTACACTTCCATATATAACAAGACTGCTATTATTTCTCTGCAACTGGGCTATCTGAATGATGACTTCGGGGCTGTCGACTCTACCAACCAACTTCTGCCCCCCGAAGTTGGTTTTTACATGTTTTCCGACTGCTGGACAGGGGAGCTGATGCGACTAGTCGGTGTTTGATTTCTAGGCTCTCCCCGAATAGCTTGCTCCCTGGCTCGACATCTTTGGCATTCTGTTCTGTCCTCCTCTTCTGGTGATTCTGTTCGACGGCGTTTTCTGCAGTCCCTTTGGAGATGTCCTGGTTTATTACAATTCCAGCATCGCAGAATACCACGTGAAGAATTGCTCTGTGATGGCTGCATTCTATTACAAGTACATTCCTGCACCGAAATTTCTCTCACTCGTACTGCACTTCGGGAAGCTTGCCTGGCAGATTCATACGCTAGTGCATAGGCTAGTGCTTCTGCTGTTGATTTCTTTCCTGCTAGCCTCAACGCTTGTTGTAAATTTTGATCTGCAATAGCGTTCACAAATGCTTCTGTTGCCACTTCATTAAGGAAATCCGCATTTACGCTAGAGTATGAGAGATAAGCTAATCTTTCCACATCAGCCTGCAGTTGTTGTAGTGATTCGCCATGCTTTTGAATCCTGTTGCGTAGCTGTAGGCGATATACTTGCTGCATGTGTTCATCTCCATAACGTAACTCTATCGCCTGTACTAATGAAGTATAATCACGTTGCCTTTCTATCGGTATAGTTTGTAAAAGCTCTGATGCAGAACCTCGAAGTGCTAATACCAGAGCTGTAGCTTTGTCTGCATCATTCCATCCGTTTACTTCGGAAGCAGCCTCGAATTGTCTCTTGAAAATATGCCACGAATTTTGTCCATCAAATATTGGAGGTTTCATTCTGCCTGCATTGGATATTTCAATTCCTTCGTGCCGTGGTTGTCGATGCTTCATCTTCTCCAAATCTGATTTGAAGTTGTCAAGCTGTTCGGTCACTTTTTGTTGAACTTCCGCCACTTCTTGCTCGATTCCTTCAATTTTTAAATTTTGTTCGTCTAACGAGTTTTTCAGGAAATTCTTTTGTTCCTCTAAGCAATTTTCTAGACAATTCTCCAGAGAACTCTTTTGTTCATCCAAACGCGTTTCCAGTGATTTCTTCTGTTCATCTAAACGGGACTCCATGGAATTCTTTTGTTCATCCAAACGGGTTTCCATAGATTTCTTGTGGTCCTCGAGAGAATTCTTTTGTTCCTGGAGAGAATTCTTTTGTTCGTCCAAACGGGTTTCCATAGATTTCTTGTGGTCCTCGAGAGAATTCTTTTGTTCGTCCAAACGGGTTTCCATAGATTTCTTGTGGTCCTCGAGAGAATTCTTTTGTTCCTGGAGAGAATTCTTTTGTTCCTGGAGAGAATTCTTTTGTTCATCAAAACGAGCTTCCATTTTGCTCATTAAAGTACTTAAAAGCTGTTCTATGTTCATTGCAGGCTCTTCCTCAATTTCTGGTTCTTCTTCGAAAACGAATGTCTCAGGATTCTTTTCTTCCTCTATCAAAGCTTGTCTAAGTCGCTCGACTAGAACATTCTTTAGGCCAGTCGTTTGTAATGACCGCTTCCCCAACTCCACTTTCAATTCCTGTATGCGAAGCTCCTCTAGCTTGCGTCCCATTCTTGCGTCTTTTGTAATTCACTCACAGTTTAATATAAAATTATCTTTCGGAATTTTTACACACGATTTCACAAAATTAATCACTCTTTGAACTTCAAATTCAAATGCCACCAATTTATTTCGCGATTTTATTTTACTTCTGACACCAGTTGTTACGAGCGTGGCCTTAGTTCGTTATTTAAAACACAATATTTCAGATATAATTCAAAAGTTCTTTATTTATTTAACTTTACTGTTTACTCTCACAAATTCACAAATAATTATCAAGTCGACTCTTTATTTATCGCTAGTACTGTACTTCTAATTATCGCAATCCAAATAGTTTACTTCGTTCACTTCGCTGTCTGAAATAATACTCGCCTCCTGGATGTGAGCAGCGCCGTATTTATACTCTACGAATTATCCTAGAACCTTCCTGAATATTCCATTCTCCAAACCCAGTTTACTAGGATGTCACTAACCTAAAGTTGTTTCCAATTCCAATAGATGTCGCTTGTATCACTTTGTGGCGCGTAACAATACATTCCATCTTTTTAAATTTGAGTTTGTATTTGATTTTTTTTTAGTATAATAATTAAGTATTCAATTCTTTATTTTTACCTCTTTTATTTTTTATAATTTTCTTACATTTTTTTTATCAGGTACTTTATTGTATTTTACTCTTTGTAATTAAACTCCTTTTGTAGATCTATTTTTTCAAATTAAGTTCGCAGTAAAAGCGTCAGCTGTTTACTATCAGATCAACTACTTAACAAAAATAAAAATTATTATCACTACTAAATTCAATTAAAACACATGGCCTAATTAAAACCTGCTACGAAACTAGATTTTATTACTTAGATAAGTAACTAAAACAAACGAATGGTCAATAAACGATGGGTATAAGAATGTATACGAGTATATCTATATGAAGTATCTTAAAAAAGTATTTTAATGGTTGGAAATTAATTTACCATGTCTTTTCAACAAAGTTCAATCTACGCTGGCTGTTTACATCGATGTTGAATAACAGAACTATCTTTGCCAGTCTGGGTGGGGTGAGCAGAGCGAAATGTATCAACAGGGGCTCCCCTAAAGCGGTATTTTATCACCTTTTTTATGGGTACTCATTATGGATGACCTCCTATCAACACTCACCCCGAGGGTATATAAGGTGGTTTGTTATGCAGACGACCTGGTGATATTAGTCACTGGTAGTTATGAATCTGTACTCTGTGGATTGGTGCAAAACGCAATCTGACTAGTCATAGACTGTACTAAGGATTTTGGATTATCGAATCCACTGAAAACTGATCTATGCCTTTTCACTAAGAAAAGGAACATCCCCAATCTGAATCTCACCTATATTGGCTCTACACGTTTGCAGCTAAAGAATAGGGTTAAATACCTCGGTATAACATTAGATAAGAAGCTAAACTGGAAATCACACCTCAAGGACAGAGCGAATAAGCCATTTAAAGCCTTTGCAATGTGCCGCAGAACCATAGGGAAAGCGTGGAGATTTAAACCACGGATGATCCTATGGATCTACACTAGCGTCATCGGACCTATGTTAACCTGCGGCTTTGTGGTGTGGTGGATAGCAACGGATTTCGCCAGTCATCGTAAGATATTGGAAAGGATTCAGAGGCAGACGGCGGCAAAACTGAAGAAAATACCGGAGCAGGTATTTTCTGTCAGGTGCCTCTAATGGAAATCGCCCTGCATTTTGAAAAAAATGTCACGGCTTTCCAGGCTGAAGTCAAGGTTATTCTTGTGGCGTGAAGGTACCTCTTCAATGCGGATACGGCGAACAAGGAGACTGCCATCTGATCGGACAGCCAAGCCCATGTCAAAAAATTGTGTGACCTCCAAGTTAGTACTGGAGTGCAGAACCACGCGAATTTCTCTCTCGCTATATAACAGGATACTTGAAGTGTGCCTGGTCACACCGATATCAGCACGAACGAAAGTGCGGATGAGCTCGCTGGTATTGGTTCAACCTCAGAGGAATCTTCCTCTACAATCGCGATTACACCAAACATTCTTGTATCGAAAATTTCGGCCTGGGCTGACTGCCAACACTGTCGCCGCTAACGAAAAAGATATTGAGACTACGCCAGCTAACTCTGAGATCGCTGGTGTCAATTCTTACTGGGAACTCTTTGCTCAGGGGTCACCTGCACAAGATGAGACTTGTTGATGATGTACAGGATGTGAAGAAAGACCCGAAACGGTGACTCACTTCTTACTCCCGGACACAACCTCTTTTAAATCCAATCCAATCCATGCGATAGGAAAAAAAAAGAGCAAATTACAATTATGGACATGATGCAACTTCTTAAATGCTTTTTTTGTTCAAATAGAATAAGAATAAACAATACCTTATGTACCGATCCTCTCACATAAAAATCAACAACTTTTAATTTCCCCAGAATAGTCTTACGAATAAAACCAACACTTGGATCTGTTTTAAGTCACACTTTTTAATTAAGCATGGATTTTACCCTATAGTCCCTACCTAGCGTACCAATACCTCTACCATACAGTACAGAGACCGCGGGCCTTCGAGAGAAAAGTAATGGAAATGAAAAGAGCACAATTAAGCACGTCTACGAGAATGAGGTAAATTTTGTTCACAATTAGAGAAGCGCGATTCGTTTTTGTAACGTACATGGATCTGCATACATATATATACTACCTTTATGTAGATAATATTACGTCTGCAGAGACGTCAGGAGGAGCGATATAACATGACATATATGAACGTGATTAAGAAGGGGTGGAACACACAATAAAAGTTTCAGCAGGGTTGTCTCCACCTATTTCATTTTGTTATCCACCATTAACCCACGACATGATCCACAATCACCACTGCCCTCCTTTCTGTTCTAACTTCATGCATACTTGGTGCCCGCCCCCCAGCCGCAAACCACCCTACCCCTGCTATAACTACCCTTGCCACTCGCGAACAGTAAGTGCACATCATTTAACCTACAATTCAGACAATCAACGAGATTTTGAATTTTTTTTCATGGCCCCTGAAGTTGATGAGGTACTAAAAGTGGAGGGGATAGAGCCGGGCGGTAAGGTAGGTTTATGGAATGTACATAAAAATGTAATAAAATATAAAATTGTATTTCCGGTGTTATAATTCAATATGCCTCTAAGTTTCGCTTGTTTGGCTTTATTCCAGAACAGCGGTGTGGTAGGTTACTACTACATGGCAATAACGACTAAATTTTGTATTAATGACCCCAAAAACAAGGGGTTACACAGGGGGAAATAAACTAAAAATAGGGGGTTTTAAAACAATTGTTTTTTTTTAGCTTTTCAATTATATGGGGGAATATGTTATAGTTATAGGTAAAAAACTTACTAAACTCAATATATTCCCCACCAGTTTTCTGGTTATTCTGCTAATAGTTAGTAGTCCCCTTTGTATTCACAAAAACAGCGCCTACTATCAGACTTACAATAATAATTTTCCGCTCCTTTTACTCTTCAACAATAATGTATTCATGTGCATAAACTCTTGAAAAATAAATAAAACAAAAAATGCACAAAAAGAGAAGATATAAGCCGCCGAGAGTCGAGGAGCACTTTCGAGTATAAACAGAGAATAAAAACACAATCACTACTACACTGGCATACAGACAATTTATATATATTCTCTTTTTTAGTTAGCTTCTACACACCAGCATTCTCTAACTTTGAGGTTATATTTTTTAATTGTTTTCCAGTTTTTAGAAGAACTTCATTCTCAGATTTAAAAAAAACGGACAAAACACCAAAAATCCAATAATGATTGTCCAACCCAAGTAAATTTTTTACACACTTTAGTGCCGAAAGCTTATAGAAGGCAACACATCACTTTTAGCTAACTTTACTTAGCAAGCACTAAATTTCCTGTAAGCACCTCATACTAAATCATACAATGGCGAACAATCTTCGCATCTCTATTCACCCAGATCATGAGTTCAATTCCATGAATTTCCTTTTTCTGAGATAAGTAGAAGTATTCTAAGTACACACGTGTATTGCGCATGAGTTGCTCCAATTCCATATTTCAATTCTAAAAGTTCAAACTAATTTCCTGGGGGTAGATATAATAAAAAAAACGTGGAAGTTTTCTTAAGTTTTAGCCCCACTTACCAGGCTTTCCGTGTTTACACTGATATGGTTTATGTTGTCTTTTTTCCTTTTGACGGCTGGAGAAAACGGAGCAGTCAAATTCCCCGCAAGTAGGTACACACTTACGTTACGTTTATTAACCTTGGAATGCTACCCGTGAGTAAATTTTACTCACTTTCTGCTTGAAGGCTGCACTGCTCTTTACATATGACCACAGCGTTCCCACTTCTTAAGTGCTTTGCCTGAAGCGTGATTGTTAGTTTAAGGGAGGGAGAGCCTTCCCAGCAGGTCAGCCCTCTCATTCCTCATGCACCTCATTGGCCGGTAACCCAAAATTGTGGTATAAAATCTATTAAAAACAAAAAAAAATTACAAGGTGTACAAAATATGATTCTTTCATTGCTAACTATCCTTACTTTATTAATTAAAATTTCTTTATATAAATTTTAAATTATTCTTGCGGGAATGCTATTCTTTCATTTTTCTGTTATTGTATTCCGCTAAAATATTTCAGCTCTTTTGTTTATAATTTATTGGTGTGTGAGTAATATTTACTCAGGGTTACCAGTAAGCGAATATTGAAACGGGTTAGTATTCCAGGGTTAATTTATATTGGGAGATACTTCTTCTATCCTTATGCTCTCTTTCTATGTGAATTCTGGAATAATCCAATTTCCTGTTCTGTCTGCCAGAGCAATTGGGAATGGAAAAATTCTCAACGATCGACAAGGAATGGAGAAATGGAGACTTGTGTCCCACTTTCTACGTGAATAATGTTATAATCTTTTAACCTGTGGGTGGGTTAGGTAAGCCCTAATCAGGTTACCAATCTTTTAAGTACAGGGAGAATTGGAGATTGGCAGTAGAAAAATATATACTTTTGTGTTGTTAGCATTGGTGAAATTAGTTTTCTCCTTCCGGTTCTTTTTGCTGTTCTGGACGCTTGTGTTTTCTACAGCCGTATAAAATAGGAATGGGTTTAGATTTGGAGAATTAAGTATTTCAATTTATCTATTCGAAGCTTTTGGGAAAAAAACATGTGGTAAAATTGATTTTTTATTGTTGTATCTCTCATATTTTTACTATTATTGTCGAGTTGGGTATTTTCTACTGATTTCAAATATAGATATGATGTTGATTTTTAATGCAAAGTCTAATGTAAGATAAGATATATGTTCAGTTGCTATTTTGTAATTATTTTTTATTGTCTGCTAGTCGGGTTGATGTGTAAAAATAAAAACAAATATAGCAATCATACATAGGAACCATTTTTTCCTGAGTTGTTTTTTATACTAAAGTCAGGGTCATACCAAAGAAAATTAAAAATATAGTATCTCTGAAAAACTATAGTACTACCGATCGACATCTTGTAGCGAAACCCAAATACTCCGATCGCCCAGTGTTGGTCTACGATCAGCAGGCTGCCACCCGTACTCATGATTAATGCACTCGTTTACTGTTTACTTGAGGGTAATTATTGTGTTAGTAAGGAAAGGACTGTCTCGTCTTGTTTGTTAAGTTCGAGACCATATGCACATATAGCCCTGCTAATCACCAACCGATCGGGGAAGAAGGCAGCGTGATGCCTTATAAGAAAACTGGTGTTACCACGTGGGATTTGTCTGGTCATTACGAAAATATATTGAGAACAGATTCTTATATTTGTTAATTTTTTTCTTATTTTCTTACGCTCGATTGCGGCTTCAGTCCGAAATCAAGAAAGACAAAGTCCGGAATGACAAAATCCAGAAAAAAATATCCAGAAAAGACAAAAGACGTTAAATTAAAGTGACCACTTAATCCTTAATCTGAATATCCATGCCCCTCATAAGAGCGGAGCCACTTTGCGGTATGTCTTACAATATCCTGAAGCTTACCATTTAAAACTGGATCCCAAACCAAATGATGGACTTTAATGATAGGCTCCAGTTGAGCCAAAAGTTTCATTAAAGGACCTTCACTAAAGAAGAGCCTGCATCTTTTAAAACTAGGAGTCAATTCATAATAATTACAGGAGTCCTTACCAGACACTGTAAACTATACGAACACATGCATAGGATAGGGTATGTCTGATGAAGTAAGTAGCTTATGTCTCGAAGAGGATGAAACATCGTAGAATGTCTTATGCGAATGCGAGGTCGTTACTAACTGTAGATTCTAGACTTGTGGATCATACTACTTAAAGCCTGCCGACTTTGAAGTAACTGTACCCAAAAACATACTGTGCCTCCTAGGAAGAGATGGATTTTGCATGACCTATAAAGGAAGCAGTGCACAATAAGTCTATGAATAGCTGCGATGAAAAAGCCACTCGCCTCGCTTAACGTTAAGCCTTAATCTACACTTATACTCCCATCCAGATACCGAAAAATAAATAACCGAGAGTGAAGTATCCATCAGACCTAAAACTTACACTGTAAAATTAGGCGTTAGCATTTTTTTTAGATTTAAACGTCAGAGAAAACTTTAAAAAAATGCTTGCTTTTGTATGAACGTAGTAGTGATGTGACTCTACATAGGTTCGAATTCGAATATAGGTTTTTTCGCATTCAGCTTTCGAAATTTTCTATTCGAAATAAAATGGTATGCGTTTTTGTGTCATAAATAAAATAATAAATAAAAGGTAAATTTTGTCACAAAAATTACTGTTTTAAATTTCAGTATATTCATAGATCCGTTGTACTGCCCGTAGTTAGAACGTACACGCAAATTTGAACTAAATGATACTGACACTGGTAATTTTGGATTCAAAGCAGTGCTTTATCCCTTCAACACAGAAAACTGTCCACTTCCTTATAACTATCACTAAAATGATCACGAGTATTTCCTACAATTTCCCAATGGTTGGAGTAGAAAGGAATTATACACAAGGGATTGCGTCAGAGATTTACGTACATTCGAAAACACACTTTCCCAATGGTAATATTAGAATGAGATAAGATATTTGTTATCAGGTCAGAGATTCAAACACATTAGACAACACACTTTTTGACACAGATTTGTAATGCACGATTTCCAAGAATAGTTGTATTGGGACAAAATTCAATATATATAAGTTTGGGTCAGAAAAACACTTATTGGCAAAAGATTGCATTATAAGATCGCTAAGAAAGCAATATATTAATAATATATATATAAAGTGAGTTAAATTGTTATATTAGATAAATATGCACACGTAGTATATAGTATGTAGATATATATATACATATGAGTAAATTTATTATAGAATAGATATATAAATAAATAATAAAATGTTACAAGTGGCTGGTACTCACCGATCTAAACTTGGCACTTAAGATGGTTGACTTTAAGCTAATGTTAAGACCCTTTTTTTTAATCGTTGATTAAAACCATTCTTTATTTCTGTTAAGGGCAGAAATCACGTATTAATGTTAGTATGGATTATTTCAGTCAACGCCCGAAATAATATGCTTTAAGTCAGTCAACGCCCGGCTTAAAGTATTATCTTAACTTCAGTCAACTCCCGAAGTAAGAAATTTTATTTTAGTCAACTCCCAAAATAAAATGTATATTAGTAATGATTATTTCAGTCAACTCCCGAAATAATAATCTTTAAGTCAGTCAACTCCCGGCTTAAAGTGTTATCTTAACTTCAGTCAACTCCCGAAGTAAGAAATTTTATTTCAGTCAACTCCCAAATAATATGTTTTAAGTCAGTCAACTCCCGGCTTAAAGTGTTATCTTAACTTCAGTCAACTCCCGAAGTAGGAAATTTTATTTTAGTCAACTCCCAAAATAAAACGTATATTAGTAATGATTATTTCAGTCAACTCCCGAAATAATATTCTTTAAGTCAGTCAACTCCTGGCTTAAAGTGTTATCTTAACTTCAGTCAACTCCCGAAGAAAGAAATTTTAATTTAGTCAACTCCCAAAATAAAATGTATGTTAGTAATTATTATTTCAGTCAGGTCCCGAAATAATGTGATTTGTTAATAAGAATGCTATATCAGTCGATACCCGATATAAAATGTTAGTCCCTACCTAGTCAACTTATCCCAAACGATGCCAAGTGCAAAAAGAGATCGAGATCAGTCAGCTTGTCGTTTATATAGCCCTCGCTTGCACACGACACCACTGATAGAGTAGCAGCGGCGCATGATTACAAGAATTGGCAATGCAGCTGTGCTCTTACGGTACTAGCGATAAAATTTGCCTAGCAATGAACAAAAATGCATAGCAACAAGAAATTTAGAGCAACACATGCTGTTTTGTTAAATTAAATTATATTTGCAAAAATTTTATTTCGTATCACGTAGAGAAGAAATTCCCGTTCGATGGTGCTTATAAGGATGATAATGCTAGAGTTGCAAATTGATCTGCTTGATCTGATTGTATTTGTGACATTCATTGTATGTTACATGACAACACATGCTTTTGATAGATGTTGTACCTACTTTTGGGAAAATTTTAATTAGATTGAATTTCTTTTCTTTTTAGAACTCAATTTCAGCATGGTATTGTTGTAATATGTTCCCCTTTCCGGAATTGTTTTTTTTTGATAATAATTTTAATTTAATTTGCTCAATGAGGCTATACTTTTATATTGTATTTGTGCAATATGCTATGAAGATGACAAATACATGGCTATGTTGGGTTGTGTACATGTTTTTTGCTTAAGAGAAATCAAATTAGACTTAATTTCACTAAGCATTTTGATGCTTTGTTTTCAGGATATTTTCTTTTCAGAAGTTATCGGTTAAAATATATATTCGAAAGAATTTGGTTCGAACATAGTGCCCCCCGTTGAAAGACTGTAAATGTGTTTCAAGTATAGATCCTTAAGCTACATCTCTAAGAATGAAAGAAGTTTGAACTCACTGACTAAGCAATTAATTAAGAAAAAGGTTTGGTGTTGTGTTGCCCGTATTAAGTGGCTTCCTTTGCTCACGATAAAATAGAATGCTTGGTTTATGAGAACTAGAATTAGATCACTTATAAATATACCAAATGTTTGTCCAATTTTACGGTAACCAAGTATCGATTGAGAGTTGAAATGACAAAGTTAAGGTGGGGGGGGGGTGAATAAATAAGGACCAATGGTTGTAAGAAAAGAAAATATAATCTTTATTGAATAATTTTAATGTTGCCATTAGCCAAAATTTTATTTTAACTTTAGAAACATCTTTGATGGTAAATCGCTGAGTTATTTTCTTGGAACGTTTTAATGCTGTCCAGGATACGATGGATAAGTTACTTGTAGTATGCAACCAACGTGGTATGTTGATACTACTAATATGATGTAATTCTACTTTAAATTCGCGCCACTGCTTATCAATGGATGCCGGTATTGGTTCACCCCATGAACAACCTGCAAGCCATAACGCTTGCATCAATATTTTGGCAGTGATTATAATTGGTGATATCCAACCAAGTGAATCGAAAAGCGTTGCAATTTCTGAAAGAATAGAGCGCTTTGTAGAGAGGCAATCTGATTTCCTTTTGTATTGTAGCATGAAGCAATCAGATCCTGGAAACCAATGACTGCCCAAAGTTTTTACGGACTCATCGCTTGCGAATCGCAAAGGAAGTTCGACTTCCCTGTATGGTTCGGGGATCCTAGATAGTAAATCTGAACAATTGCTAACCCATTTCCTCAAATTAAATCCGCCGAAAGATAACAGAATGATAAGTTGATCTTGTATTTGGAAGGCTCCTTCCTTTGTATCTGATCCTGTAAGAAGGTCATCAAGGTAGAAGTCACGAGACCTTATCTTCGCAGCTTCGGGGAATTTGTCAGCTTCATCAATGGCTAGTTGATTTAGCGTTTTTATTGCGAGATAGGGAGCTGGCGTGGTGCCAAAGGTGGTAAATTTGTAATCTTGAATAGGCTCGTTGTGATTATTTCTCCAAACTATTCTTTGATAGTTTTGATCTGGAGCTTGAACCTTTATCATTCCATACATTTTTTCTATGTCAGCCGACATAGCGAATTTATACTTTCGCCATCTGAGGATGATGGAGAAGAGTTCAGACTGCAGTACTTGACCAGTATGCAGCTGTTCGTTTAAACTTTTTCCATTAGTCATTTTTGCCGAAACATCAAAGACGACACGAACCTTTGTGGTGGTGCTTTCTTTGATAACAGCATGGTGAGGAAGATGGTAGCCTTATTCATTGCTTTCTATCTTATTAGCCACCGTCATGTGACCTAGTGTCTTGTATTCATTAATACAAGCTTTGTATTCCTGATTGAGCTCAGGATTTCGTTCTAATTGCCGTTCTAGGCTGTAGAACCTACGTTGTGCCATACCACGAGAGTCGCCTAGACTAGGACTTTCTTCGGTGAAAGACAGACGAACTTCGTAACAGCCGTGTGCATTACGAACATGAGTTTTTTGATAAAACTCTTCACATTCTTGATCTGCTTTAGACAGCTTTCTTCCTGGATTAACTTCTTCAGTTTCCCAAAAGTGACGTAGGAGCTTATCCAGTGAAGTGTCGTCGTCGTCGTAGTGAGCTTCTGCTGTTAACGCAGATGCTGTTAAAAATGTGGAAGTATTGTGGAGTTTTCCGAAGAGTATCCATCCGAGGGTACTGTTTTGGGCAACAGGTGTTCCTGGAGGACCTTTCCGTAAACCTTCCAAGAGGATTTCACTATATACATCTGCTCCTAAAAGCAGGTCAATTTTTCCTGGTTTAAAGAAAAACGGATCGGCAAGTGGTAGCTCATGTATATGACTCCATTCTTTGTTTGGAATGGTTGAAGGAGGTAAAATGTCCGTGATTGTTTTCACTATAAGGGCAGTGACCGTGGTTGCCTTAGTTGTGGTTGAATAAGGATAAATGTTCAATGTCGTTTGTTTTTGAACATTTGTAGTTTCAGTTTTTCCCAAGCCAGTGATTTGAATTTCCACGTTAGTAGTGGATGATTGCAGCCTACGTCCGGCGGCTTGGGTTACAAATGAAACTTGAGAGCCTGAATCTATCAAAGCTCGCAATACCAACATGTTTCCGCTTTTTGTAGGAACGTTTAACAGTGCTGTTGCAAACAGTGCTTGTTTGGTACGTTGGTTTTTGGTTTTTGGGTGGAGCGTGTGAAGAGTGTTATTGGATGTGCAAGGTGAACTACAAGGTTGAGCTTCTGATTGCTGCTCCCTTGGCTTGAATTGGGTCGAGACCCTTGGAGTAAAATTATTCCTGTGAAATAAAGAATGATGCCTCCTTCCACATCGCTGACATGAGAACTTACTCGTACAAGTTTTCGTGTTGTGGACTTTTGATAGGCAGTTATTACACAATTGATTTGATGTGACAATTTTGAATTTATTGTCTACATCAAGTTTTATGAATTTCGGACATTTAAATAGACGGTGCTGCTCTTTGCACAAGATACATGTTTGGGTATATGACGTAAAATGGGTGGATGCTCTCGGGACTTGAGCATTTTTATTGGCTAGGGACGGTTTGGTATCGACTATGGCTTCTAAAATTCTATATCTAGATTGTAAAAATATTTTTAAGGACTCGAAAGTGGGAAGTCCTTCTGTAGTATTGACCTCTTGTTCCCATGCACGGTGTGTTTCTGCTGGTAAACATTGTACCACCATGTAGATGAGAATTGCATCCCATTGCTTAGTGGAAACTTGCAATGCCTCGAGTTCGAAGATACATTCGGAAGACTTATCTAGCAAGGTTTTGATAGCCTTGGCTGATTCGTGAGCTGCTTTAAGTAGATTAAAGAGTGCTTTCAATTGGGCATTTACCAAAATTCGTTTATTATCATACCTATCAAGCAATATCTTCCATGCGCTGTCATAACTCCAGTTGGTCATAGGAAATTGACGTAATAAGTGCTCTGCCTCTCCAGACACACTTGATTTCAAATAATGCAATTTCTGCACCGGAGATAACGCAGAATTTGAATGCACCAGGGAATCGAATAAATCGTGAAAAGGTCTACAGGAATCATAAGAATCTGAAAATTTTGGTATTGTGATTCTCGGTAGTCTCAGAGACAATGAAGTTTCATGTTCTGATTTTGAACTTGATTCAACCTTTGTTTCGAATGCATCTAATGCATCCCTAAGAATACCTCGAAAGGTAAAGTATAGATTTTCCATCTTCGAAAATTGATCGTTTGCGAAATAATCATACTTTTGAAGTTCACTATCTTCCAAAGCCTGCGTGACTTGGATAATTGTATGGTGATCTTTCTT
This sequence comes from Dioctria linearis, assembly GCA_963930735.1. Classification (NCBI taxonomy): domain Eukaryota; kingdom Metazoa; phylum Arthropoda; class Insecta; order Diptera; family Asilidae; genus Dioctria; species Dioctria linearis. The sequence continues at coordinate 28,909,057 of OZ005743.1, read as the reverse complement.
ATAGTCTGACCAAATTTCCCTTAGAGCGGTTAGTCGCTCAGAAATAAGACCTTTCGTTCGTTTTTCTACATCAGTTTTGGTGTAGCTATTGAACGACTTCTCGAAAATTATTGCAAAGGTGGCTTGGTTGCCCAAAAGTTTTTGAAGTGCAGACATAATTTAAAAATTGATAAAATAAAACACAGACCTTAAATCCGGCTCGAAGGACCATAAAATTTACTGCCCGTAGTTAGAACGTACACGCAAATGTGAGTTAAATGATACTGATACTTCCTTATAACTATCACTAAAATGATCACGAGTATTTCCTACAATTTCCCAATGGTTGGAGTAGAAAGGAATTATACACAAGGGATTGCGTCAGAGATTTACGCACATTCGAAAACACACTTTCCCAATGGTAATATTAGAATGAGATAAGATATTTGTTATCAGGTCAGAGATTCAAACACATTAGACAACACACTTTTTGACACAGATTTGTAATGCACGATTTCCAAGAATAGTTGTATTGGGACAAAATTCAATATATATAAGTTTGGGTCAGAAAAAACACTTATTGGCAAAAGATTGCATTATAAGATCGCTAAGAAAGCAATATATTTATAAAATAAATATAGAGTGAGTTAAATTGTTATATTTGATAAATATGCACACGTAGTATGTATTATGTAGATATATATATATATATATGAGTAAATTTATTATAGAATAGATATATAAATAAATAATAAAATGTTACAAGTGGCTGGTGCTCACCTATCTAAACTTGGCACTTAAGATGGTTGACCTTAAGCTAATGTTAAGACCCTCTGTTTTAATCGTTGATTAGAACAATTCTTTATTTCTGTTAAGGGCAGAAATAAAGTGTTTATGTTAATATGGATTATTTCAGTCAACTCCCGAAATAATATGCTATAAGTCAGTCAACGCCCGGCTTACAGTTTTATCTTAACTTCAGTCAACTCCCGAAGTAAGAAATTTTATTTTAGTCAACTCCCAAAATGAAATGTATATTAGTAATGATTATTTCAGTCAACTCCCGAAATAATATTCTTTAAGTCAGTCAACTCCCGGCTTAAAGTGTTATCTTAACTTCACTCAACTCCCGAAGTAAGAAATTTTATTTTAGTCAACTCCCAAAATAAAATGTATATTAGTAATGATTATCTCAGTCAACTCCCGAAATAATATTCTTTAAGTCAGTCAACTCCCGGCTTAAAGTGTTATGTTAACTTCAGTCAACTCCCGAAGTAAGAAATTTTATTTTAGTCAACTCCCAAAATAAAATGTATATTATTATTGATTATTTCAGTCAACTCCCGAAATAATATTCTTTAAGTCAGTCAACTGCCGGCTTAAAGTGTTATCTTAACTTCAGTCAACTCCTGAAGTAAGAAATTTTATTTTAGTCAACTCCCAAAATAAAATGTATGTTAGTAATTATTGTTTCATTTGTTAATAAGAATTCTATATGAGTCGATACCCGATATAAAATGTTAGTCCCTACCTAGTCAACTTATCCCAAACGATGCCAAGTGCAAAAAGAGATCGAGATCAGTCAGCTTGTCGTTTATATAGCCCTCGCTTTCACACGACACCACTGATAGACTAGCAGCGGCGCATGATTACAAGAATTGGCAATGCAGCTGTGCTCTTACGGTACTAGCGATAAAATTTGCCTAGCAACGAACAAAAATGCATAGCAACACGAAATTTAGTGCAACACATGCTGTTGTGTTAAATTAAATTATATTTGCAAAAAAATTACTTCGTATCACGTAGAGAAGAAATTCCCGTTCGATGGTACTTATAATGATGATAAGCTAGATCTGATTGTATTTGTGCCATGCATTGTATGTTACATGACAACACATGCTTTTGGGAAAATTGTAATTAGATTGAATTTGTTTCCTTTTCAGAACTCAATTTCAGCATGGTATTGTTGTAATATGTTCCCTTTTCAGGAATTGTTTTTTTTTTTTGATAATAATTTTAATTTAATTTGCTCAATGAGGCTATACTTTTATGTTGTGTTTGTGCAATATGCTATGAAGATGACAAATACATGGCAATGTTGGGTTGTGTACATGTTTTTTGCTTAAGAGAAATCAAATTAGATTTAATTTTATTAAGAATTTTGATGCTTTGTTTTCAGGATATTTTCTTTTCAGAAGTTATCGGTTAAAATATATTTTCGAAGCAATTTGGTTCGAACACCGTGGAGGGGGAATAGGGGGAGCTGTATATAGTCACTTTATTTTCATTTTGCCTTTATTATTTGAATAATTGGAAACATATATTCGAAACTTAATTTCAAATTTTTATAAACATTTTTTTGGAAGCAAAATTACTTGTTCTTAGAGGTAGCGTCGCTACTGAATGAAGGGCGAAGACCACATTTTTTTTCGAAAATGACTAAAAATCGAAATTTTTGCAGATATAACGAGTAGACATCGACACAGTTTGTAAGAATCTTCAGGATGGAATAAATCTAGATTTCTAATAACAACGAAAATATAGTTTTTAGGAATATCACTGCTATAGAGCTTAAATATATTGTTTAGGATCGATCGAATCATAGAACAGGAGTCGTAGATATTCTGGGCATTGTATATTAAAAATCTGTCAAGCAATTCTAAATAGATAGAAGACATTCTCTTCGAATTTACATGCGACCAAAAGCTACCACTATCACATTTAATATTACTTTCAAATAAAGTAAATATTCTCTAAACACGCTGCCACCTCTTCACTCAGTGTTTAAAAAATTCTTCTTTAACAACAGTCTGGGTTTATTTTTAGCACTTTTGAAACGAACTAGTCATCTAGTAAACCATTTAGGAAGATAGCCTTTGAAAAGAGTTTTTCGTTACAAAGTAATTACATTCTCCAAACACTTGTAAGCTAAAGTAATCCTCTATCTAAAGGTATCCGACAAACTCCGTAATATACTTATAAACTTGGAGTTTGAAGTTTTTTCTAAATGGGTCGCTCATACGCCGTTACGTAAATACAAAATTGGGGGATAAATTACAGATGGTTATAAACGACATATTTTCGATTTTAAACATTTTCATCTTTTTACGGCTGAAAATTTTACTTGTTTTACACCATTCACTAAATAAAGGTATGCAGAATTGTACTAATCACAGTGACTGCTCCTATAAGAGTTTTTATAATTACAAGTTCTTATTGTTTAGCAAAATTCACACCAAAAAAATATCCATCGGGAAGAAAAGTTGGACAAAAAAATGTTCGATTTGTTGTATTGAGGGGATTTTCACAGTGATGTCAGGTTTCGTTATTTGAACTTTATTTCGTAAGTAAGCAGTTCTTAGTGGTTTCCTTAATTTCGACATATAAGTACTATGCTGCAGCTTATTATGTTTTATCGGAGCATTTACCATAATTTACCTCCCTCCACCCAATTTAAATCTTGATGGCATTTGAATAGTTTTTTTTTATTTAGGAGGTGGAATAAATAATTAAATTTAATTTAATAGTTAAGACAGGCACTCCTCAGTTGCTCTTTTAAGATGTTCTATCATTAGACTGCAGATGTTAGGATATTGTCCTCATTTTTTTTTTCAATCTGAAGTATTTTCAGGAATTCTCTAAAGACGACTGACTGAAAGTTGCGGCTCTGAACAGAGACATTTACAAAAAGGTAGTCAATTGATTGGGACTATATTTGTTTTCCTTTTAAAGAAGTCAGTAGCGTTTTAGATATCATCAGCAGGCTGCGTAAGTCACCAATGTTGCTAGGAGTACCGTTCTTGATTTTTCTAAAGAACTTCTTCGGTGCTAGCATATTTATTTCTCACACCAATTCCGAACGCCAGAGAGAGTAGAGAGACTTTTCGTTCGCCTATTTGACTCCTGAATGATTTCCCACTACGCATCTTGACAATCGATTGTTCTGGCTTTTTTTATCTCTCATATAGTAAACATATAGTACCTACTCTCTTATTGTAGATGAACAGTAGTATCGTTATCTTGGAGAACCCAAAAAGAGTAGTACAATCAAATTTTCCACGTCGTCTTTGTGAAAGCAGTTCTGCATTTATGAAGATCAATAGTACAATCTAACATATGTACGAGTACTTCTATAAGTTCACTGAGCATCGTCCTATTTGGCTCTCTGGACTCTAACTCACCACAATTCATCCAGCAAAAACCATTGATCTAAATGGTGGAGCCAGTGATCGGACTTCGAAAATTGTACTAAATCAGTATGTTTTATACTAAAATATTATTTTCATTTTAATAAATTTTTATTAACATATTTGTTGTACTATACACTTATTCTTAACAAGGATCATAAATATCTACAGTCTTCATAAATATCTACAGTCTTCAAAATTGAAAAAAAAATCGTTAGGAGAACATAGCGAATAGTAGGTACAGTAAATAGAAAAGTCATTCAGAAGAAATATTTGTGAGGTTTTTTCCTTCGGTACATTGGGTCCCACAGGAAAATTCTCCTTATATTTGTGCAATTTAACGCTTTTCTTTTTTAGGGCTCCGTAACCGAAGGGTAACAACGGGAACCCTATTACCAAGACTTCGCTGTCCGTCCGTCAACAGGTTGTATCTCTTTAACCGGAACAGCTAGACAGTTGAAATTTTCACAGAGCATGTCTTTCTATTGCCTCTATAAATAATAAAAATTAAAGGGGGCCCCCATACAAGAAACGTGATTTTTTCGGCGTTTTTTTCCTCGTTTTATTCTCATTCATTATTATTATCATAAGTAGGCATGTTTTTTTCAAATGACGCTTACTCCCTTTTGAAAAAATAAATAAAAAGTACATAGCTAGTCTTAAATTTTCATGCGCGAGTCCGACTTGCACTTGGCCGGTTATTAATAGTTTTATTCATTGCCATAAAATAAAAGGCTTGATTTTAATTCAAAGGGTAAATTAAAGCTTTCAGGAAGAAATTCGCTAGGTAGGGACAATACCACATTGTACTAAATTTCTGTAAGTGCATATTTAAGTACGGAAATGGTGGAAGTGTACAAGAACTTGCACAATGGTCCCAAAGGTATTACTTAACGGTTGTCAACAAACGCTGATTTCTCTTTTCATCGCCTACCTCTGTTGGCTTTTATTTAACGTCTTCTAGCCAAATTTCATATTTTGCCTTTATCATTTTGTATTTCAAAGAGAACAGCACACATATGGGTATGGTAACAGGATTTCTTGAAGCGTACGGACAGATCTTTAGTACTTTGTAAACGGTACGAATTTTTTCCTTATTCTATGAGAAATCTTCTTAGTTTGGAAATATTGGAAATTCTATTGGAAATGGTTATAATTTGGTAGCATTATTTAACAGTGTGAGGCTTTTTTTTGGTTTCTTTGCTTCTACCAACTGAACCAACTGAAATGGAGTAGCCTTAACTCAGCCGTTTTGAAATAGAACTTGTCCTCAAATGTATGTATTTTATGTATTTAATTACCATTGCAAGTACCATCTTCTGTGAGGTCTTTTTATAATAGTATTCAACCGGAAAAAGGTATCCGTAGGGGTACCCTACACGAAAATCATGCACAAGGACATTTATAGCAAAAAAAAATGAACTATATTATTAAAGAGAGAATTTTTATTTCCTAAGCAAAGTGAATAGATATAAATCTAGAGATGGAACTCCATATCCTGCCGTCTACCCATAAAATATACGAGAAAAATACCTGCCTCCAATAAATTAATATGGACGAGAGCTTGGAAACTACTACTAAACTGGCAGATTATTAACCAAAAAGTTGTAAATTCACTTACGAAGCATGTTTTCTTATAATACGTTAGCAAGCCGACTTGGCAGCAGATTCTTCATTTAACGGAAGTAAAAGCGTTAAAAGTTGTATTTGTGTTACCAAATATCATATCTCTTCGAAGCTGTTGACTGCAGGATTTCTAACATATATATAAAGCAGTCAGGTTGAGCACCTTCACCTAACCAAATTGGTGTTAAATAACACAGACGATTGATATAAATACGTCAGAGATCTGCAAAGGTATATTAATTCGACCTAAGAAGCATAAAATATATCCCGGTCTAACACATTTTGTCAGAAAAAATTCAAAATCCTCGCATGAAAAGAACTCAACTCAAGAACTACTACGTCAGTAGTAGAAATCAGATATATAGTTATAGTACAAAAAACGAGGAAAAGATGTCCAACATCAGTCTGGTGAGCTTGCTCCACTAAATTTGGTATGTTGGTAAAATTTTTGGAACCTTATACACGGTGATGCCGAAGTGCAAAAAGCTGGAATTCGTGAGGGACTTACTGATACCTGTACAAGCAACAATAGTATGAAACCATGGACTATATAGATAGATGAAGTAGAAGAAGAACCACATAATGAAACAATCGATAAAGAGAATGTATCTAGCCGACCACTGTGAAGACAACCCCACAAACTTTTACATGTATGTCTTCACCAATTACAACTTCCCTTCTAATCACATCTTTTGTTTCCTACCAACTTATCGTAATTTTCGAAAATTGATCATTTTAAAAATTCATAATCTCAAGTAGAAGTTTTAATTTATGCCATATAGATGTAGTTCCAAACAAAACATTGGAAAACTGCTTCATAGCTATCCGATAGTAATTTAGTTAAGGAACAAAACCTAGGTACAACGTGTGTTCGATATGCACATCATTCAAAACAATAAATTATTAAGGGAGAATAATTAACGAATTTGTTTAAAAAGTTTTAAATGCAACCAGCTGTAGAAACCCGAACAGAACAACACTCATTTGTGATCTACCCCAAAGACTGATTGCTCCTTATCTATAGAAAATAAAAAGTGTAGACGACTCGGTGTACAAACGAAAATACACCTCTGAATACACATGGTGATTCACATTCGGAAACTAATGATATTTTCGTGAATCAGAAGAAAGGATTCTCACTTTGTGTATATTTCTAACAGCCTGGTGGAAACAAATGGCGACAATCAGCACATTTTCCTTAATAGTGTGCTTGCGATGTGAATGAAAGTTTGTAAAATGCAACGAGCAAGAAGTTGTCCTTTTATGACCACGTGAAGCATGCAAGAAATGAATTATTCATGGATTTTTAAGAATGGCTGTAGTCGGTAGGAGATTTATATAAGTACAAACGCATTACTGATTCCATCTTCGGCAGGACACTTAGGAAACAGAAAGCCGAATTTGAAATTTTCCTCGAAATTTTTAGGTAAGTAAGAGCACAACGAGGAAATCTAGGACAAGGTGAAAATTTTTAAATGAAAATATTTGAAATCCACCGAATGGATAACTTGGATAACTGGATCAATAAATTACTTAGCGCACTGCAGATATTTCGGTAAGGTAATTAAAACTGTTGCTGGAAAAACTGTCGTCCTACACGCAAACCCTTTTATTCCATTTTAATCAGCACACACTTTATTCTCGAAGGAAACCGATTAAACGCGTGACTACAGACCATGAAATATTCTCAATTGGTCCATTTTGGTGACATCGAAACCACTAGTATGCGAATGGTTGTACTTAGTAGAAAGAGTTCAATTTATAAGCTTTCTCTATATGGTAGTTCCCAGAGGGATTGCTCCCTTTGACTAAATATGTATACATATGCATATACAGGTATTTATTACATACTAACCTTTCAGGAAGTTTCATCAGCAACAATTAATTTTGCTTTTAAATTATCTGATTTATCCGTGAAGGAAAAATGTTCAGTTTAGTTGATTCTTGACCATCTACTCCATGGACAGAAACCATTACCTTATTAGGCTATAAAAAAAGGTTTAGTACAAACCACAAAATAAATTAAAAAGTGAGTGGATATTGGAAAGAACTGGGTAGTTGAACAAAAGAACTAAACAAAATTTTGGACTGCCAAAAATTGCTGAAAACAGTTCTGTTTTAGTTTTGGACAGGCCACACCAAAACATTCATCAACATCATAATAACCAGATACTCGGTGGAGATTTCGGTAGAGCTCTCTAACTAGAATAGGAAAAGCGTTCAGAATCTGGTTCAAATGGTACGTAATTAAAATAGTCCAGGAAGCTAACTGGTGCCCAACGACATATAGTAGCTGAAGGTATATTTCGGAGAGAAACTCAGAGACGATCAAATTTAAGTCCAAGTTTTTTTCTTGTCTTCATTTTCCACTTTGTCTTCTTGTCTCTAGATGCACGTCTCATTAGGCCGATAAAGATTATCTTTAGCCCTCGTTTCCTCAAGCGTCTAGCTATGGAACTATGTACACGTATACATGAACGGTTCAAATTATAGATGTGGTCGCTTTTTGAAACAAAAACCGAAGTAACACGTTTATTTTATCTAATATACATAGGAACTACACGTGTTTTTTCAACAAAAACTTAAAAATTTGCACTTTTAGAGCCGGTGAAGATATGAGGACGTTTTCCTCAAATCATAAACATGAACTTGTGGGGGCTTAAATTGGTCGGCCTATGTAATTATTTTCAGTGCCGTAAGATATTTAGAGCATAATGAGGGATATGGAAATCGCCCTACACTGTGGTGATAACTTAAAGTGTCCGTGTGAGCATTCTTTGACCTGAGGGTTTTTGTCGAGCTTCACATTTTTAGACAGCGTCAACGTAAAGAATTTACTCGTTAATCTAAGTCTACCTTCATCCTTACGACTAAACTTTCTCTTACACATCCTCATCCTTTTTCTCTAAACCACCTGCTAATGTTCTTACATCTAGTCATTATGACTGTAGATAAACATATAACATTATAAATAGTATGTATTCATATGGGAAAAATAGCGCTTTAAGAAACCTCCTGCCGCGCATCCCTGGAAGCTCACAGCGCTTCTATTCCCTATACTAGTCTTTTAACATAGGCATGTCCGTTTCAATGCTGTTCTTAAGAAGAAACGCTCTAAATGATGGGCGAAGAATTTTTGGCAGGTGGTTTTTTAAAAGCTATAAACAGCTTTTTTATTAATCATCGCAATGCTTCATAACAGGACTTCAGAACTACCTCCTGAGAACATTAGTGAGGTGCTTCCACTTGCTCATGATTGTTTTTGGTAATAAATTTTATTAAATTGATTAAAACCAAATATTCTCAATTTTATTATCACTTTATAACAAGAACTTGAGCTGATTACTCCTAATCACTGAAGCTCACATTGATTGTGGGAAAATCCACAGGTTCGATTCGTAGAAAATTAGATGAGACCGTCATTTGTTGCTCTTCTACTGCAGCTCATCAAATTAATTTCTATCTTGCTTCCAAGTTATGGCTATAGAAGCACTTGGCTTCTTTTTCTGGATAGATAAGTGAATATTCTTCTCCTTTTAGAAACTCTGGTTAATCGGTCCAATGAGTAGTTCGAATATTAGACGTATATATAGTCCGGGTTTGTCATTTTAGGAAAATTTTTCTAAACATTTAGCTGTCGATTATTATTATTATTAATTACGGGGGATGCAGACAGGATTTCTGCCTCTCATCTTGCCACTGCGACCAAAAGATCTATTGTGACATTACCCCTTGATGCCCTAGGGCGCCCATTCGAACTTAAGGTCTTTGATGAAGCCTATAGTATTTTTTAGGGCAATTTTTTCGACATCCTCTGGCAGTGGAAATGCCTTTCCTAGATGTCTTAGCCTTATGCGGCACAGAGCTTCACAATCACATAGGACATGTTCAGCGGATTCATCGTCTTCCATACAGAATCGACAGGTCTCATCATTGACCTTACCCATCTTCTTAAGGTGGTATCTAAGTGGGTAATGCCCAGTATTTCCGTTATGAGCCTTAGTTCCTTCCTGCTGAGTGTGAAGAATTCTTTGGTCCTCTCTTGCGAGTACTTTATAAACTTCTTCGCTTGTCTCAGCCCCGGGGTATTTTCCCACTATTCCTTCTTAGTTCTGTCCTCACAAAGCGTGATCTGAGCTGAGAGGTGACTTTTGGGTGTCCAAAGACAGGCTCAGGGCCAATAAACGGAGATTTGGCTCCTTCCTTTGCAGGCGGTCCGCAATCTCGTTTCCCGTAATGCCTTCATGTCCTGGTACCCAGATCAGTGTCACCCTATTTGTCTCGGCCAGTTGCTTTAAGACAGTTAGACAGTCGATTGAAGTGAACTATTTGTACTGCTCGCTTCATTTATATATCTTCTACGAAAATGTATGAGGCGTTCTATTGTGTATCTTTTCTTCTGCGCAGTTCTGCGGACACAAAAGAACACAGCTTATGAATGACGGAGCTCTAAATTCGATATATTTTTTGTTTTCTTCTAAGATAATACTGCTATTGTCGGGTTTTTTCTGTCACAGCTGCGATGTTCCATCTTTCACAATATTCTCACAATGGCTGATTCCTAGTAAAACAGAGCTAGGGAAATATTAAGAACTGGATCAGTTTAGGGATTTTTGGAAAGCTTTGAACTCGAAAGTTAAGTTCATATGTATTTCTGCATGCGAGGTTGTTTTTATGATTTTCGGTAAAAATTAGGTTTGAGTGCTGCGATGGAGGGGAGTACTGCTGATATTGGCAAAGTTCAACTGAACTCCAATTATAGTCGCCTCTGTCGCTTTGTCATTCTAATTATACAAGTCTGACGTAGGTTCTGGCATAATACCTTAGATCGAAGAATAACATTGAATTTGAAATTCTTATTACTGTATTTAACAGATCGAATGACAGCGTTGGTTCTCTTATTGCTTTAAAGCGCCACTCTTATCAAGTAAAACTTCAAAGATTTCAAAAATTGGCATTAACTTAGTCAAAAGTATTGTAAGTAATATTGACCTGGTAGCTACTACAAAAATCCTGTGACTCACTACGCGTTAAATGGGAACTGATCTTATAAAATTCTAATCTCTTGATATCTGCAACGTTGAAATCTGAAACTAATATCTCTTTTGTTTTTTTTTCGACGACGATATTCTATTTCTAATATTCTTCCACAGTTATTCTGTTCTTGTTCGCTGCCTTTTCCGGTTATTCCGTGGTTTTACCGTATACACTAACTCAATTAAAAACAAAAACAGATTCACTTGTTGTAACCATTCAATCACGCTTAGCAGAGTAATGGTCTGAAGGCATTGACTGCCGTCCCAGTTAACCATCAAATTGAAACTAATTTTTCTTTTGAAATTTTTTGAAGATTATTCTCCTGAATTTTTTCAAAATTTGTTTTTAAATCCTTGTACCTTTCTGCTAGCCGCGAAAGGTACAAAGAAAAACACCAACAAAGTTTATGTTTTTATGCTTAAATCAACCAAACTACAAAACAAAAACAGACACGTCACGATTAGCAGATAATGCTGCGAAAAGTAGTAGAGACGCTAGATCATGCAAACAGTAAAGCCACAAGAATATTTTCTAGATTTCACCACTTGACTAAAGCGGTGAAGCATATAGGAGAAATCGAAGCTGTCTTATTTTCCATCCCAATCAAATCTTGTATTTCAAATCCAACCGCAAATACATGCCATAGCGACATATGCCTGTAAGTACATTGGTTTCACACTACAAGGCAAAGAGAAGAGCAAGATGAAGCTGCGTTGCTAGAGGGAGAGAGAGAGAGTTATATATATAGAGAGAGAGAGAGAAATAGAAAGATGTGGAAAATAAGTTTTAATAGAACCCGTAAGATAACATGACACTGTTAAATTCTTAAGTCACTAGGAGCTATAGACTGATACCCACGTAGCTATAATTTTTTGACCAGAGTTTTATAATGGAAACTCGTAGATGGGTAAAATCGGGCAACTCTTTTATAGTTTTGCCATACAAGAGTTCTGATTTTCACTATATATTTGTACACAACTTGAGAAAACCTTGATGTAAGAAGCTGAAACTTTGCATGCGCTATTATCATAAAATATTTAAACAAAGCTTTAAATATGGAAGAAAGTGAGCAACTCCTTCCTAGTATTGCCACACAAACATTTTAAACTTTTCACATTTTTGTAAAACTATTTAGAACGTGTTAACATCCGATATTAAGTGTTTCCATAAATAAAAATGATTTTAAATACTTATTTTAAATACTGTTGGAAACACTTTAACTTATAGTGAATCGATATTTGGCATAAGTCAATACGTCCACTGGTTACGGATACTATTTACTCCCAAAATATTTTCTTGTTGAAATGTATACTCGTAAAATTCCATGTAATGTATTAAATTACACTATCTTATGTTTCTGAACTAAAATTCTCAAATTGCTATATACAAAATTTTAAAATATTATTATAATCAGTCAAGGAAACTTTAAATATACTTGAAAGGGTCCACACAAGGAAACATTATTCAATTTATTCTGCTCTCATGTTTTCGAATCTCTCCCAAGTTAACCAATTCCATAGTCTATTTTTGATTGACTCCCTTATACCTTTAAGTAGGTATGTCTTAAAATATACTGGCTATATGGCCTATGACTTGACTACCCAACCAATTCCAAACGCTTACATCTCATTTAGACACGACCTAGAATTCTTCTACCGGATTTGAGCCATAAATACACAGAATTATTTTGGTGGAAGAAGATCCTTTGAAAAGGGATAGACATCACGCTATTTGCATGGCTTGTCTTTTTATTGCGCAAAATTCTCTCAGGAATAATATTGTTTGAAAAATGATGTTGAAAAGACAGTTCAAGAGGTCGGATTCACTTAAGGCACATCGATTTTCTGTCATTTTCTTAACTCAACCCATATTGAGAGGTTGACATTCTTTGGATAGGATGTATTAACGGCATATTCTCTGTCGTACGAAACACAAAAGCTGACGGCATTGAAAGAAAGCAAATAGAAAAAACCCATTTAGTGTATGAGATACAAAAGGATAAAGCATAAGCATATTTGACATTTATAAATGGAGTGGAAAGGCAATGTATTATTCATTTTATTTTTTGAATAAAATTAATTTTGACCTTTGACTTGGATAGTTTTCGTCATTCTGGTTTTTTTTTCTTTTTTTTTATAGAGACGTAGTTTCATAACGAGATTTCTTCGAGAAAAGCTGTTTGAAATTCAGCGAACGTCTTTCTAGTTTTTACTAGTTGCTGCATCTCAATCGCGCTATAATTTGCAGGTTCAATATTATTAAATTATATTTCAGAAGACCCAAACTCTTTGAGTATCGCCCTTCTCTACTTGATGAAAAACCACCTAAATCCAACCATGGCATTGGGGACAAAGTAGGAGTATAGGTCACAATAGAATTTGATAATTTATCAGAGACAGCAATTGACAAAACGTGAATTAGCTCTTCGAAGAGCTTGTCATATATACAACAAAAAACTAGTATTTTCAAACCTCACTTAAAAGAGGATATAATATGTGTATAAAAGGTGATCCATTTAAAATACGCGCCACGGATTTCTTCTATAAGATTGGTGGCCCTATAACTATGAAATTGGTTAACAGTTATTGCGATAATTAGTCACAGAATGAAACAATGAAGGACCTTCTTTATTGTTAAAATGCATTAAAAATATCGAGACTCCCAATGTTCGAGCAATTGTTGGACAACGAAGTACATAAATTCGGATGACAATCCCAAGATTGAAAACTTTGAAGAATCTGGATTAGTTATAAAAATCAAGGACCTCGTATCCGTTGCCGACCTGTCAGGTTAATGTAGGAGAATATTACCACAGTGAATAAAAATTTAAGCGTAGGACACAAAAATTGGACATAGAAGCTATCTACAGCGAAACGCAATAGAAGTTATACACACAAAATTCAGTTGACATAGGAACTCAAGCCAGCAGATCATTCTAGGCGCCAAATATTCTTCAGTTGGATTCTGGAGAAGCATGGCGGGTTGACGATTTTGCAAACAATTCACATATTCACAATTTGAAGTGAATAGCTGCGCCAACAAACTAAATTTGGGTTACAGAAATTATAACCTTCAAATCTACATTTATACGAGAGATTTTTGTCATTAAAAGAAAAAATAGAAAACTGCAGAGGCCCCAAGAATGGATCCCTGATGTATACCATACACCACTGCATGAAAGAACACTGCTTGTGATTAGCTTCTCAAGAAGCCATGCAGAATTACAAAGACAGTTAAAGTTTCGTTTGAATTACATGTTCAGAAGTATATTAGGATAAATTAATAAAATATAGAACTGTTAAAATAATTGTAAATTAAAATAAATAAAAATATTTATCATGGAAAAAGTTTCTTCTGTGAATGCCATCTATGGGCGATTAATGGCGAATGAAAACTTGTTGCTTCAATCGATATGACACAAAATTTCTTGTTAGTACAACACTTCTCCATTAGGTATAAGGTATTTGTTTTAGCTGAAAGAACCATAGAGGAAACGATATAAAATGACAATATCATATATTTTCATCCAGATCAACAATCAATCAATCAAGGCGGCATAGGAAATTACTACAAACCATCATTTTTTAATAATCATTTCGTTATACTTTAAAATTTCACGGTTAGACTGACTTAAAGATATTTCACAAAACAAATTACAAAACCTTTAAAAACTGACACATATACTCTAAACACTACTTTCGAGAAAGTCACACAGTATTAACGAAAAGATTTTAATTTGTGGAGTAGTGATAGTGGTAGCGGAGGAAATAAGTCGCCGCAGATCTTTTCAAATGACAACTCCAAAGGCAACTGAAATATGAGAAATCACAACTGAGGAATCACTCGTGACCAGTAGTTTAAAGTTTTTGAGTAACACATTAAATTTCGAAAGTTGAGCTTGCTTAGAATACTTCGGGTAGTAACTGACCGCTGTGCAGGAAGAATGAATAATTATATGATTATTGGATCCGAACGTTGAAAATTAAATGAGCATGTTGAGCAAATATCCGTTTTTAAAAAAGAATATCTTTAAAGGCGTCATGCACTTACAAATCCAAACATCCAGAAATAAGTTTTATTAAAAGCTAATTCGACATTTTTAAAAACCGTCAATAAAACAAATTAACAAAACATTTTTGAAATAGTATAATTAATTATTTTGGCACCCGTGCAGGTACCATGAAGTATTGAACAAATATGTTGGTACTTAAGTATGTACGTGATACTTTCCAGCAAACATTTGGATGAAAAATCTGCAGGGCGATATGTGAATGATATTTCCAAATTATCTTCCACGCGAAATTAAAGCAAATACTGTGAAATGCTTTCTTATTTGCTTATTTTTATCACTATGATACACGAATTTATTATTTGGAAGAACGCGTCATTGGACTCCATGACAGCAATTGATTTGTGAGTTCACTAGTGATTTTAATTCAATTCATATTAAAAAAAAACAAATTAATTAAATATATACCTACTTTAAAAAATATCGGAGAAGACTCTCTGACCGTCTCCGTCCGCATCCAGATCTTTATATTGATTAAGATTTTCGACATCTGTTATGCTCGAGACCTAACTTAAGAACAATTTCTAGTTTTTTTATTTTATTTTTTCTGCTGACCCCAGGACTATTGTCGTTATTAAAATGTTTAGTTTCTTTTTGTTTAGGGACGATTGTGGACAAGCTTAACTCATTAGTGTAATTTAAGGTAATTTAAGGTAATTAAGGTAATTTCTTTTAATTGTTTGCTATATACATTGTTAAATACCTCATCAACAACTGATCAGATTCGATGCTTTTGGCGTTGGTATGATCTGAGTTGCTGAAGCGTCATTTGAGAAGTTGATTTGTCCATTGTAGTCTTCATGATTAAATTCATGGTTAAATCAGTTGTAGCTGCCTTGGAGGCTTCATTGATACTTGGGAGTTTGGTTTGTCCATTGTCATCTGACCTAAGGACGGCACTAGTATTTATAAGCATGGTGCGATTTAATGTTCCAAGAATGGCAGCGGGGGAGTCAGCTGGCAACACCATATTGGATTTAATAGTAGTTAATGCAGATTTTAGTTTATTTTATTGATTTTTTTATTGAATTTTTTTCTTTATCATTTTTGATAGAGTTAGAGTCGAGATTAGAGAGTTTGTTATTAAGTTTTTGTTTTTTATTATTCTTTAGTAATTTGTCTAAAAGGATGTTCTTGTTTTTGTTTTCGAGGTGTTGCTAAGCACTGAGACATCAGAGTTGCTACAAAACCCTCCTCTTTCGGAGGAGTGTGCAGAGGAGCGATCAGTAATATCATCACTTGACATTGCGTTATCTCTAGCAGCAACGAGGGCCCTATCTAAATATATGTACATAGTCATATGGTTTATCAGGCCCATTATTTAATCATGTATTTTATTGCTTATTATCACTTAGATATAACACTTTGATACTTAATTATAAAAATTGGCACTTGGATAATTAATTAATTTAGTTAATTATAACGCTCTGAACTATTGTGCTGTTTCTAGGTTAGTTAAATCAACTTATTATAAGATCACTGAGTGCTCACATGGCTTGTTCTGCTTTATATAGGGGTCAGCCATTGAAACGGGGTACCGTGCGAATATAGTGTAAGTGCTTAAGCAATTCAATTTTCAGTGATGGGTTATTGCATTTAAAGTAGGTGGGGAAGGAATTAACAGTATTTAGGTGTAACGATTGCAATAAAAATAAACAGTTGTCCGCATTATTGCATTGATTTAAAATATTTACATTGAGGTCACCAGCAACTATAACATTTTCATAACGATGCGTAAGGCGAGAGATACAGGTGGCAAATTCGTCAGAACTGCTAGTGGCAAAATTACCTGGGGGGCAGTACGCAACAGCCAGCAGACATTTGTCCGCCCTGTGTCAACCTCCAAACACAAAAATTCAATGCTGTTTGACTTCAAAAAATCTACCCTATAACCTTTAAGGCCCTGCTTCAAGTAAATAGCAACTTCTCCACCGACACGGTTTAGACGGTCATTCCTATAAAGGCTATAGCCCGGAATAGACACCAAGGTCGAAGGTATATCCGCATGGAGCCAGCCTTCCGCTATGAGGATAACATGAACATTAGAGCCAACACAAATTTGACGAAGCTCGTCAATTTTGTTGCGTAGGCTTCTGGCATTTATTAAGCAGACATTTAATTCACTGGCACGTTTACAAAAGATGTTGAATAATATCCCTATCTTGTTCAGATCGCTCGAGCTATTTTCAGAGGACACTTGCATATAAAGCTCCCCCAACAAATTCAGGCGAGATATCTAGTATGACTAAATTAGGATAAATGGTGGTATCAGATTGATCAAAGCCAAAATAGTAAAATCTACAGAAACCAAATATGAAATCAAAGAGAAACTACAAGAAATTTAATTTTATTTTAACAAAGGAAGAGCTGTTAAAAATATATATGTTAAATGTAATTAAATTAAAAGTGACAATGCAAAAAACCTCAAGAATAAAAACTACGAGAAATACAACCAAAAATAGCAACAAAACTGTAATTAATTTTGATCATGTCTAAAGTATATTGTACTACCACAGCTCTGATATTCCCGGTATGAGTAATGAACTCGAGGAGCTGGCTAGTGGAGATATTTTTCGAAGGTCGATCTTCAGTTCTTCTCTTCACAAAAACATAACCATCCATAGTAAAAACAGAAGCAAGGTTATTTATTACTCTCCGCATACGTAAGGCTTCCCGCAATATGATGTTGCTTGTAGGAGATAGACTCCCGTTAACAAAAATTGGACTCTGAGAAGAAAACCCCTCAATGGCACTGTTACAGCTCCTATAGCTGTACATAAAAAAAATTAAATGAAAATAAAAATGGAAGTAATAAAATAGGTAAATTGCTGATTGAAAGAATTAACCTGCTCTTAATACGTTTATTTTGTATTCTTATAAACTAACAATAATTCTACAAATAAATATTAAAATAATAATTAACTTCAAACAAAAATCAAACAAAAAATTAATCCAAAGAAAATAAACTTAAACTCTACTTATTGCTATTTATCTACAATAAGAGAAGAAAAAACTCAAATTAGTGATGTGCACAAAAAAAGGTTTATAGCAATTCAAATTTTGTTAGAAACTTTTCCGATAAAATAGAATTAATTAATCTCTTCTGAAACAAAAAGGTTAGTAAGCTTTATACTTATTTATTTCCTGTAGTATACTCAACCCTGAATGGTTGTTGCAGCTAATCCCTGTGCCCGTGTCTAACCCAAATCTGGACTATGGATTGAACCCCTGGAAATCTCCCAAAAGTTTCAACGCCACGATATGGTCCCTCTCCTGAATCCAAAACCAAATCAGCAAAAAAACCCCTGAAAATATCCCAAAAGGTTTTGTTGCCGATCTAGCCTAGATGTTAACCGGGATTTCAATTTAGTATGGAAATCGCCCAATACTATTGATTTCTCGTTTGATTTGAGTTTCCTGCCACACTTCACTTGAATATATCCCAAAATGAAATGTTTTGTGAAACCCTTATGCTAACTTTGGTTAATTGGATATTTCCCAAATTAACGTTGTTGAATAGTTAGTAAAAAAGAAGGAGACAAAAAAACTTGAGACGAAAGAATTTTATTCTTAGCTTGGTAATATTTCTGTTCGTGGTGTGTTTTTTGTGCAAGTTTATATTTATTGTATAAACAAATACAAGTAAATTGTAAATAAACTTCGGGCAACTAATGTTTAGTTATTTGTGAGGACATATACGTCCTGCAAAAAAAACCCTGCACTGGATATTGCAGATGAAAAGATAAGTGATTCTTTTTTTAAAAGTTGTTTTTTTCTTGTTTCTGTTCAAACTAGTGATTTTGTTTTAATTTTCAATTTTAGCTATGTTTGCTGGTGTTTACAGCATGTTCTAGTCCTTGCGTGGACAGAACTTTAAATGTTTGAGTGGCTGAATGGTTACAATCAAATTTACCAAGGTGTTCCTTTAAAGGTCGTCTTTTTTGAAATCTTACATGAGATTTCAATTAGACTGGTGTATATATGTTTAAATATAGTAAGACCTGGAACACCTCACAACTATATATGGTAAATGTTGGGAATGTTCAACAGCCTGGCTGCTGCGTATATATATATTTTTTACTTCTAAGGAAAAATCTGAAAAGTGGCACAGATTTTCGTCCACTGGAGGTATGTATATGCATTCTATTATTTTTTATATATATCCCCTTTTTTTAAATTTATATATATATATATATTTTTTTTTTCTGCTTTATTTTCAAATTATATATATTTCTTATTTTTTATATATTTGTTTATATTTTACAAACTATATCGTTTGTATTTATTTTTATAAAAATATAATTTTGGTTGCTAAATGCAACAACTTCCGGCCCCGTTGATGCACTACTTGTGCATCAACCAAATGACGGAATCATGTTTTTTTTATTAAACTGCAACGAGCGCTTACCTTTGGTTTTGGCCAATGGTAATTATACCAAACTACTATATTTTTCACCAATCGTAGCCTGATAGAAGCGCCGTTTTTTAAAAATAGGTTGAACCGCATCCGTTTGGACTTACGGATGCGATCCCATGGTATGGACGCAGCTCTTCAAAATCAATAAGATGGTGTTGTCCGTCTACCGTGAACATATCGTACTTCTTCCCCTTTGAAGTTGTGGTGTGCATGGTCGTCCTCGGTGTTTTCGGTGGAGGTTGTGCCTTAGGTGCTGATGCCTGGCTTAAATTTTGTATGTCCGTTATCACCTTGTCGATGTGTTCGGGACTGCTGGACCTTGGTTGTTTCGGAGGCAGAGGCATTGTAAAGTGGAACTCTGCCTCTCTAGGTGGTGTGTTGAGGTCTGGCATATTTGGCAGCGGGGGTCTCGGAGGCAGTGGGGATACTGCTCGTTTGATTGCAGTAGTGCCTGACATCTCTGCCCATGTCTGCTCAAATTCCACCATTAGGCTGTCGTACATAATATCGAGGACGTCTTCCATTTTCTATTGTGACCTATGTTAATTACTTCAGAAGAATTTTATGTATTATTTATCTATTGTGTGAAAATAGAAATATATGGCCAGGACCCATACATGCATCAAACTTGACGTATACAAACATTAACGGACATCACAAATTACTTTGTAGCACATCTTATTGTAGATTAACTGGTAAGGGGCAGATTTTTTGGATGGGTCTCTGTAAAACAGTTGTTGATGTTTTTACAGATACCACTCTAACTTTGCCGTCCTTACCAGGGTGTCGCTCTTCAATGAGCCCCAACACCCATTTTGTTGGTGGTTGCTTTTCATCTTTAATGACGACAACTTGACCAATATTAATATTATTTTGTGGTGTATTCCACTTTTGTCTTTTCTGCAATTCGGTCAAGTATTCTGTTGACCATGTTTTCCAGAATTGTTGACGTAGTTGCTGAATCAGCTTCCATCGTCTTAGAAGGTGCATATTTGACTCTTCTTGAGTGGGCTCTGTTACAGCTAGTAGGGGTCTTCCTATTAGAAAGTGACTTGGAGTGAGAATTTCCAGTTGTTCTGGATCCGCAGTGAAAGCGTGCAGAGGTCTGGAATTGAGACATGCTTCTATTTGAATGACTAAGTATTTAATTCTTCTATTGTTAAGGTTGTTGAACCTAAAATTCGACGCAAATGGTGTTTCATACTTTTTACACCTGCCTCCCAAAGTCTACCTTGATGTGGAGCTGCAGGAGGTATAAGATGCCATTTGATCCCCATGGCTGCAGTACTGTGATCTGCTAGTTCACTTGCTTCAGCGATTGCTTTTTTGTATTCTTGCTGAAGAATTTTGTTTGCCCCAATAAAATTTGTTCCATTATCGGAATATATGTTAGGTCATAAACCTCTTCTTGCAACAAATCTTTTGAATGCTCCGAGAAAGGCTTCAGACGTTAAGTCGGAGACTACTTCGATGTGTATGGCTTTTGTTGCCATACACACAAATAAACATAGGTATCCTTTGTATGTTTTGGATCCCCGATATTTTGTGGTTTTGACATCAATCGGACCAGCATAGTCTAACCCCGTATTCTCAAACGGGTGTGCCTGTGATACTCGAGGACTGGGTAGACTGCCCATAAGCTGCTGTTGTGTTGCAGCGCGATGTCTAACACATATTACGCAGAGATGAATCCTTTTCTTAATGGCGTGTAGTCCATTAATGATCCAAAACTGGCTTCGTATGGTGTTTAGGACCAGTTGTGGTCCACCATGCAAAGTTTCTTTGTGGTAGTGATCAATCACTAAATTAGTTAAATGATGATCTTTGGGTAATATCGCTGGGTATCGTGCTGAGATTGACAGGTCTGAATTTTGCAACCTGCCACCTACTCTCAAGACTAAATCTTTGTCTAAAAATGGACAAAGCCCTATTATTTTGCTATTTTTGTGCAAATTTTCTCCAGCTTTCAACTGTTTGAATTCATTTTCAAATTCTTGCTGTTGTATTTGTTGGATTAGTCTTATTTTGGCTGTTTCTATGTCAGCTGGTGTCAATCTGCCAATGTTCCTTTCCTCTTTATGTCTGCAATTATGGACGAATCGGAGACATTGTGCAGTGACAAGCAACAATCGTTTGTATGACGAGAATCGCTGAATTATTGTTTCGAGTCCTTCGCGTTTTTGCATTGCAAGAGCTTTTACTGTCTTTAATTCGTAAGACGTCTCTCTGCTAAGGCAGTCTTGTGGCCAGTCTTGGCTTGGCTGCCTTAACCAACTAGGACCTGTCCACCATGGTTCACAGTCTTGAATGCTTTTTGGCATTAGACCTCGTGATGCCATGTCAGCAGGATTATCCTTTGTAGGTACATATCACCACGTATTATTTAGGTTACCTTCTTGTATCTCGGTAACTCTGTTTGCCTCATATGTTTTCCATCTATTTGGATGACCTGATATCCAGGTCAGTACGATTTTTGAATCGCTCCATGAAAAGCTGCTGACATTACTCATATGCATGTCAGCTTGAACTTGACTTAGTAGTCTAGTTAACAATACTGCTCCACTTAACTCAAGTCTTGGCAGAGTAATTGGTTTTGAGGGAGCGACTCGAGTTTTTGACACGAGCAATGTTGTTTTTATTGTGCCGTCATTGTCTTGAATTCTCATGTAGACGACAGCTGCGTACGCTGAATTTGATGCGACGCAAAACCCACGCAGTTTACAGTTGTCTCTGTCTTGCTTGGTATGTATCCAGCGAGGAATTTTTAATTTTAATATGTGAGGCAGCTGTATCTTGAACTTCCTCCATTCCTCGCTGAATTCTTCTGGGACTATTTCGTCCCAGGTACATCCATGCATCCATAATTTCTGGATGATAATTTTTGCCAAAACTACACAGGGAGCTATCCAACCTAAAGGGTCGAATAGCTTTGCTACTTGTGACAAAATTTTTCTTTTTGTTGTGGCTTCTGCTTCAAATTCTGAAGCCTTGAAGGCAAACATGAAATTGTCGGTGGCTGGATGCCACTGGATTCCTAGAGCTTTGACTTGGTTGTCATCTTCAAATTTTAATGGCAACTCTAGCTCTATGTCATCCTTAGGTAACCAATCAAGCATTTCATCATGATTAGCTGCCCATTTCCGGAGGTTAAAACCTCCTCCCTTTAATAGCTTTATTAGTTCCTTTTGGGTTTGTTTGACTTCTGCTATGGTATTTCCACCTGTTAGCAGATCGTCAACGTAAAAATCCTGCATTGCAATTTCTGACGCCTTAGGATACTCTTCTTTGTAATCCTTGGCTAATTGCTGCAGTGTTTTTATTGCTAGATATGGTGCTGCCGTAGTGCCGAATGTTACGGTGTTGAGTTCGTATTCTTCTACTGGCTCAACTTCACTACTTCGCCAAAGTATTATCTGATACTTTTGGTTATCCTTATGTATCTTAATCATTCGATACATCTTCTCTATATCGGCAGTCACTGCATATCTATGAACACGCCATTTTAACAATGTTGAGTACAACTTTGGTTGTAATGTGGGACCTAAAGGAAGGTTTCTAGGGGGGAGTATGTGAACAATTTTTACATCATCTTACCTCAAGGAATCGCGTGGTATACCGGAAGGTATCTTGATCTGAATCACCCTGTATATTGCAAGACACGTGGAAATACCTTTATTTATTTAAGCAGAACTGTGCACAAAATCCAACAAATTTAGCATCCAATGGTGACTACACTTTGAAATTGCTGGCAATTGTTGGTCCAAAACATAATTGCATGATTGCTTTTAACACTTGCTTATCCAGACGAGATGAAACTATTCCCAAAATTCCTTGCACACTTTCTTTCTTCAGAAAATCGAAACCAGCTAAATTATTGATAACCGGCTCCAAGGACCTTCAAGAATTCACAAGTTTTTTTGTGAATTGATGTGATATTAAAATAAATTCACATGTGCCTCAGTTTTACTTAAATCTTTATTTTCACCAATTTGAACAACTTTCTTGACTGACAACTAACTAACGACTGTAAAAGTCTGTGCACGCAGCATTGCAAGTTGAAAATGATAACTGGATAACATCGAGATGAGATAAGAGAATTCAATAACTATATCGAGAGCAAATGCAAGAAAAAAATTCTGTATATAAAAAACAAGAAATTCTACACAAATGTAACGTTACATTTTTGTGTGAAAAAATAAGGCAAATATGTATGTACACATGTACATATACATGTACATGTACATGTACATATATATATATATATATATATATATATATATATATATATAAATTTAATAGCAATACAATTATCGATTTTAATGAAAATTAATTGGTTTTGATTTTGATCGTAACTAATAAAAAAGTTCTGACAATTTTGTGACTAAGATGCAACAGTCGGTTTGCGAGAGCATTATGATTCAAGCCTTGTTTGATGTTAGTAAGGCATAATTTGGAAGGAACTATAAAATTTCTGAGATAATTAACTCAAGGTAAATTTTCCATAATTTTACGTATACAAAAATTAGTTAAATAGAATATTCAACTGGAAGGAGTATGGCAAATAGTTACAAAATACATGGGTGGATGCAAGAACACAGGTATTGACAATTATTTACGTTTAAGGAATTTCTGGATATTTTTTACGATAGGTCTAAAAAATTATGAACGCAATATTTTTGGGGAAGGAACAAGTACAACATCCAATTTGCATTATTTCTCTATTGTGAATACTTAAAAATTCAATGTGAATAACTTCCACTGTTTAAATCAATCTAAAATCTTTCCTGATGCTTTGCAAAGGCGCTCCACTATCAATGTTCTTTTAGCAAATTTATGAAGTTAAATTATTAATAATTTTAGCAATGACCACGTCAAAACTATTTAAAAAATTTCGTAGAGACTAGCATTAAAAATTATAAATGCAGCGATTGCCTTTAAAATAATTATTCTAATGATGATGATGATAGGTTGTCATATTACAGGAACAGTTTTGTCATTATTGAGAGAGAACTTTATGAAAAAAGTTCCTCAAATATATAATTATGTGGGTAAATACATAGCAGCACGCAATTTGCTCATATTACAATATTTCCAACTCATTATTGCTTCAATTATCTTAATTTTTGCAAATGCCTAATAAAGTAATTAATTGTTTTCCTTATCGAATTAAGTAAAGAAAAATTATAATCAACAAAGGAAATGGTAAAATTTATTGATGTTTTTCTGAATATGCATTTTTCATTTTTCATAGAGTTTCTTTTAAAAGCGCCATTTTATGTCCCTACCACTACCCAAGCTAAAGAAATCAAGAACTTCCCACAATCATCCCTGTTTTTTTTTCATATCTAATTAACTGAGAAGGTGCTCTTTAAGTAACTTGTGTCTTTCAGCAGAAATTGCCGAACATTAGCAAAAAAAGAATCACAGTTTTTGAGTTTCTTCACCGTAATTCCTGCGTTCGAGGTTATAAATAAATCGTAGCCTATTGAACTGCCCCCTGAGAGACGGGTGCCTAGTGCGGATTGACACTAAAGTTTGTTTCCAAGGCTAATTGATTTATCTCCTCAATAGCTTTTTCTGTTAGAATTTCCTATAATTTCGAGGCAGGAAGACGAAAGTTTCCAAACACTGATGCCAACCCAAAGCAGAGCATTTGAAGTGAGGTGCTTTGGAGTAATTTAAATTTTCGAAATTACTGGAACCTGAGAGAGGTCTTATGACTTTTCTCTTCCTACCTGGTATTTTTAAAATAATAAAAGAAGAATCCAGGATGGATTGACACTCCCACACGTACTTTAATTAAGACCTCATTATTTTTTGTTCTAGAGATCTACCAGGCAGATTGTGACATTGTTTTCTAGATGTATATTCATTACCATGTGGCGACTTGACGACGTCAGGCGCGGCATTTCCGACCTGGCGCAGCCAAATTAAATCTGTTTGCTTTTCGTGAAATTCAACGAAGGCCACTTTGATAACTAGAAAACAGTATGTGTAAGTAGGCTGTGAGATAGAATTAGGAAAACAAAAAAACTACAGAATGATTGTTCCGTCAGAAGTTAATCTGAAAAGATCCAAAATATTGTATAGACTTTGAATTTTGACAAAATAAAAGAAAACTAATAGCTAAAGATCGGAGGAATATCCCCCACAATAAACCGCATCATAAAGCAAATAAAGAAGTTTCAATAGATATCCGGACTTTAATTGATGCCATCATTTTCGTATCAACTAATATACATTTCTTCCAGCGTCTGTCTTTTTGACAGGTCTAAACCGAGGAACTCCCTGAGACCACACAGGCCTTCAGGAGGAGAGGAATCAAACCCTGAACTGCTAGTGCTGGACGTGATACAGTTCCGTCAACAACTCGGCCTATCGATATAACACCAAATATATCGATCTGCTTATTGTGTGTTCCTGATGTGATACAGTTTGGTCAATAATTCGGCCTGTCGATATAACACGAAATATATCGAGCAGCTTATTGTGTACGTGCCACCTCATAACGAACTCCACTGGTCTACTATCCATAGAGAATCGCTCTAGTCTCCACAAGGATACCACTCAGGACGTCATAGGGACAACCTGTAGTCTTTATTACCCCAACAATACCAATCGAAAGAAACTTATATTCTTCTACGGAAGTGCTCTACGGGCTGTCATTGGGACAGTCCATACTGCCTTCACGTCACTTCTATTTCTCCAGTCGTTCTCATCTTACTTTCAGATTAAGAGGACTGTAGATCTCCACACACAAGCTCAAGCTTAGGATTCAATCCTAAGATTCAGTTGTCAGGAATATTTCAAGAGGCTATCGGCGCACGTCGGTCTCAACTGGAGACACTATCTACTGCGGTTAAGGGTACAGCCTTGACGCACTTGGCTGACCTGCTACACAGGTCGTATAAAAACAGCGTGGTCCTCCCATACCACTAAAACCATACCAAGTTCTTCTTTCCCTGCGATTTGGAGCTTTCTGTGTAAAAAATCGCCATTGTACCATCGAAGGGATTTTTCTCTTGAAATTGACCTTAGCGTAATTCGAGTTTTCTGATAAAATCAGGCACCTCGAATGCAAAAATATACGCATGTGGAACTTTCGTGAATTCATCTGTGATTAAGATGCATTCTCAGAACTCTATTTTCTACTCTGGTAACTCTTCATTCTTAATATGTTTTGTGCTGGATATATATTGAGAATAACCACAGGCGCTCAGAAAAGTAGCATCACGTACTCTAAGGAGCAAATTGTCGGTACAGAACGATCGAACGATTTTCGATAATTGGTAAAATGTGTTGCTTTTTATCATAGGTACTATAACTCCATGTGTTAAAATGGGTAACATAACACTATAGTGTATATCCAGAGGATCCCTTCAGGCCTTAGATCCCACTGCTTTTTCAATTATTCATCGACACATACCAAAAACATACCACTCTACAACCCATCCGAATGAAACATACGAAAATATCGTCCAATGATATTTGTACAGACAAACGAGCATCGTTGCAACGCCTGCACACGGTTTTTCGTTGAACCTTAAGCTTTCATGTCAGCAACTAGGCTGAAGAATTGGAGATCATTTTCGGCAACTAACTCTATATGGTCCGATCCAGGTCTAAAAATACTTGCATAAAATCCGTAAACATCCTTTTTAAGATCGGTATTTTTGCTCAGATATCTTTACATATTATTATAATCATCTTAGAACCATTTGTGTCGAATCTAATAATTTCGACGAATTACATCTTACGGGTAAACGTACATGCTCTAATTCCAGTTCCAGTAAGATATTTGCGAATATGAGTTTAACACATTTCATTTATGGGAAAAAGTTACTGGAGCCGATTCATTCGATTGCGTAATATGTTTCTAAAACTCTTCCCTACATCTTATTCTTTTTAGCTTGAGCCTCCATCTGAATTACAGCTCTTGGTGAGCCAACCGATAGCAAATTAGCAAATCGAAAAATACATATAGTATGTCCCAAAAACGAATTGTTTTTTTTTTAGTTTATTGTCGGTCTCCCTGATCTAAGTTTTTGGTATATACAGGGTATCCCGTAAGTCGACGTCAAGTCGGAATCGGGTGATAGACCAAATAATAACAGTTACCAGAAAAATATAAAAAAAATTCTAAGTCATGTGTTTTTCAAATTATTATTATTAATTCAATGGTTTTTTAGCTCCTGTTGCTACAAATCTTTACTTTTTTTTAATTTTATTTTTCTTGTGTAATTCCGAATAGTGCTTATGTAACCTGCTGCCTTAAATTCTAAGCCTACTGTTCCAGCTTGGAAGAAAATGTCACATTTTGCCGAACCAAGAATAGAAAATTAATATTTCACCCAATTTTTAACTGACTGTAATGAAAAAAAAATGTACTACGCCAGTTTGGCAAGTATCTTTAAAAGTTGGCACATTTAATAAAGATTCTAAAATAGTATTACACTTGTTACAGTATTTCTTAGATTACGGCAAAAAACAATTTTCTACAAGAAACCCAGTTTCGAAAAATTTCCTTTCAGCTACTAAAAATGATTCTAGTGTACCCAAATCTTGCCGTATGACCGTAACTTTGAGCTTCTAGTTTGACTGAGACGGAGAGTCATTACATGAAGTGTGAGTGAGACAGATAGTGACGCTTTCAAGTTAAAGATCCTAACTGTTTGTTGAATTGAGAAAAAACTTTCCTTAAGTTTAAAATTAAACACCAATTATTTGGATGCTAAGATTTATTATTTACAAAAGATGTTCAAACTGCATCCCTTCAGCTGCAATACAAGTTCGACATCTTCTTAAAAAAGATCGGGTTATCAGACGGGCAAATCTTCCAATGATGACAAATTCAACTGCTTCCGTAATGCTGAAGCTCATGTTTTTGTAAAATTCGGTGACCTATACTTTTAGGCACTCCTGTGATTTCCTGGATTGCACGTACCAAAGTACTTGGGCCTTCTTCAACTGCTTGAAGTACTACGTCCCTCGTAAGGTAAGGAACTCTTTCTTTCACCATGTACTTGGTATGGAAGTCGGCCCTCTGTGGAGAGTAGACGACATTTTGTAAAAACTCAATGATTTGACGAGTGAGCGTCACTACCTGTCTCACTCATGCCTCATATAATGACTCTCCGTCTCACTCAAACTAAAATCTGAAAGTTACGCTCTTACGGCAAGCTTTGGATACACTAGAATCATTTTTAGTAGGTGAAAAGAAATTTTTCGAAACTGGGGTTCCTTGAAGAAAATTTTTTTTTTGTCGTAATCTAGGAAATACTGTAGCAAGTGTTATACCATTTTAGAATCCTTATTAAATGCGCCAACTTTTAAAAGATACTTGCCAAACTGGCGTAGTACATTTTTTTTTCATTACAGTCAGTTAAAAGTTGGGTGAAATATTAATTTTCTATTCTTGGTTCGGCAAAATGTGACATTTTCTTCCAAGCTGGAACAGTAGGCGTAGAATTTAAGGCAGCAGGGTGACATAAGCACTATTCGGGATTACACAAGAAAAAATAAAATTTAAAAAAAGTAAAGATTTTTAGCAACAGGAGCTAAAAAAACCATCCACAAGGTGCACATTTCCTCGAAAACAAAAGAAATGTCTATAATTTGAAAAACAACATGACTTAGAATTTTTTTTATATTTTTTCTGGTAACTGTTTTGATTTGGTCTATCACCCCGCTTCCGGCTTGACGTCGACTTACGTGACACCCTGTATATTCCAATCATGAATACTGAGATAATAAAATGGTTGACATTTTATTAAAACGGTAGTATGAATCGTTCTGCTTTGATTTCATAATACCTATAATCTTTGATTGTACTTTACAACTGACATTAATACGACCTTAAATTTTGGGATTTTTGAACGGTTGTAGTGCCGATTTGTCATGAGATGACAGAATGTGTTGATTTGTTTTTTTTTTAAGGGCAGGGAGACGATTGATCTCATGGAGGCCACGGAGTGCGAACCAGCTAAGTAGGAAAAACTACAGAGCTATAATAGTCGAAAGGAAAATAGGTAGGAGGACAAATCGGAGAACCGTGTCAAATTAGGATTCGTAGTTACAGGATGGCAGTCAGAGCGTATATCAACTGAGCTACCGACGAAATACAAATTTCGCTTTAGAAAGTGCAACACCTATTGACTTGAAATTTAAGCAGAATTATGCACATTTCCTATTAATATTCAACTTGATCTAGGCGTACATGTCACCGAAAAAGAGCGACGAATCTTCCAGCTCTCTTTCAAAATACGCTACTGGCCTTACAATTTTCTTTTTAGTGGCATGAATCCGAAAATATTGTAATATTTGAAGATAATGTATTGTCTCCTCCTCCAAATACCACGAGTGATTTTGCACTAGCAAAGTTTTTTGTGGACTATTTCAGCCTGAGTTGGTGTTGCCATTTAGAAGTCAAATATTAAATTTTTTTGCAGCAACAATAACTGAAAATTAAATCAAATTTCAATGATGACTGGAAATTAAATAATAGCTCAATCCATCATCCACAATTATTTGTAATCTATCACCCGCTTAAAAACTCCACTCACAGCTAATACTATATTGCTAGTGAATTTTATTTCTTATTCAATGTCGGAGGATTGTTCCTAGCTCCTATCATTGCTGTCCTATGAATGTGTCGTGTATCATCCCACCCAAGAAAGCGCAAGAAAATATCCTTTTTGAATAAGTGCTTAATATTTAATTTGATAAAAAAATATATATTTTGCTGCCAACACTCACAGAACAGGAAGCATTGCAGAAAGCATAAGTACACATTTCCAGTTTCAAACATTATCTATGATGGTCGCAACTTAGGTTTTCAGCAATAAAATTTTAAGGCAATTCTAGCGTATCAGCCTTATGCGATGGGGCGGCGGAATTTAAACAAGTCCTCGAAGAGACGTCATTTTCGCAATTCTATTAAGATATGAAATTCATTACCGAAGTCAAGTCAATATTAAAGCTGCAGTGAAGTTTTTTTTCGCTCCCCGTCGCATTATTATCGAGGAGAATAGGAGAGCTGAGGGTAAAATAAAATTCCCGTAGTTAGGTATATACTGAAATTTGTGCCCACGAAACGTACTTTGTTTATGTGAAGGCGTTAACTATTTTATTACATCAGCAAAACACCAACTCATTTCATACACGCTCTGATTACACAAGCAAAGTAGACTTAAAGTTGAAGAAATTTCCTGGGTCCATAATTTAAATTCACTCTACTCGGGAGGAAGATATCATTAGAAGTTGACTTGCCGGGCATAAATTATTTCGGATTATAATAATATGGTTTCTAGTTTTTTTTTCTTTCCTTTTTAAGTCATTAGGTCTCCGCAGTAAGACGGTTTCATGACATGCATGATGGAAATGCGGATGTTTAGGTAAATATTCTTAGCAGTTGAAAATGGCATACATAGGTTTTTAGAAATTAAGATTAGGATTAAGGAAAATTGGTTTGAAATTGATTTTATATGTGAAATATCTATATATAGTGTCTTCTACTATATATAGGTACCAATTATCCAGCTATGGATGTATTTCCATCAGACAGATAATAATTTATTTATGGAAGGGGAAGGGAATCAAAATTATTTGAGATTTTCTCTGGGTTTTAGAATTTTAGAAGAATGATGAAAATAAAACGATTCGCGTTTATACTTTAATTTTTGGTTCTTACTGGAGTCAACGAAGGATAACTCACCACATTTCGTAGTTACAGATGTAGCTGCTGGTTAAAAGTTTGGGATTTTTCAATATTAAGATCTAAAATTTCCCGAAGAGAACATGAATAATTACAAATAATGGTGACCGGGGGTGACCCTATGTGTTAGCGTTAAGTTCACATGCGATTACTTGTTATATATAATAGCAAATGGAAACAATTGAACGGTAATGCTTATACATATCGGTTTTTATTTTATATCTATATATATTAGAGTTGACCAGTTGTTAACTATTGTATAGCAAAAATGTGATAAAACAATAGTAATTAATTACGATGGTACACACCGAAAGTTAGAACTGAGAAAAATTAAAAAAAAAACAAAAATTCCGAAATGTAAAACTCCGAAAAAACCAAAATCAGGAAAAAATTTCCGATTATACCTATATTCGGAAAATAGTTTTGATTTGAGATGGGTACCTATAGCTATAAAATATCGTTGAAAGAGTTCAATTGGAAAAAGTAGCACACCAGAATTGTATAAAAAAAAAACTTTGCAATAGAAGTGATCCAAGATAAGTTGGTCATCTGGAACATTTCTTTTAAAATTTTTTAATTGTATATTAAGAGCTGTTGCAATGAATCCTGTGAATACGATTCACAAAAAAAATATTGGGATGAAGTAAGTATTCCAAGTACAGGGGTTTACCTGTACTGTACATGTACTACATACATATGTATACATAAGTACTTCCAATGAAATGCGAATCCGGGTTAGCATTTCCAGTTCCAGCAGAAATCTTTGACATCCTTATATTATCAATTACAGGGTATACATTTCGTCTTGACAAAGGGGTACGTCAAATGCCAAGGCTGAAGGATATAAAAGTTTTAGAGAAGTGCTCCATTCACAAAACAAACTGATTGCTGCCAAGGGAGCAATGAATAGCAAAGAAATAAATTTCCTGTAAACAATTTTTCTGCTTTGTGATGCGGAATTTCCGCTTAACATCTCAAGTCTTATGGTTGTTTGTAATTTTTTATTTAGTTTTTTTTTGTATTTTTTTATTTTTATGAATATAATTCTGTGCGCGAAAATGAATTTCAAATTCTGAGAAGAATTCACTATTGATCACATGAGATAAGAATTTTCAACAATTTGATGGCATTTTGTTGTAAATTTAATCAAAATCATCTAAAATTATACATGAAAATTTTTAGTTTTAGAGTTTATAACTTTTTATAATATTTATTGAATAATGCTCATCAGCTCTTAGTTGCTATTGTTGATAACAAAAAAAAAGTATACATATACAGGGTGTCCCAGACTAATATGACTATAATTTGCCAAGTGATTGCTCTCGTTCAGCCAAGTAAAAAGTTGTATTTCACGGAGTTACAGGGTGATTAGTAGAAATCGCTATTTTTTCATTAAACATCCTATGTCTTCAAAAGTACGGGGTGTGTCTTTTAAGACAGCATTGTTTGCACAACCTTGGGTTGTTTCCTGTGAACCCAATACGCCACCCCAATCCAGAGTTATTACGCTTCAGATTCAAAATTTCGTTTTTTTTTCTTTTTATTTCTCCGGTTTTTGTTTTAAAATACCCCACTGTGATAGACTTTTTTTATAAAATTTCGAAAGCCCAGAGTCTCCTCTTTAATTTAATGAACAACACCCTATGTGCTAACTGTAAGCGCTAAAGAGCTACTAGCTGTTTAGGTCATACCAAAATAAGACGATATTTTTAAATTACGTTTTCAGTTACTAAGGCACAATTTATCTCTGACCTGAATAGGTTAAGAGTTAATAACTCCTTAATCGTCACAGATACAATATAAGTGTAATAGGTTAAATTAAAGAGAAGATTCTGGGATTTCGAAATTGTGTAAAAAGTGAAAGTTAGTGGGGGTAATTTAAACAAAAACCGGAAAAGTTAAATAAGGAAAAACAAAAAACGAAATATTAAATTTGAAGGGTATAGGGGTGGTCGTTGGAAAGGCCATGAAGTTCTGCATACAATGCCGTTAAAATAGACCGTATACCCTGTACTTTTTAAGATATGGGGTGTTTAGTGAAAAAAGAGCATATTTTACTACCTGTAGCTCGGTAGGGTGACATTTTGTCCCCCGCAACCATGCCATAAATTTTATATTTGTCCAACGAATAGTCCGATCGATTGAATTTAGGTGTATTTACATATAATCAAATTATGCTGTGATAACTGAAAAATTAACAAATTATGCCACATTTTGGTGGAACTTTAGTAAAATAAATAAATAAACATATTATTGAGTTTCCCATTTAGTTACCTTTACATTTCATATTTTTTAAACGCAACTGTTTTGTCAGTTTTCAATAATATTCAAAAAAATGGAAGCGAGCGCGATCTTATAAGAGTTGATTTTATTAGTAAGTGTTGTCCTTAACACAATTTGCTTTTAGCAACTATTAGACTGACGAAAAAAGGAGCAGTTTTCCTGTTATCTTTGAATGAATGCTTATTAATTCTGATAATATCAAAATTTGAGCTTTAGAAACCTAGGAGATCGATAGTGGGGGGTTGGGGGTGGTACCTTTTAGCACATTTTAGGTTATATTGATATAACCAAGTCACCACCAAAATGAATAATATTGTTTTTTAGTCCTTGAAAGTAGCTCTTTCAAACGATACCCCACACGATACAAACAGAATAAAGCGTTTATAGGGGGAACCCCTCCCCCCACGCCATATTAAAAATTGAAAACAAAATATTTACGCACATTCTGCCAAACTTCAAATTCATACGTTACGTCGTTTTCGAGAAAAATGTCCATCACGGACAGCCAGACGAAAGCACGAGCGATATTATTAGGGTTCCGTTTTATTCTATTGTTGTACGGAATCCTAAAAGCAGTAAAACAAAAGGAGAAAGGAAAAGTGGAAACCCATAAGATCAGAAGGTCGAAGAGGAGAAGGAGAAGACCCACATTATTACAGTGTATATCATTCCAAAAATTTAAAGTAATCTGTCTAATTTATTTTTCCTTAAAAGATCTAAGTGAACTCAGACCCAAGTCCACGCAACGAAATTTGAAATTCTGGGCCCTTAGCTTGATAAACTTAATCTTAGACATCTTGACTATTCCCCGATATTAGGAAACTCCGGAAAACAATATGTGCATATCCCTAAATATTTATTGTATTCGTTTTGTATTTTTTCTGGCTAACAACTTGTTTAGTCAATAAATTTGAGAAAGAAATAACTGTTTATCTTCACCCTCCATGCATATACCAATCCATGTCCAACGCGGGGGAATGGTCATTCATTCAATAAGAAGCAGTTGGTGTTTTCCACTTCTACTGTCCATATAGTAGTAGTAGATGGTGGTAGATTGTAAATTGGAATATTAACAGTGACATAAGCCTCCTTCCTCATTTACCGTAAGTTCAATTAATGAAGCTAGTTTGTGGTAGATCATCTTCTTTCTACCTTTTGCACAGTGGAAGAAACGTCAAAAGGACATTGGATGGTCAGTTTGGTAATCTTCTTTAGTGATGAGACGCCAAAACACTAATTTGGTATTTAGAGGTGGCAGCCACAAGGCAGATCTCCAGGAAAGCTTTAGAAAAGCAGGCTTCCTATGGTGCGATGGGCGCAGGAGATACCCAGTATAAATACAACTCAATGTTTAAGTCGCCAAACTATCGTCTGTTTATTTGGATATTTCTACCTTATTTATATCAGAATTATTCCTTAGGCGTTAACACAAATTGTTCTTGTTACAATTAATTATTACCAAATGCATACTTGCATTTTGTTATAACTAATTTATTTTAGGTCATGACGTAATCTTCGTTTTGGCTTAGCACACGCATTTCACTCACAGTTGTTTAAAGTAGAGCAATTCGGAAATAAGCATAAATTGCTGACATGCAACTTTGTTATGGATTCATTATTGCTGTTTGTGTTGTTTACGCAATGCGAATTGTTTTACGTTTATCGTTTTTTTGTACACTATGTTGCTTTGTTTATTCTTGTGAAATTGGGTGAAATGCTTGAGCTTTGGTTTGTGTTTATGCCATAATTTCGACAAACTCGACAATTGTAGCGTCTGCCTATAATTGATACATACAATACTTTTTGTCGAGCTTTGTACAAAATTTGATCGCCCAACATTGTTCGGAAGTGTCCGCCATCGCGTGCCGTAACGTGGTCTCGAAACAAGGGTGCACTAAGTCAGCTATCCCGATTCTATTGATACTCGCTCTTTGGTGAACTGTATAGTTTAGGACTCCCCCCCCCCCCACGCCTTATCAAACTGGTTCGAGCACGCTGTGATCAGTAGGGGTGCGGGAAAAAATATATCTCATTACTTTTGGGCCACAGCCTATATATGTATCTCTTAGAGAATCTGATAGTGCGTCGACTGCAGATTTTTAATCAACCAATCAACTAAATATTGCCTGGTATGTTTCTGTGTCGAGGTTCAGACATAAGAGAATCCTATGAATCCTATATACTTTTCTAATGTTTTCCCTTATACAGAGCTCAATATATTGGATTCCTACTTGGTATGCAGTATTGGTTGCGACGAGGCTAGCATATATGTACGATGTAGGTTGTTGCCGTCTTTACAATCTCTTTTGGAAACAGTATTTTGAATTAGATGTTGTATTTTTTTAGAACTCTTCCACTAATTCAGGGTGGGCTATAAATCTTATCTTCCGCACTCAGTTTATGAGGCTTGCATCTTTCTTCTATGTATATACATATGCACTCGCAATTGTTTTTCTACATGGATAGCAAAATTAAACTGCTGGGTTTCTAAATAAAATTATAAAGCAATATCCACTACTAGGCCAATAATAATTATTTTTCAAAAGGTACTATTATTAGCAAATATCTCGTTCCGCTTGGTACACCACAGTTATTCTTTTTATTGATACAACATAGCCAATACAATAACAACAATACGATATCTCCACAATCTTATACATAATTGGTCCAGTCAGTCGTCAAATATGATTTCTTGAAAATACACTTTTGCAACAAATTTACTCAAAGCTCATAGCATCTGGCACTCCTAAGAGTGGGGGGGGGGAAGGAAAAAGAAACGAGTCAACTTTTTTTACAGAGTCTTTCTAAAACGTACGGCTACGCACATTGCTACTTTGCTTTACTACCTACTAATCCAAAAAAAAAAGGATTTTGTTATCAGTTAAATGCCATCTGTGATCCAGCACGGACGTAATTTTACGTGCTGTAGAATTGTTGACTATGTAACAATTTAATACAAGTGTTTTTAATGATCATATTACCAAAGTAGCAACAAACGAATATTTCAGAACTTTGGATCCAGTTATACGCGAAGCCACTTGGCTGTACCCCAAGCTAAATTGGATGTTTCATTAGGACCCTGGCTCAGCCCTTTGAATTCTTCAAAGACAAATTTGAATACATTTTAAAAGACCAAGAAATCAAATTTATTCCTCCTCATATATGGACAACATCAGATTTATCAACATGAGATTACTTTTTATGGCGCTACCTAAAATCAATTGCTTGCACAACATTAAAATCATTCTACAAATCAAAAGTCAATACAACGCTGGCCAAAATTGTGCAGAATAATAAATATAAAAAAAGCCCAGACTCTGTTTTTGTATATAAAAAAAAGAAAAAAGAAAAAAAAACAATCAGACGAAAATGCACTTAAATATACAGGAGTGATACTAGACTGCAAACTAAAGTGGAGGAAAAATTGTGAATGAGCTCGTTAACGTGGCGGCCATTGCGCTATAAGTTTGCAAGAAAACCTGTGTCAAGAAATGAATCATTCATCCTTGCATTGTGCACTGGATGTAAAGTAAAACCTATCCTCACCTATGGAATTTTGGTGTAGTTTAGTGTTCTAGAGACAGTGACACACCTAAGGAGTCTTACCAAAATAATACAGAGAGCTATCTATTTAGGTATTACAGAAGCTTTCCGAATAACAGCAATGTCAGCAATGGAGATTATGCTCCTGCTACTCCTTCCCCTTTATATTCATGGTAAATGTATTGCTGCAGGAATGCAATCTGAAATATTTGGTGTCGACCACAGAGTTATTCTCTGCTCTCTCCCTCTTAAATTAAGCCATCATCTCCAAGTTACTTTACGATGAGGTGGCATCAAAGTGGAGCATTGGTAGTGTTGTTGATCGTAGGTACGTATTTCGATAGTCGCCGCTCTAATCTAACCTAAGGAACGAATTGAAAATGGAATTCCTTAGATTAATTTTCTCCACTTATTACTTCTTCAGGTTCTTTCCATAATACTTTCATTTCTTTAATTTCATTCATTGTACTGACACAAGCATTTTTGCAGCTCTATCAGGTTAATAAATAGCCAACTTTTTGCAAATTGTTAGAACTGATCTTAATTCCTTAAAACATTAAAATAAAAAAAAATAAAAAAATCCAATCAAGCTAATCAATTACGAACCTAATAGTCGACTGGCTCCAATTATTAGAAAATGAGTAAGCGATAATATTGTTCTATTGACAGGTGATAAGGTTAGCAAATTATATGCGTTTTCTCAATTTCCGTTGCACCAAATTATTGCGCTTATCATTTTTCAATAGACAGTTTGATAATTTAAGCAACATTTACATAACGCTAACAAGAAATTCTCTTTTCAAATAGACATTCAATGTGATCGGTAATGTGTTTCTGTTATAATATAAGTAATAACAATAACCTTAATATAGTGAAATAAAGAAATTATTTATTTCGAAAGAATATTTGAGGAAGAATCTGAGTCTAGAGATCGTGTAGTGAAAGTCAGCATAAGTTACACGCTGGACTCGGACACATTGGAAAATTTCATTGAACACGGATAGAAATAGAATATGTGCTACTAAAGATTGGAGGAAATTTGCAGCATAGCAGTGTACGGAACAATTCTTTAAGTCCTTTGCAACAACTACTGAGATCTTTACATTGGTTGGGAAATGGAGCCCAATATAATAGGATTGCCAATATGAATGGAATTAATAAATCAAATTTGTGTAGGGTTGTTCATCGGATATCAAATACAGTAATCAATGTGATAATGCGTGAAACAATTGGCTAGAAAACAGTAAGAATTGTTGCTGCATTTTCCTGATATTAGAAGCTCTCCTCTAGTAGCCGGATACATAGATGGAACTATGATTTATATAGATGCCCCTAGATAGTGTACATGATTCCAAAATACATCGAAACTCCAAATTGTTTGGAAATTTTAAAGCTGGCTTTCCTCCGTTCCCTGGTGCACTAATTTTGGCGGACGGTGCTTACCCACTAATGTCTCATCCCACCATTGCGATGAGAAGAAATCCTGATAATCTTAGCAGAGCAAAGATTAACAAAAAACACAAGGAGTATTGTGGAAAACAAGTTTGTTGTTCATTAATTTACCATTGATTAATTGTATTAAAAAAAACTTTTCTTCCAGGAAAAAAGACAAATGAAATAATTTAGAAGATTACAAAACAAATTTAACCCACCTTTGTTCCTTGATCAATTGGAAAACAGGTAATTTTTTAGCTTGTTCTCAGCTCTAGCCATAAAGAACTACTGGCTATCATCAACTCGTAAAAATAAAAATGAATAATTATTGAAATTTTAGCAATCGGTTTGTACTTTTTATTGCCATCGCTCAACACACCGTATACTTACCAATTCATTAAACTTGTGATAATTTTTTTTAAAATTTTAGTGCAACACTTTACTTAGCAAAAATTATAAGTTTTCTCGATTGATAAGTGAGTGAAATTTTAAATGTTTTTCGTGCAACTCTTATTACTTACACTTATCAAAAAACAAATAAACTGATAATCTGCTAAGTAGTAAGTGATAAATGGTTCGTAAAATAGGGCCTAGGTTATAACTACAACAAACAAAATCTACATTCCACACAACCCAGAAAATTATCTCTGTTAAACACGATTTTCAACAATAAGTAATGCTCAAGAAAGTAAAATAATATTCACCTAAAAGTCAAATGCCTACTTCGCAACTAACACCGAATTAGTTCTAAAATTCAAATAATTCTATAAGTGTCGTTCTTAGTTAGAATTGGAGCACTACATATGAGTGACAGAAGAAAAACATTCCCAGCCAAAATGAAAGCCATAATTGACACTTTTGAATTTTGGCTACGGGTTCAGATAAAGTTTTCCATTTCCCCGCTTCGTCGGAATACGAAAAGTTTAGTGCTGAACCAGGTTAAAAACTTTTTAATAAAATCCACCTCTCTGTCGATGTAAAAATTTAATTTAAGTTTTGCATGCTTGAGATCGCGGTTAGAATGACAGATGGTTTTGCGGTTAGTTTAGGTCTTTAAGCATTCGACAAAGAGATTCAAGACTTATAATAAGACAAAACTTTCAATTATTTAGAATTCATGGGGTTTTCTTTAAGAATAGAATACCGAATGCGCGTTTGTGTGGGTGTATGTGGATTAGTTGAGTGGAGGAAAATCTGAGTTTTGACGCGTACATGGCATACATATAGTAGTTATAAATTTAAGTTTAAATACATAAACTTCTTAGAAACTTACTATAAGTAATGTATGTCGACATACTTAAGAGGAACAATGAAGTTTATTAAGAAACTTTTGATCAAATAAGAATGAACGCTCCACATAGCTGAATAACTTATTGCTTTTCATATTAATAAAACTGTTTAAAAAAACAAAAACAGCTTGAATTAAACTTTCGCGGATTTTAACAGATAAATGCTTGCATAATTTATAAATAAATTAAATGTCCTACATTTAACAAAAAAAATTTTTTGACGACAGATTTGGCAGCTAAGGAAACTGCACAAAATATGTATGCCTATACATACAAGAGCAGGCTAACAATTTCTAAGCTGCATTAAAAGCCAAAATTAAAATCAAAAGTCGCTGCTAGCTTAATATAAATTTTTGAATTTTTGTTAAGTGCTTTTATACCAATTTCCATTCATGAGGTGTAAACTGGCTGCAACCTGATTCTTTTTCCAAATTTTGGCAATTTTTTCTCGCTTGCCGCCTTTTTGTCTAAAAGACAGCGTACTACTTTCCACTAATCATAGAACCGCCAGGGAGGTAACTAGTCGAGTGGAAAATATCGTCTAAAATTACTATAAAAAGTGATCCACAACTTCGAAGTCGATCTCGAGATATCGAATTTTTTGAAAGGTTATTTCCCGTTATATATCCATCAAAATTATCGTTTCACCAATAGTGACGATGCTCAAAAAAATTCGTCTAAATTGTCATTGCAGAAATTCAAAAATTCCAGTGCCTCTTCGACGATTCGACATCAGTGTCAAGTGGAGCGAACATTTTATATATAACTGTGATGGGTTCAGTTTTCGCTGCGTAGAAGTTTTCAAGGCTTTTCTATTTATCAAGACAATCGCCGCTGGTGCAGATAATATCTCGCTGAAATTTCTCACACTTACCTTGTCCTGGATCATTTGGCCAAAGCGACTCATATTCTATACGTGCCTCACTATGTCTACATTTGCAGTTTCGTGGAAGATTGCGAATGTAGTATCTACTAATTCCAAAGAAACCTTCTTCTAAAGACTTATCAGACTTTCGGCCCATTAGTTTGTTGTGCTTCCCTTCATATAAGTACTTGAAAAATTAATCTATATCAAATAAATATAACCTCGTTTAATTTGTTGAGCTTGAGCGATCTAAGCTGTCTAATCGGTTTAATTAAAGATTGCACTATTGAACGAATCAACTGTGACCAACAGAGAATGCACGATTGGTCTCTTAGGAATTGTCTTTGCATAAACGCAGAGGAATCGCAAGTCATAGGGATCCACTCCCGTATTGATAATTTAACCTCATTCTCCAAGATTACGTTAAAAGCCACATCCCTGCAGTATATGGACAGGATACGTAACTTGCGTGTACTTCTTTATTCCAGGATTAAATTCTGTTACAATATTGGTAAGAACATATCAAAAATATTTGCTGGACTTCGGCGAATGCAACTCTCTTCTAGTACCCTTCCAAGACTGGCCACTGCAGATTACTATGCAATATACGCCCCATAAAACGTTCGTATAGGAAATTGTTCATAAGTCAGAGAGCATTATACATACATATATTTATGATACGCATCAGAATTATAATTAACATAATTATTAATAGCAGTGAACAAATCGAGTATGGAAAAGACATTTTATTTCGCTACTTCTATAGAACTTGAATATTGCAGTTTTTTAAACAATTCTTGAAAAGAACGGAATTATTCCTAGAAAATAAGTTCAGGCAAAATAACGCCAACGCAAAAGAATGTATTTTTTGTATTGTAGTGGTTGAATAATCCAATAGGTGCCCTAAAATTTTACTATATGTGCATATGTAGAAAATCAGCTATTTATACAGCATGAAATGGAGTACTAATTGTTTATATTGCTCATATCCCTCAACATTTAGGATGTGGTTATTTATACATACAGTATGAATACATAATTGGCTATTCATACATACTGTATGTATCATTATAGGTGGTTGGGGGGGAGGGTTGCGCGCAGCCAAAACCCTCGAGAATACTTCACAAGCCATGAAACAGACTCCCTCCCTTCCGCATGCGAGGCCCAACGTAGTCCTTCCTTACATTCTAAAATATTTGCCGTGTTCTTATGTAAAACTGACAAATGTTTGATTTTAATAGCTCCCCCGCTCTAAACTACTATTCATACAGAAAAATGGTGTTCTGATAATCTTGAGCTTGCTCTCTTATCTTCCGAACCGTAATAAAATTTTCATACCTTTCCTGACAAAATTATTTAAAAAAATATATCTTAACCAAATGACTACGATCAATCAAACACAAATTCTCAGCTGAGTAATCATTGTAATGTCGCTGTGCCGTCATGGCATGCTGTGGGCTGATGATATCGAATGTAGCTGCTACAGATTTGGACTACAGCTGCACATACGCACATGTAATTATCACTCAGCTGCGAGGTATTGAGTGTAAAATTGTAAGGTTACTTTGTTATCGAAACTATTTTATTATTTTGTTAAGTAAGGTATATAGGAAGTGTAGCATTTGGGAAGGTAAGGAACCAAGCTTTAAATAAGTACAAGACTATTTTCCTTTATGGATAGTAGTTTAGGCTCTATGGCATATATAAAGCCAATATTTAGCACTTTTCCATAAGTATCAATATAGAACATTTTAGAAAACGGACTAAGCACGCACACATATAGATTTCTGTTTCATGGCTTGGGAAGTATTCTCGAAACATGAAACAGAAATCTATATGTATGCGTTGGGAGTCCGTTTTGTAAAATGTTCTACATTGATTTTTATGGAAAAGTGCCAAACATTGACTTTATATATGCTATACAGCCTAAACTACTATCCAAACAGGAAAATAGTCTTCCAGTAATTTAAACTTTGGTTCCACTTAATATATACCCTACTGAACAAAATAATACAATAGTTTTGTTTACAAAGAAAACTTACCATTTTACGGTCACTACTTCTC
Organism: Dioctria linearis; assembly: GCA_963930735.1. Taxonomy (NCBI): domain Eukaryota; kingdom Metazoa; phylum Arthropoda; class Insecta; order Diptera; family Asilidae; genus Dioctria; species Dioctria linearis. The sequence goes on along the minus strand of OZ005743.1, from coordinate 28,866,551 downwards.
AGCTGAATAATAATTGCATGTGTGTATGTGTGGAAGGACTTCGAATCTTTAGACAGCTACATTCAAATTCATAAGGCCACGGCATGCCACGATCGCACAATGGCTACTCAGCTGAGAGTTTTTGTTTAAGGAATCGTAGTCATTTTATTAATATAAATTTTTTAAATAATTTTGTTAGGAAAGGTATAAAAATTATATTTTGATTCGGAAGATAAGAAAGCAAGCTTAAGATTATCAGAACACCGTTTTTCTGTATGAATAGTAGTTTAGGACGGAGGAGCTATTCAAATCAAACTTTTGTCAGTTTTAAATAAGAACTGCAAATATTTTTGAATGTAAGGACTCCGTTGGGCTTCTCATGTGGTAGCGTTGGTAGTGGGGAGCCTGTTTCATGGTTTTGGCACAGCTCAGTGACACATACATGCACAGCCACCCACGAACGCCGCGTTTGTTGTTGGATGTGTGTTCGGGTAGTGTGTCGTGTGTGGCTGGGTGATTGTGTGTGTGTGTGACTGATCAGAGCGCGAACCCCTCCTCCCTTTCAACTATTGCGTATACATACATATACATAGCCACATAATTTTTTTATAATATTCAGTATGTTTCAATATAGTACAATCATAAACAATGCAAACAATCCTGTTAATATCCATAACTTTTTATTCATGTTTAAAAATCAAAAATTCAAAAGCTGCATATTAGGTACATATATTTTACATACTCGTATACGCACATGATAATCATAAAGCCACATATACCTCACCGAAAAAGTTTATCTTAAAAGAAAGATTTTCTAGATATACATTTTAAGATAGTACTTGACTTGAATGGTCGTAGGCAAACAATAAATCAAATTTCCACATTCGTCCTTTTTCTTCATGCATTTCCTTTTTCTTGAGATTATCCTTTTTTCCCTCACGTTTTAAGCTTTCAGCTTTCTGTGCCATATACTCAAAAAAACACGTGCAGAAAATACTTCAAAGCATAAAGTATATAATATACGAGAGAAAATTATAGACCAGCTCCATCTGGAAAATGTTGCAAGAAGTCTGCTTACTTTTTAAAAAGACACATTTTTGTTTTCAGGGACCTTATTTTTTACATATGTGTGTACACTATATATAGATAATATAAGACTCATATTACATACATTCTCAAGGCGATAAGATTTTCTTACATCTTAGACTTTTACTTATAGATAAAATGTCACAGATGACTTTTGAAAAATGAAATGAAATCGAATAACTTAGTAAAATCGTTATATTTTACAAAATATCCAAGAAACATTTTCCACTTCATTTCACAAATAACAAGAACTGGTCAATAAATTATACGAGAGTACGTTACAAATTCCGATATCCAAATAGGTAAGTTTTCGGATCTCAAATTAATTATTTACCATTTTACTCCTCCCCTCCCTCTCTCTCTTTCCTGTACTATGAGCCTGCTGGCGAATATTTGAACTTTGAAATAAAACCCAGCGTTAATCTGAGATAGAGATGTCGAATAAAAAAAGAGTCCCCTACTTCATCCTAGTCATCCTCTCATTCAGTTCCTCCCCGTCTAACCTTGATAAAAGTTAAGGCATCGTCAAACACTTTTGGATAGCGTAACACACGTATAAATTCCGGTCTTCCACACTTATATAGATTCGGTCAAGGAAAACAAATTCAACCCAAACCTCTATCCTCTATCTTTGATGCTATTGAGATTATTCAATTTCCGGCTACCTACATTATTTCAATTGTGGAGCTCTAGATCTCACTAAAGTAACAACAGCAGCAATAGCAACAGCAAAGCCTATTTCCTGCTTATCACCCCTCACCCAAATGTGAATAATAAAATTCTCAGCGTGCTCAGTATCCTGGAGGATTTTACAGCTGCTAAAGAAAAAATAGGAACCATGAGGATGTGTTCATTCTGTGAAGAGTAACAGCTTACCGAAATATGGTTCTCTCTGAGATGAGATTTACACACTTAATCTCCTTAGAATATTTTTCGTTCTGAAAATGGGGGCAAAGCCTGCGCACAACAAAATAAGTAAAATAGCGAAATTTTTGGAATATTTTGGAAGACATCAGAGGCTGCGATAACGTACGGTTCTGTGGCATTTATTTGATTCATTTTGTACAAATTTTGATGATTATTTAATTCAGTTGTTGCCGTTATTCGATTTTTATATACAGAAACATCTATGTAATGAACTGGTTCTTGAAGAGACGAGGCATTTAATGGAATGGGGCCATGAATATCGCAGAAGAAATCATGATTCCTTAAGGAGAACGTTGGAGTATTTATTATACCCTAGCTGATGATATCATCAAGTTCGTCATTTCGTTTGGTTGAACAAATTGCATTGGACACCCACGCATAATATTAGAAGCTATTCTGATTTTTGCATGTCCGTCTTTCCGTTCGCCACCTGTCCGTCGACAATCTGTCCGTCGACAATCTGTCCGTCATCTCGATAACTCGAGAACGTGTTTATATGGGACAAATCGGGCAACTCTTTCGTAGAGTTACCATACAAAAACATCGTTTCTCACTACATATATAATTAGGGCACTGCTTGAGAGCGCGTTGGGTAGCTACAACGAAAATTGTAGCTAATAATTGTTATTAATGACAATATTATTAATGTACAGACATGTTTTACTGAAAAAGTTACCGGAAATTTTTTTCTTAGAACTTATACGTATGTTTGGAGACCGACAAGAATTTTTGAGCATAGAACCGTAAATATGCAAAAAGATTTTTTTTTTTAAAGAAATTTACAGGAAATATTTTGGTAGAATGGCCGATTGAAGTTTATTTTCGTATACAATACTTTCATTTATGCCTTTCTCGGCCTCTAGTTGCCAATAAGCAATCATTTCTTCGGCCGTTATTATTAATGCATAAAACTTCTAAGGAACAAATTTCCAGCAAATTTCTAAGAAAATATTTCCAGTATATTTCTAAGAAAGAATTGAGGCTTTCTTATATCAAGTCGAGACATCGTCAATTTTATATTCGAGCGAGACGTTGCAATTTTTTTTAATTGACTCACAACCCAACATGTATCTGACTTCTGATTTTCAATTTTCCTATTCTGTATACATATATTTAAATATTTGTGCTATTTTTTAAGGGCAGTAGTCAGAGGTAACTACAGCATAATAGTTTATGCCTGTAATACTTAATACTTTATAACTATTACTCATCCCTTACTTTTGCCAGAACCTAACCAAACTGTTTTCTCTGTTGTCTTCCTTTTGTCTCTCCTTCGTGACATATTAATCATCTTTGCAAACTTCATTCAGCCTCCTTAAATTTTAAAAAATGACTTTTTATTTCAAAACTGACGTATTAACCAAAAAGTAAAAGATAGTCACTCATACATTAAAACGTTTGGTGTCCATATTTTAGTCAGAGTAACTTTATTTTATATAATTGGCTGGTTTGTATTTTGTCAGCTACCTTTTCTTATCGCAATCCATCACAGTCTTACATTTTTTCCAAAGTTTAAGTGTTTTTTTCTTCATATAGCAGCACTACTTTTAAAGACAAATTTAGGTCAATTCTCAACTCCTTGGGGACATCATTAGTCATCAAATGGATGGAAAGCCTTGCTTATCAACATTTTCTATTTTGACGAATTTTCCAGGCATAGTACGACATCAAAACCTATTTAAGCCCGTGATTTGTTGTTGTGCTTGTTTGATCCATCGTCGATTCTTCTGATGTTGTTGGGTCTCCTGAGATTTATTTCTTGAAGTATTGTAAGTTCTTTCAAATTCCATATTACAGCTCAAATTGTGTTATACAATAGCTGTTCTTTGCCATATTTCACTTTATCTAAAGGGGCAATTTAGAGATCATCTTATCTATGAGGCTTTTCTGCTATTTTATCTCGGTGCATTGTTAATTTTGAAATTATTTATAAAATTTTTTTGTAGTAATTTATTTGTTGATGCGCCGAAATCAATAAATAAATATTTGTACTTAATTCGTTTTTCATACATCTATATTTCGTATGGCAATCAAATCATTGAGTTCCATGGATGCAATAGTTTAAAAAAACAACGGCGCTGTTTAATGAACGAAGTAGTATTCATATTGATTTTGTACTAGAACAACAACCAAGGAGTTATACAAGAATAAATAAAAATTGTAAAGGGAAAAACTCAAGTAGTTACAATATTAAGAATTCAATTACTTAAAAGGCTTTCCTAAGGATGGAAATTTTTAAAATGAATTAATTCCACAATTCATCAAGAAATGCATTTTCCTACACAACAGTCATGTACACATTTCACATGTTTTGTCACTTTTCGCATATTATCAGTATAATTCAGTTCTATAAGACAAGTCGATCGCACTCACACAATATTCTCATTTATAATTTCTTTTGTATATTATTGTTCGAAATATTTAGGTCTGACGATTTTTAAATTGGATACGGATGAAAATTTAATTGTTTTGGATTGTGGATTTCTTTTTATAACAAGTCTTCTCGTTCTTATAATTTGTATTGGAGCAGTTGTTATGAAAAGTCCTAATAACTTTCTACTAGTTTTCTTGCAATTCAAATCATCTCAGGACTATACGAACAACTTTAATACAACAAATTATCGCAAATCTATGGTATGCATATCATCGGATGATTAGAAATTTTAGAGAAATTCGTAATTTTATGGTCGTCGTGTTGTGGTGACATTACAATTTAAACAATTCAATATATGTTCAACGAACCTGAAAGAAAAGGAGCAAATTAATTCCAGAAATTAATAGCAGATACATAAAAAAATTACTTCCACTTGGAGTTTCCACAAGTGGAAGAAATCCCACGAAGATCTACAATGAAATAAAAAGAAAATGAATTAATAGCAAAATATGTATATCAATAATTCGAAATAGCTAGTCTTTTTATAAACATTTATCAACATACAACATAAACGCAGTCAAGAGCATGACTGTAGGTATGTATGCCGTGTACAACAACAATTCCATATAGTTGAGGAATTGTGTAAAAACATATGTAACTTCATGTTTTATGTATTCAAGTCTCCATAAAACATTCGATTACACACTTAACTACGTAATTATTACGATTATGATAAATAGGTGTGGACAAACATGGTGAAAAATGCCACGAAAGCACTCACCTGACATTTGCCACAAATTTACAAAAATCGTAAACTACAAGCTAAATCAATACAATAAATAAATAATACGCTTACCTGATGTAAAGTTGTCCATGGTGATGATGCTGTTACCAGAAAAACATAAAAAACTATTTAAAAACACTTTAAAAAATACAAAATAAGACTCTGTTGGCATCCGCGCGCGATTGTGCCAAACAGCTCAAACTTTATGTCTCCGCGACATTTGACATATCGAAACCGGGTAAAATCGAACCGCGATCTCGATGGCGACGTTCGTTTCGCGATATTTTGCGCGGAAAATTACAAATGTATTTCCCACAATGAGTGGGAAAGAGACTCACAGTCGGAAAAAGGCAAAAAATACTACAAATGTCAGAAAAATCTATTACGTCGAGAAGGAAACGTACCGAACTGAAATTTTATAGCAAATTTCTCAGCAATCATCAAAATTCATTAAAATCATCGAATTTCTAATTAATTTCTACGAGAAAGATGTCAAATTGTAGAGTAGGAAATTTGCTATCTATTGACATTAAGTTTGAGGTCATTATTCGTTATTTGATGTGAAAATTTTCAATATTTCACTTTATGGACAGCGAAAATGGAACGAATTTTTCTATTTTTCAACAGTTGTCAAAGGGTTCACAGTTCTTTCGATACAGTGTATTCTATTTGCAAAGGTTCTTCATCAGTGATATCATTAGAGTTTTTTTTTTTTAAATAAAGTTAGAGTTCATTTGACATAATGTTAATTTCGGTAATCATATAAACCATACAATTTTTTCTTCGCTTGTAATAATTATTTTCTGCTCTAGTTCAATTTCAATTTTAGTTTCTTTCGGTCAATTTTTTTGTGCTTTTTGTTCCACAAATTTCAACGAAATCGTCGTAACACAAGTTCGGTCAACTCAAGGTATTTTGTTTTCTAGATACGTAATTGGTAAAGGGTAACTATTGTCACAGTGTAAAACGCATGCATTTTCACGTCATTTGCAGTAATAATAAGTTCACACAACCAAAATTATCTAGTGTAAATATATTTTGAGAGTGAAAATAATTAATTTTTATTGAGAATTGATAATTATTCTACTTTTATCGGTTACGTGATCAATTAGCCAAAGTGTGACTTTTTGCCCACAAAGGGTCAATTTCACACTGCTTGATAATTGGTTACCCATCGATACCTGCTTAATAAAACACATTTTATTTTCAGCCATAAAATATAAGAGAAAATTATAATAAGCGAAAAGGTCAAATTTAAGTTGTAGCTAATAGAATTAGTAATAAGGAATTTGAGCAATTAACATATAAGATTTTGAGCAATTTCCACGTAGGATTTTGAGCAATTAACATATAGGATTTTTTTGTTTGAAATCGTTTTTTTTGTTTGAAACAATTCAATACATATCTAAATTTAATAAGTGAATTGCAATAGAGATAAGTTTCTAGCTTCATTTAGGTTGTAAACAAATTTTAATTCAGAAGTATTCATCGAGAAATAAACGTAGATTACGATCGAATGATATCTTTCATTTACCGCTGCACTAATGCCACCTAAGTGTCATTTTTGCTACTTGAGTGTCTTCTTTCTTTTTCGGAGTTTGATTCGTTAACAGAAGACTGTCGGCGCTTCACAGTGTGACTTATTGGAAGTTACGCTGTAAGTCAACGTACACGCATCAACTTAAAATTGAGCTACATCATCCAGGACATATTTCCTCTAGCGTAACTTATGGGAAGTTACATAAGGGTGAAACGTATAGTGCATAACAAGCTGGTGATTACTTTTATTTTCAGGTGACAATTTCTGTTCCATAAGAGGAACGGATATTAGGAGAATGTTCAAAAAGTTAACACACATTAGATAACATTCTCTTCTTCTACTGTCAGTTGAGTGATAGTACTTTACCAATAGCACACATTACAATTAACAATATATACGTGAAAGGGATCTGCAATGAAATGTATCGATTCGATTACCAGAAACGAAAGTAGAACTGCAGAATTTTCAAAACTTGACTCCAAGCTTGATTTCATGATGATGATGATTTTCATTATATTTTCAAAATTTTAATTTACTTTATCGCCACCACAAGCTTCTAAAATCCTTTGGTTCATGTGTTCTTCAATTTAATCACTGGAAAGTCGATTATGTTGCTTACCAACGTATTTTTAGAACTGGCAGACGTAATCATGGTAATTTTTTTGGTAGACCTATGTTGAAAGAATCGAAATTTCGTTTTGTATATGTTTTTTTATACTATATGTAAGTCACTATAATCTGCTCGGATGGAATATAAAACCTTGAATGGATGGATGGGTAGACAATAGGTGGAGATGCTTAAAAGGTACCTGGAACATAGATGACCACAAGGGTTATTGTTCACTTTAATGTTTACAAAAAATTGCTTACAAATCTTACAACAAATCCCTTCTCACATCTTCTTTCCACAACCTGTGCATAACAGTTGTCAACAAATCCCATCATGTGTAGCTGACCCTTGAGAGTGTCTAGTGCGAAATATAAGACTTTAGAATAATAATGTTTATCATTTATGTCAACCATGGTTTAACAACTCCATAAAGGGTGCAAAAAATAAGTCTGCGAAGAAGTTTTGTGCCTCGGGAAGTGAAGCGCCGAGGACTATTTTACATACTCGGATCTTCGATCTCTATTTGTACTGACTCTATTAATAGAATTATGTTGTGTTTACGTACTGAGCCGAAGCAGGTCTGGAAGTTTAAGAATTCAAAGAACAAGGATGATGGTTATCCAAGCCCTCTAAGTTTTGACAGCAGTAACCTACCATAATCTCCAATTTCTTTGGTGACTTACTTGGTACCGCCTTTTCTGACATTGACTGTGTATTAGTAGTATTAGTAATTTTCATGATTTAACAATAGATGTTGTATTTGATGAAGCAACTGTTTTACCCGAATATCAGCCATATCCGAGAGTTAATCCAGTGGTCCTGTGGCCGGATTCACTAACTCGGAGAGTTGCGGAGTTGTGGAGATGAGAGTTCCTTTCACACTTAACTCTCCACTCGGAATTTTGTAATTCGGGGAATTTGTATTAAGAATTACCAAACTCCTATTCCACTCGACAAAACTCTGGGCTCTGTTAGTTGTGGAGAAGTAAGAAGAATAGTTCTAAACTGAGAGTATTGGCTGTTTTTGTTGTGTTTTGTGAAGGTACCTAGGTACCTAGGATTCTCAAATTGATTTATGGATCCACTTCATATCCTGGCTATGTTTACAAAAACAAATTATGGAAAGCCTTGCAGCACATACAGAGATGTAAGGATTTTGGTGTCTCAAAGTACCCGCTAAAAGGTTAATTTGGACATCTTCTAGTACAGAAGAAGTGCTATAAAAATATTAAATATGCTCGATAAAGTTTATGTGTAGTATGAAATCGCATGTACATTTTGTCCCCTAATTAGATATGTAATTAGTTTTTGAGTACGGTTAAAAGTTTTAGAGATAACTGCAAAAGAACTGAATCAGCCCTTCTTAAGATGATAAAATGACCGGTTTTTGGAACAAAATTGGGCATATTTTCAAATCATCATTATGAAGAACTGGTAAGTCGCGGAAATTCACTTTCCATGAGAAAAGTGTTCACAAAAGAGTACAAATGGATGTGAAACAAAGAACGGAAGGAATATATGCAAAATATAGGAACTGGGGTGTATATGACCCAAGTGAAAAAATCCGCATTTCGGCGGTAAAAAGTCCGTTATGAAGTTGAAATGATCAAATAAAAACTACACCACTCAATTACCCGCCTGTCCCTCTTTAATTTGATACCAAACATGACGTATTCTTGACAACCCCCAATGGGGGTGGTAAGGCTCCCCATCCCCAAAAGCCTCTCTCCCAGGAACTGTTCACCCATATTATTGTACTCCAGACCCCTGTAGGGAAAAACCGCAATGCTCTTCGACCCTCCCACACAGAGTTAGACGTCCTTTAATATCTCGATACTTCTGACATTTTCATCGGAGAAAACAAAAGTTACAGAATACAGAATCCGGCCTCTGATGGTATTCCTGGTACTGTATTAAAAAAGTGTAGTCTGAGACATGATCGCTTAAAGGGGTAAAATTTAGCGCACGGGCCCTATTAAAAAAACCTTAATTTAACTTCCAAAATTTGACCAATCGAGCAGCTCCTTCGTAGAGTTGCCATACAAAAATTTCGATTTTCACTATACATAGGCACTGAGATTGGAAACGCGTCAACGTAGAAAACTAAAATTTTGTACATGGTGTTTTCATCAAAATTGCTAATACACGTTCAAAAATGGATCAAATCGTTTAACCCTTTTTTGGTGTTGCCATACACAACATAAGTGTTCTACTATATATGTTTGGACAATGACTTAGAGGGCGTTTTCATAAAAAAAGTAAAAAAAAACAAAACTTCAAAAAAGAACTAAATCCAGTAACACTTTTTTGTGTTGCCATACAAAACTTTCATTTTTCACATTATTTCACCTTATTTTCCTCTGTGGTGTACTATTATTGATCTTAGACCACTTATAGCTTTTTTGTTTTTATATATAAATTTTCGGCGGATTTTATTACGCCTACTACTAAAGTAAAAGAAATTCTGGAGATTTTTGAAATGTAGGACATCCGGAATCGGATCGTGCCGTCTTATGTCTTCCGTCGGTTGATTTGTGTCTACATATTTTATACGCTCGAAGGCTAATCAATGGCCAGAGGTAACGATATCACCGTCGAGTCTAAAGCTTCTTTGTAATACATATTACCAACTATCGTCCTTTTTTTAAATAAATGTCTTGTATTATTCCCAAACTGTTTGAAGTTTCTTTATATAAATTCTTGTATTTTCATTGTAGAGAAGCTGTTAATCCTCATCAGCATAGTTTTATGAAGGCAAGGTCAACAACAACAAATCTGCTCCAGTTTACATCTATCTGTATCTGCTCGTTGAACTGTTTGTAGGGGCTGGATGTTGCCAATTTGAACTGGTTGTTGTTAATATCTATAATATGATAGATGATGATCGAGACAACAAATGTAGATGCTGCAGTTCAACAGTTCTTAATTAATATAAATATATAAATGAATATATATCTATATATATTTATCCTAAATTTATAGTAGGATAAAATTGAAATTAAATTATTTTTATTTTATGATAATTTTTTTATTATTTTAATTTATAAGTTTTTCTTTTAAAACTTGTTAAAATCTTTTAATATTTTATTAAAAATCTAGTATTAAACTTTAAAATATTCTTTAACAGATTTTGCCCTCTGGCGTCTGAATTAAGAAAATTACAATACAAATATGCCTTTTGGCAATAAAATTATTATTTTTAAAGGCAAACTTTCTGGCGTTTTAAATAAAACTATTTATTTTTCTAATTTGCCCTTTGGCGTTTTAAATTAAAGAAGTTTGCCCTCTGGCGATTCACTTAAAACTAAAATATCCTTGACACAATTCTATAATTTTTAAAAACAAATACATTCCAAAAAGTCTTGATGTGTATTTTCTAAAATTGTGTACAGTAGTGTGTATCTGTGTTTAAATTTTTTTTTCCAAAGTGTTTTCCTTTAAACGTCAAATTTGAACTTTTTTATTTTACTTACAGTCAGTGCAAATATTACTCTGACAATATTTTATTTATAGTTAGCGCAAATATTATTCTGACAATCACAATTATATTTTATTCTATTTTTATTTACTAACAAAAAAAAGAGCGTAGGTGCGGCACTCACTGTATTTATACAGACTTCAGCAAGATTTTTGGCAAGCTTCCTAACTCCCTTTGTTATTTAAATTTAATTTTTTAGGTTTTCTAATTTGGTTGTTGAATTGATTATCATCCTAATCTTAAAGATCGCAATCTTGGTATACAATTAATTTATACTGCATCTGAAGATATAACGGCTTACTCCGGTGTCCCGCAGGGTAATCACATAGGGCCTGTTCTCTTCATATTTTTGAAAAAATTTGCTACCAAATTTGATTTGCTAATATACGCAAATGATTTACAACTGCTAAAATCTATCGAATCGCATTGCCATTGTCTCAAATTGCAGGATGACGTGGACAAACTCCTTGAATGGTGAACAAAAAGCTCTCTCTTTTTAAACGTTGATAAATGTACAATACTGTCAGTTGCGAAATATTTTTCTTACTTCTCCACAACTAACACCGCCGAGAGTTTTGCCGAGTTGAATAGAGAGTTTGGTAAATCTCAATACAAATTCCAGGAGTTACAGAATTCCGAGTCGAGAGATAAGTGGTAAAAGAACTCTCACTTCCACAACTCCACAACTCTCCGGGTTAGTGAATTCGGCCCCTGGAGCCTATGTCTAGATTGCGCTATACTTTTATATTGAATTTCATTTTAATTAATTAATTAATTTTTATATTAATAAGTCACAAGTAAGAAATATCTTTAATAATTATTCTGCGCTATAGCTTTCATTTACATATTGCGATCAAAGATTATGGTAAGCATGTAGCAAAATAAATTCAGAAATACGAAAAACAATTATGCCGCAAAATAAACAAACATCTTTATTGTAAGTAATAAAATTTTACTACTTACATTCGACCATCCTGAATTCAATCCGACTCGAGTTGCTCAGTTTCCTTATTTTCATCTGGAGAAAGCACAACTCCATCATCACCACTTTCGCTGGCTGTTGCGTCTGATACTCCTCCAGGCTCACACCATGGTCTCATTCGATCCACAGCTACAACTCGATTATAGTTAGTTTTTCTGGAGGTACGGAATGAGCCTTCCATATCGGTTACAATATAGCGATCATTTCGCAAGACTGCGTTGACCACTAATGGACCACTATTAGGTGGAACTAGTTTTCGGCTATAATTCGGTGCCATTTCATTCTTTTCAATCAGGACTACATCGCCTTCTTTGTATTTCTTTGGTTATTTCGTTTTCGATCAAAATTTTCTTTTTGCTTCTTTTGAGTTTCAGCTATTTTGACGCCTGCTGCATTTCTTTCCGGTACAAAATCTGCGATTCTTTGCGACAGCTGGTTAGCTTCATACTTCAGGGCTATATCACTCCCTCCTCTTGGCGCATGGCCAAAAAGTAGTATACTAGGTGTTTTTCCAGTGCTCTTGTTCACCGTGTTATTAATAGTAAATTGAAGCTGTCTCATCCCAACAAGAAGTACCATAAGAACATTAGGATTAATAACATACATTCTAGTGCATACGTTGACTTCGGTAGTTCTTGCGCTATCATCATATTTAGAGAAGCTGAACCTCTTATACTAGTCATCAATTTCGAGGAGAAGATAACATTACATAGCTATGGCAAGGGTCGTACATCAAGTATAGGATCTGTCAAATTTAAACTTGAAATTGATGGCGAGGAAGGACAAGTCAAGATAGTAAGTAGTTGTACTTGACTTTGAGCAAAATGTTCTAGTTATTATTGGACGAATATTCACGGAACTGCAAAATGTAATAGTAGTGAAAAACAATACGACACTACAGTTTTTCAATTCTGACATACAAGATCTAGTTAAAATAGAAGCCCAACCAGACGTTCCTAAGATAATTTTGTGCACCGTACAGGAAATCCTTGTACCACCCCACCACTTGAACACTATTAATGTCATTAGTGAAGATTACTTTGGTGATTTTTATTTAGAATCTAGTATTCGACCACATGAAGGACATGAACCCTGTATAGCCCGAGTTATTATACGTGTTAAGGATGACAACCGATCCTTTATACCATTTATGAATCTATCGGATAAGGATATAATTTTGAAGGAGAAGCAGATAATTGGTCGTGCCTGGCCGTGTGAACAGAAGTCAGCAGCTGTTGAATGAGTTTTTACTCTGACAGAGAATAAGTTTCCAGAGTTAAATATCGAGGAAATAATTGTTGGTCCTGTGGACAAAGAGGAAAGACAGGAACGAATTGACTACCAGATTGATCTGCTTCAAGGAGGTACCTACTTTACTAGTTTGGATATGCGATCTGGGTATTACCAAATACTTATGAAGGAAGAATCGAAGCGCTAAACCTCATTCGTTACGCCTGCAAGTCAATACGAATACAATAGTATGCCTTTTGGTCTCACCAACGCACCGAGAACATTCCAAAGACTAATGAACAAGATTTTAGCACCGATTGATGACATAGCTGCTGTTTATCTGGATGATGTGTTGTTCCATTCACGAACAGTATCAGAGGCTTTAAATGCTCTTCGAAAGACACTAGGAATATTTCGGGAAGAGGGCATTACACTGAACGTAAAAAAATGTTCGTTCCTAATTACTACGGTGACCTTCCTAGGCTTCGAAATTAGCAACGGAGGAGTAAGACCAGGACAAGACAAAATGAAAGCAGTAGACAATTTCAAGATACCGAAATCTGTAGAGTTTCTGGGTTTGACAGGCTATTTTCGTCATTTTGTAAAAGACTACGCCAAACTAGCCAGATCACTTACGACACTATTACGGAAATCTATACCTTGGAAGTGAACAGATATTGCAGAAAAGATGTTTCGCCAGTTGCAAAAAGCATTAGTTGAGAGGCCGGTGTTAGCCTTATTTAAACCAGATGCAATTACAGAGGTGCACACCGATGCTAGTTCAAT
>OZ005743.1:28803002-28852575 GCA_963930735.1 Dioctria linearis | reverse complement strand
GGACAGCGAAAATGGAACGAATTTTTCTATAAAAAGGAGGTCATTCGTTCTCTCAGGCTTCTATTTTTCAACAGTTGTCAAAGGGTTCACAGTGCTTTCGATACAGTGTATTCTATTTGCAAAGGTTCTTCATCAGTGATATCATTAGAGTTTTTTTTTTTAAATAAAGTTAGAGTTCATTTGACATAATGTTAATTTCGGTAATCATATAAACCATACAATTTTTTCTTCGCTTGTAATAATTATTTTCTGCTCTAGTTCAATTTCAATTTTAGTTTCTTTCGGTCAATTTTTTGTGCTTTTTGTTCCACAAATTTCAACGAACTCGTCGTAACACAAGTTCGGTCAACTCAAGGTATTTTGTTTTCTAGATACGTAATTGGTAAAGGGTAACTATTGTCACAGTGTAAAACGCATGCATTTTCACGTCATTTGCAGTAATAATAATTTCACACAACCAAAATTATCTAGTGTAAATATATTTTGAGAGTGAAAATAATTAATTTTTATTGAGAATTGATAATTATTCTACTTTTATCGGTTACGTGATCAATTAGCCAAAGTGTGACTTTTTGCCACACAAGGGTCAATTTCACACTGCTTGATAATTGGTTACCCATCGATACCTGCTTAATAAAACACATTTTATTTTCAGCCATAAAATATAAGAGAAAATTATAATAAGCGAAAAGGTCAAATTTAAGTTGTAGCTAATAGAATTAGTAATAAGGAATTTGAGCAATTAACATATAAGATTTTGAGCAATTACCACGTAGGATTTTGAGCAATTAACATATAGGATTTTTTTGTTTGAAATCGTTTTTTTTGTTTGAAACAATTCAATATATATCTAAATTTAATAAGTGAACTGCAATAGAGATAAGTTTCTAGCTTCATTTAGGTTGTAAACAAATTTAATTCAGAAGTATTCATCGAGAAATAAACGTAGATAAATGAACAATCGAATGATATCTTTCATTTACCGCTGCACTAATGCCTCCTAAGTGTCATTTTGCTACTTGAGTGTCTTCTTTCTTTTCGGAGTTGATTCGTTAACAGAAGACTGTCGGCGCTGCACAGTGTGACTTATTGGAAGTTACGCTGTAAGTCAACGTACACGCATCAACTTAAAATTGAGCTACATCATCAGCTACATATTTCCTCTAGCGTAACTTATGGAAGTTACATAAGGGTGAAACGTATAGTGCATAACAAGCTGGTGATTACTTTTATTTTCAGGTGACAATTTCTGTTCCATAAGAGGAACGGATATTAGGAGAGTGTTCAAAAAGTTAACACACATTAGATAACATTCTCTTCTTCTACTGTCAGTTGAGTGATAGTACTTTACCAATAGCACACATTACAATTAACAATATATACGTGAAAGGGATCTGCAATGAAATGTATCGATTCGATTACCAGAAACGAAAGTAGAACTGCAGAATTTTTCAAAACTTGACTCCAAGCTTGATTTCATGATGATGATGATTTTCATTATATTTTCAAATTTTAATTTACTTTATCGCCACCACAAGCTTCTAAAATCCTTTGGTTCATGTGTTCTTCAATTAATCACTGGAAAGTCGATTATGTTGCTTACCAACGTATTTTTAGAACTGGCAGACGTAATCATGGTAATTTTTTTGGTAGACCTATGTTGAAAGAATCGAAATTTCGTTTTGTATATGTTTTTTTATACTATATGTAAGTCACTATAATCTGCTCGGATGGAATATAAAACCTTGAATGGATGGATGGGTAGACAATAGGTGGAGATGCTTAAAAGGTACCTGGAACATAGATGACCACAAGGGTTATTGTTCACTTTAATGTTTACAAAAAAATTGCTTACAAATCTTACAACAAATCCCTTCTCACATCTTCTTTCCACAACCTGTGCATAACAGTTGTCAACAAATCCCATCATGTGTAGCTGACCCTTGAGAGTGTCTAGTGCGAAATATAAGACTTTAGAATAATAATGTTTATCATTTATGTCAACCATGGTTTAACAACTCCATAAAGGGTGCAAAAAATAAGTCTGCGAAGAAGTTTTGTGCCTCGGGAAGTGAAGCGCCGAGGACTATTTTACATACTCGGATCTTCGATCTCTATTTGTACTGACTCTATTAATAGAATTATGTTGTGTTTACGTACTGAGCCGAAGCAGGTCTGGAAGTTTAAGAATTCAAAGAACAAGGATGATGGTTATCCAAGCCCTCTAAGTTTTGACAGCAGTAACCTACCATAATCTCCAATTTCTTTGGTGACTTACTTGGTACCGCCTTTTCTGACATTGACCTGTGTATTAGTAGTATTAGTAATTGTCATGATTTAACAATAGATGTTGTATTTGATGAAGCAACTGTTTTACCCGAATATCAGCCATATCGAGAGTTAATCCAGTGGTCCTGTGGCCGGATTCACTAACTCGGAGAGGTTGCGGAGTTGTGGAGATGAGAGTTCTTTTCACACTTAACTCTCCACTCGGAATTTTGTAATTCGGGGAATTTGTATTAAGAATTACCAAACTCCTATTCCACTCGACAAAACTCTCGGCTCTGTTAGTTGTGGAGAAGTAAGAAGAATAGTTCTAAACTGAGAGTATTGGCTGTTTTTGTTGTGTTTTGTGAAGGTACCTAGGTACCTAGGATTCTCAAATTGATTTATGGATCCACTTCATATCCTGGCTATGTTTACAAAAACAAATTATGGAAAGCCTTGCAGCACATACAGAGATGTAAGGATTTTGGTGTCTTAAAGTACCCGCTAAAAGGTTAATTTGGACATCTTCTAGTACAGAAGAAGTGCTATAAAAATATTAAATATGCTCGATAAAGTTTATGTGTAGTATGAAATCGCATGTACATTTTGTCCCCTAATTAGATATGTAATTAGTTTTAGAGATAACTGCAAAAGAACTGAATCAGCCCTTCTTAAGATGATAAAATGACCGGTTTTTGGAACAAAATTGGCATATTTTCAAATCATCATTATGAAGAACTGGTAAGTCGCGGAAATTCACTTTCCATGAGAAAAGTGTTCACAAAAGAGTACAAATGGATGTGAAACAAAGAACGGAAGGAATATATGCAAAATATAGGAACTGGGGTGTATATGACCCAAGTGAAAAAATCCGCATTTCGGCGGTAAAAAGTCCGTTATGAAGTTAAAATGATCAAATAAAACTACACCACTCAATTACCCGCCTGTCCCTCTTTAATTTGATACCAAACATGACGTATTCTTGACAACCCCCAATGGGGGTGGTGAGGCTCCCCATCCCCAAAAGCCTCTTCTCCCAGGAACTGTTCACCCATATTATTGTACTCCAGACCCCTGTAGGGAAAAACCGCAATGCTCTTCGACCCTCCCACACAGAGTTAGACGTCCTTTAATATCTCGATACTTCTGACATTTTCATCGGAGAAAACGAAAGTTACAGAATACAGAATCCGGCCTCTGATGGTATTCCTGGTACTGTATTAAAAAAGTGTAGTCTGAGACGTGATCGCTTAAAGGGGTAAAATTTAGCGCACGGGCCCTATTAAAAAAACCTTAATTTAACTTCCAAAATTTGACCAATCGAGCAGCTCCTTCGTAGAGTTGCCATACAAAAATTTCGATTTTCACTATACATAGGCACTGAGATTGGAAACGCGTCAACGTAGAAAACTAAAATTTTTGTACATGGTGTTTTCATCAAAATTGCTAATACACGTTCAAAAATGGATCAAATCTGTTTAACCCTTTTTTGTGTTGCCATACACAACATAAGTGTTCTACTATATATGTTTGGACAATGACTTAGAGGGCGTTTTCCATAAAAAAAGTAAAAAAAAACAAAACTTCAAAAAAGAACTAAATCCAGTAACACTTTTTTGTGTTGCCATACAAAACTTTCATTTTTCACGTTATTTCACCTTATTTTCCTCTGTGGTGTACTATTATTGATCTTAGACCACTTATAGCTTTTTTTGTTTTTATATATAAATTTTCGGCGGATTTTATTACGCCTACTACTAAAGTAAAAGAAATTCTGGAGATTTTTTGAAATGTAGGACATCCGGAAATCGGATCGTGCCGTCTTATGTCTTCCGTCGGTTGATTTGTGTCTACATATTTTATACGCTCGAAGGCTAATCAATGGCCAGAGTAACGATATCACCGTCGAGTCTAAAGCTTCTTTGTAATACATATTACCAACTATCGTCCTTTTTTTAAATAAATGTCTTGTATTCCCAAACTGTTTGAAGTTTCTTTATATAAATTCTTGTATTTTCATTGTAGAGAAGCTGTTAATCCTCATCAGCATAGTTGTTATGAAGGCAAGGTCAACAACAACAAATCTGCTCCAGTTTACATCTATCTGTATCTGCTCGTTGAACTGTTTGTAGGGGCTGGATGTTGCCAATTTGAACTGGTTGTTGTTAATATCTATAATATGATAGATGATGATCGAGACAACAAATGTAGATGCTGCAGTTCAACAGTTCTTAATTAATATAAATATATAAATGAATATATATCTATATATATTTATCCTAAATTTATAGTAGGATAAAATTGAAATTAAATTATTTTTATTTTATGATAATTTTTTTATATTTTAATTTATAAGTTTTTCTTTTAAAACTTGTTAAAATCTTTTAATATTTTATTAAAAATCTAGTATTAAACTTTAAAATATTCTTTAACAGATTTTGCCCTCTGGCGTCTGAATTAAGAAAATTACAATACAAATATGCCTTTTGGCAATAAAATTATTATTTTTAAAGGCAAACTTTCTGGCGTTTTAAATAAAACTATTTATTTTTCTAATTTGCCCCTTTGGCGTTTTAAATTAAAGAAGTTTGCCCTCTGGCGATTCACTTAAAACTAAAATATCCTTGACACAATTCTATAATTTTTAAAAACAAATACATTCCAAAAAGTCTTGATGTGTATTTCTAAAATTGTGTACAGTAGTGTGTATCTGTGTTTAAATTTTTTTTTCCAAAGTGTTTTCCTTTAAACGTCCAAATTTGAACTTTTTTATTTTACTTACAGTCAGTGCAAATATTACTCTGACAATATTTTATTTATAGTTAGCGCAAATATTATTCTGACAATCACAATTATATTTTATTCTATTTTTATTTACTAACAAAAAAAAGAGCGTAGGTGCGGCACTCACTGTATTTATACAGACTTCAGCAAGATTTTTTGGCAAGCTTCCTAACTCCCTTTGTTATTTAAATTTAATTTTTTTAGGTTTTCTAATTTGGTTGTTGAATTGATTATCATCCTAATCTTAAAGATCGCAATCTTGGTATACAATTAATTTATACTGCATCTGAAGAAATAACGGCTTACTCCGGTGTCCCGCAGGGTAATCACATAGGGCCTGTTCTCTTCATATTTTTGAAAAAATTTGCTACCAAATTTGATTTGCTAATATACGCAAATGATTTACAACTGCTAAAATCTATCGAATCGCATTGCCATTGTCTCAAATTGCAGGATGACGTGGACAAACTCCTTGAATGGTGAACAAAAAGCTCTCTCTTTTAAACGTTGATAAATGTAACAATACTGTCAGTTGCGAAATATTTTTCTTACTTCTCCACAACTAACACCGCCGAGAGTTTTTCCGAGTTGAATAGAGAGTTTGGTAAATCTCAATACAAATTCCAGGAGTTACAGAATTCCGAGTCGAGAGATAAGTGGAAAAAGAACTCTCACTTCCACAACTCCACAACTCTCGGGTTAGTGAATTCGGCCCCTGGAGCCTATGTCTAGATTGCGCTATACTTTTATATTGAATTTCATTTAATTAATTAATTAATTTTTATATTAATAAGTCACAAGTAAGAAATATCTTTAATAATTATTCTGCGCTAGTAGCTTTCATTTACATATTGCGATCAAAGATTATGGTAAGCATGTAGCAAAATAAATTCAGAAATACGAAAAAACAATTATGCCGCAAAATAAACAAACATCTTTATTGTAAGTAATAAAATTTTACTACTTACATTCGACCATCCTGAATTCAATCCGACTCGAGTTGCTCAGTTTCCTTATTTTCATCTGGAGAAAGCACAACTCCATCATCACCACTTTCGCTGGCTGTTGCGTCTGATACTCCTCCAGGCTCACACCATGGTCTCATTCGATCCACAGCTACAACTCGATTATAGTTAGTTTTTCTGGAGGTGCGGAATGAGCCTTCCATATCGGTTACAATATCGCGGTCATTTCGCAAGACTGCGTTGACCACTAATGGACCACTATTAGGTGGAACTAGTTTTCGGCTATAATTCGGTGCCATTTCATTCTTTTCAATCAGGACTACATCGCCTTCTTTGTATTTCTTTGGTTATTTCGTTTTCGATCAAAATTTTCTTTTTGCTTCTTTTGAGTTTCAGCTATTTTGACGCCTGCTGCATTTCTTTCCGGTACAAAATCTGCGATTCTTTGCGACAGCTGGTTAGCTTCATACTTCAGGGCTAAAAAGTAGTATACTAGGTGTTTTTCCAGTGCTCTTGTTCACCGTGTTATTAATAGTAAATTGAACCTGTCTCATCCCAACAAGAAGTACCATAAGAACATTAGGATTAATAACATACATTCTAGTGCATACGTTGACTTCGGTAGTTCTTTGCGCTATCATCATATTTAGAGAAGCTGAACCTCTTATACTAGTCATCAATTTCGAGGAGAAGATAACATTAACATAGCTATGGCAAGGGTCGTACATCAAGTATAGATCTGTCAAATTTAAACTTGAAATTGATGGCGAGGAAGGACAAGTCAAGATAGTAAGTAGTTGTACTTGACTTTGAGCAAAATGTTCTAGTTATTATTGGACGAATATTCACGGAACTGCAAAATGTAATAGTAGTGAAAAACAATACGACACTACAGTTTTTCAATTCTGACATACAAGATCTAGTTAAAATAGAAGCCCAACCAGACGTTCCTAAGATAATTTTGTGCACCGTACAGGAAATCCTTGTACCACCCCACCACTTGAACACTATTAATGTCATTAGTGAAGATTACTTTGGTGATTCTTATTTAGAATCTAGTATTCGACCACATGAAGGACATGAACCCTGTATAGCCCGAGTTATTATACGTGTAAGGATGACAACCGATCCTTTTATACCATTTATGAATCTATCGGATAAGGATATAATTTTGAAGGAGAAGCAGATAATTGGTCGTGCCAACAGAAGTCAGCAGCTGTTGAATGAGTTTTTTACTCTGACAGAGAATAAGTTTCCAGAGTTAAATATCGAGGAAATAATTGTTGGTCCTGTGGAAAAAGAGGAAAGACAGGAACTGATTAAACTATTGTCCGCGTTTAGGGATTATCTAGCAATAACTGCAGATGAAATTGGATGTGTAAAATCAGCACAAATGCAAATAGAACTGAATGAGGATATACCTTTCAGTTACCGACCATTTATCGTATGGCCAGAGCAGAACAAGAAGCCGTAAAAGTTATCGTTGATGAACTCCTAAGCAATAACATAGTGACAGAATCGAATTCTAATTACTGTTCACTACCGCACTAATAGTACAAAAGAAAAATGGAGAACAGAGACTTTGTATTAATTACAGAAAGCTAAATTCGCAAACAATTAAAGATAATCATCCACTACCACGAATTGACTACCAGATTGATCTGCTTCAAGGAGGTACCTACTTTACCTAGTTTGGATATGCGATCTGGGTATTACCAAATACTTATGAAGGAAGAATCGAAGCGCTAAACCTCATTCGTTACGCCTGCAAGTCAATACGAATACAATCGTATGCCTTTTGGTCTCACCAACGCACCGAGAATATTCCAAAGACTAATGAACAAGATTTTAGCACCGATTGAATGACATAGCTGCTGTTTATCTGGATGATGTGTTGTTCCATTCACGAACAGTATCAGAGGCTTTAAATGCTCTTCGAAAGACACTAGGAATATTTCGGGAAGAGGGCATTACACTGAACGTAAAAAAAATGTTCGTTCCTAATTACTACGGTGACCTTCCTAGGCTTCGAAATTAGCAACGGAGGAGTAAGACCAGGACAAGACAAAATGAAAGCAGTAGACAATTTCAAGATACCGAAATCTGTAGAGTTTCTGGGTTTGACAGGCTATTTTCGTCATTTTGTAAAAGACTACGCCAAACTAGCCAGATCACTTACGACACTATTACGGAAATCTATACCTTGGAAGTGAACAGATATTGCAGAAAAGATGTTTCGCCAGTTGCAAAAAGCATTAGTTGAGAGGCCGGTGTTAGCCTTATTTAAACCAGATGCAATTACAGAGGTGCACACCGATGCTAGTTCAATTGGATTATCAGGAATCCCTTTACAATACCCAAGATAATGGACGACTACATCCTGTAGCTTATTTTAGCCGTCAGACAATGGATGCTGAAAACAAATTCCATTCATATGAACTGGAGACATTGGCGGTGGTGGAGAGTTTGAAGAAATTTCGAAATGTACTTGCTCGGAATGAATTTCACTGTGGTAACGGACTGCAATGCATTAAAAACATCAAATGAAAAGGAACAACTCATTCCAAGAATTGCAAGATGGTGGCTGAAGTTACAGGAGTTTACATTTGTAGTGAGGTATCGTCCAGGAAATCGTATGAAGCACGTGGATGCTTTAAGTCGAAATCCATTAAGTAATGAAAAAGTGGAGAAGATCATGCAAATAACTCAAGCAGATTGGGTTTTAGCTGAACAACTAACCAACGCTAAGATTAAGCAGATCTATGAAATTTTATCACGACCACCCAACACCGTCTACGAGAAAACCATTTACAAAAACTATGCTCTGCGTAATTGACGAATTTATCGGATTACTGCGCGTAATCAGTAATGAGTACTGCCGAATAGACGTGTCTAGTTTTGCACCCGTGTTCTTCCGATTTTCAGTTTAATTTTTCCATTTTTGCGACTTTATTAGTCTCAGTGCCTACATATTTAACATATCTAATGTTTGATTAAATTAAATAACTTTACATATTCTGCAAAATTTTCAAAGTATTCGAACCTAGCGGTGTTGTACTTCATACGCTATTGTTCTGTAATATTCTTCTTATATGCTGTAAAATGTCTTCATCCTGATCCCTGATTGCCTTAATAAGTACTTTACTTCTCATAAAATCCCTTCCTCATCAATTTCAGATGTTACTCCTACCACTTCTTCTGATGTCCCAGATTATCTGGCATATGAAGGCGATTTAAGGCTTTAACTGTGTTGATGTTGTCCAAGTAGTTAATTCCATTAATGCTGTCAAGTCTGAGGCAGTGGGATCCGATCAAATATCGCCCCGTTTTATAAAACTAATTTTGCCCTGGCTCGTCTATCCTATTCTCCACATTTTCAATACGAGCTTGACATCCTCGCAATTTCCTAGAATTTGGAAAAGTGCAATTGTGCTGCCCCTTGCTAAAGTTACACCTCCCATTGGCTCAAGCGATTTTCGTCCAATTGGTATGTGTGTGTTTTTTGTCTAAGGCGCTGGAGAAGCTTATCCATGAACAGCTCTTACTTTACTTGGATCAAATCAATTGCTCACCCCGTGGCAGTCAGGATTTAGAGCTGGGCGCAGCTGTGATGCTGCCTTATTAAAAGTAACGTCCGACATTCGTAATACTCTTGATAAGAATCACCTGACTGTCCTGGCACTCCTGGATTTTTCAAAAGCCTTCGACAGCGTCAACCATTCCAAGCTCCTTACCGTCTTATTAAACAAATTTAGATTTTCTTCATCTGCGGCATCACTTATCGGTAGCTTTCTTTTTGGACGATCTCAGCAAGTCAAAGTCCATGATTTATTTTCGAGAAGCTTGCCTCTCACGTGTGGAGTACCTCAGGGTTAAACCTTAGGCCCTTTATTGTTCAGTATGTACATAAATGATCTGCCCAACGTAATAAGAGACTCCAAAAATACACATGTATGCGGATGACGTCCAGATACACCTGGATAGGCCTGTTGGACTGATAGAGGATTGTGTCGAGAGAATTAACACAGATCTGTACAGAATTTCTGAGTGGCCCAAGAGGCACGACTTACTTTAAATCCTAATAAATCAAATTACATCATTTTGAATCGTGCGAGGCTTGATGTATCACAATTTCCAACTCTGAATAGCACAGCTTTACCTTACGTTATCTCTGTTCGAAATCTTTGAATTGCTGCGACCTGCATTAAAAACACACTGGGTAAAATTTATGGCATAATTGGAAGGTTGTGGTTGTCTGCAAGGATTCTGTCTCCTGCTCTTCGCTCTAGGCTGGTGAAGCCATTTCTCTTGCCCTATTTCACAAGTGGATCCATTGTCTGTCCTCACTTGCATTCGACATGTTGGAGAAAGCTCGATGTCGCTTTCAATGACTGCATTCGTTTTATTCATGGATTGAGAAGATATGATCACATTTCCCTCTTTCGTAACTCTCTATTGGGTATGTCATTAGATGTTTTATCTGACATTGATAAATTTGATTTTTCTTCTTAAGGTCATCTACACCAGGCGTCCTGGATATCTATTTTCCGACCTCAGCTTTTTAAACTCTGATAGGCACTTAATTCTGCGTGTTTCCCGCTCTCAACATATAATTTTAGAACTTTCTCACCCTTGTTCATGTTGCTCGCCTTTGGAACAGTCTACCGGCGCCATTGCAGCTTACTAGCTCGGCCAGTTCATTCAGGGTACTGCTAACTCTCGTCACCTGGCTACAGATGAGAGTCATGCGGGCTGACATTGCCCTCACACTCCGAAATAACTATGCGCTTTTATTCTTGTTGTTATTATAATTCTGTTAGTTCTTGCTAATGCTTACTTTCAAGTTTTTTTTATTATAAGTTTTATGTTTAATTGCTTATATTTCAATTTCTCATTATTCTTTAGTTTTGTCATTTATAGCTTTAATCTTTGCTTTTCTTCTATCTTTACTTTTTTCATTTATTGTTAGTTTAATATTAATTTAGCATTTTCCACAAACATACCAACTAAGTTTGTATCATCAAAGATTTCAACATCTGAGATATTTTATCCCAATAAACAATTTCAATTTGAATTTGAATACAGTGGTTGGTGCCACAAGGGATGAGACAACAAGTGGTAAGAGCAGCGCATGACTAGTATGGGCATTTTGCTCTTGAGAAAACGCTTTATAGATTATGTGAAAATTACTGGTTCCCCAGAATGCGAGAGTACGTGGAGAGAATGACAGGTAAGAAGCAGGGCTATCTGTATCCTATTCCAAAAGATCCGTGCCCTATGAAGAGTCTTCATGTTGATCATTTAGGGCCTTTTCCTAAAAGTAAATGAGGAAATTTACAAATAATTGCGGCGATTGACGCGCTTACCAACTCCGCATTCATCAGGGCAGTTAAATCCACGAAAACAAAGTATGTCATTGACTATTTTAAAGACTTGTTTATGGTATATGGAGCACCGTAGGTTATCATCTCCGATCAGGGGAGTTCATTTACGTCGAAGAAATTCTCAATCTTCTGCGAACAAAACAATATTCAACACGTGAAAAATGCAGTGGCGACATCAAGGGCAAAGGCCAAGCTGAAAGACTCAATAGATCATTACTGCGTACTGTCATGACGACAACTCTAGAAGAGGAAAGATGGATGAGAATATACGACAGGTTCAATTTAGTATTAATAACACGGTGAACAAGAGCATTGCACCTAGTATACTACTTTTTTGGATATGCGCCAAGAGGAGGGAGCGATACAGCCCTGAAGGATGAAGTTAACCAGCTGTCGCAAAGAATAGGAGATGGTCGAATCTAAGTAATAAAATTTTAATTAGCAGCAAAATTTAATTTGGCAAAGTATTAAACGGGCACGAATATACTAACGATTCGTTCCAGTTTATCGTAGGTAACGAATGAAAGCCCCTTAGCGGAGCAGAAATGCGTTCGTTACTATTTTCACTAAATAGTTGCCTAGTTGACGCGTACCAACTGCAAGGATATACCCAGACTGGCGCGGAGGAAGCTGTTCTCCACGTATCACGGTGGTATCGTCGACTTCTGGTGGTAATAGGATGATGTTCTGCGTTTATCATGGTGGAAAAGTGCATTAGTTACGTCAGGGTTTGCCGGTAATGGTTTAATGCACATTGTTACAAGTTACGACAGGATTTTCCAGTAACACTAGTGTTATGTGGTGGTGTTATACCTATGTGTTAGCTCCAAATCAGTGGTCACGCGGCAACGAGGATCATAACCCCGATAACACACTTGGAGTATATTCATTTTCCTTCCCTCCATTTTAGTTGCAACAAAACGTAAGCAGGTCGTTTCTAATTGGCTTATTTAAGAAGAGAAAAAGACGACTCGATGATAAATTTGTTTTGACACGGATGTTTTTTTGTTTTGTGAATTTTTAAAAAGAAAGAAAGATGTTTTGAAAAAAAGAAATTAAGTTTTTTTTTATTGCCTTACATTATCAATAATTTTATTGACTCTTCTCAAAATATTTTTTCACATGCTAAACATTTTGTAAAATAGTTTTATTGAGTGAAAAGGCAATTCAATAGAATCTGTCGTCATATCTCTATCCGCTTATAGATACGTAAGAAATGTTTTGAATTTAAAGTTTCAGCGTTTTGTTTGATATTAGACCTTAAGCATTTGCAGATAAATTCAAAAGCCTATTATGTGGTTGGACGCCGGCAATGAAGGAAGGATATCTTATATTCAATGAACTGTGACTATAAAGCGAAAAATAGTGTACGACGTATAATTTGATGAAATTCTTGGATACGATTATACGATTATATATTATACGATTATAAAGATGAAAAGTTTGGAAAATATAGATCTGCTTTCATGGTCAGCGGCATATTTTCGAACTATAAGAATGTTATAAAGTTATTTGGCTACTGAACGTCCAATATCTCGTAAAACTCTACAGTATTGGAATACGTGCAAGAAATATTATATGTGATCAGGGTGGAGGGGGGGGGGGGGGGCATATGTGTCTCAGGTCCAAAAGGAATCGGAAAGATAGGGCTCTAAAGTCTCATTCTGAGCCCATAATAATGAATTCTGACCCCATAATAATGAATTCTGACTTTCTAGAAAATTTTATGAAATTTAGTAAGTACTTATCTGTGAAAGTGGTGCAATTTAAAAAAAATTTACGCATATGGGGAACCGGTCCCATTCGCCTCCCTCCTCCCACGGTGGCGCTGATATATACATATAAATAATCAATACAAGTACGAATCGTGTTTCTCTTCCTGGATTCCCTCCTTGCTTATATAAAAGCCCAAAAGTATGCAAAATAAAAAACATTTCCCTCAAATATATAACCAGGAATTTGGAGGCATCGAATAAGCTCGGTTTGAATGCGAAAGAATCTCGCTTTTGGCGTTCTATATGACTCTTCTTGTCTTTATTATGTCTACGCCATTATACATGATCCAATATACACTTCCCTTGTTTTACATGTGCAGTAGCAATTCTTTTGGGCTACCAGTCCAGTCTCAGTCATCTTCACTTATTAAGATATAAAAGTAATAAGCTCGTGATTTTGACCACCTGTATTGTGGTGTGGCACTCAAAAGTCACCAGATGCTTCCTTGCAAGATCCATACTGTTCAGTTCAGGAAAGAGTTACACCATATTTTTTCTATTATCTGTGATGCGTGCTGATTATATTTGTGATTGGTAAATTGAAATAATAGGTTGGAGGTTTATGAATATAAACATATGATATCAAACCCTTTAAGGTTCTTCAGTTTATGTCATCTTTTAAAAAAGACATCGAGCGATTGGATCCTGCAGTTTTTAATTTGGTTAATATCGGAGCGATTGGATCCTGCAGTTTTTAATTTGGTTAATATCGAAGTTTTAGGGCGACTTAGCATTATACAATAAAATTTGTTCTAAGGTACTTAATACGAGCCATATCTTCGACAGCCCCTTTTATCTGTTTATAATATCAGTTATTTGCTCTGCATAGAATTGATGCCAAAAGTTGGGCGCCTTATTTAATTCTTCCCAGATGTTTGACTGTAGGTGAATTTGATATTATCTTTGCGGATTGAGATGTATAAATTCATTGAAATCGATCAAAAGACAAATCGGTATTCAAAACGGAAACATTCTCTGGCTGTATTTGGAAAACTCTGATAATTCGATCTTGTTTGAAGAGCCGAGGATGCATTTTGTGCTGGAGGATCTTCGAAATGAGTTGCGTTGATTGTATCTTGGAGGACCTTAAAAATGAGGTGCATTGAGTGGATATTCTTACGGATGATTTTCAAAATTAGAAGCGTTGGGTGCATTTTGTGTTAGACCATTTTCAAAATGACGAGGAGAAGAATTACGTCTACTTCTCTTAGAAAAAGTTTAGGTCACAAATTATTTGTACTGCAATGCAGGCAGAACTCTAAAAGTAAAAGCAAAAACCGGAAAGGAGCGTACACTACACAACGAAGAGCTATAGCAAGTGAAAGTAATTGCAATGCGTGTGCAGCCAGCCAAACTATATAAAGGATCAATGAGGTGCGCGGAGATGATGCATCGCTCCTAGAGGAGTAGAAGCGCCGTCCCACTGATACCACCCAAATGATACCAATATCTAAATTTCTCGGTTCTTTATTTAGATACTTTATTATTTTACATGTGCTTTGTGAGTGTTCTACAATAGCGGCCAAAGGAGTTGGGCTAGTTTTTGGAGCTGAATCACCTGCAAGGTAAAAAGGCTAGATACATCCTGAGTTTCCTTAGAGGATCATGGTGGATCTGGTGATACTTCAAGAAAGATAGATTTCTATGAATCAGTGTATGGTGTACAATGAACCCATCAGTGGTATAATGAGAAGCAGACCAAGCCTTCCTTGACGGCACCCGTTCAACATAACTCAACCTTCGACAAAGGCATTTTTCTATATCTATAACTCGGTTCTTTGGGGATATCTTTTCTTGGTGTCGTAATACAAAATATTTATTTTACGTGGCTCTTTCAAGTAATTCATGTGACTGGCGGGGCTTGAAGCTTCACCACGTATTATCTTTTATGTGGCTTTCATCCAACTTGATGTATCAATTTTTGCTGAATCTAGGCTTGATTCAACAACTCACTTTGGTTTTAGCTTAAGGCGATTTATAATCATATTTCTGACTACTTGTAATCGATCTTGAGATGTACTCTTGACTATTATCTAATTTGTTGAATGTTTTTGTTTTCGTGTTTTTAGAATACCTACCTATAACTCAGAAACGTTTTGTTACAAATGGACATAAATCAAATTGCTCCCAGGTGTAAATTTCAGAGGAATAAAAATTTACATAATATTGGTCTAGTAGTAGACTCTTACACTAACCTAACCTACTTATGATATTTGTCGTTTATTTCTCGTCGGTTTATCATGCAAATTAAAGAAAATGGCAGAGTCCCCTTTTTTTATCATTTTAAAACCGGTACTAAGTTAATGTCACTTGACAAATTTTATAGGACTTTAAAATAAGTGTATACAGTATCCTGGAATTTGTCGTTTATCTGTCGTTTATTTTTCGCGAGAATCGAAATTTGCCGTGTCCCTATCGAATTGCAATATGTTATGATTCGAAATTTATCTTTTATTTGTTGTTTTGTGAAAATTAAAACAAAATGAATTTTGTTTTTTTGTTTTTAAAGAAAAACTACCCACCGGGTAGGCTCGACCAATCCAGTACTCCTCTTCCTACAGGAGTTATGGTGGTTTATTCTAAGAGTTTCGTAGTTTCTTACATTTTTATTGGTTTTGACCTCTTTTTATACCCTAGGTGAAATCGGGTATGTTTGCGAAGAGCACAACTCAAAATTAATCTCGTCAAAAATACTTTGCGAAGCGCACACCTATTGCCAAGGGAAAACGTATTGTTGTAGGTCGTACCTTTACCTGGCCTAAGTAATATACCCTTCGCTTCGCGTGTGTGTGTGTGTGTGTGTGGTTGTGTGCGTTTGTGTCTGCCAGTGTGTGTGTTTTTTGCGCTTGGCAAATATACCCTAGGTGGGTATATTACTTAGGGCAGGTAAAGTTACGGCCTACAACAATGCGTAATCCTTTGACAAAAGGTGTGCGCTTCGCAAAGTATTTTTGACTAGATTACTTTTGAGTTGTGCGCTTCGCAAATGTACCCGATTTCACCTAGGGTATGAAAAGAGGTCAAAACCAATAAAAATGTAAGAAACTACGAAATTCTTAGTTTAAACCACCATAACTCCTGAAGGAAGAGGAATACTGGGTTGGTCGAGCAGTCGTTGGAAAGCCTATGGAGTTCTGCATACAACAAGATGTAAGTGACCCTACACTTTGAAGTTTTTAAGATTTTGTGAAAGACTCGCAAATTTTCTTAATCACCCTGTAACTCCCCATTTAATCCCTATTGACTAACACTCTACATTTTCTAACGTTTGATATAACGTTTACCTGTAGGCTACAGATAGAAATACGTAATATTGTTTTTTATTTTAGCGTTTATTTTGTTAAGTTCTGTGCTTAGTTTTTTAATTAATTGGGAAAATTCTAAAATAATGATTTCGGAATCATGTCATCAATTATATTATTTATTTCAATCTCCAATTTAATATCTGTTCATCCAGATGTGTCATATTGTTGAGTAGACAGGAATGAGATGATCCTGTAGCAATTGACACTCTTCCCTCATATTTACGCTACTGAAACTAGATAAGTTTAATAGAAAGCCCCCCCCCCCCCCCCCCCCCATATCTCAACATTCACTCAATAATAAATTTAAATTAAAAAGCAAAAAAGAAAGAAGAGAGGAATAAACTCAATCTTATTATCTTATCTTCTTTATAAAATAAACTACACACCCTAGATCTATGTAGATATAAAACCATTATCCTTTTCGTGCTGACACAGTAAGCGGAAATGTGCCGAGCATCTTTAAAATATGAAATACATACAAACATAGATAATAATTCACAGGCTTTGCAGTTGTATGTATAAGGCACCCTGAAAGAGGAGTTGTAGATATTACGAAAGAAATATAATTTTTACGACTGAATCAGTTAAAAACTTCATTACTTTAGCTCCACCCTGATTTGTCCGGTTACATTTGCATTATTAATCAGAAATATACTCACGTACTTTGTTGGTAGGAGGAATCAGATTTGTTTCTGATTCGCGTGTTTAAGCGTGCCGCTTAAAAGGCAAATTTAAACTCAACACCGCAGAGAGCGCACTAATTATTAGTACTTGCCCACAAATTTGATTTTTTTTCGTAAACATTTTTAGAATTTTTATTGTATAAAATCTCATGATTTCATTCCGCACAGATGCAAAGATAGTAAACCTAATAAGTCAAGGAAGCTGCATTTCAGGCTGTGAGCGTCGTCATTCAGTGGAATTGAGAGAGATCTCTAAAGAGGCACGAAGCACCTGCAAAACTATTACTCAGCGAGTTAAGTTCGAATTCGACCAAAAAGACTTATGCAGAGAATCTTTACTAGTCAAAAGGGTACTCTCTTATTAAAACAGTCAAGAACAACTTCAACAGTTCTTTGGTACCGCCCCTGATTCACAACGGAATCATTGGGCAAAGTCAATTTGTTTGTAGATAAGTTTGTTACGCATTCTATTTTATCACTTCCTTCGCAAGCTCCTCCTTCTACAGCAACATGCTTCCCAAGGTTTCCAAAACACTCATCAACACAAAATTGACAAAATATCACCAAATTAGCGATCGGTAATACGGATTTCATTCTGGCCGCATTACTGGAGATTTCCTAATATTCCTTATCAAGCTTTGGAATCAATGTCCCCATAATTTCGGTGAATGTGAAATCATCGCATTAGATATCTCAAAGGCATTTTATAGCTAAACTTCAGGAATTAGGACTAGACTTTCTTTCTTCAAAATTGATTGAAAGTTTTTCTCTCGCTGTTCAATGGCAATCTTATTGCACGGAATTACTCTTGACCGTATTGTATTCCATGCCGGTGTAACACAAGGTTCTGCTTTCTTTCCTACTCTGTTCCACATTTTTATTAATGATGTGCTAGCTCCCACTTTTAGTCCTATTCATAGTTTTGCAGATGACAGCTCGCTTTATTTCATATGCTTATTCGAATCTAGCTGATTCCCGTGGGAATATTATAGTTGACAAACGAAGCCACATGCTTAGATCACTAAACTATGATGTTACAACAATATTCGTTTAGGGCCGAGGGAACCGAGTCCTATTTGATGCTTTCAAATTGCAACGTTTTCTGTTATCACTAAAATGTATTCCAACACCCATTGAACACATTTCCGTCGATGGAGAGGATATCTTAAATTCACCGTCTCTTAATAGGCATTGAAATATCCAAAAGTCTTAGTTGGTCCCATCCCATCATATTTCTGTCACCCATTGGCAAAAGGGGGTATGTCCAAAAAATTAAAAATGAATATTTAAACGTCAATTTGTAGGCAACCTAAATCTACACAAACACATCAAATGAAACATTTGCACAACTTAGTATATCATACGATAAATTAATCAAGAAAATTGAAGTGAGCTGCAAATTAGGGCAAGTCCTCTAGCAGTCCAAATGCAATATACGATATATCCATCAAGCAATTTCTTAGTTTCAAAAGAGGATATGTCCTTGTGTTTGGATTGAATTTGTTGTTAGAGTAAAACTTCTGCTGAAATATGTGACAATTTGGTCGTTCTAAGAATATGAATTTTACCGTTATAACGGTTTAATGAGAACTGCGTTTTATTATTGCTGTATCTGCTTTTGCTTTAGTTATTGTTTGGATTTTGTTGTGAAAACAAGTATTTTAAAGAAATTATAATGGCTAGTGAATGTGAAAATGAAGTTCGATTGGATGGAAATGTTAACTCTGCACCTGCTGGGAAAGGAAGAAAGAAGATGAGACTGCCATCGACATGGAAAAGAAATCAAGCCAGGAAAAAAAGGTTTATTTGCCGTTGGAGTTTCTATCAGTTATGGTAACTTAACACTTTCACTTTTGTAGACACCTTCGAAAGGATTTCCAGTTCGCCCAAATTGTGTCCATCCAGAAAAATCTCTGTTCCAATGCTGAATCTTAACAATGCAGGATATTCGTAGAGCGCATGAAATGTTTTACGCTACGCCAGAAAAGATTAAGCAGGATGAAATTATTGTACGGTTCACGAGAGTCTCACCTGTCGGAAGAAAGCAACATCTAGAAAATTGCTTCAGCAAGCAAGTAGCTATAAGGTACTCTTTGCCAGCAACCGATCGTAATGCTCACAAGGAAGTTCAGGTTTGCAAAACAATGTTTACGTCCGTTTTTCAAGTTTGAAAGAGGAGGGTGGAAGGGGTATGCAATAGAAATTTTGCTAGTGGACAATCACCACATGAGAGACGAGGTGGAGATGTGAGAAGTGAAATATATTCAGATCGTAGAATAGCAGTGAAAATTTTTATTGAAAGTGATATTTCTATAAAATTTCTGTGGAATATGTATAATTCAGAATCCGAAATCAATTTGAGACTCAATTATGAATATTTCATAGAAATTTTTTGTAGTGATTACAATATTAGTTTTGCTAGCCCGCAACTCGCTGCTCTACATGCATCCAATTCCAAGAAAAATTAAAGCATGTTCAGATGTACAAGAAAAGACCCGGTTAAACACTCTATTAAAGGTACATAAGATGAAAGCTGACCAATTTTATAAAAGGTTAAAAGAGCAAAAGGTGGGTTTCTTAGCTTTGTCATACGATTGTCAGAAAAACCAAATACTACCTAAAACTGCAGATCAGAAAGCGTATTACTTACGCCAGTTATACATTTATAACTTTACAATTTATATTGGTTCATCAAATGTTAAACAAACTCCAGAAAATACTTTCATATACACTTGGCTGGAAAACGAACATAGAAAAGGTTCGAATGAGATAGCTTCTTGTTTATTTCATCGTTTGAATAACACAGACCTAACTGATATCCATACAATTTAATTATTTTCTGATGGCTGCGGGGGTCAGAATAAAAATCAAATTGTAATTGGTATGTTATGCAAATGGTTTAGTTGCCATCCCTCATCTAATCGTAAAAAAAATTGAGTGCATCTATCGGATAGTTGGACGTTTGTACCTCCTGATGGGGTCTTTGGTCGTCTGGAGAAAAACATTTAAAAAAAGCAACCATAATAAATCCAGATGAGTACTTCGACATATTTAAAAGTGCAGGAACCGTAATCCGAGTTTCTTGTAATGAAGAATGAGCTGTATATGACTGGAAAACTGCAGTTAAGTCTGTAATGTTACCATTTTCAATTCGTGATATTCAAAAGATTTATTATTTCCAAAAACGTAACAGGAAATGTACTTGTACAAGGTGAGATCCAATATGCAAATGAAATCGGCACAGCAAAATCCTTGTTAAAACGAGGCAAGTCTTATGAAACTTCTTTAACCCCATCGATAATAAATACCGGTATATCAATTAAAGAAGCAAAAAAGAAAGACGTTGCCGAGTTGCTGACTGTACACTTCGGTGAGAATTGGGCGACTCGTCCTAAGCTAGCATACTTTAAGTCTGATACTGATGGCCCAAATGATGACATTGATCCAGATACAGATTTTGATGACATCCCAGACGAAGATGCTAATAATATTATTTAAGACGATAAAACATTTTTTCTTTTTACTTTATAAAAAATAAATTAAAAATATTACACAGTTGTATTCTTGTTTTGATCAGCCTTATATTGCTTGTCTAAATTTCCTTTTACAGGTGCTAAAGAGGATAAGTCAATAACTTACATTTGCAATAAGGAGTATGTCCATTATATTGTTGCAAAAGGTGATATGTCCAAATTTGTTTCTCTCTTTTACAAGAAGCTATTATCTAATCATTTCTGATTTTTTAGCAGCTTAATATATTGATTTTCTATAATCAAACTGTTGTAGCAGTTTTAAAACGAGAAAAGATAAAGGTTTTTAGCATTTTGTTGAAAACTCGTTATTTGTGACATATCCCATATTGCATATGTGCAACAGATTTGTGGTATTGCCAAAAACCCGATAAAATGCCGGCCTTCTTGCAAAGATGCAAGAAATATTTTACTTCATCAAACTTTGCGCAAATCCACAATTCTCATATTTGGCCTAAATTACAATATAATTTCCATATTTGGGCAAATGCTGGACGCTCTCCATTGTTCGCGTTAGACAAAGCTAACAAAAGGCCTTCCAGCTTATTAGAGATGAGATACATATCAATATCAAATTTTGATTCTCTGGAGCATCGGAGTAATTTCGGATGTGTATCTCTTTTCTATTGGATATTTTCTATGGATATTTCCCTGACGAAATCTCTAGCCTGATCCCTTGCAGAATTCTTCCTATGCGCATCACATGAACTGTAACCCGAGTTCACTCTCACACCTTTGAAGTTAAACTCTGCCGTACTGTGAAATTCTATGAATCCTTTATAAGCAGAACAGTACGAATGTGGAACAGTTTGCCGTGCTCTATTTTCCCCTCAGCTATGATCTGCAAACATTCAAGCCTAATGCACACCGCCACCAAGCCAAGATCTTAACTCAATAATTCTCAATTCTTTACCCCTACTTTCTTTCCTAACAAGCTGTCCTACGGCATCTTAGGGTATCTCCTGAGTTCTGGCGGCTTCATAAAAAAAGTATGTTCCGGCAGAAAGCTCATGGCGTAATCTCCAAGAAAATCAAGACGTCAAGAAGAAGAACCAGACCTTGTTTTGGGTATCCTCTCGATATCTGTGAGCGTTGCTCCGTCAGGCCCGGATAAGTTCGACTTCCTGCTTTCAGTAGGGGATGACACATCCTCCATCGTTATCGGATTGCTGATATTTGTTCTGTGGTAACTCCACCTGTCACCTTTTCTACGTCCTTTTGTCATGGTAATGAGAAGATTTTATTAGAATGGTTCTTCATCTCCTCTCTACTTTAGGCGTAGTTATTACCCTATTCGGTTTCGTTGAGCAGCTTGCTGGCGTCTGGCTCTTCTGGTTCTTCCTTAAATCCTTTTGAGCTGTTTTCTTGCTTTTAAGTGGAATTATTAATTTATTTCCCAAAAGCTAATCTCCTCGTCCTAGATATAAACTTTTTTTGAAATGGTTATCTTTATAGTGCTTAGGAAAACAAACTAAACGGCACAGATATCATAAAAGACATTTTTATCCAAAAATGTCTGATAATAAATAATTTTTATGTCTGCTTTTATATTAGCTGTGTGCTTTTGTGTATCTTGATCTGGAACTCCCACTGAAGAGAATAAATTGTTCTGTCTATTGAAGCGAACTATTTGTACTGTTTGTTTCATTTATAATTCTTCTATGAAAATGTTTGACGTGTTTTTTTGTGTATATTTTTATCTGCCCTGTTCTGCGGACACAAAAGAACACAGCTTATATATCTCAACCCTTGAAATTCAGAACTTAAAGACACATTCTACTATTGAATCGCAAGCTTTCTTCAACAATTTACCCAGAAATGAAAATTCTGAGAAAATGTTTGTGTGCACTTTCCTGAATTTAGAGCTAGACATACGAAGAATGATAGGCAAGTGCAGATAAAAGACGATACATGCTTTACTAGTCCTCCTAGCGTAAATAATCTCTGCGATTTTACAGAACTTTGGTATTCTTCTTCACAAGAGGGAAAACTGTTAGGTCAAAGCAAATTTCACCGATGAATGATGTTTTGGAATAGATAAAACTTCCAGCACAGCTATTCAATGATAGAAGTAAGTAGGTAGCATGAAAGGGTATTGAAGTAAAGCACTGCCATATCCGTTCGGAAGGAATTTTCTCTTTAGTGCACTAAAAGTTTTTTGAGTGTGGTTCCCATAGCATCGTGAATTAAACCTCTGTAAATTTCTACTCTGCCGATGAAAGATATTCTCTACAGCTACCTACTCCTTATATGATGGTGGTTATAAAAGAAGTTTACTTAAAGAAAAATGTTTTAATTAAAACGTAGTCTATTGTGGATATTTCGTGTTCCATAGTTGAAAAACAAAAACAACAAAAATATTTTTAAAGCTTGCATACTCATAGGTACCTAATCTTGTAGAAGGAGAAAAATAGCAAGCAACTCTACCCCTGTAAGGATGATTTTATAGCTTTTATGTGTTTATTTCCGTCCATCCATCCATCCATCCATCCATCCATCCATCCGTCCTTTCCCTGTCCTTAGAGTGTATAAGTCAGCTAATGAATCTCGTTTTCTAAGAAAATGGCATCTGAATAAGATTTATCTTGTAAAGAGTATTATAATCAAAATCTTATGATGGGGATAAGATAAAGATTCAAGACTTTGTAGCTATACAAGATACAACAAGTATTTGTCATTGGTCTACGTCAATGAATTTGGTTCTGTTTAAACAGACTGTTTCCAACCAAATTGAAGAGGGATTACAGGTTGATGGTATTTATACGCAACTTATCAACTTATGAAATCTTTTGATCGTGTTAATTTAACGCTTCTTGTTGACAAACTACATGCTTCTGGATTTCACTATTTTTTACTAAAGTGGATCTCTTCATACCATCAATGTATTCCAGTCACTGACATATATAATATGGACTGATTTACTTTCAATTTCATGCGGGCTCAGTTTCTAATGTCAAAAAAAGTTCTTAACGCCGGTGCCAACATGGAGAAAAATCATTGGCGGCAAATTAAAAAATGAGCGTGCAACTGAAAAGCGATTATAATAAAACCTTGGAATTTCTGCTAGATATGCAGCATATATTGCGTTTGGTAAACAGTTTTATCAGGAATTAACCCAAATACTTAATTTAAAAACATTTATTTCGACAGACCCACTTATTTATTTGTTGTTTACTGTTCTCTCTCAGTTGGTACGTTGGTGTTTGGAGGTTGGACCGAAAGAGTCAGCAATATAGAAGTGAGCCCACTTTTTGCAGTACATTTCTATGAACGTAGTCAGTCCAAATATATATGTCAGTGGTTCAAGTTGATTTGAATGAATGTTTTATTTCAAAGATTTGTTTGATGTGCCCCAAGGTAGTCATTTGGGGCTTTCTTATTTATTATTTTTATTAATGATGTAGTCAAGAATTTCTCTTTTCCTGAATCTGCATATAGAGATGATTTAAAGGGATTCGCTACTAAGATAAAAAGCCTTTCCGACTGCTTTCGCCTTCAAAAGATCTGCATACGTTCTCTACTGCTGTATTTCTAATGGGTTTATTTTAAAATCTGGTTAGTGCAACACTTCACCGCATTTTCGGCCTTATATTATAGTTACATACTTGATGGGAGAGAAATTGATACACTAAGCGAAATTAGGTCCTGGGGTGATTTTTGAGAATAAATTGGGTAGCTCAATTCAAATTGATTGTATTTGTGCTAGAGCTTCTAGAATGCTCGGTATTCTTAAATGTAATTCCACTGATTTAATAATCCATTCACATTAAACACGTTATATAATTCATTAGTCTGGTCTAATTTAGAATAACTTTTGGTATTTTGGTATCCTTACACGAGTACGCTTATCATTCAAGTTGAATCAATTCAGAGAAATTTCACTAGATATGCTCTTCGTGGGTTGAATTGCCAGAATAATTTACTAGCTTATAATGCAAGATGTATGCTTTTAGGCTTGCGACAGTTAGAATCGCGAAGAAGGAGTCCAGTATTATGTTTGTAAGAGAGATACTATATGCTTCAAATTTGCTCAACTGACTAGCTCACTTGTCTTGAAGAACAAGACAATTATTATATGCATATTTCACATCATAGGAATTTATATGGACAGCAAGAACCATTAGCCCTTTGTGCTCGAAATTTAAGACAAGCTTCCCATGTACTAAATTCAAAGATTGAGATTATTCGAAATTCATGTAGATTACTGGAAGGAAATTTCATTTATTTACTTTTTCCGTTTCTGTTGTTGCTTATCTTAAGTTTCATATTATATATAAATTTCATATTTATTTACACAATCGGTTTGTACAACAAGATATACAATCTTTTTATATATGTATGTACAAGATAAGACTTATTGAATTGTATATTACTGAAATATAAAATATTTACAGAATGAGAATTTATCAGAAAACCGGAAAATGACACAAGAAAAAAAAATTAAATCAGATAAAATAAAGATTCAAATTCACTTAATTAACCTAACCTATAGTTCAAACTACTATTGCCGAGTACATACTCCCCCTAGGATCTGTCACTAGTAGTCACCAATTCAAAAAATTTCGTCCAGAATGCACCAACCATCCAAGTTCGCTGAATCTCAACTGGTAGAGAATTTCATATTCTAGGTGCACGGACAAAAGAGGAATAAGCGCCAGTCATCTTACAAAGCGTGGTATAATTATATTTAAATGCCTTGGAGATTGAGCAAGCTGTATATGTTCCCATAAATAATCAGCTTTACAAGTATACACGAGCTTATGTAAAAATGTTAAGGCCTTAAGAAGAAGATACGTATTTTGGGAGCATGATCATTTAATCCTAGCCTATAAATGAAACATATATGACAGTTAAACGCCATTTTCAATTTACGAGAACAACTATGGTCTAACGGCGGAAAACAAGGCTTCCATAAGTGAAAAGCGTATTACTATCCTAAGTTTAGCAACAGTGGAGACGACATATTCCGAAAGCCAGAGTCTTCTTAAGGCACCATAAATACTATTTAATGTTTTCTTAACATGGTCGTAACAGGACATATGTGAGTTGAGTATCACACCAAGATTTTTGACATATTTAGAATGTGTTTTGTCATATGAATTCATAACAATCAGAGGAAAGTCAGTATGCCCAAACCCCTCCTCTATTTAATTGTATAACTAGGTTTACCGGTATTTAACAATAGATTGTTAGCAACAGGCCATTCAGTATACGTTCAAGGTCCATATTTCATTGACAAAAACCATCTTCCGACATATAAGTCGGGAAACTCAGGAAAACCTGCAAATCATAGGCGTACAGATGAACTTTTGCATCATGTACAACATTAGGTAGGCCAGTTATGTACAGGCTGAACAAGATGGATCATTGCGGTACAACGAATCTAAGCTGTATTGGCTCAGAAACTCGATTTCCAAGTTTAACCTGCTATTTAAATTGTAGATAGCAGAAGTAGAGAGGCCAAATACGTTGGCTAACTTGGGTTTTAGATGTTATGACTAACACAATCAAATGCTTTGGAGAAGTCTAGTAGAACAAGAATACTCATATCATCTTTATCAAGGCCATACGTATGCCTAAGCTCACTTTTTTCAATAGCCTTGGCAAGAAAACACAACAAATCTGATAGGATGGTAATCAGAGCAACTGCTCAGAGTGTTATTTTTGGGAAAAGGGAAATTAGAAGACGTTAAAATTGTATTGAAGACGTGAGTTATTACAGGAAGCACCACAGGTACATACGAGTAGCTTTGAGAAGTGAGGAGGATTGTCGGCTGGACCAGTGGCACTCGACTTAATCGAATAAATGACGATCAATGTCTTGTCGTCGGTAACATACCGGAAAGCAAAGCCATCAGATGCAGATTGCAGAATATCACCATTGTTAATATCAGCCGGCTCCGATGCATGAGACATAGATAAAAAGTAGGTACGTAACGAGTTCATGAGGATCCAGCTCACATCCACGATCTTCCTTACCATGTATGCCCAGGCGCCTTAAATTAAGTAATCGGCATATGTTTTAATTAATGATATTCTAGCCGATCATGGAATTTTAATTGTATCAGACATTAGACACAGTAGCACTAAATAAGTACTGGTAAACACATATAGCCAAGGTTAGGAATGAGTTCGTAGAGACTGAACAATAGCTTCCGATATGTGGTAGATCTTATCTGTGAGGGGAATCCCGGGCGGTATTTTTGTTACTTTTTTTTCTCTCAACATTAACAGGAACGCAAATGGCCTCCAGGAGGCCTTCATAGTCTGGGATTTTCCATCCTTAATAATTTTTATTCTACTTATAAGAATTTTGTTATTGAATTCGCAATATACATATATAGGTCCTAATGCAACAGAGATCAATCGCTTTTTTATTGATCTATGTATATTATATTCATCTCACCAGAACTAAAAACTATAAATTCGGGAGAACACTGAGTAAGATATGCGGTAAACTATGAAACCTTCTCATCTTAGTGACAATATTTGGAAGTTGTTATTCTAAGTACGACCCAATTATTTTCCGTAGATAGTCTCTATTTAATCCGCACTCTTACCGTGACAGCGGACTAAGTTGAGTAATTGTCCGGCTTAGTGCAGAGTCAATAGAAATCACAAAAGGGCCAAATAGGTTTAAAATTCGTTGGAGGACAAAAAAATACTATACATAAAAACGTTAGCCGATTTTCGAAAATCTTTGCTGTATAGTAAAAAAAAAAACGTTAGCTTAGAATTTATAGAATTAAAATTATAATAATATTATATCAAAATTTAAAAAAACCCGTCGGCATATCTTATTAAACTAAACAAAATAAAAACAGGTATAATATCGAGTTGCTTTCACAACGCCGCAAACCTAAAGTAGATTAAAACTTCATCAGAAAACGACACTAAGATTACATATTCTCGTGATATATTACACCAATTTGTTTTTTACATAGGCATAAAAAAGCAGTTACTATTTAAAGAATTATATGATATTATATATTTATTAATCAAAAAATCACTAAAATATTTTTCACTTTTTCCAGGAATATGATATGATATTATTGGAAAGTGTTGGTAAGCCGTTTACGATTAATACATAGAACTTTGATAAAACAATGAAAATACCAGTAATAAATTATAAGTAATGCAAAATTTATCTTCGTTCCCTTTTATAAGATGCATTGATCTCCAATTATTATTTGCTTAATTCCTATTTTTATCACAGATACTCGTTTGATCAAATTTTCATCGGGTATTTTTTTTTGTGGGTTAAGTGCCTGCTCATAAAACAAAATTAGCAAAATGAATACAGATTTTAAACGGATTTAGATTTCTTTGAAAAATTGCAACGAACACAAAATTTCTAGAGCAACAGATGAACCGCACCCGATCGATCTCTCGCGAAACTATGCAGCCGGATATTGTGCTCTTACTCCTGAAAATTACCAGAATTTTAACGTTTTCTCTTCCGACGCCAATTTGCAAACGAAATGTTTTTCTATTATTCTTTTTTTTCGTTAGAATTAGTCTTGAAAATATTTTAAGTCCAATTTGTCTTCGATATACATTTTTGGAGAACTTACTACAAAAACCTAAAAGACTTTTTCCAGCTTAGTCCAATGAGATTAAATTATGAAAATGTGTTGATGACATTACATGCTTTTGCACCTCGAAACAATAATGAGTTATTCTGTCTAGCGCACGGGCTCCCAACCAACGGTCGCCAACTTATACAGTAAACTAAAAAAAATATTCACTTAACGCAATTTAATTTTTAATGGTGTCTGGAAGTTTGAATAATTTCGTGCATTTTTTCTTTTTTTAATTGAAATAAGTGTAATCTATGTACGCTATTCTGTTAAAGTTGGTAGAAAAATGTGTTAAGAGTTTGGGAGTAATGGTGAAATACCCTTGCAAAAAAAATCTCACACAATTTGATGAAAGTTCATCAAGCCTGCGTGTTGACGCTGGTGAAATTAATTTTTGTGGATTCCAGTGAAGTAAAGATGCAACGAATATCTCTGTCTAATAATAGTATTCAGCGGCGTATATCAGGCAAGTCCGCAAACGTTGAGGAGCAAATTTTGAACGAAAACAAGGTTTTACCATTGTTTTCTTTTCAAGTTAATGAATCAACAAACGTTAGCTAGAAGAAACTACTACAAAGAGTGAAGATATATACACGTTTTGAAACTGGAGAGTGGAGAAACGTCTACGAGGTTTGCGCAGATGGTGTACGGATGGTTGAGTTCAAATCGGGCTTTCAGAAAAAAAGGTAAAAGAACTAGCTCCCCAAGCAAGGGGAATCCACTACATGATTACCTGTATGTCCTTGCCAGTAAGAGTAAGGCTCTTCCAACTACTCTGCAAGAGGTATCTGATTCGCTGATAAAAATCATAACTTATGTACATCAAAGCTGAACCTCTTAACACCCGTCTGTTTATAGAACTGTGCAAGGTAATGGATTCTGATCACGAGGTTCTTCTTTTTTACAATGCAGTATGCTGGTTGTCGGAAGCATATGTTGTGAACCTTGAATTGAAATATGAAATCAAATTGTTTCTGAAAATGCAAGGAAAACATGACCTTTTGGTATACTTTAATATCAGAGCTTCGTTGAAAAGAGTAGCATATCTAGAAGATTTAAGTATTAGAGCAGCAAAATAGGCTTAACCCAAACTTCAGGGAAAGTAAACGAATATTATCCTATTTCACGATAATCTCGATCATTATTATCCAAGCTGCAAATCTGGTGAAGAAAATTAAATCTTGGAAACATTGCCATATTTGAGAAAATCTGTAGAGTAGTAGATTGTGAAATAAATGAAAATTTGAAGGAGGAGATTACTGGGCAAAGAGGTAATTTTCAACTAAATTTCTTATTATTGGCAACTCCTTATCTTTACCTCTATATACGATGCAAGTGTTAGGCCGCCCACAGATTGGCGAGCGGTGAGCGGTGAGCGATGAGCTGTGAGCGTTGAGCGGTGCCAAAACCCTCGAGAATACTTCACAAGCCATGAAACAGACTCCCTCCCTACCACATACGAGGCCCAACGGAGTCCTTACATTCTAAAATATTTGCAGTGTTCTTATGTACAACTGACAAAAGTTTGATTTGAATAGCTCCTCCGCTCTAAACGACTATTCACACAGAAAAATGGTGTTCTGTTAATCTTAAGCTTGTTTTCTTATCTTCCCAACCGTAATAAAATTTTCATACCTTTCCTAACAAAATTATTTAAAAAAATTTGTCTTAACCAAATGACTACGATTCCTCAAACAAAAATTCTCAGCTGAGTAATCATTGTAATGTCGCTGTGCCGTCAGGCATCATGGGATGCCGTGGGCTGATGATATCGAATGTAGCTGCCTGCCTACAGATTCGGACTCCGGCTGCACATACACACATGCAATTATCGCTCAGCTGAGAGGTATTGAGCGTAAAATGGTAAGGCTACTTTGTAATCAAAACTATTTTATTATTTTGTTAAGTAAGGTATATACAAAGTGTAGCCTTTGGGAAGGTAAAGAGCCAAGCTTTAAATTACTAGAAGACTATTTTCCTGTATGGATAGTAGTTTAGGCTCTATGGCATATATAAAGTCAATGTTTGGCACTTTTCCATAAGCATCAATATAGAACATTTTAGAGAACGGACTCCGAACTTATACATATAGACTTCTGTTTCATGGCTTGGGAAGTATTCTCGAGGGTTTTGGCGGTGCGCG
This sequence comes from Dioctria linearis, assembly GCA_963930735.1. Classification (NCBI taxonomy): domain Eukaryota; kingdom Metazoa; phylum Arthropoda; class Insecta; order Diptera; family Asilidae; genus Dioctria; species Dioctria linearis. The sequence continues at coordinate 28,822,158 of OZ005743.1, read as the reverse complement.
ATACGCGGCAAAGCTTTCACATTGATCCGCTTTAGATATTAGTTGCATCGTAACTTTTACTGCATAATGATGGCAAGGCTTATGAGAAAATGGTATTACTCGATAATTTACGGTTAAAGAGATTGATTTTAGCAAAAAAACGGAATAGACTAGCAATTTTAAAATAATTAAAAACCGGTTGGAGTCTTGAAAATATCATATTATATGAAAATCTTCCTAGAAATTCTGAGCAATTTTTTGAATTTTTACGAATGTCAATTAAAAATTCCGATTAAATTTTAATAAAACTTAGAACTCGCCTGCAGAAAAAAAATAGACTTCTAAAGGCCAATAAGTCCAGAGGAAAAACTGTTGTTATATAAATTACAACACAACTAATGGGCAACGCTCACAGCCATCGCTCACCGCTCAGTTCAGCTGAGCTGTGAAAACACCGCTCGGCGACAAAGCTCAACGCTCACCGCTCACCGCTCACTGCTCTTCAATGTGAAAGTTTCCGTAGCGATGGCCTGGCTAAGCGGCATTTTACCTCTCACAGCTCATCGCTCACCGCTCACCACTCACCAATATGACAGCGACCTTACACACGTGCAGGAGTTAGTTTTCAAAGTCTATAAACTTGTATCTTTGTAAGGGAGGGTGAGGGGGGGGGGCGTGCTTGTTTAATAACTCTTTTGTAAAATCTTCGAAAAGCGGCCTTTACTATTACACGCAGATAATAATTTGTATCGTTATTTAATTATACATATCGAACCATCTTGATACGCTGTCAAAACTGGAATTGAAAAACCTTTCATCTCTACATATATACAGTGAAAAAAGTCAGTCCCATTTGGATTCATTTCTCTCCAAAAGGTTAAAAATTACATAATCTACATCTTGAAGGCTCCATCCACCACCACCACCACCTCCACTGTAGATGAAAAGACGTATTTATAATATTATGTACGAACACACTTCATGATGTATATACGTACAGTTCCGACATTTTGAATTTGAATGAAAATTTATCAGCCGCAACTGTCGCTACCAAGTTTTTCGTTAATAGCTGCATGACATGAAAGGCTTGACAGTTTTCCTGGCGTTTTTCCTTTTTTTTCCTGGGTTGTTTTAGCGGAAAAGTACTGACTCTACATGCTCTAGTTGTCACTTCATTTAAGGAAAGCATTTTTTATCCTGGGAATTGGGTCTTATTTCTATTACATCTGCTGTAAAACAAAATGCAAATGTCTGAGTTCGTGTTGGATTGCGTAGAGAAAATTTTTTAAATTGAAGAAGATTTCATTTTTATTTCGAAAGTTTTCTTTAATTTCAGTTAATTTGTTTGAATTGAATTTCTGAAAGTGATGAGAATCAAACGTACACAGGCCTTAGTGCAAGAAGATGTACTAATTCTCAGTGGGAAATCAATCTCTTAACTACCATAGATATAGGAATAAATTTCAATCTATTCACAACATCAAAATATATTCTTGAATGTAGATGGTATATTCAATTATACCCACACATATACAAATATTCATATCAATTTGAAATAGAAAGTTGATTAAAAGGGAATATCCACCAATATTCGAATAAGACCAGAAGGAATTTTTGGCATTCAAGAAAGCCGCTTGTCTATATCCGAATACGTTATATCTAGATACATACATACATATAGATACTCACCTACATTCAATTTCCTTCCAACCAAAACAAGTTAATTAATTGATTATTCCAAAGACGTTTGATTTCAATCATTGAAGGCTCGTTAAAAGGATATGATTGGCAATTCACCAAAATTTTGAGTTCGGGAATTTCGAGATACAAATTAGACACATCTACATCTACAAGATACATTATTATTTGCGATTGTCCTTTAAAGAGTTTTTTTTTGTTTTTGATTTATAAGACAGAGAGAGACGATTTGGTTTTATTTAAAGTACTAAGTTAGTTGCTATAAATCTGAAACAGTTGCCATTATGTACATTCATATAAATAATTAAGGTGTGTCAAATGATTCTTATATTGCATGTATGGCTTTAATTGCAACTTCATCTGTGGATTAAGGGCAATGTTCATCTGTGTTGGGAAGGAGAGGAGCAGGAATATCGATTGTACCATTTTTCTTTAAATACCATTTAATTGGAAAATAATCGGGATGGGATATTTTCACAACTAATTTAAAACATTGCAATTTGAAATCATATTTATGATTAAGTATTTGTTTAAAAAAATTTCGAAATTTGAAATTCAACTTTGTGGAAGCGGCGGGGGTAAAAACTAGGAATTTTTTGTGGTAAACAATCTAGAACTGGTTCGATTTCAAAGCTTTTTCTGTAAAAAGGCCTAGAAGGAGTGAGAATTTAAGAATATTCTTGAAAACAGATACAAAAAGTCATTAAAAATTAAACCCTTGTGGCATTAGGTATATTTTGTATTGAGAAGGGGAGCAGTGCAAACAAAGGAAATCAGTATGGCGGATGGATTGGTTTGTAGTTCACTTCGGTTGAGGTAAAAAATTAAAAATTAAATATTTTACAAGACGAGCCGAAAGTCACCAAAATGAGGGTTGGCAATAATCTGCATATACGTTGAGAAAGAAAAAATACATGGTTATCTAATTTTTCTCTCCGTGGAAGTGTTTATACAACAAACATTATATTAAAATTCTGTGTGACCCGTTGAGGAGAATATACCCGCGTGCCACTTTTCCACATGACGCGAAACCAAAAAATTGTAGTCCCGGCTCCGAATTTTCATTTTGAAAAGTTTATAAAAAACAGAAGAATTTAATTTTTTAAAACGAATTTGACTGAAATAAGTTCATAACTAAAGCCTGAAACACAATACGATGCAGTGCAGTGCCGTGTTATAGCAGCGCACTGCACTGTAAAGCACAATAAAAGCAGTGCAGTGCTTTGACAATCATTTTTTGAAGATTTCATTTATAAATTTTTTGTATTGTGGATTCATTATTTTGAGAAAAACTCTACCCATTTTTCTTCTAATGTCATTTTAAAATTAATTAATCTATTATTTTAAATTGAACAATTCGTCTATTCTTTCGTATTTCACAAACGTCAACTGATGCAGTGTGCAGTGTTTTAGAAATTAGCCTAAAAGCTGCAGTGCAGTGCATGTGACTTGCCACATGGGCTCTAAATATCAATGTAGTGCAGTGCACTGCACTGCATCGTATTGTGTTTCAGCCTTAAGTTCCCCTTAATGAAAAATAAAGATTGTCAAATTAAAAAGTGAGAGCAGAAAATGTTCAAATAGTTTCCTGAAAGTCCAAAACAGCCAAAAAAAAAACACTATTTTCAATTTAAGCGACCTCTGAACATTAGTGAAATTCACTGAAATTTTGTATAGGTGTTTAAAATTGAATTAGCTAACAAATTTTGAATGAGCATTTGGAATTGTTAACACTTTTGTTTTTTTTTGGCCCACCCTTATGTACATACAGATATATTTGTAGTAAGAATGCATATGCTAATTCCCTTTGATTTTATTGTTAAAAATGTAATTTAAGAAATATATTGACTGTATATACGTTGCATAAAACAGTTTAGGTTCACACCGGTATAGTCTGAACAAGTGTGGTTAAAACGTTAAATTGTATTTAGTTGAAAATAACACTGTTAAAATAAAAAACTGGGATACCTACATATATTTTATATGTAAATAGTTCGTCATTCTACATTCTTCTTCGGTTGTTGGAATTTCTGTTAGGAGCACATGACGTACTCATCAAAAGAAAATTGTTTTTTTTTATATAGTAATAATTGTAATATTTCCATTACCAATTATAAAACTTAGATTATATAGACTAGTACTTGAAACTTCTTTGTGGCCACTATAAACCCCTTATATTGCCTAAATGGAGAATTATATAAAGGTTACCAATACCGGATTTAGGTAACGTGATATTAATCTAGGTTTTATGAAATGAGTAACGAAAATATTCTGGCTATTAATATAACTTCTTACATATCCTCTCGATTCCTTTATCTTGAGCATAGAGCGGGTTGTACTAAAGTTTCGGTTACCATTATAAACGCAAGTGGAGATTGTGATCTGGAAGCTGGCGGGCCTGGAAAGGCTTGCTTTCTTGGGAATTACAGGCTCTATGCGAACTACGTCTCTACTGCTGCCGTTGAGGTGTTACTTAATCTGTCACCCCTGGATTTTGTCATTCAAGCAACCGTTAAAAGGGCTGCGCCTAGATTGCGCCTATCCTCCCATTGATTATTGGCGTATGGGCTGGAAGGGCAGAACCTTTTGGCTTGCATGCCACATGATGCGATGGTACCAGAGCTTCCTTTTGGGTGTCGCTTCTCTGTGACTTTTCCTGAAAGGGAATCGTGGGCTGAGAAAAGTGCCTTATCGAGCCTTCCCCTATCGTTGTAAAAAATTTCCCCTACAGCTCTCTTAAAAATGAGGGAGTCAATGTGGATATTCGGATAGTCAGGCAGCCTTGGCGGCTCAGAATGCCCCTCGGATGACATATAAGTTACTGGGAGACCGCAGGTCGTCCATGGATAAGCTGTGTATCCACAACAAGGTATACCTTTAGTGGGTTCCTGATCACATGGGGATCGTGGAGAATGAAAGGAATGATCGTTTAGTCAGATCTGGCTCTAGTTTTCCGTTCCTTGGACCAGAACTCGCCGTAGGCGTTACCACCTCGGTTATCGAGACCCTCATCAAAGCGGACAATTATATGAAGCATCAGCGGCGAGCCTGACGACTTGCAGGTGGACACAATTTTTCTTGATGGACCTAATAGGGATTTTCCTGATTTTATCTTGCTGCTCGGAAGGAAACAATGTGAAACTTTAGTTGGCATCATCACCGGTCACTGCTCTCTTCACGCTCATCTAACTAGGATGAGATCTGCTGACAGCCCTGAGTGTCTGTCCTGCCTGGAAGGAAGGTCTGAGACCAGGGGCGGATTCAGGATTCTTGTGAGGAGGGGCACAAATATGGTTTAATAACGGTATAGCCTGGAAACATATCAAAGTTCCAAGACATTCGCAAACACTTGAAAATATCAAGTGCACAAAATTTATTATTTAAAAGATTCAGGTTGAACAGATAAGCTACCACTGTCAACGAAGAAAGTTGGTCTTCGTTCAATTTTTGCCACCCGCGATAGTCAAACGAGGTGTTAAATTATTCGTTTTGTTTTAGTTTGTATATGGTGGAAGTGTAATGCTTCCGAATCATCCATTTCGGTTAGTAAAAATAGACAAAAATACATCATAAATTATAATTTTGCAAAATACAGGAATTTAAGTGCTTCGTACTTTACGTCTATTTAAAATATCAGTCACAAAACAGATCCAATACAGCCTTTGTAAGAATATAATTTCATGGAAAAGCTAAGAAAGTTTGTCTAACAAGCCAAGCTCAGAAGGTGCCCTATGATGCAAAGCACGTAATGGTAGGAAGAACATAGGGAAAAGAGCGAAAGGCATCCAACATTGCCGCGGTGCTCGAGTGTACCGATCTGACAAGTTATTGCCAAATCACCAACGAGCTTGAAGGCTCTAAAAGCTGAATTTGTGCGACCATCTCGTGCGCAGATATTGGGATTTTTTTCCATTCTAGGTCTGATGTACGACTTGCAGAGGAGCGCTAGATTCGATGAAATACTTCTCATACATTTTCAGAAATTCAAGACATTTTGATGCTTCTTTGGCAACAGAGAAGATATGAACTGTCCAGCCTAATTTATAGGAAATTTAACCAAGAATACATAAAGAAAGTGTACCGTAAATCAGTGCTCCATCAAAACAAATGGGAGTGTTAAAGTTATGACTTTTTTTTAAAGACATGAGATAGCTTTGGGACTTAGATGCCTTAAATTCGACGCTTTACCTTAAGCGATGATATTGTCAAAGTCGTTGATCAATGATCTAATCACGCAAACTCGATTGGCAGATGTGGCGCTCCCTCTGGAGTCGTTAAGAGTGTTAAAGCAGTAAACGAAATCAAGGGTACTGTGCTAGGCAAAACTATCGATAGGCTTAAAAGTACGGAAAATCAGATCATTAAAGAAAATTAAGAAGCGTGATGGAGAGATAACAGAGCCCTTTGTATAATTATAATTACAGAGTATTGCACTGGTCACTGGGTCACGCCTAATTGTCTCGTGCGGGGAGCATGGCTGATTAGCTGGATAAGGTTGCTCAGATCGTGTCGGGTTTTCTTTTAGTGGTGAGATAAACCAGAAGATGTTCATATTTTATAAGCGTTCTTAATAAATTACCAAAATCATTGAAAGTGGTATATAATTTTCTCCCAGAAAAAACGACAACATTAAAATTTTAAAAAATTTTAAACGAAAGGAAGATTTACTAGATGGGGCACTATGCAATATGACCGCCGAAGGTTATGACAGCGCTCAGTAATATAAATATAAATGGCCATTTCCAATTGGGACAACTATAGCTCTAAATGGACCTTTTTAAATTGAGTCAATTACCCCGTTTAGAGGATCCGCTTAGGTGTAAGGACTTGTCTTAATATCCATTTTTATTATTATTTTTTACAAACAAAAAACATTAAAATTCTGTCGGTAGTAAAAGCTCATAAATGTGTGAGAATTATTCAAAAGAACGAAGGAAATATTGCAAGTAATGTGCCACAGTTTTTTGTGCACAAGCCAGAAAACAAATATCGTTGTAGAGAATTTAGGGAAACCAGAAGCATCACTACCAGCAGCAATAACAATAGCAACTACACCAACAACACCACTATCATTATAGCAACAATAAATAAGCAAAAAACTGCTGGAATCACATATCATTTTTTCTTGCTCCAAAAGGCAATGGCTCGGTCATCAGAAATATATGCATTGTGTCACAGAATCAGGAAACCTACATGCTTTTTAACTCCGATTTTCCCATTATGGGTGAATGCACACTCAAACGTATTTAATTTTAACATATTTTCCAAAAGCAAATACGTGAAGAGCAGCAGAGACGACGAGGTTGCTCTTTTCAATACGTTACACTTAAATGCAATGTGTTGTCTGCACGTAAATTATTTAGAGCTGAGGTGCTCCCGAGATTCCGGCATCTAAACTCATGCACAAGAACCTCTTCCATTCTAAAATCTAGATATCTAGGAAAATCGTCTTATGGTTATGGTAGATTTTCTTTAATGGCCTATTTATTTTTAACGCAGCATAGCTATATCTTCTTTATAAGAAAAACAAACGTAAGCAACTCTCCGTGGACATCCCGACAAGCTGAATCAAAGTGGCAATGGAATCGAATACAAGAAATCGAGCAGGTTTCCTGATTCTGTGACACATGCATATATTTCTGATGACCGAGCCATTGCGTTTTGGAGCATGAAAAAATTATATATGATTCCAGCAGCTTTCTGCTTATTTATTGTTGCTATACCGTTGCACACAAACATACACGCGCCGTGCATGCATGTGTGTATATATGTGTGTGGTGTACCCACTCAGCACACATTCGACGTACGAAGATCTTCCAGTGGAATTATGGCAACTTCATCCGTAATATCCAAAGAATGAGGCAGATATTTTATTTTCCCAATGTTCTGTGCAGACTTCTATTTTGTTGGTTTATCGTAGCCTCGGGAGATTCACTGTTCTAATTGTGAGTTATTTTTTGGCTCACAGCAGTAAATCAACTTGCCAGAAGTTGAACACTGCTTTTGGCCGGCCTTGCTTGAATTTCATGAGTATTTTTTTCCTTGCTCGACAACAATGGCGTCACGTCCTTATCGTGACGTCCTCTAACGAACGGCATTGATACTCATTGGAACAACGTTCTACAATGGCTGACGACAGTGCTTCATAGCCAAATAAGTGTTTTACGGTTTGCATGCACTGCTGTCAGGCTCAATATCGTTTTCGAGTTAATTCAATTTTTTATTGAAGGGGCTTTTTTGATTATGTGGATAGACACAAGGACAACATTTTTTTATAATATGACAACGCTATCAAATCATTAGCAAAAGTGACATCTTCTAAGAAATAGTTTAAATACAAGACATAAGTTAAGGTATGTTTATACTAGAGTTTTTAAGTCTAAAGATAGTACTTGTTGAGTTAAAACTCTTTTGCTTTAACTGAGAATTGGCCTAGATGCATGAATCTAGACCGCTGTAGAATAGAATATCGATTCTTGTATCGATATTCCAACTTTACTATTAATATTGGTTGAACGCTGCTAGATAAGTACTTCAAGATGAGTATTAAATTAATACCTCCAGTGGTTTAAAACTCAAAGCTGCCTTTAAAATAAAAACTGACCCATTCTTTATTAATTGCGGCAAATTTATACAGAAATCAATTATACATAATCAGTGCAAGCAAATTCAATAATTTATCGACCTATTAAGATAGGTTCATTGATTTCAGCGATCGACAATTCACTGCAGTGAGCATGCTGACCCAGCAGTAATTCTCAGATCATTTAATCGTGAAAACAAAACTGAACATCGTCACGTGAAACATAATCACCAAGGGCGTGAATATCGTTAAAATTCCATACAACGCGAAAAAGTGGAAATTTTCGTTATTCACGTTGGTGAATGATGATCGCTGATTCAATGATCTTGTAAACAATTCCAGTTTGAAATGCTTATACCAGACTTTATGATTTATAATGAAATTGATATGATGACGAAATTGAGCTAGCTTAATTCTAACTTAAGAACTAAAATCTGAGTCATACATAACAGTACTAAAATTGTAAATTCGTACTTAGAGTAAATCGTTGATTGTGGTGATGGGCAGATATTCAGAACATGTCATTATCTAGCTCCGAGCATTCCTTGAGGGATATCGAAAATGATCGCCTTTCAGCGGACTCTAGTGTTGGGCAAGAGGTTTCAGTTCTCTCAAGAGTTCTTTAGTATTTGAAACCTCTGCAAGTTTTCCATGAAATTCTTGATCTTTTAATTCACCGACTTCCTTGATGACTCTAAGGCATTGCTTCCTTTCTATTGTTTCCTTAACCTACTTATATTTTCTTCTTTTAATTTCATTATTCATCCTGTCTTGTCGCAAGTGTGTCCACAACTCTTCGTTTGACATCCGATCTGTATGAAGAATTTTTTTGATTCGACGTAGATATCTACATATGAACATATATGCAAAAGTCTGAAGACGGCAGCTTATGGAGCAGGTACCTTCACGTGTCTGCCAGCAATATAGGTATGTAGTAAGACATGTGCATGTTGGATTTGGACAGTCATAGTTTTGTATTGATTAAGATCTCTTTGGACGCTAAAACAGAAAAAGGCGCTAGTCGACTTATTTATAGGGAACCGTATTTTTTTCTATACCGTAGGTACATGTTTCAGAAATTCTTAACAACCTGCTCGTTGATATTCTCAATGAGGATTCAGGAAGAGCTGCTCGTGTTAAAAGCATTGGTTTTGTGTTTAGCGGGTTAAATTATAGGCCAGTTGGACTAGTTTCTACTGCAGGAGGTGCTGTCGTATATGTACAGGGTGGGCCATAAGTCACGGAACATTGTATTTTTGATATAATTTCTATATTTTTAATTTTTTTTCTCTTTTTATTTTTCAGTATTAGAAACAACGTTTGGGAGATTCCTTAGCCATGTATACAATTGAGGAACGAGTAAAAATTGTTGAGTTTTATTTTGCTAGTCAAAATTCAATAATTCAAACCCGAAGAAAATTTCAAAATTTAACACCAGAAATGCACCATCACGAATTCAAGTATACGCAATCTAGTCGTCATTTTCAGTCATCGGTTTCTGCTTGTGGCTTATTACGGAGTGGAAGTCCACTTGAAGCACGAAGACAAGATAATATTGAACGAGTTCGGGAGAGCGTCAATGAGAACCCTGAAACATCGACTCGTAAACATGCCACTCAGCTTCAAATATCCAGAACTTCACTGCGGAGAATAATAGAAAAAAAATTATTGCTGTTTCCACACAAGATACAAATGGTACATGAAATTTTGCCGCAAGACTATGCAACCCGCTCAAGATTTTGTGAAAAATTGACTGACTGATATTAATGGATGATCCTGATTTTATAAAAAAAAAATGTAATGACCGATGAAGCGCATTTCGATTTAAGTGGTTATGTTAATACGCCAAATTTTAGAATCTGGGGCATCCACTTCGAGTCTCAGTTTGGTAGGATTATCAGCAGACAAGATCTATGGTCCGTACTTCTTCCAAGACGAAGATGGCAATGCATTGACTGTAAATGGTGAGCGTTACAGGGCTATTTAGAAAATTTTTTATTTCCTGAACTTGATAACACTCACGAAATGTGGTTTCAACAAGACGGAGCTACGTCCCATATTGCAAGGGAAACAATGCATTTGCTGCGAACGGTTTTTGGTAACCGTATCTTTTCACAATTTGGAGATGTTAATTAGCCCGACTTAAAACCACCAGATTTCTTTTTGTGGGGCTATTTGAAAGATCGTGCATACGCAAATAAACCGCAAGGACTGCAACAACTAAAAAAAAGACAACATAATAAATAAAATTATTGGATTGATCAACCAGTTTTGGCCTTAGTTATGGACCAGGTACAGCAACGAGCAGAAGCTTGCGAAGAGTCTGATGGCAGGCATCTCAAAGATATTTTTTTTTTAATTTAATTCTTTACAAAACTCTGTATGATTAAAACTATCTTTTGTAATCAAAATTATTCATTTTCAATAAAAAAAAAAAAAAAATAATAAAAAATACAATGTTCAGTGATTTATGGCCCACCCTGTATATACATATGTAGATCAGCAATGTGATCTCATCAGCATAATATAGGTCTGAAAAAATTTCTAACTGTCCGTGTTATATACTTTCAGAAACTCTGAAGAAGATGTCGTCATTTATGACAAAAAGTAAATATGGAATGTAATCATTCTTGTCATACTCCGATATTTACATTCAAGCTGTCAAAAAATTACCAATTACGAGTCTTAATTTCTCTAATCTAATCACAAAAGTAAGATTACATTTTCGCTGCTGGCTTGATTTTTCTATAAACCTTGCGTTTAATTTAAACATGACAGGTATTGTGTCCTTGATGATTGAGAATCATTCAGTTATGGATAATATCAGAGGTAAAATTTTCATTCAAAATTAATTATGTAAGTAATAAAACTATTATGTAGTACCCAACTGCAATTAGTCATAAGCTCGGGTGCAGTTTTACAGCACGGAATTTCCACTTGGGCTTGTTCTGAAGAGGATCAAAGCAAACTCGATAGTGGATTTGCTTTGGAACTGACAACGATGTTTTTGTTTTATAGCGAGCAGGTTGTCATTGGTTTTGTGTGATATAAAGGTGGTTAAATTGTGATTTCGAAAATTAAAGTGAATTTATGCCTATTACAATTATAAAACCAAAAAATCAATAAGCGGCAGGAAAAAATTATATAAATTTACCGAGGTAATGTTGGTTACATTAAGTAATGAAATGAATCTGTTTTCGTTGCATCAGGAAATACATATAATTTGTGCTTTCTGTCTTAATGCCATTTGCATTCAAGGTTTATTTTTATATTCCCTTGCAATTCGCAATATGGTCTTGCTTTGACTTGATGGATGACAAAGGCTCAATTATAGAATGCGGAGGAAATGTAAAAACTACTAAAGCTACATGACTTTGACATACACAAAAGGCTAACTAAAAATCAGAGATTTGTTTAGATGAAAAGGTAATCCTATATTAAACAAATAGATATATACATTCGCATTTCGTAGCTTAAAAGAGATTATTAAGAAGTATCATGACTTTAAATGGATTTTACCATACAGTTTACATTAAAGACAGCAGAAGTCCTACTACTATGAGATACCTCCTTTCAAGTATCCTCATAGTGCATATGGTTTACACACTTATTAACAGGGAGGTGTATTAAGGTAAAATTAATAAAAATCGAGCTAGTTTTTTCTAATTTAAAGGACTTCAAGAGAAAAAACTTAACAAGTGTTCTATTCATCCAATTTTTTTACAAATTCAGTTTTCTTTCCTTCGGTACAACTGCTCTGACTAAGATCATAAATAACTTTTGATACAGTATCTAGGTAGAGTAAAAGATAGGCAAAGGGATGAGGAAATATAAACATAAAGAGTGTGGAAAATGGGGGGGGGGGGAGAACAAAAGAGAGAGAGACGAGAAAGAATGTGTTAGAAAATTAGAGAAAGAAAAAGAGAGTAGGCACCCCCCAGGGAGGAGAAAGAAAAGTTAAGAAAGACAGAGACATCGAAAGAGATATCTATGTAAAATATATATCCTGTACGCTCAGACCCTGTAATTCAACTAATGTCAGGTTTTCCTCAGAAAAACGTCATCTTTAAAATGCTACTCTTAATTTGTTCATAATACTAATTCATGTTTGTAAAACGAAACAGAATTAATGGGTTACACAAATAATTTATTGCAGTTTAAATGAAATTAGGTATTTATTGCTGTTTCTTTCAATATTTATGCAAAATTTTAATAAAAGGTGGTAACGCACGAACTTTTGTCAAAATGAATTTTTTCTGTATTCTGAGCTAAAGCGATTCTGTATCTTGAAAGTCCAAGCGTAAGGTCGATGGTTATCCAACTACTCTGAGTCTTGGGATTGTGGAAAGTACGAATCCCTTTACGATTGCCAATCTTTTCGATGACTTTTGTATAACTGCCTTTTCTAAGACTGACTGTAATATTAGCTTTAGTAATTTTATCCATTTGACCGAATTTCCATCTATTTCCTTGTATTTCACGAGGAAGTAATTCTGAAGCGCATTTCGGACTTGTCGGAGTGCTTTTCTAGTGATCTTGATGGTGTTCATCAATCTGTGTTGAAAAAGTACCGTCTGTATCTATACTGTGTTATTTATATTATTTATCACTTAGTAGTAGTGTTTTCCTTAGTTTGTGGAAACTTTCTCTTATTATTCCCTTACACAAGAAATTAAGGAGGAACGATGTTTCTAATTATCGGCCTGTCAGCAATCTATCTTGTATTGCCAAGCTATTTGAAGCCCTATTTTTTGATGTTTTAACCTTTCATTATAAGCCATTAATCGTATTCTTCCAGTACGGCTTTACAATTAGTAAATCTACTTACTACTACCCAAACTTAATCAGCTCAATTTCGACACCCTAGATAAAAGACGTAACCTGTTCCAGAGTCGCCTTCGCTTTGGACATTTTACAGGGCGTTATTAGCTCTCTTCAACTTTTGACGGCTTTTAGCATTTCAATTCATCCTTCCTATTTTAGGTATCATGGCTTTTTCCAAGTTGTAGTATCAGATATTACGAATACATTGACTTTAGTTTGACTAAAGCGCAAATCAAGAGTCAGCTAAGTAAGTTTTTGTGATTTTGACGCTGTTATATAAATTTTATACTTTATTATATTCATGTTCATTTTTATGAGATTTTTTTGTTATTTCTAAGAATTCTTTTAAGGTTATCTAGTAAGTTAAAAATAATGGATAAGACCTTATTTATTTTGTATTTGTAAGTCGAACTCACCAGGACTTAATTAAAAAAAACTGCAAGGAGACTACTATAATCTTTAAAAAAATAAGGGATGACGATTAGTTTATGAATTAAAAAATAATAATTCTGCATCGTCTGCTCAAACATGAACTAATGCAATCATAGATCCATACTAAAGGTTAGACATGCGTATTACCATTCATAATATTCCGATTTATGTGTATCAGGGGCTTCTAATTAACTAGATAATTCAAATACCCGAAAGCAAATACCCAGTTAAATTTACCTTATGTGTATCAATATCATTACCTGCTCATTTCATGGCTAAAATATATGGGAAAAAATTCACCTATTTACTTCCTATCAATATGCATGTCCATCTCTATCTAGTAGCGCGAATTTCATTTCACTTATTTGCTTGCTCCCATTACATAAACTGATTAATTATCTGGTTAAATAGCCAGGTATTATACCAGTAAGCCTGCTATACACATTACTGGGTAATATTCTCGTATTATTAAAGCACTTATACCTTACACAATTTTATTCGCAGGACTAACGAAATAGATGATTCTGTAGAGCTTCGAACAATCGCAACAAGTAAGCATGGAAGGGATTACTCAACAAGGTGGTCTTCAAAGTGATTGTAATTTTAAACAGCGTGCAATTTGGTTCTCATAATGTTATGGTAGTATGTGGAGTGATTGGCTTGGACGTGAAGTCCAGACTGCCAGCGTGAGCTGACAGATCACTCGACGGACAGCTTTGACTGCAGGGCGGCACGCTAGCTCGCCTCGGCAATTGACGGAGAGTGTGGGGAGGTTCCACGAAAAACTTGTCGCTGCCGTCTGCCATAATCAAAAAATTCGTGCCTATTTAACAAAACTCCGGCACACATTCAGTCCTGCAGGGACCCTTACGTCACTTACCTACATCCAATATTGAAGGCGCAGATGGTTTGCCTTCACTGCATGCCCCAACCACCCAACTGACTCTGAAGGCAGATATTTTCAGAGTCCCTTGGAGACCTGTAAAGAGAAACTAACGAGCGGACCTAGACGACCTTCATGCGAGAGGGCTCCGGGATCGTGAAGGAAAAATTAAATATTTTACAGCGTCATTACGTTATAATCTTGCACGACATTTATTCGGTAACCCTAGTACTCTCCTCTGCACATTTGTTAGGATACAACTAGAGAGATCTTCGAAAATATACTTAATTAAATTTTAATGTCGCTAACTCGATGTATTCCCTGAACTAAGTTGTGATACTCTCAACCAAATAAAATCTTATCCAAGATAATTTCTGTATATTATGTTTCTTAATAAAAATAATAGAAACATTTGTTCAAAATGATTCTATAATCATACTATTGTTCTACTCGCTCTAAATTATTCCAACTGAACGGTGTTCATTATGTTTTTTAATCACTAGAAATAATAAAAATATTTGTTTATTCATACTAATTTTCTACTCATCATACCGATCCTGATTTGTTTCTCGATAACCAAAAACAAAAGCAAGGTGTATTTCAACCTGATCAGGAGTGGTAAAAATTAATTGTTCAAAATGGTTCCTTAATCATACTATTTTCAATTCACTCTAAAATTTTCCAAATGAACGATGTTCATTACATTTCTTAATCAATAAAAATGTTTGTTCAAGATGATTCTCTGTATAGTTCCTTTGGAACTGGAGATTATATTACTTTGAGGAATATAATGACGCACACAAAAAGTATTTATATTTTTTTTTGTCAAATAATACTCACAGATGGACCTTTTCCCCTAAGGAGCTCCCTGGACGCGGCTGCGCGACGCTAGACTGCTGAAAACAAACAAGCTAGATACCTCGGGTATCATTATAATTCCTTCAATCGCATAGCTATTTTACCCTGTTCCTGTTTGCTTTTTTTGTTTATTTCCCAAGATCCACTATATACGCTGTAGATATGTTTAGCTTAATGGCGTGAACGTGAAGCTACAATATAACAATATATATATATACAATATCTAATATACACAATATATAGGGGTTGCGTTCTTATGGGAAATCGCTAGTAACTTCCTGAACATAACGAAATATGTATAGAGGATAATCCTTGCTAGCCAATACACCAATTACAGCATCCCTAAGTGCGACACCAAAACATTTTGCCTGATTTTGTTGATTCTAACGCCGAGACAAATTGACCATCTTGTGTGAATGTGGTTAAGTTAGACTGATTATGATCGCCAGCAATTAAAATTTAAAATTTCTCCAGCTGCATTAATACCAACGCCAATTTGATAATTGATAAAGCCTTCACCACGAACTTGTCGTCAGGGTGGACTCTATAGGACCATCGTCCGCCAAAAATTACACTGCAAGCCTTTTCGCTGTGTATTTCGGTGTCAAACGTTTCTATCTTGGACCGCCTTTTTGCGTTTTTGCAGATATATAAGTCTGCACGTTTTCTTACTTCCGCGTTACTAATTAAATTATTATATAATAATACTAATTGCTCTCCACGATATTTTCCGAATTTTCTTAAGACTCCTTTTTCCAACCACACCTTTCTCTCCCAGACCGAAGGAAGACAAAACTCTTCTTCTTCGTTGTCACAAATTAAAAAATGAGGAAACGTTCTGCCTATCGAGTCGGGTGCGTTCGAGCTGTGTGTTTAACCACAGGCCGGCATAGATGCTGCAGTATTTCTCAGTGTAGCATATTGCTATATGCAATACGCTACGACCATAACAGGGCAGAGTGGTCTAGACCACCCGTGGTTCAGACAACGCTGTAAAATCTTTTATTTTTCCTTCACGATCCCGGAGCCCTCTCGCGAGAAGGTCGTCTAGGTCCGCTCGTTAGTGTCTCTTTACAGGTCTGCAAGGGACTCTGAAAATATCTGCCCTCAGAGTCAGTTGGGTGGTTGGGGCATGCAGTGAAGGCATACCATCTGCGCATTCAATATTGGATGTAGGTAAGTGACGTAAAGGTCCCTTCAGGACTGAATGTGTGCCGGCGTTTTGTTAAATAGGCACGATTTTTTTTTTGTTATGGCAGACGGCAGCGGCTGGCTTTTCGTGGAACCTCCCCACACTCTCCGCCAATAGCCGAGGCGAGCTAGCGTGCCGTCCTGCAGTCAACGCTGTCCGTCGAGTGATCTGTCAGCTCATGCTGGCAGTCTGGACTTCACGTCCAAGCCAATCACTCTACATACTACCATAACAATAATGAAACTCAAGAATCTGAAGTTGGTTTCAAAAAAACAAAAAAAAAACATTGTGTACAATAAATTCAACAAAATAAAAGCATAATTTTAATCACTCACAACATAATCACTAAAAACTTTATATTTGTACTTTGTTTAGGTGCCAGGAATTTTGCAGTCTCAACAAATGCGAAAATAGTTTTATTTCCGGTGCAGACACATCCTCATCCAGAAAGCTGCAGGTGAATGGGTAGAATAATACTGACACTGACTGTGTTCAAATATTTTTAAGCCGACCCCTTGTAATTATTAACGACTGTTAATGAATAGTGAAACTATATTGGTAGATAGGCGCATACCAACAAATCAAAATGTATCCATTTTTAAGGACGTCTTGGCTATCAATGATTATTATTTTTAAGAAAAGCACGTCTGACACTCATCAAAACCTTGTTAAATCCGAATTTTACTTACGACAATATGTTTTTTTAAAGATTTAGATGCTACGCACATGTTCCAGGAAATTGAAATATATCTAAGCGCTAACTGTTATGCAGAAGTTTATTCGCTCAGAACATCCCACGTATTTAGCAGATGAGCTGCAATTTCTGCACTTGCAAATATACCTAAGCTTGCTCAACCACTATTTTGTGCGCATTCAGCTCGACATGGCTTTTACTTTATCTATACATTCCATATATGGGATTCATTCCTAACAGATGGACCATGAGCGGAACTGGAGCTTTCAAGAGATACACTTGTCTGCAAGCAATATTTTGTGAACAGCTTTAGAATAGCATAGGTTCATCGTCTGCCAAAAAACTACTGACTATCTGAGATTTAAGTATATCCGAACGTACGAGTTCATATTGGAGCCAAATATGGCGCTATGTGTAAATTGACAAATTTTCGAACATTTCGAGTCATTTTTTTTTAAAGAAATCAGAAGAAAACAGCACTATTTGAAAATCAATGGAAAATATGAGAAAGGAAATGGTTTTACTTAGTCGATTGAATTGTATTAAGAATGGAAACGAAAAAAATCTTATTAATTAATTAGTTGATTAGGCGCCAAGAGCAGAAAACTGAGAACGATATCAAATGCAGATTGACTTGAACTACCTTTTCAGAATTTTTTAATTTACCTCTATTAGTAACCTCCAAATAGTAAGCAGCACATTGACCTTTACTTTCAAAAATATTTACTTTCTCTGAACCAATACTCACAAATTATTATTTACGTTATACATACTTTACTTGTTTTGAAATTAATATTAATGTTTATGCTTACATTTCTTGGGAGCCTGCTGCGGATGTTTACAGAAGCCTTTCAAATGTCTTCAAAACAAAATTAAAAGAAAAACTAATTCATTTAAATTCCTCAGGGACTGTGGAACCGACACGACGGGATAAAAATTTACTTTGTAAAGTCCATGTTCGGAAAACACAAAAACATAACTATCCCACGTATCCTTAGGAATATGCTATAAAAATGGCCTTTTTTAAATAACTTAATATTGAAACCATCTAACGGAATCTTTCGATTTCTTCTACAATAATACCATAAAATCTTAAAATATATACACATAATGTATCAAAGGAATTTTTCTTACGCAGCTTCATTGAATTCCAAATATCAAAAACTGTATTTGGCTAAATGTAATTCTAAACATAATTTCCAATTTAATGCGAAGCTAAATATACAAAAGCCATGTATGTATACATGACTTGAGTGAGCAAGATTATTAATTTAATTAATTACATAAGTTTTATAGTGTACGTTCAATAGTGTTCAAAGGCTCCTTACCAATAATTGCGTTACTAATTACCAATCAATAATGCAGTAGCTTCTCTGTACGAGAAGAGCTCAACTTGATGTTGCAGTTAGCTAAGTGTAATATACAGTACACATGTAGCATAACCAACCAACCAGCAGCCAAAATAAAGAACAAATTACTTCTTTTTATAAATCCGTATTTAAAAGTATTTTCAGCCGAAAGTTTTACCCCGAGGAAACGAAACAACATAAAAACAATCAATTAGGCTGGTAACAGTTATTGCCAGAAAATTGCTTGTTTAGATCAAAGCTACTTCAGAGAGTTTTGCAAATTATTAAGATTGGAAGTCCTTAAAATTTCCTCTTTTTATATATATATTTTTTTTCATTCGTTCGCTCCTGCAGTTAATACATATTTCACCAGTTCAACATTTTATTATTAATTAGGAAAAATGCGCATGGGAACAAATTTTACTTTTACAGCAGTTTTTTTAACTTGAAAATTATTAACTGACTGTGGGTGGGTGGACTATCCGGATCGAAAAAGGGAGCTCTTCGTAATTGAATAATTGAAATTCAATTGTGAGGTCAAAGCGCTAAAATGACTGTAAAAAATCACTAAAACGTGTTCAAATTTAATGGATTGGTAGGAAATGTAGAAATGATAATTTCAATTGAAAGTCTTGTTAAATTCAGTTCAATTTAACCTTCATCC
>OZ005743.1:28793002-28795502 GCA_963930735.1 Dioctria linearis | reverse complement strand
ACACATTCACACATTCACACATACATTCACACATTCACACATCACACACACATTCACACATACATTCACACATTCACACATTCACACATTCACACATTCACACATACATTCACACATTCACACATTCACACATTCACACATTCACACATTCACACATACATTCACACATTCACACATTCACACATACATTCACACATTCACACATTCACACATTCACACATACATTCACACATTCACACATTCACACATTCACACATTCACACATACACACATACATTCACACATTCACACATCACACATACATTCACACATTCACACATTCACACATTCACACATTCACACATACATTCACACATTCACACATTCACACATTCACACATTCACACATTCACACATTCACACATTCACACATTCACACATTCACACATTCACACATTCACACATCACACATTCACACATCACACATTCACACATCACACATTCCACACATTCACACAATCACACAATCACACATCACACATTCACACATTCACACATCACACATTCACACATTCACACATTCACACATTCACACATTCACACATTCACACATTCACACATTCACACATCACACATTCACACATTCACACATCACACATTCACACATTCACACATCACACATTCACACATTCACACATTCACACATTCAACACATCACACATCACACATTCACACAACACACATTCACACATTCACACCATTCACACATCACACATTCACACATTCACACATCACACATTCACACATTCACACATTCACAATCACACATCACACATTCACACATTCACACATCACACATTCACACATTCACACATTCACACATTCACACATTCCACAACACACATTCACACATTCACACATTCACAACATTCACACATTCACACATTCACACATTCACACATCACACATACAATCACACATTCACACATTCACACATTCACACATTCACACATTCACACATTCACACATTCACACATTCACACATTCACACATTCACACATTCACACATTCACACATTCACACATTCACACATTCACACATTCACACATTCACACATTCACACATTCACACATTCACACATTCACACATTCACACATTCACACATTCACACATTCACACATTCACACATTCACACATCACACATTCACACATTCACACATTCACACATTCACACATTCACACATTCACACATTCACACATTCACACATCACACATTCACACATTCACACATTCACACATTCACACATTCACACATTCACACATTCACACTTCACACATTCACACATTCACAACAATTCACACATTCACACATTCACACATTCACACATTCACACATTCACACATCACACATTCACACATTCACACATTCACACATTCACACATTCACACATTCACATTCACACATCACACATTCACACATTCACACATTCACACATTCACACATTCACACATTCACACATTCACACATTCACACATTCACACATTCACACATTCACACATTCACACTCACATTCACATTCACACATCACACATTCACACATTCACACTCACATTCACACTCACATTCACACTCACATTCACACTCACATTCACACATTCACACATTCACACATTCACATTCACACTCACATTCACACTCACATTCACACATTCACACATTCACACATTCACACATTCACACATTACACATACCCATACACATACACATACACATACAAATTCACACATAACACATTCACACATTCACATTCACACATACACATTCACACATACACATACACATTCACACATACACATACACATTCACACATACACATCACACATTCACACATACACATTCACATACACATTCACACATACACATACACATTCACACATACACATTCACACATTCACACACACATTCACACATTCACACATACACATTCACACATTCACACATACACATTCACACATACACATACACATTCACACATACACATTCACACATTCACATTCACACATTCACACATTCACACATTCACACATCCACACATACACACATACACATACACATACACATACACATTCACACATACACATACACATTCACACATACACATACACATTCACACATACACATTCACACATTCACACATACACATACACATTCACACATACACATTCACACATTCACACATACACATTCACACATACACATACACATTCACACATACACATTCACACATTCACACATACACATACACATTCACACATACACATACACATTCACACATACACATTCACACATTCACACATACACATTCACACATTCACACATACACATTCACACATTCACATTCACACATTCACACTCACATTCACACATTCACACTCACATACACATTCACACTCACATACACATTCACACTCACATACACATTCACACTCACATACACATTCACACTCACATACACATTCA
>OZ005743.1:28718478-28792802 GCA_963930735.1 Dioctria linearis | reverse complement strand
AGCTGATAGCAAAGGCTTGAGAACGGATCCGGCGAAGGTCGAGGTAATGTTAAATTTCCCTAAGCCGAAGAATTTCACGGAAATGTAAGGGTTCACTGGTCTAGCTTCATGGTGTAGGCGCTTTGTGCCTAATTTAGCTGCAATTGTGGCTTCCTTGCACGACCGTACCAAAGGAAAGCTTAGTCGAAAACTCCTAAAGTAGAGAACTGAAACAGAAGAGGCAATGGTGAATTTAAAATCAAAGTTGGTAGAATCCCCGGTTTTGTCAAATCCTGACTTCAGCAAGCCTTTCGTGGTACAATGTGATGCATCTAATCATGCAATTGGAACGGTGTTAGTTCAGAAATCCGAAGAAGGCAAAGAACAACCGATAGCTTACGCAAGCCGCAAACTCAGAGGCGCTGAGCTCAACTATAGCACCAACGAGGAAGAGCGTTTAAGTACCATATTCGCTGCAGAGAAATTTCGTGGTTATTTAGAAGGCTACAGATTCTATGCAGTAACAGATCATTCCGCGTTGATTTGATTATTCAGGCAACAAGACTTAGCTGGAAGGTTGGCAAGATGGGTGATAAAACTACAGCCCTTTGATTTTAGTAAATTACGTGAAATGTAAAGAAAATGTAGTGCCAGATGCACTGTCAAGAATTCCTGCAGGAGAGTAATTGGATTGAATCCCAGTCGTAAGCGATACGTGGTATCACGAAATGGTGGAGTAAGTACGGAGCAACTCGAGGAAAATGGGCAAGTGGAAATTGGTGGAAGATGAATTATTCATAAAAGATGTCCAAGCTAATTTCACAGAGATCCAGTGGAAAAGAGTCGTATCGGAGTCTTCACGACTTGAAGTTTTAAGTGAGTGTCACGATGCTCTGCGTTCCGGTCACTTACGAATATATAAAACTAAACAAAGGGTATTAGCGCGGTATTATTGGCCTGGAGTTTCTAAGGATGTTGGAAAATACGTGAAGTCATTTGAAGTTTGTCTGGCCTCGAAGAGCCCAAATCATAAGCCCTTTGGTTTAATGGGAAAGTCCCGCAGGGCAGGTAGACCTTGGCAAATGATTGCCTTAAATCTCATGGAGCCATTTCCTAGCTCAACAAAAGGAAACACTTATCTTCAAGTGATATGCGACTGGTTTACGAAATAAGTATGCATATATCCCTTACGAGATGCAACCGCCAAGAAAGTTACTCAAATTTTGGAAGTGAGGGTTTTCTTTGAATATGGTGTACCGGAAGTATTTATCACGGATAACGGCAAACAGTTCGACTGAAATCTATTTAGGAAGTTATTAAGAGAATACGACATCAACAAGTTTTGGTTGATTTGCAGATACCATCCTCAGAGCAATTCCACGGAACGTTGGAACAAGGTCATCGGCACAGCATTGAGATCCTACATTAGAGATAACCATAAGGCATCTGATCACCATGTAGCAAGAATCAGCGTTGCATTAAGAACTGCCGTCAACAGGGTTCAGCCCGTTCTATCTAAATTTTGGTAGAGAGTATTTAGGATCTGGATCTGATCACAAATTGTGCAAGGACAGTAATGATGATAACGCTGTTGAAATGAGAAACAAGCAGCTCGATAGGATGCAGAACATATATTTTGATATTTATGGACGGATTCAAAAGGCATACAAACGAAATAACAAAGTTTTAGATCATGTAACGGAGAGCTTGTCAGCCGAGAGATCTACCTACATTCACTTGTACCTGAATGTAGATACATACTGCATCCGACACCTCTTTGTTACAAAATCATCGCGGGATTAGCGTGGGTGGCTGCACAGCAAATATGCCGCTAGCGATCAGCCGACTTGGGGTGGTTCTTGCCACGCACATCCCTTGATCCTTGTTAAGCTGTGCAAAATCGTCAACATAACTGATCAGACAGACGGAAGGACAGAAAAAAAAAGATCTAATGCAGGCTTCCTTCTCATGGTGGAACCTGAAAGCCTAAAAAGAAGAAAATTGATTTTATTTATATGCTGCAAAAAGAAGCGGAATAGAAGACCTTGAATGCGCAAACTTAATAACAACATTTTCTTTCAGTTCACTATTAGAAATATCTATGTGAAAAATCACTGGCACAAGGGTAAATAATCTAACTAATATCATTTATGAATATGCAACATTAATACTAAAATTTTCTTTCAGTTCACTATTAGAAAGATCTTTAGGAAAATCACGGTCGCAAAGGTGAAAATTCTAATTAACACAATTTATGAATGTTCAACATTAATAACAATTTTTTTCTTTCAGTTCACTATGAGAAAGATCTTTAGGAAAAATCACTGTTGCACAGGTAAATATTTTAAATAACACAATCTATGAATACGCAACATTAATAACAAATTTCTTCTTTCAGTCCACTATTAGAAAGATCTATATGAGAAATCACTAGCACACAGGAAAATAATCTAAAAAGAAGTACATGTGCATGACTGATCCGTAGCTCTGTTGATTCTATGACGTACTGACTTCTTCGAAGTTTGGTGAATAATTTATGGATCATTTCGAAAATTCTTTGCGGGCGGACCTCTTTTCTTTTCCTAATCGATAGCGTTATGCAAGGTTCTGTAATTATAATTAAGGAATTCTAGTACTATCGCGAGTTCAAAAGAGGACATACAAAAACATTTACTGAATCCACCACCATATGAATTCCGGGAGTGTAACAGAATGTCAATTTCGTTACAGGTTGGATTATAGACCATTATACACTGTGATTTCCCTGGGTTTAATAACAAACGATTACACTTAGACCAGTAATATATCCTGTCCAGGTCAGCATTTATACGTGCGATGCACTCCTCGAGCAGACCGATTGGTCTGCTTAGATAAATCTGTACGTATTCAGCGTAGAGATGGATTTGGACATCGCGAATCACATCTGGAAGATCATTTATAAAAAAAGCTAAGTAATAGTGGACCCAGTATTTAGCCCTGAGGAACACCACGCGTGAGAATGCAAGCACCCTTGACTTTAACTCTCTGGCTGCAGTCTGACAAGAACTTGGTAAGCAGGGTGATGGCAGAGCTACTAAAATTGAAAGATTTTTGAAGTTTCTCTGTAACTAAAGTGTGATCAACGCAGTCAAAAGCTTTGGAAAAATCCAACAATATAAACGTCGTGAGGTTGTCCTGGTCGAGGGCAACTCTTATGTCTGAAGATACCTTGAGGACCGCAGTTTCGCCACTATGGTTTGGACGGAATCCCGATTGCCAACGCGTCAGCAAGTTAATTTCTTCGACAATAGAAAGCACTTTGGACAGGAAAGATAACAGGCTTAATGGGCGAAAATCCCCCACATATTAATACGCCTATAATCAAAGCAGCAATATCCAATGAATGTGCAGTAAATTTACTATATGATCCTTTAAACAAAAACCCCCAATGCAAGCACTAGCACACAGGTAAATAATCTAATTAATATCATTTATGAATGTGCAACATTAATACTAAAATTTTCTTTCAGTTCACTATTAGA
This sequence comes from Dioctria linearis, assembly GCA_963930735.1. NCBI lineage: Eukaryota > Metazoa > Arthropoda > Insecta > Diptera > Asilidae > Dioctria > Dioctria linearis. Next base: position 28,789,302 of record OZ005743.1, on the reverse strand, counting down.
AAGATCTTTAGGAAAATCACGGTCGCACAGGTAGGTAATCCAATCAATAACATTCATGAATAACAAAAATCACTGTCGCACAGGTAAGTAATCTAATTAATAAAACTTAAAAATGTGCAGCATTAACACCAAAATGTTCTTTCAGTTCGCTATTAGAAAGATCTTTAGAAAAAATCACTGTTGCACAGGTAAATATTCTAATTAACAAAATTTACGATCAGAATGAATAAACTAAAGTTTTTCCTTTCAGTTCACAAATAAAGAGGAATCGCGACTCAATTTTCCTGCGACCGTTCTCGGTCAAAGCCAAAGAACAACTCCCCGACTACACGCATTCTCCCTACATTGCCAACGTTCTTCACTCAGCCACCGGCAAGCGAGCGCCTTTTATCTTCCCAGAATTTTTTTGTTCTTCTTTCAAGCCTGCTGCAAAACATTGCATGATGGCATCACGCGATCTGTTACAGCTAGGCGAATTGCCGTTTTCTTCGCTTTGATGTGGTTGACTAGCGGTAAGCTTTAAACGCAAAATTGTATTTTGTGTTCATTTTGCACATTTTAGAATTTTTCGACTGAAAATATTCTGCTGTTTTTGTTGTTTATTTTAGACCTGGACTTGTATGCGGGTATGTATTGATATTTTTTTTTCAGGAATTTTTTTAATATGAAGAAGTAGCATAGGGCTACTTCTTGTAAATACATAGATTTTATCTTTTATTTTTCCAGGAATTTGTTGTACTATGGAGAAGTAGCATAGAGCTACTTCCTGAAAATATATAAATTTTATCTTTTCAGGAATTTTCTAATATGAAGAAGTAGCATAGGGCTAGTTCTCGAAAATATATAAATTTTAACTTTTCAGGAATTTTCTCATAGGGAGAGGCTACTTCTCGGAAATAGCTAAATTTTATTAAATTATATACTCTGGGAAATTATGGGGTTTTCTCTACAGACGTAGAGAAGTCAAACAAAAGTTTCGTAAGGGGGTATACGCTACAATCAACATGTCATTTGTAAGGAATTTAACGTAGGTGACGAAGTTTTTAAACGAAATTTTATCCTATCCGTTGCCAGCAAGCAGTTCTCTGCAAAACTTGCGCCAAAATTCATTAGGTGCGAGGTGTCCGATAAGAGATCGAAACTCGTGTATAGATTAAGAGATGCTAGGGGTACAGACCTTGGTTGGTGGCACATACGTGATTTATAGCCGAGCAGTCCGAAATAAGAGAGTCTAATAAAAAAAAATATATATGTATATATTTTCTTTTTGGAATCCAGTATTATAATCCCATCTTTTCCAATATAAAGCCCAACTGAGAAATCAAATCAAATTGGTAGAATGAGTACAGTCACGGAAGTAGTGGATATGAACAAGAGAAGCTCAGTCATTTAGATTGCCTTCTTTGAGAGTGTGAATAGTTCGGAACGGGTGTAATTTCAGAGCATTATGAGAGTAATCAGGGTATAGCTCGGGAGAAGTGTTCCATTGAGCGGTGTAAATGTGTGGTTTACTAGTAAGTATAGGGAAGCACAGCAACTAGACCAAGGGGTCGAGGTTCAGCTCTATAGGAGCTCACTAGATACTTAATATTGGTGATAGAAAAGGAAGGGGAATAATACAAAAGTTTACTGTTCATTGCCCAGGGTAGCAATAGTGGGATTTATAGGGCCCATAATTTCTTCTGGACTCGTCATAGCGGAACAGGAAAGTTGAAGTACGTGAAAGTTTCATTATAAGTAATGAAACTTTGTCGAGGAGAAGGGGAAATATAACGGGCGGAGTCGTTCCATGTCCTCGCGTAGTAATATTTCCTAAAACGTAGCGCGATTAGAGCACGGTTTTAATTTAACATGCGTAATGAATGTTAAGGAGTAGTCGTAGTTATGAAGTAGCAAGCACAGTCCACATACACAGGGAAATCGAAGGAGCTTTGGGAGTCAACACTCCAAGAGATCTCCATACATACATAGGCGCATGCCTACAGTAGTAGCTCAAAAAATGCGTTAAAGAAAATCTGGAAAATAAATTGGTTTGCATAAGCAATATGTTGAATGTAATTAATGGAATAAAACTTGAAATAAATTGGTTAGTAAAAGCGAAATATAAAAAAAACCTAAGATCTCCAATAAGCTTAAGTAAAACACATAATCAGTGGTAGCTGGTAAACCGAAATGACCTCCACAGAGATTAAACGACTTATATTAGTCTTTACTGAAAATGAAAATTCCTAGCACATTTCCAAATTAATGTTGATATTAGAAGAACTGTTATGAAATTATTGTCAAAAAGAATTGTCAACTGAAGCATTAATAGGCTAGAGGTGATATTGGAATAGATTTAAGGTACTCGATGGTAGTATATTTTTACATGATTGTATGAACAGAGACGTAGTTGCAGGAGTAAGTACGTAGTGCCGCAGCTAGTGCGAGAGGGAACATATGAAATTGTTACATGTAGAAAAGGATCTGGTAGAAATAGTAAGTAAAAATCATTGTATGTAATTTAAAAATAAGCGAAAGAATGTTAAGGTAAAATAGAGCGAATAACCGATGAGAGTATAGGGGCCTCTAGTGGGCCAATATTGTGGTGTAAATGTGTGCACGGCTTAGGGCGAAGAGCTGCGTATAGACCGCGTGGTGAAGTACGAATCGAAGTCCGAAAGAGAAGCCACCGAACGAAAAGGGCTTCCGGAAGACATGTTAAATTTTGAAGTCAAGGTGCAAACATCTCGGAGTAATTAAATAAAAACCGAAGGAAAGTAAGAAGCTCTGAAACAGAGTAAAGAATAGTGTCGGTGTAATTAAATTTGCCATTAAATGAGGTGCTATCAAACTCAAAAGAAGCGTTGTAAATAAATACTCGAAGGAAGAAGATCGCTGTGAAGCAAATTCCTAAGACAAAGGAAAAGGGGAAAATAAATAAAAGCACGAGAATCCAGAACTTAAGGCCTTAGGCCACCCTAGAATTTTCGAAAAATCCATTTCTTTCTTTGTTTTAAAGGGTCCCTTAACGTCTCAAAAATAATGTCCCAAAAGATTATGGCCGAGAAAAATACTTAAGTACTCCGTTTTCGAGCGCTAGCCAGAAGGTCGGTTAGGGGACTAGAGCAGGTATACGGCAGATGTTATTGAAAATATTTATTTCCTGAGTAGTCTGGCGAGTTTAGAATTGTGGAACGGCTGTTTCAGACAGTTCGGCACGGCCTGAGACAACTTACATCTAGATGTGCAAAACCTCACAAAAACGCGGTCCAACATAAACGAGCTAATTATTCATGATTTTCTACTACTCAAAACTTTAAACGCGCTTATCTCAAAACTACATTTTTGTAGTTGGCCGGAAACATAACTCAGATAATTTTCAACCGATTGACTTGAAATTTGGTATATATCTTCAAAAATACATTGTCTATAGAAGTACGGAGGATTTTTTTTTATATTGCATAGCTCATTTATTATTAACAATTATCTGACGATTTTTTAGGCAAATTTCTCACTTTCCAATTTAGAAGTGCGCCATTTTGTCAAAAATCAATATATCGAAAAACTCCTACGTACTTCTTTTGCTTATACTATATGTAATCGAAAAAATGCAGGCCCTAATCATGATTCATTAAATTACAGGAGTTGTTATTTCGGCCGTGGAGCATAGAAAAAAAAGACGTCGTCCCAAAAACGCTGTACCGCCATAAATAAATAAATAAATTGCCTCAAAAAAAATATTGTATGCAGTTCATGATATGTGTAATAAAGTCCCATTTCTGTAATCTCGATTTATTTCGTAATATTTCTGAAAAAAAAATCCCAAAAAAGCCTATTTTTTTCGGCCTCTAGGGTGGAAGTAAGGAAAAAAAATATTAATTTAAATCTCCCACAGTTAATTGCATCTTTGTTGAATGAAAGGGGAACCAGTTTATTCCGGGCGGTAAGGTTAAGAACAAAAACAGTTAACCGGAAAAATAACAGGAAGCTCCGCCGTAGGCGCCATTGTTGAAGGAACGAAGTCCAGGTCAACCTGTCGTAGGAGGTAGCCGCATTTACACCGTATTGAAGTCGTCACAGATTCAACCAAATCGCCGTTAATTAAGTTTCAAGGAAAATTACGTTAAGGTAGCCTATGGCTAACAGGTTTGTGAATTTACGCTTATCTATATTAAATTGTTTTAAAAGAAAATTTTGTGCTGTGTTGAATTTTAATTCAAGCCTTGTTCTTCAGTACTGAGTAGGGAAGAAGTCCCGTTATAAACCCAATCAACCCATTTAATTTCACACAGAATACGCATGAAGAATGACGAAACATTCAAGCAGAGATACTATCCTAGAAATCCAGCGATGCAAGATGTACTTAACACCGAAGTCAACGAGCTATTAAAGAACAATCAAATAGAATCATCCAGTAGTCCATATAGCTCGCCGATTGTCTTTGTGAAGAAGAAACAAGGAGGGTGGTGGCATCGACTACCGCCAGTTTAACGAACGGTCAATAAAAGATGCATACTCACTCCCACAAATTAATCATATTTTGGATAAACTGAAGGGAGCCCAATTCATCTCCACCATCCACTTAAAGCAAGGCTGCTGGCAAATACCTCTAGAGGAAGAAAGTCGACCGTATACATCATTCACTGTCCCAGGAAGAGGCCTATTTCAATGGAAGGTTATACCTTTCGGCCAGCACTCTGCTCCTGCTATATGCCAGAGAGCACTAGACCGAGTCATTGGGCCAGAAATGGAACCGTACGTTCGCAATACCTAGACGACATAATTGTAGTGACAAAAACATTTGACGACCATCTATTCAAATTAAAAGAAGTCTTCAACAGGCTTATACAAGCCAACCTAAGGGTCAACCCAGAAAAATGCTAGTTCTTGAAAACCGAAACAAAATACTTAAGGCATGCGGTAACCCGATATGGTATTCAGACGGACCCAGATAAAGTCGTAAGCATAAAAGCAATACCAGCCCCGAAGAATATTAAAGAATTAAGAAGGTTTCTAGGCATCGCTTCCTGGTATCGCAGATTCGCCCGATCATTTTTCGAACTCGTCGCACCGTTAAACAAGTCATTAGGGAAAACAAGAAATGGATATGGGATACAGAACAAGAGCAATCATTGGAGGCCATAAAACGTCAGATTACCATCGCACCAGTCCTCGTCTGTCCAGCAGAGTTACAGAGTTACAACAGTATGACTTTAGTATAAAGAACCGAAGTAAGCAAACAAAACATTGTAGCCGACGACCTCTCCCGGCAGCCACTACCAGAAGCCAGCAACGAAGTATTCCTGATTACAGTGGCCGCCAGTAGCCTTGAGAGTGCCTGGTACAAAAACAAATAAAAACCGTCCAGGAAACCCTGCCGTCTATCCTGACTATACTATTAAAGAATCCAATTATACAGACACTTCCGCGATCCTACTACTTATTCGGACAACGACACCGGCTCAGAATGGAAACTTTTCATTCCCGCATAATTAAGGCCAAGAGTACTAAGAGAGAATCATGATGACGGAGTCTCCAAAACGATCGCTAGAGTAGCGAAATATTACTATTGGCCAGAAATGTTTAGAGATGTCGCAAAACATGTGCGAAGGTGTCACTCATGTCTAAAGCACAAGCCTGTGCAACAACGGCCTGCCGGCAAGATGTATATGACGGAAGCGACCGAACCATGGGAGATCGTCAGTTCGGATTTGATTGGCCCATGACCAAGTTCAACGAAGGGCCACACCATGATACTAGTGTTACAAGACAAATTTACTAAACGGACTGAATTCATGCCTATCCGAAACGCTACCGCAAAGAGCGCGTTATCGGCCGACAAGGTTGTCCAAAGGTCTTGATCACTGACAATGGGAGCCAATATACGAGTCGCATATTCACAGAAATGCTGAACAACCTCCAAATCAAACACCGCCTGACCCCACCATACACACCACAGGCTAACCATACCGAGAGAGTCAATGGCGTAATAAAAATTATGATCTCACAATATACTGACCAAGATCAACGCAAATGAGATGCTTTCCTCGCTGAATTGATATTAGCTCTCAATACCAGTCAAAGCGAATCCATTGGCTGCACACCAGCGTTTTTCAGTTATGGCAGAGAGCTTAGACTTCCTGCATCCCTGTAGGGCGAACAGAATACCGCTGAAAAAGACAACACGGCGCCAGAACAAAATAAGGAAAAACTCCGAGCGACATTCGAACTGGTCAGAATAATATGAGCAGGGCTTTTTCAAAACATATCCACCACTGTTATATATATATATTTATATTGTTAAATATATATATATATATTCTAATTTTTCTACGTATAGTTGTCAGGGGTACTCACAGCTTTCACTTCCCGGTTTTCCGCTGCTATTCCTTGAATTGTGCTCCTATCTATTTTGCCCTGCTTTTTTTATTTCTAAGTAAAACACTGAACTTGTACGTTTCTCCTTTTTATTCACCAGCAACTAATTAAAACAAAACCTTTCCTGTTTTTTTTTTTTGAATATTTTTCATAAACACTTTCAAAAACCTTTTACAAAACCATTTTTTTCTTTTATTTAATGAAACTTTTCTACAAAAATCGTTTACCGAACCGCCGTATTATGATTTAAAAATCCAACTCAACTCTTGATCACATTCATCGTGATCAAGAGCCGTTGTTCAGGATCGAAAATGCTAAATTGCGTTTTCTTATCCTGAGAAAATTTTACTTTTTCAATTCTGGACTTGTTCAAACATGTCCAGAATTATTCGCGTTGAACGATGGCTTCAAAAATGTAATCTTACACTTTTTAAAACATCAGCCACCGTTTGAAATCGCGACGCGAAAGAAAAAAAAAATTTAGATCTGTGTGCTTGTAGCTACATATAAAATGCATAAATTGCAATTTGTGTCGTATGGAGCTCATATTGTGTGATTTGAAAGAATGGAAAAAAAAGAATAAATGCAACTACTTTTGCTACTGGGATTGCGTGGGCTTCACCGATATAAGGGCTTCACACATTTTAATCGTATCTCCATCGGTTTTTGCTAACGTCAGGGGTTTTGCCCTTTATATGGAGCGATTTCTGTGATTATCTTCACAGTCTTGCTAAAAATGGAATTCGGCGAAGTAATTGGACCACGTGCTCCCTACGTCTGCTCCAGGCCCCAGTGTGTTAGGGTCCTCGCAATTTCGGTACAGAGCGTGGCTCCTCTGTGGAGGAGATTAATCCGGCTGCTGCTGCGCAGGGATGGGCGCCCAGAAATTTGCATCTGGTCCGCTCCTGCTGAGGTTGATAGCTTTCACCGGGTGGAGCTTTGTTTATCTCCTCATAACGGGAGTTCCTGGGTGCCTTTAGGTAAGTTTATTTTGTGGTGAACAATAACTTTTCATTTGTTCTAATTACTGTTTTCTTTTTTATTTCTTTTTAGGAGCTACCCTAGTATTGTCGGGAGAGGTCGGCTGGTGTACCTGCCTGGTATGTAGGACCCACCCGAGTTACATGCTGCATGGCGATGACGTGGTAGCTGGGGCCAACAATCCGGCTGAGTTTCACTGGGATGTCCCAGGCGCAGTATCCAGCCCGGTTTCGGCTGTAGAGGACTGGGACGTGTCGCCTGCTAAGGGGGATTGTGGTCCTCCAGGTGAGGAGCTTAACACTGGCCGAGATGGCGCAGATTTTCCCGCTGGTTCTGAGGAAGACTGGGACGCTCTCCCGCCCTATGAGGGCTGAACTTGGTAATTTCTCCTTTATTTTGAATTGATCTTTTTTTTTAAATTTTTTTCTTTTTTCTTGCAGCAACCACGGACGGCCCGGATCGTTTGTCCTGACGGCTCCCCGCGGCAAAAGAGGACAACAACTTTCTTAATTAAGTTTCGTTAATAAAATTTTTTTTTGTTCGCTTTTCTAAATTTTGTTTTGCCTTAGTTTTGTTTTATAATAAAAAAAATGTAAAGTCTAGGTCTATTGTTTTTCTTTGTTGTTACCCCTATATATATTGTTTTCAGGTTGCTACTTGTGGTTCTTCGCAGGGAATTTGAGAGTATTTTTTTCTTGTGTTGTATAGCGGTTTCGGTATTGAGACTGTGGTTGGTTTTATTATATTTTTATGTATGTATATTGTTTTGAGAGAGCTGAATACTTGGTCGGTTTTTGGTGTTGATGGATTATAGTTTGCTGTTCGACTTAACTTTTGCTAGAGACTATTTGCTTACACTACGTTGCCTAAATACTTCAACGTTGTTTCCTTACGTGATTTATTTATTCTAGGTAATGCCTGGAATTCTAGCAAGTTATACTTCATTTTCCATTTATACTAAGGGTTTGGTAAAAACATGTTGACTAATTTAGGTTTTTTATTCTAATTGTTGGTTTGGTCTCTTTTTGTTTTGTTTTTGTGTTTCATCTTATTTAGTATCTTATTTATTATCTATAATTATTATTACTTGGTTATTGTCCACTTAATCTTATTAATTTTATTCTTAGGAACTACTGGTTAAATTTTTATTCTCATGTACTATCAATTTTGCATGGTCGATTTATTTCTTAATTTTTGGCAAGGTTTTCGTTGTCTTGCGGTGCGTTCTTGGTGGCTTGTTTTTTGGTTGGATCTTTGCTCTCGATTTACCAAAATTTACTTATAATTTTTGGTCGCTTTTACAGGAATGTGTAATGTTTATATATATTTGTCTAGGTATTCACTAATTCTAATGGTGTATGGTGGTATGGTATCTAGCTCTACTTACTTATTTATTTATGTATTTATGTATATCTACTTTTAAAGCATATTTTCTTTTTCCTTTATTTTTTTTTTTTGCATATCTAACGCTTTTTAATTTTTTTTCGGTTGTCTTATTTTTTGTTTCTTTATTGTATTATATTTATTTACTATTTTTCTATTTATAATGTTAGTACCTTACCTTTTCATTTTATATCTATTTAGCCTAGTTATTTATGTTATTGTATTTTAATACCTTATTTGCTAAATATTTATTTTTTGTATTGCTTAATGTTACTATTATTTTTTTTTTTGTGTAATTAACTTTTGCTTATATCTTAGTTGGTTATATAGTTGTTTTAGTTCTCTTATATTTTGTTTTTTTTCTGTGATTTTCTTAATTTCTAGAGTTTTGTTTGTATCTATCTCTTAGTATCTAGTTTTTATTTCACCTATTTGCTATCAGCCAGTGTAGTAAAAGGAGAGGGACTGTGCTTGTAACAGGAGAATGAGACGGGGCCAACCAACGAGTATATATCTTTTTGATTATACTACTTGTATACATCTCGCTCTGTGGAGACTTTGAGTACGTTTTAATTTTTCTTGTAGTGTTGCGTAAACCGGTTCCATAGGAACGTTTTCAGCTGTGGGCTGTTGTCTGCGTTTAGCAATCCATGCCATGAATGCCGGTACGATATATTTTGCTAGTGCCACCACAGATACAATTAGCAACAAGAGTCCGGTCATTGATAGGGATGTTATTGATAGTATATGAGGAATCTTGGCCTTTGGTCCAAAGTGAATGTTGTTCACTTTGGTACGGATTTCATCCAGAGCTTTTGTATCTAGGTGGATACGTTGGTTTGTATCATCTCCGAGGAGTAACGTTGGTTGTTTATCGAGGTTTTTAGGAGCGGATATCTTGGACATATATTCTGCCAATTCCTCTTGCGTTTCGTTTGTGCCTGGGAAGTTGGTTGGTTGGAAAACTTTTAGCGGATGTAGATTTTCTGCTTCGTAATACAGAGTGTGAGACCCTATCTGCAAGGAACATGGTTCGTTGATTGTCATGATTCCTTGTCCTGCGAGACGATGAGTGAGTAACTGTTGAATACAAGTTATATGTACTATAGTGGTTTCGGTTAAGGAGTACAGCCACGAATTTGGTCTATTGAGCTTAATTATTGTATCTCTTGGGGGAATTTGAGCTCTGATGCTACATTGTGGGTGTTCGCCCAGTGGGTTGAATAGGAGTTTGATAACACATTCATCTGTTTTTGTAGCTTTGGTGATTGGTGTGTTCAGCTTACCTACCCACGTATCTTCATTGATTCCCTTTGAAATTTTTTTGAAAGATCTCAGGTTTTCTGGCTTCAGCAACAGAAATTCCTGGGTCTGGATTTGACTTGCCACATGGGAAAATCCGATATCAGGTATTAATGAGTGGTCTGAATCCACCCGTATGGGAAAACATTTAATCTGTTGGATTTTCATCTTGGGAATATTAAATATGGGAAGTTTGATTCGGATAACTAATTTGTCCTGCAACAAATGTGTCTTAACATCTGCTGTTTGATACAGAACTGACAAACAGTCCTGTAGATTGGGACAAGTGGAGTGAGATTTGTGATAAATCTCTAGCAAATGATTTGGGGAAATTAAAAGTGGATGAATTTGATTATTTCTACTGGACACTATTATGTCCAGTAGAGCTTGTTGTCTAAATTCCAACTCTATCATTTGTAGTGTCAGACTAGAGACAATTTCTTGTCTTATTTGGTGGGCTGTCAACTCGTCTGTTGTGTTCCGCAGATTGTTAATCTGGTTGGTTATCTGACGCTGTCGTTCCGACAGGGAAGATAGGGGTTTCTGAATTTGTTCAAACGTGGTTTTTATTACGCTGATCTGTTGTTTTTCCAGATCAGCTAAGGTTTGAGTATTTACCTCTAATTCGCTTAGTCGGCTGTACACCTCTTGTTCGTTTCCACTATCCATGGTACCGAAAAGATAATGCATCGCATTTCCAATTCCATCGAAGATGGATCGGGGCTTGCGCGATTTGGGCACAGCTTCCCTAATAACACTGGTACGCCTATTGATATTTTCCATAGGGGCGTGTATATGTTTTGTCTGTAGCGTACAAAGGTCCTGTATAGAAGACTTATTTCCACACAAATGGTGTATGTAGTGTTCCGGTCGTTCTGCTAGTCGCGTCTGATTTTCCACCTCGGCCAGATCTAACTCAGTGATGATGCTCCAGGTGTCGTGGTAAACCGATAGGCTCCCAAGATCCTCATATAGTACTCCCCGTATTATTTAGGGGCGTTATAGAGTAAGGTTCCTCCGCGAGGGCTCCTATTATGAGCAGGAATAGTCCGTGGAAAATGATGGACTGCATTGTTATCTAGGAGAGGATAGGATAGGGTATTAAAATGGGTTTCTTGTTGATTTTGTAGCTTACATTCTATTATATATGTATCTTAGAATTACTTAGATTATATTGACACCATGTTATTCGTAGAAAGGTTTTTAGGCGGTTGTTATGTACCGTCACCTCTCGTTTACGAATTTTAATTGTGGTGTTAACTGAGCTGGGGATGCCGGTTACCGTATAGGGTCCTACCCAAATCTGGGAGAGCTTATGTTACGACTCTCGCTCTTGAGTAGAACCTTGTCTCCTCTGTGAAATGTCAGGGGACGTACAGCTTTGTCATAGTAATTTTTCGAGCGTTGTTTACTCATTAGCAGATTTTTCCTTGCCATAGCATAAGACTTCTGAAGCTTGTACCTGAGAATATGGTAGTAGCTCTCGTGATTATACACGGGTTCGGGGTCTCGCCTTAAGTTGGACGGAACGTCCGCTGTAAAGCCGTAAAGGCAGTCCATGGGAGTTAATTTTGTCACTTCGTGTACACTGTTGTTGTACATGAAAGCAGCGGTTCGCAGATAACTATCCCATGACCTGGGATTTTCGTCCACTATAATTCGCAGATATTCAATCAATGGTCTATGTGCACGTTCGAGTGCTCCATTTGATTGGGGATGATAAGCTGAAGTCTGCAGCTTATTTATACTAAGGAGTTTGCATACCTTTTTGAATAGGTCCACTCAGGAAATTACTTCCCTGATCGGTGATTATTCTTTTGGGAATGCGGTAGCGCGTGACGATTTCGTCGAAGAAATTTGCGCTACCGTTATAGCTTCCCCATTTGGTATGGCATACCAATCTACAAACTTCGTGAGGTTATCCTGAAACGTTAATATATATTTGTTTCCGGATTCAGTTTCCTCTAGTGGGCCGACTATATCTAGGTAGATTTTATCGAATGGTTGTTCCGCTATGTCTGTAATCACCATCGGCATTTTATACTGAGGTGAGGCCTTCATGGTTTGACATTTGTCACACCGCTTAATGTGCTTTTTGATGTCACTAAGCATGTGCCCTCCACCAGTACTTTCTTCGAATCCGTTTATAGGTTTTTATCACTCCCTGATGGCCGACAAAGAGAGAATCATGATGATCTTTTAAGATTAATTGAATCTCCTCTGGGCTTGTGATTACTTCAGGGGGGCGAGTTTCGTCTATAATTGGTGGATTGGTACTAGGTGTACTGTCACGGTCTGCGGTCTCTTCTGTATGATGAGTTTGTTCTTCTTGTTCTATTGGTTTGGCCTGGCTGTCTGAATTTGTTCCACTTTCCTGAATGTTTCGTGTCTGGGCTCTGGTTACTGCACTGCATTGGAGACACTCCTTTTGTTCCGATGAGTGTTTTTCCTCCTCTATATCCGAGTCCATTTGGTGGTGGACTATAGCTTCTACCGTGAAGGTTGCAGTTTCCTTGTCTTTGTTATTATCCCGTGGGATGCGGCTTAAAGCGTCGGCATTCGTGTTGTACCCTCCGGGCTTATACTCAATTTTATAATTGAACTCGGAAAGTTTATGGTGAAATCTCACCAGACGGGATGTGGGGTCCTTAACATTGAAGACTCCCTTGAGTGGTTTGTGATCTGTATAGACCGTGAACTCTCGGCCTTGCAGATAACACCTGAAATTTTTAGTCGCCCAAACTATAGCCAGTAACTCTTTCTCAATGGTGGAATAGTTACGTTCGGCTATGTTCAGGGTACGGCTGCGTAGGCAATTGGCTGGTCACTTCCTACCTCTCCTTGAGATAGGACTGCTCCAAGAGCCTCGCTGCTGGCGTCTGTGGTAAGGTTAAAGGGTTTTGAAAAATCGGGATATATTAAGAGTGGAGGGGAAATTAAAGCGTTCTTAATGCTATGAAATGCCTCTTGGCATTTCTCAGTCCACTTAAACTTTACATCCTTTCGGAGTAAGTTTGTTAGTGGACGTACTGTTTTCGAAAAATCGGGTATGAATTTTCTGTAGTAATTGGCAAGTCCCAAAAATGATTGCACTTGCCTTACTGTCTTAGGGATGGGGAAAGTTTGGACGCATGCCGTTTTGCTAGGGTCAGGTAGTGCTCCTTGCTTAGAACATTTGTGTCCCAAATACACTACCTCGCGTCTGAGAAATTGACATTTCTCAGGTTGAAGTTTCAGGTTATTTTCTCTTAACCTGTCAAAGACTTTTCGACGCTTTTCGTTGTGGTCTGCCAGACTTTTTCCATAGATGACGATGTCATCTAAGTAGACGAAACATTCTAGGCCTTGTAGGCCAGTTAATATGAAATTCATTAAACGCTGAATGTGGCCGGGGCTCCTTTGAGCCCGAATGGCATGCGTTTGAATTCATAATGCCCGTAGTTGGTACTAAAAGCCGTTTTTGCTCGATCTTTCGATCGAACGAGTACCTGATGATAGCCATTGGCTAGATCTAGGGTTGTGAAGTATCTTGAATGGCACAGTTGATTGAGGATATCCTCAATCCATGGTAGCGGGAAGGCGTCGCCAATGGTTTTTTCGTTCAACTTACGGAAATCAACCACGACGCGCCACCTTTTCTCACCATCTGGTCCCGCTTTTTTGTGGGACGACTAGCAGTGGCGAGTTCCATGGGCTTTTGCTGGACTGGACAATGTCGTTGTCCAACATTTCTCTGAGTTGCTCGTTTATGACATTTCGCTGTGTCTCTGGTAACCGGTACATCTTTTGGTTAATAGGTGCTTGGTCTTACACCAGAGGGATGTCGTGGGTGATGGCGTTGGTATGTGTAAGCCTGTCACCTTTTAAAAAGAATATATCATCATATTCGTAACAGAGATTTGTTATTGAGGCTTTTTCCTCAGAATTTAAAGTTTCATCCAGACTGAATTCTTGCTCTAGTCTGGTGAGGTGGGGATGAATACTGGTGTCTTCTTGTTCGACATCGTTTGGGAACAGATATCGTATATGTTGTAGGGTGGCCTTCTGATCGGCGCTTATTGCCCTGTTTGTATTGTTCTTAAATCTAAACCTATTGTTATTATCTATATTCATTTTACCTCTTAGCCTATTTCTTTTATTTATGAGTGGCGTTGGGCCAGGTGGATCTGCGGGAGTTGCTAACGGCAGACCTTTTGTATGCTGGCCAGCGCTTGACGTTGGGGTTTTCATGAGGGACCCGCAAGCGTCTTGGAGCAGTTTCTTATGACTGCTTAGTTGACTGGGGCTCTTATGCCTTATTTTCTTAATCTTAGATCTAATTATATTTTGAAGCTCACCATTGCCGTCATTTCGACTCATGGGATTCAAAGGATGGGCTGTTGTAATATTTTTGTCTGGTTCTCGTTTGATGGGGACGACAATGTCAATGTAGTCTTTAATGGGAACCAGATTTAGGTTCACACTGCTTAGAACTACTTGTGAACTGCATGTGTTGAGGATTCCTATAGGGACTGCCTTTAACCCAGCTGAGAGTAAGCTGTTTGCTAAGAAGACTCCGTTGTCTATTTCTTTCGAAAGACTGAGAATTTCATCCTGCAACTGCAGCGGAACTTTGACTACGATCTGAGACCTTGCTGGTATGCACACAGGTTCATTTAAATTCACCTGATCCTGTCCAGTCTTACGGGCCGGATCTTCGGTAATCAAGTCACCCTTATCGCGTTCTTGTAAGTCACAGCCGACTTTTTCTGACTGAGAAGCTTTGAGAACACTTCGGGTAGAAGGTGTATCCCCGTCGCGTTTAATATCTTCTACCAGCGTCTCTTTGTTGACTGTGTTTTGTGAACATGGGTTGTCCGATGCGGTTTCTAATGGAACAGCAAACTCTTCTGGATTGGTTTCCGTGCGAGGAAATCGCAGAACCTTGTTGGGTCCTTCAACATTACAGTTTTTGGCTAGGAAATCATTTCCTAGCAAGCCGTCGTCGGAAATACCTGGGATGTTTTTTACCACCTGAAAATTGCAAGGTAAGTTACTTTTTAGCATGAAGTTTCCTTGGCAACTTCCTAAGGTTTTTCCGGTGCCAAAGGGGCTTTGAAGCGTTAGTTTTTTGTTGGGGTTTATCAACTCGCGAGATTTGAGAGCTTCTTTCTTAGTTATACTGATCTCAGCGCCGGTGTCCACTATTAGCTGGGCCTGACCATTTAGACCTATGTCTAGAGGAAGTCTGGCGGTGGGCACACTGAAGTCGGGAGGGTGAGAAGACTCTTTTTTATTGCTGGTAGGGTTTATAGTCGAGCCGGGGAGTTTTGGGTCTACTCTTTGTCGTTTCCCTGTTTTTTATCCTCCCATTTTTGCTTTTGTCGACATTCGTCGATCTTGTGTCCACGGCGCCCACAAAAATCATATTTTTGTCTTATATTAAAGACTCTGGGGCCTTTTATATTGCTTGGGTCTGACTGTGGTGGATTGCTAGGCGATCCTCGTGTGAAACGATTTGCAGACTGTGTTTGGTTGTTTCGACAGTCGCGAATATCATGCCCGTAACTTCTACAGTTAGTGCAGAAGGGGGTGTTTTTGCGTTTTAGACACTCTGTGTAGGTGTGTCCCCGCTTCTGGCAGAAATTGCAAGTGATGTTTTGTACCAGATTCTGTGAATCCGGTTGTCTGGAATCCCTTCGTGGAAATGGCGGGCGTAATGGTTGAGCATGTACGTATGGGGGATTAAACTGTCTGGGCTCTTGTGCTCGTGGTGATGCATACATGGGTGGCTGTGGTGCTTGATTGTAAGGAGTTCGGCTAAGAGCTCGAACTCGAAGACTTGGGTCTATTGGTGCCATTGGATATGGCTGCTGCGTTAGCGGCGTTTGGACGAAAACTGTGCCTGCTTGTAACTTTTCCATGTCTAAAGCCTTTTGTATCAGCTGCTCTAGATCATTTTCTACCAGAGTGAGGAGGTACTGGCATAGGTGGGGATTGTTCACTCCACTTTTGAGGGCATTCTTGGCGAAGTCCGCCAACTGTGTCTTCACAGCTGGGGCTGCCGTTGCTCCGTACTTCAGTACCGCTGCCTCGTTGCAAAGCATCAGCAACTGCTTCACTCTTGTTGTGAAGGCAGTGAGAGTTTCCAACGGGTTTTGCCTCATTGTGATCAATTTGTTGACCAACTCTTGGTACGATTCTCGTGGTAAATAGGTTCTGTTCAGACGTTCCTCCACCTCATTAAAAGTAGTTGGAACGTTCGAAGCAAACAGCTGATAAGCATCGCCACGAAGTCTTGTGGGCAAGATATGTAGGAAGGCTGGTTTTTCTTCCTCACTTAAACAGTGTAGGGCCTGTTTGCAACAGCCAATAAATGTTTGTAGCTCACGACCTAGCTGTGGGGTATTTTCACCCGAAAACCGAGGAACTCGTTGTGCCGTGAGCTTGGCCACCTTTGCATAATCTACCATTGTGATTATCTTTTTATTTAAATTTTTGTAGGGTAGTCTACTGGTGCTTTGACGAGTTTCAGGGCTGGTTTCTGGACTAGAATCCGTGAAGGATACTTCTAGCCAGCCACTAAGGAGATTTTCGGCGGTTGTTTGGTCACCACTAATATCACTGACACTAGTATCACTATCAGCACTTACAACTACACTGGCTGTGGTCTTGTCTATACCTAAAGAACGTGAAAGCCCGGCGAATTCGATAAGCTCCTGTTTGAATCGCTCTGTTTCTTTTTTAAATTTTTCGATCTGTGTCAGCCTCTGCTCTCTGCCTTGACTTAATCTGTGGTCAAGGGCGTCGCAGTGCGTGACCGTGAGCTTATCGGATTCGCGTGCCTTCTCTAATAACTTATCTAAAAATTTATCTAGACTTACTTTAGATACAACTGTGGGCCCTGTTAAAACGGTGCCGCTTCGAAGGCAAACTCCTGATGCTTCTTGCTGTGCTGGGTCGTCTTCTTGGGCGTTTTCTGCACCTTCCCGGAGGTGTTGGAGATTTTCACCTGGGGATTTCTCCGCGTCGGATGAAGGTATGCAGTCTAATCTCGTGCCTGTCTCAGGTGCCGGTGTCGAGTTTTCTCCTGACATATGCGTCCCGCGTTGTCCAAAAGGGGGGCTTCCAGCCTTCTTAGAGTATTCCCTTCTGGAATGCTTTTTGCTACTAGGGGGGCTCCTGCCGTCTTAATTCCCTTGGCTGAGATTGAAAGGGGGGCTTTTGCCGACTTCGAGATCCCTTTCAATCCTGGAACGAAGTCACAATTTCCTGTGCTTCTTTTTGCTGCTGGGGGGGGGGGGGGGGGCTAGGCCTACTTACTTCCCCTGGATATGGTTGAAAGGGGGGCTTAAAGCCTTCTTCGAAATCCCCTTCAACCCAGGAACGATGATATCTTCCTTCTGGAGTTGGATTTCCGTGGTCGGTTGGTCCTTGTGTGGATGCGTAGATATCGGTTGTCTTTCTTCCTTACGATGCTGCTACCGAGCTTATGGTAAAGTCCCTTGTTGGTGTTTCTTTTTCCACTCACTGGGGTGAACGCTTGCTCGCCTGGAGCAGAGGCGCCTATAGATGAGATCTACCCCGTGCGTTGGGGGTGACGTGGCCGTATAGTGTGGCTAGTGTCACAGGTTCCCCGTAGATTCGTGTAGGACCAAGGCCTTTCAAGCGTTTACGATCGTTCAACTTGACCAAGCTTCCTAGATCCTACCGGCTGCGCCAATTTTGTTGTATACCAGTATGTATGTCGATATATATATTTATTTTTTCCAAGAACGGGTACTCACTGTCACTTGGTTTTCCTTTTTATGTAATCCATGGGTTGGTTCAATGACACACAGTTTCTTTCTTTGGTTTGCACCTTTTTTGTATTTCACAACACTTTTTTCTTTTGACAACTTTTCTTCGATTACAACATATATATATTTTTTTATAACTACTTTTCCTTATTTACAACTTTTCTTTTATTAGAACTCTTCCTTAATTACAAACGACCGAAACCGCGCCACCACCAAGTTTTTCTTTTTTTTTATATCGAACGCAAAAAACAACCGAACTCTGACTACTTTAAAAAAAAAACTCCAGTAAAAAAATCAAGACTCTTTTCGTAATTTTTTGCCGAACCGCCGTATTCTAATTTAAAAATCCAACTCAACTCTTGATCACATTCATCGTGATCAAGAGCCGTTGTTCAGGATCGAAAATGCTAAATTGCATTTTCTAATTCTGAGAAAATTTTACTTTTTCAATTCTGGACTTGTTCAAACATGTCCAAAATTATTCGCGTTGAACGATGGCTTCAAAAATGTAATCTTACACTTTTTAAAACAGCAGCCACCGTTTGAAATCGCGACGCGCATATACATACAATGCATTTTTGCGGCGCGCGTTTCTTATCGCGAAAGCTTTTTTCGTAATATGTATGTACGTATGTACATACATATTGTATTTTTCGTACTGAAGGTACGATTTGCTTTTTGATTTCTTTTTTAATTAAATTGTTGAAATGACAAATTTTGCTGAAGGCAAAATTTGTCGTGGAAATTTTTAAGTAAAACGACTTGGGGTGTAAAATGAAACTTTTGTTTTTCCCAAGTCGTTTTATGGGAATAAAATGAATGGTATGTGAGGAAAATTGCTGATGCAATTTTCTTCACCCATTTAAGAGATAAGCTAACCATGTTTTAAGCATGATTAGCTTATGTGAAAAATTAATTGAATATTATTTTTATGGTTTGCCCTTTTTCAGGTTTATATGAAAATATTAATTATTTGAGGTATATAACACTGCGGCAATTTGTCGTGTCCCTAAATAAAAACTCGCGTATTCACATATAAAACTTTATTTAACGAGACTAATCAGAATACAATTCGAGCCTGATCACTAACAACTTATAACTCGTAGTCGCTAAAACACAACTGAGCAGCCTGATCCATTCGCAAAGTCGGGTCATCTGTTAGAATCTTTACAGGCGGAAGCGACTCTGACCTAGTGACCAGTGCAATACCTTGCAATTAATCGCAAAGCATTACATCAGTCACTGCCGTCAGCTGGAGACCCCAATACTGTTAGTAAACAAACAGTAAGCCCAGGTGAGCATTACTTAACCATGACTTAATGTTTAATTATAACAGCAGTGGATGCGACAGTTTTTTAACAAACAATTCGCAAGCGCCAAGCATTTAACTGTGCGAAGTAAAAATGCTTAGATATTGCAAACTGCTCAATTAGTCGTACACCTGCTGCTAGATAAAGTCATGATGTCACAACCGCACCGAATTGAATATTGGGCCACGACACTATCATCATCTGTTTAATTTATGATAGAAAACAACCTGTATATTTTGCATGCCTCTGTGCCAGTCTTCTATGACATTTTAGCTCAACCAGAAGGAATGTTTGTTGCCTAAATTTGTCGAGTTTTCATAGTTATCATAATCTATGAAAGCTTGCTTCATGGAATAACATTTAAGGATAGAATTGGTCTAAGCACTGCACCCTGAGGCTGTGGCGTAGTCAAGGGGTGGGTCCACGGGTCTGGACCCCCCCCCCCCTTGAAACCAATGGCAATTGAAGGATTTACCGTTAATTTCCACTTCAATTCTGAACAATTTGTTGTTGTTTATTACATAAGTTAATATGTTATTGCATTAATTATTTCAGCGTAACAAATTTAAAGTTAATATGCAATAAAATATTTTTTCCTACCCCACTAAATATCCTCTTAAATTGTTTTCCTGGGCATTCCTTAGTTGGTCACACTATTCGCATTTATTGTGTGGAATTAAGTTTTAGAAATCTTATATAGTGCTAGCGTGCAATGCACTTTTCACTTGCATAAATTTGCGAATTTGTATGTTTGTGTTGTGTCGGCTTATATCTCTCGCTGTAATCATCTTTGTTCAGGCAGCAGGCACATACATACCTACATACGACAACGCATATGATTTCATTCAATAATTTCAATTTCAATTTTCTCATTTATTTAGTCGCACTACAATTTGTTCAATTTCGTATTCGAAATTGTGTTTAGAGTAGGCCATGTTTTTGCAATTGTTTTATAAAATCTTTATAATGTCAGTCTGACTGAGAATTTCGTAAGAATTGTGCAAGAATTTTAAAAAGACAAAATTTCTACGTTATAAAATTAGTTATTAAAGCTAAGAATTTTATATTAAAAAGTTGTTTAAGAAGTGAAAAAACCGTGAATTTTGAAGTAAAATAAAAATTATTGTTATTCGTAAAAGAAAGTGTTATTAAAGTTTTCACCGAAGGGAAAACTGAATTATCTGCAAAGGTGGTACACTTTTGGATCCATATAATAGATTCATACTAAAACGGTGATAGTTCTAACTTACTTATCCTATCATATAGAAACAATTAAACAGTTTTCTAAAAGTGAACGTTATATATTACAAAAAGTGATGGCCCAAAAACGTGTAGCAAAACAACAATTTTAAACTTTTTTGCAAAGAAAACTAAAGACAGTGAGCTAGAAACTGTTACAAATAGGATTGATACAGCTGTACAGTCTGATCCTGGTCCATCTCAGCTTCCTTCTGAAGCGTCAACGTCAGTAACTACAGATTCTGCTAGTGCAAGTGTGAATTACTCGGAAAATCTCACCATACATTTTCCGATCAAAACTGATATATCGGGGTATATTGAACATGTTAGTATAATGACTAATGAAAATAAGCTGATGGCATTAAAAAATGTAAAAACACCAGATATACAATTTAAATTTCCTAGCCAGTTGCAGAAAGGAAAAAATCTTATTTTTCAACACAACTGGTTTTTGAGATGGAATTGGCTAGCGTATTCCAAAGTCGAAGATGGAGCATTTTGTAAATTTTGCTTACTTTTTTCTAAATCAGTAGGAGGGTGTGGTAATCAACCCTTGCTCTCTTGTAATGGTTAAATATAATGACTGGAAACATGCAACTGAACGATTTATAGAACATGAAAAATGTTTGTATCATAAGAAAAGTGTTGAAGACGCCAAAACTATGAGTGCAATATCAGAAGGAAAGCAGACTTCTGTAGAACAGTTAATCAGCACAGACTTAAAAAGAAAAGTACAAGATAACAGAAAGATGGTTTCGGCAATTGTTTCAGCTATAATGTTCTGTGGTCGGCAAGGCATTGCACTTAGGGGACATCGAGATTTTGGCCTAATAAAGAAAGTGGAAATTGAGCCGGCTGAAAATGATGGAAATCTTCGTGCTCTATTAAGAAACAACGCCAGATATGATGGGGAGCTGAAGCGCTTATTAGAATCTTGTCCAAGGAATGCAAGTTACATAAGCCCCGAATTTCAAAACGAGGTAATTCAAACTATTGGACGTACAATTAAGGAAAAATTGATAGCGGAGATCAATGATTCTTACTGTTTTTCACTAATGGCGGATGAAACAGCAGATATTTCCGGTACGGAACAAATGTCGTTGTGTATTCGTTTTATAAAATTTGAAGACAAAGAGCCAACACTTTGTGAGTATTTTCTTGGTTATATTCCTCTTTCTAATACAACCGCGGACGGTATCTCTGAAGCAATACTGAAAGAAATAGAGACAATAGGCTTGAGTGTCAGCAAAATCCGAGGACAAGGTTACGATGGAGCCGCTGTAATGAGCGGTCAGTTCAATGGCGTTCAAGCCAAAATCAGAGAAATTGCTCCAACTGCTCTTTACGTCCATTGTTCAAGTCACAGCTTCAATTGGCTGTATCAAACTCTTGCAAAGTTGAGTATATACGAAACTGTATGAATACTTTAGGGGAAATTTACAACTTTTTCAATACTTCTAAAAAGCAAGTACTTTTGAAAGATTGTGTGTTACGTATTATTCCAGAAGTGAGAAAGGAAAAATTGAAGAACAACTGCCCCACACGATGGATTGAAAGACATGATGCTGTAACATGTTTCCTTGAATTGGAACCAGCAGTTATTGACGCTTTAGAGCATATATCGTCATGGCAGAATCCAGTGGCTTCATCGAAAACATACACAATTTTGAACATAATTAATCAAGCGGACTTCTGTATATCTCTCCTTTGCTTGCATAAAATTTTTAGTTTTAGTATTGGCCTTTGTCGTTTCCTACAAACTAAAACAATAGATTTGAGCAAAGCTGTTAATGTTGCTGAAGATCTCCTGCTCGAAATAAGAGCAATAAGAGAAAATAGCGACGTGGAATTCAATACCATATATAAAAATGTTTTAGAAAAAGCAAATGAACGTGATTTTGAAATCAAAATTCCTAGATTAGTAAGCCGGCAGACTCATAGAAATATTGTTCCTGTTGCATCGGCGGAAGACTAATTTCGCATTACAATTTTTATACCATTTCATGATGAATTCTGCGCTAATTTGGAATCTAGATTTGGGACACATAAAAATATTCTTAAAGGTTTTAAATACTTGCTTCCCTTACATAATTGGAATGCTGAAATAAACAACATTGCGGGAGAAGTAAAGCATCTATGTGAATTTTACACGGGGGACATTGAAGCATCCCAAGAAGAAATGATTCTTGAGGTGAAGTTATGGCAGCGAAAATTTCTTCGAATGGACAAGTTACCTACTACTGCGATTGAGGCTCTTTCTGCTTGTGATAAAAATTTGTATCCAAACATCTTCAAGCTTCTATGTATATTGGTTACTTTACCAGTGACGACATGCGAAGCCGAGCGGTCGTTTTCCACAATGCGAAGGCTAAAATCTTATCTTAGAAATTCAACTGCGCAACTGAGATTAAATGGGTGAGCACTCATGAATATTTATAGGGAGATCATGCCAGAAGTCCATGAAGTTATTACAGAGCTTGCTAAAAAACCTCGTAAATTGGAACTCCGCATATAAGCCAAATTTCAGGTATAGCTCGTAAATTTTTAATATACTTACATATAATTAAAGATATTGTTCATTTGCAGATCTCTTTTCCTATTTTCGTCAAATGAATAGTGATAGATAGATAAAATGACATTGTGACATTGAATAAATAAATATGAAAATTTCGACAAAGTGTTGTTTGTGACTGAATTTTTCACTCGGACCCCTCCCTTGAACAATTCCTGGCTACTCCACTGCCCTGAGGGACACTAAAATAATATCGGTGAGTCTCACTGAGGGTATAATATATTTTTATCAGTTGCGTCTCCTCTAAAATAATTATAACTTTAATAAAAAAATAATTTTTTGTGTAAAATGAAGTGTGATAAAAAATACGCGGAATCTATTAATTTTGCAGGTTGTATAAGCTTAAATTTCCACAATATGTTGTGGTTGTTGTGTTGTAGTATTTGTGCCTGACATACATTGATACTGATATACATATTGGATGCTTACCTTATTGATGACTGTTGAGAAGGTTATACGCGTTTGGTTTACTCTGTGGAAAAAATGGAACCAAGAATTTCCGTTTAAATTTTGCTTTAAGAATATATTGGATATGTTCAGTGTTGCTCTTGGCTAAACTTTTATGAATAAAGTAAGCATTTTCAAGTGAAATAGACGTACCCAAGAGCGTCGTGACGAAGTTGAAGATGACAATATGATAACAAGATTTAAAAAAGTGAAGAATATGATTATGGAAAATAGCGGAATGGATATTTCTCAGGAATTGCTGAATAAAGTCAATGACAATCCAAAACTGCTCCAGCAAGCAATAACTGGTGGTGAAATGCAGGTGAATGGATATGACGTCGAAACTATGACCCAATCGTTCCAATGGGAGATTCCTGAATATCCAAGGTCGAAAAAAGCACGCAGAGTTCATTCGAATGTGAAGGTTTCGCTCACTCTTTTCTCCGATTTCAACGGCATAGTGTACTATGAGCTCTTGTCAGCAGGTCATAAGGTCAATAAAGACTGCTACCTGGAAGTTCGCGTTAACCAATCCGAAGAAAACGCTTACCACCTTGCTTTACTAAGCTGTTGCTACCGCTAATCGATAAAGCTATACTTAATACTGTAAACTCGTGTTTGATGTTATCTGCTTTTCTTAAGACTTGGAAAGCAGCACAGGTTTTATAAAAAAAAAAAAATTACCAGCTCATTCCCGACCAATAAATATTTTGTGTTTTTTATCGAAAGTTTTGGAGAAACTAAGTCATAAATAAACGAGTTCTTAATATGTGGAAAGCAAATATTACATACGCGCTGGCAATCAGGTTTTCGTTCTTCTTTCTTCTGTGCAACAGCAATATTAAATGTCTCAACATTTAACAAAAATAAATTTAGCGCCTCCGTTCTGCTTGATTTCTCAGAGGCCTTCGATAGTGGTGATCATTGTTTATTACGTCAGAAGCTCTCCAACAGCTTTGGTTTCAGTTTTTCCGTCACGTCAATGGTTAGAGAGTTTTTATCTGATCAACAGCGAGTTAAGATAGGTCAAGCTCTTTCTCCTTCGTTACCCATTCTCTATGTGTTCCTCAGGCATCAATACTGGACCTTTTATTATTTGGCCTGGTTATAAATGATTTCCCACAAGTGAAAGAAGATGCTAAAGTATATGTGTACGCTGACGATATGCAGGTATATTTTAGTAGGCCTACGGGACTTCTTACGGACTGTATTGCATGAATGAATTGTGAGTTAGATAGAATAAATGATTGGTCTTTACTAAATGGGTTAGAGTTTAACCCTGCTAAATCAAAGTGAATTGTCCTTTCCGCCACATCTCAGTATAATATTGATGTCCCGTCAATAATCTTAAGCAGCCAGTACATGATAGGATTGGTATGCCTGTGGTTATTTTAAACATTAATACATGTACATTACTTTTGCTAGCGCCTTTTTCCCAAAATTAGATAGCGCATGTGCACGATAAAATTTGATTAATTTAAAAGTAATACAACGAGCCTATTCCTAATGGATTTTTCAAATAATTTAGAAATCGTTGATATTACCGAAATTATTATTATCCTCATTTAAGCTTTTCTACAAAAATTCTTCTCTGAAAGCTTTTTTATTATTTGAACTGAAAGACCACGAATTAGGATATGCATAATAATAACAAAAGAAAATTGCTGCACACTATTACTACAGTAATTACATTCTATTCTAGAATCACTATTTAATTAGAAATTGTCCTTTCAATTATTATTTCTCCTTAAGAACACACACAAATAATATTATACAAGATGTAATCCATACATATCCTTTTCCTTCAAGATCCTCCATATACGAGTACATTCCTAAATGTGTGTCAGTCAGGTGAAGGACATGACTTGCGTTCAAATCATCATAATAGTTGCGAGAAATTCTTCATCCATCTATCCTTCACCGTGATATTGTAAGAAATGATGTGGTAAAGAATTATATGAGAGCGCTCAAGTTTTATAACTATGCACTTTTCGAATAGGTGTAATGCTTGAAATTATCTTCACGATCCGCTTAAAGTACAGTTAGGTGGAATTTCACAAGAATGACTTATGACAAAAATACCAATCTCACTAAATATTTCCACACTATACTCTCGGTAGGTACTAACCAGTGTATACCTGAATAGGGAATATATAAATGTACATACATAACATATGTACTTCTATTTATATATATGGTAGGTAAGTACTATTGTGGTATCTTCTGTCCTTCAAGTGAACTTCAACTTCATGATAAATGACAATCCTTTATGACTGACATAAATTCTTAAGACCATTTGCAGGTTATGTTTATAAGTAAAGCTCATCCAGAGGATTATTAGAAGGAGTCATTTCGGTTTTTACTTCTTATTGTTATGTTGTTTGTTGAAATAAATTTCAAATTCAAGTGCCTAGGCGACGACAGTACTTTCAATCTGATTTTAGATCTGGGCATAGTGGCATACTGGCCTACACTAAAAGGTACCGAAGATGTTTGCATGTCAATTAATAATTTAAGAGGTGGCATACTATAGTACTGTTCGACTTCTCAATAGGTTTTGACGAGGTTGATCATATTTGTTAATAAGTAACCTGAAAAATAATTTTGGACTTTCTAGCCCCCTGTGTAAATGTGTTGCATTTCAACTTTCCGATTTAATGGAAATTGTGATATGCAACGATTTGTTTCCAGCTTTTGGTTAATAAATAGTGGCTTCCCACGAGGTTCAGTCTTGGGTTCATTACTTTTCTTGATTTTCATCAATAATTTGTGCGGAATCTTTGCCGATGATTAAAGTTTTGTAATTCCATGCCGATAGGGCTTATTGTGGACAGGATTAGTAAATGCTGACCTTCTAACAGTTTCTGCATAGTCCAGGAGTAGTAAATTAATATTAATCGAGCCAAAAGTAATTTAATTGTTATATATTTTTCTTGAGCATATAAAATTTTCCTCAAATTATACTCGACGAATATCTCCATTGATTACCGTGATTTTATTAAGAATTTTTGCAGTTATTTTAAATAAAAGTCTTGACACGTTAAGGGCACTGTAAGGAAAATTTATAGCACTCTGCCCTTGCTCCTTTTTTCTTTTATCTACACAACACTTTAAACCAAAGTTAGTCTGGGCACTTATTCTTATTATAATAACGTATCAGTGCCAAGTTTATGCTAATAAGTGGGATTCTGCGCATTTTTACGTAAATCGACTTCGTAGATACGACTTTGTGCATAAATACAAGACGATTCTTTTTGCCTTACATAAGTAAAGCTTTAAATAAATCGATTTGATTTGAATTGAATCATTACGTAGCATCACTTGCTGTAACTTTTTAAGACCTTAAGTTGATTCAGGTCAATTTGTGTGTGTGTGGGGGGGGGGGGGGAGACAACAAAATTGTCATAAAAAAAATCCTATACGGGCTATGGTTGTTGCCACATTAGCGATTCTACGTTTTTTTACGGTGGAATCAATACTACGAATAATTGAAGGCCTCCTTACTCGAAAAGTAACGGAGATAACCGGATATTTGGCTCGTTACAACCGCCTGAATATAGGCATCCAAATGCAAAAAACAGATCCCGGTTAGGTGGCCTAGTTTCGGAGAAAAACGGTTCTTTTTCGAAACTTGACTTGACTTTACGTCTTTTCAGGTGCAATCAATATTACTAATAATTCAAGGAGACATTACTCGGAATCTGTCAGGGATTTTTATTGACCTGAGCAAGTCATTTTTACGAACGGTATATATTTGCCTCAAATGGAGCCTATTCCACTGAACAAAACAAAGTAAAATGTTTGCAAATCGAAGAGGATTCTCCTCACAAACGTGTAGTGGTATATTTCAAACAAGGAGTGTTAGATTTCATGCTAAATATAGGACCACTAACCATAAATTATAGATAAAACTTGTTTTTTTTCAGAATTTGCAAAACTTAATAAAGAGGAAGCAAGAAATTTATATATGTAAACACAGGAAACATGTATAAGAATGATTGGTTCTTTCACCCTTAAAACGGTTTCACTGTAAAGACAGTATCCGAGCAGTCAACAAATTTACTCGTGAAGCCTAGTCTTAACAAGGTTGAAGGAAATGAATCACTTGCTTCAGGCGTTGAGGCAGGCGTTGAAGCTTAGGGAGCAGTTGAAAAAAAAATTTTAATGTGGGTGAAAAAAAAAATATTAACAATATAAGCATTTCATAAATTATTATTTAGTTGTCGTGTCCCAAAAGCAATCCACTAAATAAAACCAATTATTACCAGGGAAAACAAATACGAATCTTTATTCACTATTAATAAACTGACCTATCTCACAATAGTTGTACATACATAGCGCTAAGCGCTCATCGCAGCCAGCTGTTGGGCTAATCAGCAAAATAACCGACAGATGCAGAATAATACCATGCGAGGTTATTGTTTAGCAATTGCTGTATTTCGCTAGAATGCGCCCTTGGTTGCTGGAAGAAGAATCTTCCTTATATTGGGCCATAACATCCTTCCTCCTTGGAAAAACTAGTTTCCGCAGGAAACTAGATCTGGAGAGTGCAACAATCTTAAAATTGAAAATATTTTGGTTCGCGTTCAGTTCAGATTCTTTCCCATACTTACTAATTAAATTCTCTTATTTTTCTTCGCTTTACATTTTTTCTTTTCTTTCTAACATTTGATATTTTCTATTAGCATTATCTTTGCTTAATTCCATTCGCATATATATATTTTTTCTCGATAATTCATTTCTTACATTTCATTTGACATCTTTACTTTTTCATTTTTCATTTGACATCTTTACTTTTTCATTTCTAAAGTTTCCATTTTTACATCTTTTCTTTTTCATTTTAATTTCTCTATTTTCTTCTCATATATACTTTGTTAAAATGTCATGACTAATTAATTCACATGGACCTTAATATATAATCTTACTTATTTCTTATCTAATGTTTAATTTCTTTCTTTTTTTATTGAATTAATAATTAATATTTTTATAATTACATCTTCACGTTTTTATACATTTTTCTGAAAAATTTTCTTTATTTTTTTTTTAATATTTTACTATTGTGCGGGTCTTACAAACATACTACGCTTATATTATATATAGAGTTACATACATTAGTTACGAATATACCAATTCCTAAGGTTGCTGTACACTTACACAAGTCACATTATTTTTACATCTACAGTAGCTATTCTAAGTGAACTAACTGCTTCCCAACGGCGGTTGGTAGGTGAGTTGTAGGCAAGTTGGCTGTTGTGGGGATGACCAGTTCAATGTCGTTGTCAATTTCTTTATCCTCTTGCTCGAGCTGCACCATTTTCGACTTTCTGGTTGATATCAGTATCGTAGGTTAAGTCGACAGCCTTCTAGCGCTTATTCGATTTTGGTTCTTTTTCCACCGTCTCAAGTGCATGAAGACTTTTATGATAAGTGTCAAACTAATTATACCCAAACCTCCTGTGATGGATGTGGCCACTATATGAATATGGTGAGGCCGGATTTGATGTCTGCTGCTCTCTTCTTCCTCGATATCACTCTGAACTCTCTTAATGTTGACTTCTTGTGCTTTCCATGCCTGATTAAAATTATGCGCCGCCAATAAACGTATCTCAACGTATCTTTTTTTCGTTGATCCTGCTTGAGATGTTATGCTGTCCCAAGCTGGTAACTCCGACCGTACTGGTTGCCAGAGAACTTGATTACTGCGAGATTCATCTTCAGAGGTTATCTGCAAGTCTCCCAATTGCAAATGACAGTGTTCTCCGATCGTCAGTACACCCGTTGACGTAAGTTCTCCTATCGCGGTTGGCGAGTTCCGGCAGTTCACTTCTAATTTTGCTTTGCCGGACATCACAAAAGCCAATGATTTCTTGTCACCATTTTGACTAAGCTGTTCTATTTGGCCACGACCTTCTCTTTGCATGCTCCGGCGTTGACGCTGAAGCTGCGAAATAAGTTGAGGACGCAGTTATCACCAATAGCTGTGATGACGGGACCTAGCTGAGGGCACAGAATCCGTTTATGATCTGCTAAACTTATAAGCTGCTGACATTCATGATATTGCTGGTAGTTTAGCAAAGTACACTGCCGGTCGTGGTTGTTTGCTGCAAAGAATTCGGCGTCCAGATCATATATACTGTAGCCCTTCTGGTTAATTGCTGTCGGAATTGTATAGACTTTGTACAGGTCGAATAAAACTCTTTGTGGTTGGGGGATTTCTACCCTGACCAAGATCTGCCTGAATAGCTTGTACCTTTGTAATCTGGATCAATAACTTGAAATCTTGGAATTTTTCGTCTAAGTCAAATTCTCTAGTAACGTTTGCCATTATCTCAGACATTTCTCGAGAGTGTATTATAGCCGGGTGTAATTTTCCTGCATTCAACGACACCACGATATTGGACAGTGTCTCCTGTATATCGCTAATTTCTTGCAACTGAATTGTCATTAGCGTAATAATTTCATTGATTTCCATTCTTTGCTGCAAATTTAACTCATCGCTCTTATTTTGCTGAGCAGCGATGATGAATGAAATTTTACTCCAGAGCTCCTCACGTTCTGCATCAGCCTGCCCTCGTGATGCATTAAATACGTCGAATGTTGATTTGATTAAAGTCATCTGCGCCTTCAGAAGGTGAAAGGTCCGATTCTCCCTCCCATCAAGATCTTCAAGTCTGCTATTAATGTCATCCGAGTCGGCCTGATCCATTGTTCCAAAAAGTGTCTTAAAAAGGGACGCGACTCCATGCATATGATGGCAAAGCTCATCATTCTGTCGTTCAATTCTGGACACACAGATTCTTATTTCCTTAGTTGCCACTTCGCATCTGGTACCTACTCCGATGTGCCTGATCCTGGTACATAATTCTCTGCTTAGGCTGCTGCAATTTTTTGCAAACTCCAACTCTTTTGTTAAATCCGGCATTTCCAGTTTAGTTAGAATCGTCCAATGCTTGCTGTAGAAGTTCACCTTTCCCACATTCTGGAATAGTACCCCCCGTTTGTTTTATGGGTTTGATGCTGTAGTCGGCATTCTCTGCATACAGTGATGTCACACTAACTAATATTATTACCTTACATTTTGGTTCTCCTACTTGTTACCTGTATTCCTTAATCTACTGGCAACCTTCCTAATATCTAAAATAAAAGCTTCTCCCATTTCTTCTTATTATTTATTTGTCTTAATTAGTTATTTATTCTGTACCTCTTTTTTTCTTTAGTACAAACCTAGATTTCTTTATGCTTTATTTCTTTAAAAACTTCTTATTCTTTATTTATCGCGAACTTGTTTTACATATAAATTCTTTATTTATAAATCTCTTATTTATTGTTTCGTTCTTTTTTTTACCTCTTACTGTGTCGTTAAAAAAAAATTTACCAAACCTTACCTCATTTAAGATACCCTTCTTTACCTTTTACTGCATCCGAATACCTGACCCCTTATCTGAATGCTTCTGTTAACAATATGACACCTGTAAAATAACAGAGGTTAATAAGTAATCCACTAAGTAGTGTGAAGTGAAATTGATCATTCAACAAATTTTCTTAAACGGTTAGGTGTGAATCCGCTTAACTTTTTTGCCCCTGAAGAATTGTTACATTCTCCGGACTATGTACATGTATGACCTCATAGGGGTCCTTCAAAAATTGCTGATAATTTTCCTGCGCATGCTGGATCTCTGACCAAGACCTTATCGCCGACATGTACTTTAAAAATTCCGCGTAAAGGCTGGTGGTCGGATATAACTTTAAAATGTCTACCTAACAGGTAACATTTGTAATTCCGCACAGCCCAAACGATGGCCAACATCTCTCGTTCGGTGGTAGAATAAATTCCTCTCAGCAGGATTTAAAGTACGGCTGGCATAGCTTAGTGGCTTTCCTCTTGTTCTAAGACTGCCCCTAAAGACTCTCCACTTGCGTCTGTAATTAATGTGAATTCCTTACTAATATCAGGGCAACCCAAGATAGGTGGCGTAGTTAAAGCCTCTTTTATAATACCAAAGGATTTGTCGCATTCAGAATCCCAATTAAAATTTTACCCCTTTTCTCAGCAATTTCGTAATGGGGGCCATGATTTTAGAAAAGTTCGGGACGAATTTTCGGTAATAGTTAGCTAGTCCCAAAAACGACTGTACTTGACGCATAGTTCGCGGTCTTGGAAAATCACGCACTACTTTAACTAACCGTTCGTCCGGCCTTACTCCATCATTACGCCTAAGTACACAACTTTCTTCTTCAAAAATTGGCATTTCGAAGGCTGAAGTTTTAAATTGTGTTCCTAAAACGCTGGAATACCTCCCGTAGCTTCTCGTGGTGTTCATCGAAATTTTTTGCAAAGAAGACCACATAATCTAGATGACCGAAGCATTTTATTCCTTGAAGCCCTGTAAAAATCCCATTCAATAACGACTGAAAAAATGGGGGTAGCAGTTTTTAGTCCAAATGGCAATCGCTTATTCTGAAAGTGATTGAAAGTGATACTGAATGCTGTTTTCCCCCCTATCTGCTGGATCAATTAGTACTTAGTGGTACCCGTTAGCTAGATCTAACGTGGGTAGAGAATATGCGTAAGGGATGCACACTTTGTTCAGTTCTCGAAAGTCCTACGCACAGTCTAAACTTCCGATTACCATCTCCATCCATTCCCTTTCTAGGGATAAGTAGAACTGGGAAAATGTGAATCGACTTTTACTGGGTTCTATGATATCTTCTTCTAGATAGCTTTGCTAGCTGTTTTCTGGCATTCTTCCCTGTGAGCTTCTGGCATCCTGTACTGTTTTTTATGTATTGAGCCTGCGTTAGCCATAAGTGGCAATTTGAAAGTTTTCGTTGACGTGTACGAGAGGTTATCTCCCGGTAAATAAAAAATATCGCTATATCCATAGCAGAGTTGAGCAACGGACTCTTTTTCTTCTGCATTAAGACTTTCCTCCAGCACTAACGAGTCCCTCATGAGCTTAAGTCGGTGTTGGCTGGCGTGGGTCTTACTTCTAGGGTATGAGAATGGGTATGTCACAAGCTCGTTTAATCTTTTTAATTGGGACTGAAAATTCATAATTTCAACCGGTTCTGTTCGGGGCGTTAATAACACCCACAAAGGCCTGTCCATTCCTAGGTTTGATTATAGTGTTCCCACAATATACTCCTGGTCTGATTTCCGCCGCCATGCAAACCAACTCTTTTTGACTGGCCGCATCTATCTTTACCAGTTGTTGTGTCCTGGCTTCTAGCCTGAAAGTTGAACCTGTATTATGTCTGGAAACTGGTGGCTTCCTCATCTGTGGGTGGTTCCGCTGGTCCTCCCGGTATCTTGGGTCCAAAGTTAAGAAGTCCCACCTCCTTGCGAGGAGGTTCGGATTCCCTATCTTCACCATCGCCCTTTGCCATGTGTGACTTACCCCACATTTCCTGAGGCCACCTTAAGGATGTTTCTGTTTTTAAAACTTTTAACCCCTTTGTTCAGTTCCCATGCGAGTGGCTGTTGGGCAAAGTGCTTCCTTCACATCCGCCTAACTGTGGCTCTATATCTGTGTTTATTCTATATTGTGTTTATTTCTTCTATCTTGGTGTTCCACTTATCTAATTCAGTCTGGTTTTCAGCTGGATTCGCATTCTCTTTTTTACAACTACTATTCACCCTACCTAGGTACCTGTTTATACTATCCACGGCTCCACTTGCTTTACTCACAATATCTTTCA
This sequence comes from Dioctria linearis, assembly GCA_963930735.1. Lineage (NCBI taxonomy): Eukaryota > Metazoa > Arthropoda > Insecta > Diptera > Asilidae > Dioctria > Dioctria linearis. The sequence goes on along the minus strand of OZ005743.1, from coordinate 28,756,231 downwards.
ATGCTGACATCCGCTCTTAAATCCTATTTTTTACCTCCTCAGCTGAGGTAACTAAGACTTTATTAATGCTCGGTATACTTGTGCTTTTTTCCGTACCTTTCTTCAAGACGATTGTCTCGACACGTTCATTTCCTGTTATGTTTCGGAAGAGTGGATTTTGTTTCACAGGTCTTGCCTCGCCTTGTATTGCCAACCTTTTCATCTATACAATCGATGATGGCCTTGCCTTTAAGAAAGTCCATCCCCAGTATCCCATCGGTTGGTATTGAGTCTTTGTCTTCAATCGTGTGGAATTCACAGGACCGAATGACTGAACTGATGCGTAAATGGGCCTTGCAAGTTCCAATCGAGCTTTTTTGAGCTCCAAATAATCCCCCTATCATTATTCTTTGTTGAGTCTGTATGGGTGTATTTTTTTTTATTCGACTTATCTTAATTATGCTACAAGTCGGTCCAGTATCCACAAGTAATCTTAACCTATCTTCCACTCCTATGTCTGATCCTACTGTAATTATGTTATTATTTAACGGGCTTAATTCTAGTGTACTGGTTTCCTTTATTTAAGTTTTCAAAAATTCTGATTTTTGTCAATGGAAGGTAGCTGTGGATGAATTCCCCAGCTGCCGCTCTCCGTTTCCCAACTGCCGATTGTTTTGCTCTGCTAAGTACTTCCGCAGACAGTTTTCAGTGAAATGATCGCAAGTTCTGCAAAACTGGCAGTTTAAAACTTCCGTTTCCTCTCGAGATTCATTTCTTCCGCTTGTGGCTACATTCGCGAATCTCACTTGCTGCTTCCTACATTCCATCCGCTACATGACCATTAGCCTCTGCATCTGGTGCAGAATGGAGGCTGTCGTTCCGCACAACATTCCTTTGCGAAGTGTCCTTCCTTTCCACATCGAAAGCATTGCTTAGAACTTCGCTGACTGCTTCTGGGCGGGGTTCCTCGGTATTCTTTTACATTTGACTGAGATGGCCTCCCTAGATCTTTCTTGGCCATCCTGGGCACCCATGTAATCTGAGGGGCTCCGCCCTTACTCTTAAACATCTCCCCTACTCCTGATGGCCGAAATTGAAGACATTTTGCATCCTTCTCGAAGTAAGTAGCTTCCTCACGCACTGCCCCCAGAGACTCGATCTTCCTTCCCGTCAGATGTACCTGAGTGGCATGATTAAGCACACCACCCTTGAAGGTTGCCACTGCATCAGACTCTAACTCCGGTATTAGTCCTCCGTCTTTGTCCGGCTACTTTGCTGATACGGCTGTCTTGATCTGGCTCAACAGTTCCTTCAATCGGTCCGCAAATTCTCGGATAGTAAGCATCATCCGTCAACCGATACTTCACACATTTCATAAAAATGTTCTGCTCCTCAGGCTTTAGTCGGTCGTACAAATCCTTGCCGCAGCTTAAGAATCTGTACACCTTTTTCAACAGTTTTGGAGATCGATCTCCGGAAAACATGGGTAGGTACTTGACGATCATATCCATCACTTTATCGTGCATATCCACCATTTTTATGTGATGTTCGTTTGATTTTCCACTTTCCTTATGTCTTATTTCCTTATTTTCCTTTACGCTTATTACACTGCCGCGTGTGATCCAAATTTGTTTTGGCTCCGACTGATGGTCCCAAAATACTGATCTTCTTGGTGACCACTTTCCTGCTGTTTCCTTAGTTGCTATTGCCCTTGGTGGTTGACTGACGTTCCTGCAATTCAATCGGCAACTCCCGTTCGAGTTCGGCCGCAGTCTGCTCTGCTTCCTTCAATTGAACGTTTAAGGTATCTACCTTCTTGACCAGAGCTTTAATTTCCTCGCAGCTATCCTTTAGTGCCTTTTCTATTGTCCCTTCTTCTTTTTGAATAATGTCGAAGGTTATAGTGACCAAAAGATCCACAACTTCTCCTTCCGGGCTTGTTTGAGTGGCTGTTTCTAGTTCCTGTAGAATATTCTTGAGAACTCCACTCGCCACACGTTTTTTTTCATTTCTCCTGTTAAATGATCTGCGATATATTGCCAGTCTCTCTCATAATATTGAAGTTTTGTTTGGCACTGCTTTAATTCTTCTGATTTACCTTCCAGTTCCTGCTCCTGTGACTGGAATGGCAATAATTGCTCCCTGGTTAATACATTAGACCTCCCCACTGACATATATGTTTCTTGAACCCTATCGATATCTAATCTTTAACACATTTAACGCAACGAAAAATCATTACATCACAAAACATGAAGGCCCACAATGAAGAATAATGTGTATACTATATGCGAAAAAAAAATGGTCGCTAACAAAACGAAACCCCAAATAATTAAAAACCGATGAAATATCAACTCATACTTTAAATTTTTTCACCAAACACACGAGAAAAACTTCCAAGCGCCCTTAACTAAATATTACCGCTTAACCCAGCAATGCACACTAAGCATTACAATAGCATCACTATTAAATTGAACAAAATCACCTCAGACGAAAATTCTGAATTAATAACTTAACCTAAACTCCTAATTTAAATTATGAGTCTAGACCACACGGAGATGAGAGAAAAGTTTTTAAATTACCTTATCTAACACAGTATAAATTTATCAAAATCTAAATTACACTCAACACTTAATATTATTGTATAATCACTCAATCAATCAATCAATCACTTTAGGCTGAAAACTAAATGGAGCAGCTAAAAAAGCATAACTCCCCAAAAATAAAAAAATGGAGCAGCTAAAAAAGCAGAACTCCCAAAAAATTAAAAAAAATGGAGCAGCTAAAAAAGCAGAACTCCCAAAAAATAAAATAAAAAATGGAGCAGCTAAAATAGCATAGCTCCAAAAAAAAAAAAACAATACCTTTTTTAAACCGGCTACGCCACATATGTCGTGTCCCAAAATCAATCCACTAAATAAAACCAATAATTACCACGGAAAATAATTACGAATCTTTATTCACTTTTAATAAACTGACCTATCTCACAATAGTTGTACATACAAACGGCTATGTATGACACCGCACTCTTAACTTGTAAAAAGAGACACGCGATTCTGCACTGAACGGCTAGAATACTGCAAGCTAAAAAAATACTACAGACACTCGACAGACCAGTCATTGGTCTTTTATGAACCTATACTCGGAAGTAAACTTTCTTTGCTCACAACGCGGATGTAAACAAACGACAACAACCTTGTCGTTCGCCTTACATAATAATTACCATGCGAAGTTAATTATTATTGTAATCTCGTCGATTGCTCCACTAAGCGCTCATCGCAGCCAGCTGTTGGGCTAATCAGCAAAATAACCGACAGTTGCAGAACAATACCATGCGAGGTTATTGTTTAGCAATTGCTGTATTTCGCTAGAATGCGCCCTTGGCTGCTGAAGAAGAATCTTCCATATATTGGGCCATAACATAGTTATAGACTGTTTATTCAAATAAATTTTTTGTTCTCCAGTTGAATTTATCCGCTTGACAAGGCTGTGGTTGGTTTGTGACTCTGACTTGAGAGAAATTTTATTTTGAAAGGCCTGAAAAATTTGCTAAAGTTAAAAAAAAAACAACTCGAACGTGTGATCTAATTTTATTCTAATTTACGTACATGTACGAAGCATTAGAATCAGTTCCCGAAGGTGTTGGACTCTTTTCCAGTGATCTTCTTAGCAAAATGGATGCCGAGAGTTTAAAAAAACCGTTTTTGGATAGCTTCAATCAATTCATGAAGATGAACCCAAGAATCAAGTTTTTCTGACATTGCCAAAGACCTTCATGTTAATGAAGTTTCAGAAAATTGTTAATAAAGTTAATAAAAAATACCTCCGATCTGCAAAATACTATAAAATAGTTCGCGGTGAAAAAAAAGCTACAAACATCCATCTGCAAAATGTTGGCAATATTTCTATCGAACTATAAAAAATTTTTAAATGTACGTACTCGCAAAAGCTGAATATCAACTAATAATTTTGTGTACAATGAATATTATTTACTATTCTTTGTACGGATTTTCTACTATCATGATGAATTTTATTCAGGCAGCTGATAAATCGCCTCAGTTTAATGTAGAGTTAAATATGTTATGTTGAGAATTTTATAGATCAGGGGCGCAAATTTACACGTTTGCCTCAGGCGCAAGACCGAAACGTTACGGTTCTGTGTGAGGTAACTGGGGAAAGTAGTGACCTCTTAGCCCCCTTGTCACCTATTTTGTTTCTGCAAATTTGAAGTAACTGCTTAGAAATTCAATCGCTCCTATTATTTGTTGGGAATGAAATTTTTAAGGTATTTTCACTGGATATGTTCAGAAAAAAATACAGAAAAAAAAATCATTATATGTCCTAATATAGTAACAAAAACAGTGCCACTGCTTCACCAAATGTGGAAAAATTCACGCTTATTCGAATACTTGGATACTAAGCTTTTACCGGCGATGCGATGGTGCCAATTTTAGTGAACAAATCAAAAGTATTTCGAAATCTGCAGTAAAAATTTTACTTTTGAGATCGGTACTGACAGTATTGCCGTACTCTATTAGTAACACTGGGAATTTGTTATAAAAGAAAGACTGAATGCAATAATTTTCAATTTCGAATTTGTTTCAAAAGGACATATAGGTATAACAAAGCTTTGGAAGCCTCTTTCTTTAAAAAACGAACATTTTTCAATGCGTTTTTTGAAATAACAATGATATGATGCACAACATTTGGCATTATTTTTATTAAAAAGTGAATGCCTTTGAAGCCACAGGAATGCGCCCAATTTACCATATGGAAAGCTACCTTTTCTTCGCGGCTTGTAACTGTTTATAATTTGTGGGCATTCTGAGTATATTTAACTCAATGCTCTCCTCCCACCGCAGCCACAACGTTCAACCAGAGTACATGATAAATCCGTGTGCTCGCGATTTACCACCAGCACATTGGGCTTGCACAAGACCGACCATTCTCCGAGTACGGCTCTGGATATCAGAATTGTTGATGGCTCGCTACAACCGCCTGAATACTGTCATAGTCCTCACACTGTAACATGCAGCATGGTATGCCCGATAGGTCAGTCGACCATAGAGATCAAAATGCAAGCTGACAGCCCAGTTCCACCAGTACCTAGCGATCCATCGGCAGGACGGTGAGGACACCTACGCTTTATGAACAATATCAATTCTAATTCTAAATCCAGCCATGGTGAAGATGTCATGAAGAGGCAAGACTGGGCAAGGTTGTTTCGTGAATTTAAAGTGGCAAGAAGTCATGTTTATTTATTTATTTATTTACATATAGAAGCATTTGCAGCGATAGGTTTCAGCATAAAGCCACAATAAATAGCTGCCGGGATCTTTATTTCTAATAAATAAGAAGGAAGGTTTTTTTGCTTTCACAGATGTGCACAAGAGTTGCAGAAGTAGATTTCAAGATAAGAACTAAATTTTGAAATAAACAAAATTAGATGCTATACTCTTGCTATACAATTAATATGGAAAGCTTCGAGTTACAGCTATTGGACCATCCCAGATGAGTCTTCTTGATGCAGTATGCATCGATTTTCTAGGGAAGAAGTAGGAGAAGCAGAAAGATGTCTCTACAATTGTGCTGCACTTTGCTTAAAAAAGCAAACAATATTCACTTGATGTTCCGCACTAATACAACCGCAACAAAATATTTCTTGTTTAGAGGTGTCCGAAAATTCACGTCCTAGCTCTCAACTCGAAATGAAGTAATGAACGCACATATTCAGTCCCCTATTCCTATATGAGTGAATGCCTGCAGCAAGAATCCCCGTCCGGAGGTGCCTACTCTGTTGTTAAACCGATATGCATACTGCATCAGGAATACTCGTCTGGAATGGCCCATTGAAATTTGGAATTATTACTATCATACAAGGAACCAACTCTAACCTATATTCCTTAATATAATTCAAGATAGCAGGAAAAAATTGAGAAAAAAGGAGATCAAAATTAAGCTTCCAATAAGCTTAAGGAAAAATAAAGTGAGCAAGAATGCTTCAAGTTAATTCAATATTGATGAATCGACAAGAGGGGAAAAATACAAGGGTTATATATATATATATATATATAATGGCTATGAAGATTAGATGGGCTGTCCTGGGAGCCTAGATCTTGCATTAGAAAATATATATGTTCCTGCTAGCACCTGACATCCAGGCCTTGCCATTGGGGATTCAGCAATGGCCTGGTGGGCAATCCTTGGGAAACCAGAAACTGGATCAGCGTCTACACGGACAATCTTCGGGAATCCAGAAACTGGAAGAGCATCTGTACAGGCAATTCTCGTAAGAGGCGGATTTTTGAGGATGGTCGTCCGGACAGACAGCCTTCGGCTTCTTAGGTGGCTCCTAGCACTAAGGAAGGAAACAGGATTAAAGCAACCCTTCGGAAATAGAAAGGTGTGAATAGGGTCTTCAATACAATCGTCCTTTATTGAGGTTGTCAGCTTCTACTGAAGCTGGAGAAAATTTAGAGCAGTATAATTTAACAAAATATAACGCGATACCTAATCATAATATTAGAATATTTGATCTGATACGGTTCAATCTGAAGAAATTAAATTAGGGTACCGGCATCTCTTGAGGTACTTTCCCGTACGCCCAACATCATTTTTATATAATAATTTTTTTTATTCTAGACAATTGTATTGTAATCTTCGTCCCGGAATTGCAACCAAAAATATCCAAAGTGGTATAATCGCGAATTTATCTAAGCCTTAAAAGAAACAGAAAAAGGATCGGCGTGAGTATAAACGTTTAAAATACACTCAAATTTATGGGGGGCTTTCCCTATACTGTCAACTGTCCAAAATCAAGAGTCCAATATTTGGAGGAGATCGAAAGAGTTTTAAAACGCAATGGTAAGCTATTCGCGCATATTCAAAGCCACAGAAATCATGGAACGTCTTTTGCAGTTAAATATATTGTAGCGAAATCACAATTAATTGTGGTTTCCCCTGAAGAATCGCGCTCATGATATTTGTTAATGAACTCCTCATATTTTGTTAAGAGATCTGCGAAAAGTCTATCCTTCGGAAGTGCTGGAACTTCTTAGACTACATTTGGATTCAGTCCATACCTATAAAGTTGCAACTAATCAATTTGATTATAATGTCGTCCAATTTGCTGTTCATCTACGACACGTTTAGCTGTAGCTTGTTTTGCCTCTGTCGATAAATGTTGTTGCGAATTTGACATGATGATATTGTTTTTGGCAGACTCAAATGTATATGAAAACTGTTATAAGCCAAAATTTTGTTAACTGATTATTTCTTTATGAAAACACTGACTACAGGCTTTATACCCAAACTGCCAGCTCTTGTTGAAAACGACAAAAAGTCGACCACGAAGATTATGCACATTATTGAAATTTGATAAAAACAATTTCTACTGTAAGCTGGATGTCAACAAGCTATACATATCTATATATATATATGCAAGGAATTCTCATTACAAACCACGTTCCGCCATGCACCGCTCCCAGGGAATCATTGCGTGAGGCATACACGCTACTAACAGGCGATAGAGGTTACAGATAAAAGAGTAGGAATATGAAGAAATATCCGAATATTCCTAGTTTCAAACTGCAGCGTACGAATACGTACGTATACAATTAACTGAAGCTATCACAACAGAAATTACTGCGCAGCAGAATGTTGTGAGGGTACATTTAAGAACAAGTGCAGCAACTCGTGCGTGCTCTTCCAGCTACGTCTAAGCCAGCTCAAGATAGGTACTGTTTTTAAGAATGCACAAATTATTCCTGGTAAGTTAAATTTCTAATTCAACAAAAGGCGAAAGTTTATTTTTCTCTTATTTTGACATTCAGACCATATTGAATTAGAAATAAATTGAATTTACTCAAAATATTTTTTCTATAATAAGTTGAGAGCAGCTTGTTAACAACAATAACTAAAATGTTAACACTTCATAACAAATGATGAGGTGCAGTTGCTATGTCAGGTTATTGTTGCTACGCTAGTTGTTGCTATGCCAATATTGTTGCCATGCGCCTTTGATTACCGTTCTTTGGTGCCGTGTGCAAACTCTGGCTATATAAACAGCAATCCAACTTGACTCGATCTCTTTTTCTGTTTGGCAGTGCAGTGATCAAGTCAATATCTATTCCTAGTGTTATTTCCCAGCGTTATAATTTCTTCTAACAAATCAAATACTTCTTTTTTGTTGACGATTAAAATGAATATTCTTCTTCTGGATCTCGACTGGATTAAGAGTACTTTTTTGATAAGCGGCTAAAATAAAGATTCTTATTGTAGGTAGCGACTGCAATAAGAATTTACTACTAATCAAACAAGTACTTTATTTTGGTTAAAGGGTTGAAGATAGAAATTTTTATTATGGGTACCGACTGGATTAAAGATCTTATTTTTGACAGCAGCTAAGATAAAGATTCTTACTGTAGGTATCGACTGTAGTAAGAATAAAATTACTTACTCAAAACACTTTATCGCGGGCCTCGATTTTGATAAAGATTCTTTCTGTGGGTGTCGACTGCAGTCAGAATAAATTACTAACCCAAAACACTGTATCCCGGGTCTCGACTGTGATAAAGATTCTTTCTGTGGGTATCGACTGCAGTCAGAATAATTTAATAACCCAAAACACTTTATCGCGAGTCTCGACTGTGATAAAGATTCTTTCTGTGGGTATCGACTGCAGTCAGAATAAATCACTAACTCAAAACACTTTATCGCTTGTCTCGACTGTGATAAAGACTCTTTCTGTGGGTATCGAGTAAGAATTAATTACAAACTCAAAACATTTTATCGCGGGTCTCGACTGTGATATAGATTCTTTATGTGGGTATCGACTGCAGTCAGAATAAACTACTAACTCAAAACACTTTATCGCGGGTCTCGACTGTGATAAAGATTCTTTCTGTGGGTATCGACTGCAGTCAGAAGTACCAACCTCACTTTATTTTGGGTCTCGCCGGGAATAAAGAATATCCCAATCCTAAACCTGAATAGAGAACCAAGTGAATCAGCTGCCAAACACTGATCAGGTGAGTACAAGTTAGATACAGCAAAATAAACTTTCTTTTTAAATAATCACATATAGCAAAATAAATTTTCTTTTAAAATAATCTTATTACTAACATTACGTAAATTATATATTGTCGTAACCTTTTAAATTGCGAAGATTTTAGCGAATTTCTTAAAGGAGTTTTTAAATATTGGAACAAAACTGCTCCCTCGTTTACAGCTCGGCCGGAGCATATTTTTATCCAGTAGATAAAAACGTTACAGTATTATGATAGTACATATTCCAATACACCTAAAGATACTTGCAATAGTCTTGCGCACGACTACAAAATTTGCCTAGTGATAATGACTTTTCCATATCTATATATTGATGCCTCAGCAGCTCTCTCTCTTTCCCTCCGTCTTCCTCTGCCCACATTTTTGTTCTTCCAATCACTCCGCAAGATGTATAAACAAGGTTCAAGAATTGTTCTTCAGTTTTAAGTAACCACTAAGGATATTATTCAATTTTGCATTGCATAACAAAGTTTATCGATCCATTCTAAAGAAATCTTTTCTTACTTCTATCGTTAATTAGAGTAATCTTAAGTCTATAACGAATTATAGACCTATATCCATCTCCAATACTCTAGATCTTTTATTTGAAAAACTTATTTACTACCCGGCACAATTTCTTCCGGGTAAGTCCACTATCACGAGGTTAGCAATATATGTGCTGAAAAAATTTCCATCACACCTGATGAAGGGAAACAAGTAGATTTTATTCAAACGGATTTTTCAAAGGTTATAAGATAAAATAAATTCATGAAAATCAAATAGGATGGTTTGCGTCATCTCCGCTAACGGCTCCAGATAGTGGTTTAAATGGCTATTAGTCCACCCCCTTTGTGCAAGGTAATGCAGCGAAAAATTTTAAAGTTATTGAAACCCATGAGGGCTGCACAGGAGCAAAGAAAACTGTTTACCTTTGAATATCTTCAAATGTAAAACCATAACCTTTTCTAGAAAGACTAATACAAAGCCATTACCATTACAAGATTGGTGATATCTGTCTTAACCAAGTTACTAAATTGAAAGACTCGATCGGAAGCTGCAGCAACATATCAACTGGATTATTTCCAACACTTTTAGATTATTAGGGTTCTAATTCCGGGCTTATAAATCATTCAAATCTTAATCCTCATTCATAACCATGAACAGTTCCTCGATAAGAAGTCATCTTGAATACGCGTGCGCTTTTTGGAATCCTTTTTAAGTTGTATACAGCAGATTGAGTCCGTGCAGAGAAAATTTACAATAGTTCTGCAAGACAAAATGAGTGGATGTTATCTGAACTACTTTCCACGGCTCTTCAAATTTGCTATACCTTCCCTCGAAAAACGCGGCCTTTTCTCGATGAAATTTTCTTGTTTCAAATAGCACATAATCTTACTTGTTGCCCAGAATTATCAAGCTGTATTACTTTCGTTAATCCGACTAGAGTTTCCAGTTGCTCATTAACATTTCAGATCCCTACTGCCAGACAAAATCTACGATACAAATCTTCTTATAGGATTTAGAAAAATCACAATGACCTGTTATGTTAAACGAAATTGACATGCTCAGTCTTATAGTGAATTCTTTTCAACAAAGCCGAACAGGCACTGAACTGAACCAGAGGCTGTCAGATCTACACGAAACTTAGCCCTGACCGAACGGGGACAAACTGAGAAGAATCCAATGGAGTAGAATACCCGAAAATGTTCGGCGTTTATGACTTAAAAAAGAAAATAAACCACTTTAAAAAAATATCCTCACTTTGATTACAAGTAATTTTGGTTTGACGTTTAGTTCCAAACCGTAACCCCAAATTTTCATGGAAAAAGAAAGTTTAAAATCGCTGCAGACGCTGAACATAGAGCCGCATGGAAAAAAACATACGTTCGGAACCAGTTCTGTGATAAAGAACACACTTTAGGTTTTGGAGCCGAACAAGTTAAGCGTGAATTACAATTACGACTGATTTGTCGACTGTGACTTGATTTTAAGTCGAAGTCGACGCTTAAACTGCTTGAACAAACCAGAAGTCCAGACTTCTATGATCGAACTGAAGTTGGCCGCACCCAACACCAACTTTGCACTTTGAGGACAGTTTTGTCTCAGTCGCAGTTGCAGTCGAAGCCGAAGTTGCAATCGTATCTTGCCATGCTTTCAGGCCTTAGGGTTCAGTTCAGTTGAAAAGAACTCACTATTACCCTCTACACCTTAAGAACAGTTATCCGAAATGAGATTGATACTCTCCCCTCTCTTAGTATCCTTTCGTTCAAGATAGTCCATGAAGCCCCGAAGCTGTCCGACAAGAAGCCAGTTCTCCAGCACGATCCTCTCATTCCTGAGTCCTGACTTTGCTAGAAGTAGTAGGCTGTAAACCAGGGTAAGTGGACTGAAGATACAATCATCATCACAGTCCACATAGTCATGATTAACTATACATTATTTTTGAAACCTTCATGAACAGATTATGTACTTGAACCTGTCCGCGAATTGGATAACCAAAAATGCGACAAGAAAAAACAAGTGTCAGTGAATATTTTTACAAAAAAAAAAAAAAAAAAAAAAAAAAAAAAAATGGATTTAGGTCGTCATCAATAACAATTCTTGATGAGAATAGTTATTTTTTGCTCCTAAAATATTTTATTAAAACTGAAATGAATATAAGCAACAAAAAAACTATTTATGTACAGATACGTAAATATGTAGATGTGATTATATATCTCTGAATGATATGTTAACGGGCAAAGATTTACACGGCACAAAACTCTCTGAACTGAAATAAAAACTCCCACAGAAATGTAATCCATACTGAGTACATTCGGAGTCTCTTGAGAACTGCTGGGATATAATGGTTCAATGGAAAACGGGAAAAGGTTTCTTTATTTTACTTTCGGTTTTGTTTTTTTGTTACTCCTGCGAAAGAGAAAGGATCAACTTGTTCTTTTCAAATCGACAATCAATCTCGTTGGAATTGTTTTTTATTTTTCAGCTTCGGTCCATATGTGTTTCCACAGCATCACAATTTCTTTCAATATCAAGCTTCATTCCATGTAAGCTAAGATGCGTTTTTTATCGCCACAAAGCAAAAGTAATAATGTGGAGCTCCGCAGAGTATTTTTCGCATACCTAGACCGCAGAAGAGAAATATTTTTATTTTTGTTTTATTCCTGTGTTCCCCTGTACAGTTGAACAATGAATATTCTATTAAATTTCTGGTGGTTCAAATGACGGCCTAATAAATCTGTATGTATCGAGTTCCCATAGGTGCACAATTGTATATGGGGGTATAGGTAGATGTATTAATAAGTACCATTTGTTCTTAATGTGGTTTATCATATCTTGCTGTAAATCGTGATGTGAGCAGCAGCGTGATATACAATTTCCTATGTTTGGTTTATGTTTGAAATAAATGACAGTATTTTCCCAAAAATTGTTTTCGAAATAATTTCTATTGCGGTCTTTATGAAACTGACTTGTGATTCGAATACTAAGCACTTAGGATATTAGTTTTATTCGATTGTAATATTGGGAGTTGCATTTAGAGGCATGCACCCCAGAATCATATACTGGATATAATAACTCGATTCATACGTACATAAGTATCCACATATAGTACATTAGTTTGATGAAGGGCTCTGGAAAAGGCTGCTATGACATCAAGAAACTAACCTATATCCAAAGAATCGTCTACCATGGCTTTGCAGGACTCTGCGTATAAAGTTTATCGCGGAAGGCATGCTGCACCTTCTGCCCCGGATATCTATTGCGAAAAGTGCCCTAAAGCTGAAACAATCAAAATTACGGGACGGTAACAGTATGGTATTTTTATTTTATATTCAAATATGATTTGGAATAAATGATAAAACGCCCAAAGTCGCAAAAAAGACAAAATTCTAAAAAAGATTAAAAACAGACGCGAAAATTTTGAAAATGATCTGAAGGATAGACAAATATTTAAAAGCAGTCCGAATTTCGTAATTCAGTTAAGTGGCAGTTCCAAGAAGTTCCTTATTTTCAAAATGATGTAATAAAAAATAATTTCCTAAACGAACGAACTTTCAATATTAAATTTTGCAATTCAGCACTGATACGGAGCCCGAATAATAGTTAATAGCCGAACGAAAGAAGAAAATTTCGCGATACTCTTATAGAGTTCAGCAAGAGCAGCCTGCATTATCATGGAAAAACAACAACCCCATCATTCCTCTAGCTCAAAATCTCTAACGTAGTGCTACCTTCCCACAGCACTTGCAACGGTTCCAAAGGACTAGCTTTGTGGACTAGTGCTGAAAATTCTGTTTCCATGTTATCACAATCGAAAAATAAAAGTTGAATGAGTCTACGTTCGTTGAGATACTTTCTAAAAGCTGCCGCCAGCTTTAATTTCCTTCACGCTATGAGGAAAAGTACCTATTCGATATAGGTGCGATTTTAACGAAGACAGAACTCTCGATAATTGCTTTATTATATCGCATTAACAGCAATTTATTATATATAGATGATTGGGGAAATTGTATTCGCCAGTACAGATATTCAGATATTTCAATTGGACACAATAATTTCAATTCGTCTTGCAGAAAGTGAGTCTTTGGAAAAAGTATATATATGTAAAATATGCTAATAGAAAAGCTGTGACTAATTTTGAACAAAAGGTAAGTCGATGAGATACTTGTGGAGAGCAAGAGCCTACGCAGTCCAGCGTATATCCATCTTACCCATTACATCCTTGACATAACCGAAAGGCAATATGACGCGAGATCAAAAATATTTTGCCTAATATCAGATCATTGTTATACCACCATTTAGTAATTTGATCAATGTCACAATCCATACACAATATTCTTTAAGTCCGAACGGGCAGCAAAATTGGACATCATCCGAATGCAGTTGAATTTCAATATCCTTCAGAAAATCAAGAAGATCGTTTACGTAGAAGCAGAAAAACAGAAGTCTCCAAAGACTGACCCTTAGCGAATACCTCGGTGAAGAGGAAGAGTTTCAGAAATGACATTCAATCTTTGCTCATAGTCCAACAGGAAGTTCTCAAATAAATTACTATCCGATCTAGAGAAATGATACAACGAAGTCAATTTTCTAGATAGTGTATCATGGCGGATGTTATCAAAGGTCTTAGAGAAGTCTAGAAACACTATAGAATGCTGACATTACGACTAGCAAGCATCGCGAATGTCAGTTGTAACTCTTAGCAGTGTTGATGCACAACTGTGTCATGGACGAAAACCTGACTGCTAGCGGGATATCAGCCTATGATCCGTAAGAAATCCTTGTATTTGCCAGCAAGTTAACATCTTTGCCATGAAGTAGAGGATACTTATTGAGCGAAAATCACCCACGTTCTTTAGTAATTTTACCTTAGCAATCGGAGAACATTTGCTTGCTTTCACCAGGCTGGAAAACTAGAAGATGTCAAACAAAAGTAGAAATCTAGGCGGCATTTTGTCTGAGCCGATTAATTCAGATTTAATTGTGTATACCAATTTAAACCATTCCTCAGTGGTTGAACGTATGAAAGAAAAATGATTTTTGAAGTGAAGGCTGGTTTGAATAATTTCTGGATAACATTCAGATATTTTGTCCATTTCCAAAAAAAACACCAATTTAACATTCTTCCAGAGAGTTTTAGATGTAATATCAGAACTAAACTTCAATCAAATGTCGAATTTACTTTATCTCGGGTTCTTGTGTAAGTCTTTCTTATAGCAGTAGACCTAAGATGTTTAAATCGGCGGTAAGAATATTCCCGCTCTGTAATTAAAGAAAGCATATATGTTCCGTCTCGGAACAACAAAAATTATAAATTTAATAATTTTGTTACAACTAACACTCACAGTTAACAAGTATTTCCAACGAAGACAATATACTCGAAGATCCCTCGATGCTATCAGCAACAGAATCTAAAATACAACAAAAAACAAGCATCAGTCATAACATAAACAATTATAAAAGTCTCAAATCATGTCATGATCTGAGACTAACCAAAAACACAATCTTAACTCCAAAAGGGAAATCCAATCCTATAGTACTGCGCAGGTTCATCGATGTCTTCAGCTAAAATTAAAAAGGAAAACAAGTCATTAATAAAAATAAATAATATAAACATTCAAAATGTAAGCACTTACCTATAACCAAGCAGCTGCCACCAAGTCGTTTGACATTTCCAAAATGGCAGCTTTCAGTAAATAGTAAATTATTCTCATTAAACTGTGATGACATCACTTGGGGACCAAATGTTTGAAAATTCACACAATGACGCGGGCGTCATTGGCCACGCCACCGGCAGACAATTTCTATTGTGTTTCTGCCTATAAATAGCGAGCTACTGGAAGTAGCAAATCACTCAAGTTCTGACTGAGCATCAAGACAGATCGGCAGTTATATTGAAGCCACTGAAGTCTTGTTTAACAAATTAAACCAAGGGAAGTACAGGAATCCCTTTTTTACTAACAAATTTAATATATTTAATTTAAATATATTTTCAGCAACCTACATCGGTAGTCTTGGTCCAGCCATTATAAAGAGCAGTTATATTGCGCTCACTCCGTTAAACTAAAATCCTACTCAATTGATTTTATTAATAATAGTGTATTTTTTATTTATTACAGATTAAAGAATAAAATTCCCCAGTGGAGGCTCATTACCTTTTTAATTAGTATAAATAAGTAAGTTTGAATTGTTGAGTAGCTTGAATTAAATTAAAGTGAATTTTTGAATTAAATTAGAATTTGTTGCCTAGCTTTTAAGAAATATATTGTGAATAATAAAAGGCTAAATTTTTGTTGTTTTAAAATATTCCTGTCTTATCATTTTTTTTATCCGACACCTGCTCCTTTTTATTCTAAGCCCATATTGGGACTTAACATTGGTCCTTAAAAGCCGGATAAGACAGGAAGACTTTTAAAATGTCATATGTTGCTAGTTTGACATTATCACTATTAGCTCTAAACTAGCAAATCAAGAAGGCAGCCGTAAACCACACTAAGGCAAACAGTGATGCAGCACGCATAGATTCTCTAGAAAAACTCTGGAAATCGTTCACAGATCTGCCTGTAGCAATCTGGTCCACAAAAAAATGGCGCTGAAAGTGAGTACGCCAATGGAGAGTTATATGAGGAGACCGAACTTATATATATATATCTCCTATCCACTCTATTAGAGGAATTAGAGGAGTCATTCCCAGCACTACCTCTCACTACAAACACAAACGAAACCAGAGTACAGTCAGTATGTCCCTCAAAGCCAGAAACACGGCTTCCACCAATTCACATACCAAATTTCAACGGTAGCTACAAATCCTGGCGTTCATTCCATGATCTCTATAACTCACTTATACACACAGACCCAAACATAAACAAAGTTCAAAAGCTTCATTACCTGAAACTCAGCGTCACGGGCGAAGCAGAACGATTGTTGCGTCAATTTGAAGTGACAGAAACTAATTATACCAAGGCATGGGAATTATTAAAACAGAGATATGACAACAAAAGAGTCCTACTCAACACTCACTTAAAGGCATTATTGACACAAATGCCCATTAAAAACGAATCAGCTCACGCCATTCGTTCTCTTCTAGATCAGACAGAAGAGAGCCTGCACGAGCTGAAATATTTAGAGCTACCTATAGAACATTGGGATGCTATATTAATTTATAACCTTGTTCAACACCTCCCATCAGAGACTCATCAACTATGGGAGAAAGAGCAAGGTAGCAAGTCCGAGTTACCAACATACGCTGATCTGTCAGCTTTTCTGGAGTCACATTTCCGTACTCTAGAATCAATTCAAGTACGTCAAGGCGTGAACTCAGCAGAACATGTACGACAAACAAGGTCTCCACATACCCAAGAGTTACGACGCGGCTATAGACCCACGAACTCAAATAACATGCCGACATCTAACCATGCACACAAAGGTGCTCATGCCTTCATGAGCAAAACATATACTTGCACCAAGTGCAAACAAAATCACATGCTTTTTAATTGCGCGGCATTTAAAAAATTAACTCCAGCTTCAAGATTACAATTCGTGCAACTATTTAAGCTTTGCAAAAATTGTCTCGAATCAGGACACAAAACCTGTTTCCTGTGTAACAAACGGAACAAAACAATATTACACGTAAATCAACCTCTCGAAGCAAAAAACGAGGTGACAAATAATGACCAGAGGCAAGCAGACATGAAGCCTAGTGGCAGCAATGAGCCAAACACTACACCATTATTCTCAAATATCAACCGAGCATTATTTTCAACAGCACTAGTCCATATTCAAGGTCCAAATGGACAAAATCATCAATTGAGAGCACTGATAGATTCGGGCTCTCAAGTCTCGTTTATTACGGAAAGCAAAATAAAACGATTAAAAATGCAAAAACAACCTGGAAATGTCAAAGTAACTGGACTAGGTAAAATTCAGTCAGCTTTCTGAAAATCCCAGGCGTCATTAAAATTAAAATCACTCCACACACAGTTTGAAACAAACATGAACGCCCTCATACTACACAACATCACAGATTTCGTCCCAGCCGACACATTAAACGTCAAAAGATTACTCTATCTATAGCATCTACACCTAGCGGATACGAAGTTCTACCAACCTGGTCCAATTGACGTCTTATTAGGAGCTGACATTTACGCAGACATTATCGAAAACGGAATCATAAAAGGTGCTCCAGGAGAACCCACAGCACAATATACTCAACTGGGCTGGATTTTAATGGGAAAAACAGAACACAGGGACGAAAATAATCACATCAAAACACTCACAGTTCAAGTAACTGATGATGACAAATTATATCTTCAACTGAAATGATTCTGGGAAACAGAAGAGATACCACACAAAATAGTCCACCCCGGCGACGAACTGTGCGAGAAAATCTACGAAGAAACACACCATCGTTTAAGTCGTGGAGTCTACCAAGTGAAATTGACCTTCAAAAATAACAATGGACCAGAACTTGGGCAATCTACGAAGAAGCACACCATCGTTTAAGTCGTGGAGTCTACCAAGTGAAATTGACCTTCAAAATAACAATGGAGCAGAACTTGGGCAATCACGATCCATGGCATTAAGGCAGTTCTTTAAACTCGAGAAACGTCTAGAGAAGCAACCAGAACTGGCTACACATTATAAGGCATGCATAAAGGAGTACCAACACCTGGAACATATGGCAGAAGTTCCGTCGAGTCAACTTGACTTAAAACTTAATGAAGGAGAATCAAATCAAGTCCAATATTACTATCTGCCGCACCACGCAGTCATAAAAGAAAATTCAACCACCAATACTCGAGTAGTGTTCAATGCCTCACCTCGATCAACCAACGGCCGGTCACTAGATGAGCAGATGCTGGTAGGCCCAAAAATTCAACCTACGTTATGGGCCATCATCCTACAATGGCGTCTGTACAAATACGAAATGACAGCCGACATTGAGAAAATGTACAGGATGATACATATGCATCCAGAACACTAAGACTACCAGAGAATCGTGTGGAGAAACAGCCCAGAAGAACCCATAAAGGACTTTCGAATGACTACTGTCACGTTTGGAACAGCAGCAGCGCCATATCTGGCTATCCGAACACTTCACCAACTAGCGAAAGACGAAGAACAAAACTCTCC
The DNA here is from genome assembly GCA_963930735.1 of Dioctria linearis. Classification (NCBI taxonomy): domain Eukaryota; kingdom Metazoa; phylum Arthropoda; class Insecta; order Diptera; family Asilidae; genus Dioctria; species Dioctria linearis. Next base: position 28,737,577 of record OZ005743.1, on the reverse strand, counting down.
ACTCGTTGCTCAGAGCATAAAAACAGCCTTCTACGTTGATGGCCGGTTAGCGGGAGCACATGACATAAGTACAGGCCTATTACGTCAGCAAGAGCTTATCGACACTTTGAGCAACGGAGGGTTTAACCTCAGAAAGTGGACATCAAATAGCTCACAATTACTGGCAAGCATTCAAGCAAAAGATCAGGAAATCAACACCATTCTCACCCTCTCAGAAGGAGACATAATAAAAACCCTCGGACTTCAGTGGAACCCCATAACAGATGAATTTGTTTTCACTACCAAATCAATAAAAATGAGAGACAACTATACAAAACGAAGCATTTTATCAGAAACTGCAGCTTTATTCGATCCACTTGGATGGTTGGCTCCATGCGTTGCCATCGTAAAAATCATTATCCAAAAACTATGCCTCGCTGGATAATCTTGGGATGAACCATTAACATCCTCACTAACGCAAGAATGGTTAAAGTATAGAGAGAACCTACAAGATGTAAAAATAATAAAAATTCCTAAATGGATAGAATTCTCTCCGAAGATAAAAAATATGCAGCTACACGGTTTTTGTGTCGCATCGACAGCAGCCTACGCAAGCGTCGCATTTTTAAGAATTGTCAAAAATGACAACTCAATTGACACCCATCTAATAACGTCTACGAAAAGAATCACACCCAAAAAACAACATCACTTCCAAAGCTAGAATTATGCGGAGCCCTCCTCCTGTCACGCCTCATTAATCAAATACAAACCGACATGAAGCTGCAGGATGTTGCAATTATAGCTTGGTGCGATTCAGAAATGGCACTAGCTTGGATTCAAAATCACCCAACGCGATGGAAGATATTCGTAGCCAATCGTGTGGCAGAAATTCAACAGAACATCCAACCAAAGCTCTGGCGCTTTGTACCAACAAATAATAACCCAGCAGACTGCACCACTCGAGGATTATACCCTTCTCAACTCCGCAATCATGACCTATGGTGGAAAGGTCCACCCTGGCCTCAGCAAGAAACTAATATCTTGCCAAAATAGTGTCTTGAGCTTGAATCGCGAAAGGTCAAAGCATTGATTTGTATCAACGATAATTATGAATGGCTAAACAAATACTCCTCATTTCTAAAGTTAATTCGCATTATCGCCTACTGCAGAAGATTTATTGACAATTGTCGCGCAACACCAATAAATCGCTCGAATACCCATTTAACACATGATGAACCTCGACAGGCAGAAGTCACAATCGTCACGCTCATTCAAAGACAAGCGTTCTCTCATGAATATGAACACTTGTCAAGGTTCAAACCAATCCCAAACAAGAGTCAAATCTTAAGCTGAAATCCTTTTTTAGACTCAAATCAAGTCATTCGTGTCGGCGGTAGAATCGAAAACTCCATTCTAACCTACGATCAAAAACACCCGATGATTTTGCCTAATAATCATCACGTATTTAAAATAATCATTGACTATATTCATCATTACACCTTACACGGTGGCACACAACTCATCCTCAACACACTACGAAACAAATACCAGAAATGTTATCAGAAAACGAATTCACCAGTGCATAGCGTGATTTCGAACCAAGCCCAAAGTGTCAGCTCAGTTGATGGGAAATCTACCGAGCCCAAGAACAACGCCATCTATGGCGTTTGAACACACTGGCGTAGACTATGCGGGCCCCATCGATATAAAAACATCACAAATAAGAAATGCCAAGATAATAAAAGCATATTTTGGTGTGTTCGTATGTATGGCCACTAAAGCGATACACATAGAAATTGTCACAGACCTCACTACCCACAGCATTCATCGCAGCCCTCAAAAGATTCACCAGCAGAAGAGGACTTTGCCGCACATTTATATTCTGACTGCGGCACAAATTTCATTGGAGCTAGCAAGGATCTGTTAAGCGAATTGAAACAATTATCATCAAAACTTCCGTGTGACATTTCCAATGATATGATGCTAAAGGAAATCACTTGGCATTTCAACCCACCTGGAGCGCCACACTTTGGCGGTCTATGGGAAGCAGGAGTGAAATCTATAAAAACCCATCTTAAACGAACACTGCAGAACACCACATTAACGTACGAAGAACTATATACTGTTTTGTGCCAAATTGAAGCATGTGTCAATTCACGCCCGCTGACACCATTATCAAACGATGCAAATGATTACAAGGTGTTAACACCCGGCGATTTCCTGACAGGCAGAAACGTCAAAGCGGTTCTAGAGCTATCTGCATCCGAAAACTACAACCTTACAAAAAGTGGCAATACATACAATATTTGACAGAGCAATTTTGGAGAAAATGGTCTGTCGAATATATTCACAACAAGCAGCAACGTACTAAATGGAGAACCACAACAAATAACCTCAAAGTAAGCGATTTAGTTTTAATCCACAGTCAACATTGTCCACCAACAAAATGTCTGCTAGGAAGAATCATGGAAATTCACTCTGGATCCGACAATAATGTAAGAGTCGCCACCATCAAGACAACTCAACAAGAGTATTGCCGCCGCATTATAAAATTATTCAAACTACCTCTGGCAGAAGAGGACAACACATAAGCATCATAAAAATCCTTGGGGCCACACCCACACGCTTTAGCTCACAGTAAAGGAATTGTTGGGGTCTTACGCCGAGAGGTACTAACCAAATAATTTTAAATTTATCACAGAAAAAAGGGTTAATTATGTGCATATCCAACCAAAATAATTATGGGCATGCATATAAAAAAAAAAAAAATCACAATACAAAATAAATAAGTAACTAGCACAGCCAAACTTAAGCGTGTAGGCCTCGACATCTAAATCATTTTGTAGCAGCAAATTATCGGAAATGCAGTTTCAATTACATCCCACTTCACTTACAATCAAATGTGTCAAAATTTGACAACTGGCAAAGCTGAAAGAGGCGGAACAAGTTTTTCTATCGTTTTTCTTTATTATTTGCAAAATTTATCTATTTTTAGTTTTTTATTCTTTCCTTTGACCTCTCCTCCGTTTTCTTTTTGCTATCAGTTGTGAGTTTCTTTTTATAATTTATGCGACTTACTATTTTTTCTGCTTGCAATTTTTATTTATTTTTTTATTATTTATTTTTTCAAGCACTAAAAAGAAGATATGGAGTCCTTACCAAGTTTCGACGACTGTTTGTGGATAGATGACATCCTCGAGCTCGAAGTTCCTTTAAGGGAAAAGCTTAGAACGATTGATATGCCAAGACGTCCAAGACCGTTCCAACCTCCATTTGAGACTTTACCAGCCTCAGTCCTAACCAAAGAGTTAGCAGAGGCTGCCTCGCTACGAAAACATACTAGGCCGGCTAAGCCCCTTACTGGTACCCAAAGAGCTGCCATACACCCGGCAGCAGTAACAAAACCGCGCAATGCCACATCCACAGAGCCAGCAGTGACGGCCTCAAATGTAGCACCAAAAAACAAAACGATGCTGCCCAGCGCATCATTTAAAAAGCCAGCAGTGACGGCCTCAAATATAACACCTAAAAGAAATAACGATGCTGCCCAGCGCATCATTTAAAAGGCCATCTTTGACGGCCTCAACCACGACGTCGCATCCACTTCTTCAAATGCCAGCACTGACGGCTTCATCATCAACCACAACTACACACAACATACCAGTCATAAGCTCAGCTTTGGCGGCTTCAGCAAGCGCACCACATGACGCATCAGTCATAAAGCCAACTCTGATGGCTTCGACATCAACCACAGCGCCACATGACGCATTAGTCAGAAAGCCAGCTTTGAATAGCTTCAACGCGATTAATCTGCACTTGGTAATAAGGAGACCAAATAGGAGGGCTGGCATATTCTAATATCAACCAAAGAAAGGTGCAGTTAAGAAATTTTGTAATACAAAGGTCATCCAATATCTTAGACCATCTCTTAACAAAGCACAAAATTGCATTGGCCCCACTAATAATATAATCACTGCTAACCTCAAAAGAAAGGCAAGAATTGTGAATCACACCCAAATCTTTGGTTTTGTCTAGCATGGATAATGCCATATATTGTACAGCATAATTGAGTGAATTGTTGCTTTTATTAGAAGAAGACAATTATTGGAGAAGTGGCTAGTCAACGTTTGAAAAAGCACAATCATCATTAGAGCTGACAACACGAAATTTTTTGAAATCGTCCACATTAAAAATAAGTAAAAACAGCGATATATATTATTGATGTTCAGAATAAATAGTAACGGGCCAAGAATACTCGCTTGGGGCACACCCTGCTATCCCAGCAATTCTCCGCGAAATAGAACTCGTTGCGTTCGGTTAGACAATTAAGAAGATAACTAATGAACAAAGACGGGAGGGGGAGGGGAACTCAAGAATAAAAAATCTCTAGATTAACCTCTAGATTTTATCGAAGCCCTTGCTGAACCATTGAAAACGCAGTCAACTTGCTTGCCGGATTCAATGGCTGGTATAAAATAGTGAACAAACTCTAATAGTCTAGTCGTGAGTGATTTTCCCTTTAAAAACCCTGTTGAAAATGTCTATGGAATCAAGCAATTGAGCAACTTACGGAAAATATCCGAAGAGAATTAAACGAAATACCACCAAAAATTTTATGAAAATATTATCGAAAGAGCTGGCAGTTTTGTAACAGCCATAAATATGTTAAGGTATAGTAAATAAATTTACAAAACTATTCTTTCCTGTTATTTAAAAAGTTATAACAAAACAAATTAGTAAACCCTTCCCTCAAACACCCTCTCTATCCAATCTCAAGAAATAGTTTTAACAAAAATTACTTTAAAAATTGCAATCAAATCTAGCAAAAAGTCTCCTATCCAAAATAATTAACCAACAAATTTTCGAATAATTTTGGGAAGTTCTTAAATTGACTTATTGCGTAAGATTATTCAAGCAGCAAAACCAATTAATTAATAAAATTTGGTTAATTTATTGCCTATAGGAAAAGCGAAATTCGTGGATTGCCCCTTTTAATTTTCCCCGTGCATATATGTGGACGTATAATGTGTTTACGTACAAACCAAGCTCCAGTTTCAGCTTCAGTTATGGTGTGTTATAAATTTCATCTATAAATCGATAACTGAAATTGCTTTTAGTTATTTATTTCGGTAGTTGAACGCTTGCAACGATCGGTGGCAGTTGGGTATATTCTCCGGCTACAAACGCACTGTGGTACAGTTCAATTTAACATTTTCTTTACTACAAAACGCGCATATGCATGTCTGCCTGCATATATGTACATTCGGACCAATGAAAGTTAATTAAAATTTTCTAATCTGCCAAGGATAATTGCGCATTTTGCAGTTTTCAAATCCACTGAAACAAAATGAACTCATGCCAATGCTAAACAGGGTCTTCTTTTATAAATTCTATCTATAGCTCTGTGAAATAAATGTCCTGGACATATTGTGGTTTAGAGTATCCTATAAATGATAATATTTTAAGGTCACCCCCCTTAGATGTGATCTAATGAAGATGAAAATGATTATAAACAGGAACTTTTGGCAGACTTATATAAATCACGTAATGAATGAAAGACACATGGATAATTCAATTAATGATGATTAAGAGTGGAAGTAGATCTAAACGGAATTTGATTTCGGTTAAATTGGGACAGTAATTTGTCTAAGAGATTCGTTCTATTTAAATTTATTTGGAACTACATTCCACATTCCTCGATATACACGGTAGATACGTCCCTGGAAAAAACCGTGCAATCAAAACAGTATAAAACGAAACACAGAATTCATACAAAATAGAAGGATATGTTCAATTAAGATGTAAATCGTGTAAATAGATCTAAAAGAAGATAAAGAAAAGTTAACGATATGTTCACTATAAACAACCGAGATAAGGTTTATAGAAAAAAGGGGATTGGTTCATTAATTTTTAGAAACAATTTAATACCATATCCTACTATTTAAATTTATTTTTAAAAGTGAAAGACATAAACGTTAATTAACAATATTCCTTTCATATAAAAAAAAAAAATAAATAAAAAAAAAAGTCAGCCTTTACTCTTCTTCAATGTAATACTTTAACTCTCCTTTTCTTTGGTAGCGCCGAGTCACAGATAATTCCTCAACGTTTCCTACAGGTATTGCTTCACTAATTGAGATGTTGACTACATTTTGCACGTCGTTAATAAAATTTGACTTATTTTTTGATGGTACGATCAGTAGTGATCACCAGTTTCTTATTTTGGCGGGTATTCTTACAAATTTCTTCACATTGATTAAGCGCATTTTTTATGGTTTTTTGAAATTCCGAATCTCTTTCAATGTCAGAATGTCTTTCCAAAAAGAAAGCTTGCTAGGCGGAGTTCTTCAGCAATTAAATTTCCAGAAAAATTTTCAGCTGCATTGTTGGGTTACGCTTACTATACAGCGCCTCAACGGTTATATGTTTCTGCCTGCAACACTTCACCGCACCACACGACGGTTGTTGAAAATTCTCCGCTCTTGCTTTCAATTTTATCTTTATATCTCTCTTGAAAAATGAGTTTGTTTGGCTTGTGAGAGAAAAGCTTTAAGCACTTGCTTGTCGGTTAGCCGCAATAATTGGCGTCAGTTTTAAGTACGGTGAATGATTATCTGTAGTTTTCCTATTTGTGGTACGGGCATTGCTCACACGGCGTACCAAGGAAATTTTAAGGCGGCATAGAACACGCTAACCTTAACACAATGGAGTAGGACGGATGGTATACAGGGAATACTCACACTATGTACCAAGTAATGATTCAGAAAATGCACGGCGATTGCTCACACGGGCGTGCCAGGTTTTCACTATTGCGGGAATTGCACGCATCACTAGTAACCCAGTAAAAATTGTCTGATCACCTAACTCGTCGAGCTCGCTGACCAGACTCATTTCTGTGGGCGATTAGCGTACTTTATATAGCCAGGGGTCAGAGCCTCTCAGTGGCTGAGCGCCTGATGCTTCTACTGGTGTGAGTACAAAAAAGCGTTCAAGGTCTTTTGAAAAGCTTTTGTTGCCGACTTTAGCTGCATTTACCCTTAGTAGATTTATAATAAAATATATTAAAATAAATACTTTTCATAAATAAAGTGTACTAAAATGTAATAAATATATTCATTTTTCTCAGTGATATACACAAGAAAGGTTCATTTCAAACAGTTAAAACATTTAAAACCAAACGAGATAACATAATTTCAAATTGCTAATAAGTACATTCAATTTTAAGATTTAATCCAAGTTGTAGAATTTCTTATTTTGCAATGAAACTTTTCTTTTGTAGGTATATCACTGAGAAAGAAAAAAAACTATTTTACTTTTTGTGCATTTTATTTGTAAAAGTTATTTATTTAAAAATATTTTTTAATATATTTTATTTTCGACTTTTTAGCAATACATTTTCGCTAAAAACCCATATAACGAAAGTTAATCTATCTAACATATGCATATTAATTCGCATCTACGTTCCCTTGCTAGTGGCGGTGTGGTGTATTTTTTCTTCTCTACAGTAGGTAGTTTAGAACATTATCCTATTTTAATGTAAGTACTTCTATGTAAAAAACAATTTTATAATGAAACTGGAAAAATTTAATTCCAGGGACCGAACGAATCAGTTGAGTTTTTAAGAAAAAAGTTTACTTTACTTGTTTTTCTGGCAAAAATATGAGCCCAGTTTAGATAGAAAAAATAAAAAGCCGGGCTCCTTTTTAAATTTTTTCCGAAAAAAGTATTTAGTCGTTGCACTTACTTTTCTAGCTTTAAAACTGTTACCGGCTAGGAATAACAAGTAAATTAAGGCTGTTTCGTAAAAAATCATAACTGGTTCGGTTCCTGAAAATAAGAAGCCAGCTTGGCTTTTTACACTTCTTTTTATTTCCAGCTTAGTTTTCTTAGCTTTTTTTTTAATTTAAGTTTTCAAAAACTTCGAAACGGGTTTCACGAGACATCTTTTGGTATATTCTACTAAATTCCACGACCATAATTTATCCCAGTTTTTTTTTTGTTTAAAATTTGTAAAATACCGGCCCCTATTTATTTCACATCAAAACCCATATAACTGTTAAACAAAAAAAATTGAAATTTTCCCACGAAATATGTTTAACATTATTCTAAGGTGTTTAAAGGAAAAATCAGGCCCTATATACACAAATTGGAAAATCACGCAATTTAATGATATTTGTGGTGAAAATGTTTGTTATAAAGTTTGCTACAGAAGAATAGAAAATATGCCAACTAAGAGAACTGAACAAGAACTGTTATTTGATATCAGACATTCCCGTTTACTACCCTAAAACTATTCCTAAAATTTCACATTTGCGTCACGAAGGTCGCCCTTACGGATAAAGTTATTTAGTCAGGGGTGTGCGAGTAGATAAAAGTTATTTAAAAATTATTTAATATAATGAAAAGGCTGAAGGAATAAATCTTTACTTTCCCAAAAAGATAAGTTTTCAATTATCAAATAATTGTATTTCAATAATAACATTGAATTTACCACTAGGACTGAAAATTATAGAAAGCTTTCTAGTTAATCGTAATATATGTAATATCATGTAGTTTTTTTTTTGCTCAGTATAGTGGATAAAAGTATATGTATTTTCATCAGCAAGTGATAAATCACAAAAGAAAGTGTTGTAAACAACTACAAATGCCTAAAGCTAAGCAACAGTTTTGGTGTAATAAATAAATATCTTGATTTTACCAGATAGCATTTTTCCCTAATCATTAATAATTTGCAGCAAAAACAACATCAATCCGTAAGCAGCACGAATCTCGCAGAAATATTCACTGTTATTACATTAAGATACTAAAATCCAAAAAATTAACACGATTAATAAAACAATGTTCTAAGCACTGAAAGCAAAATTTGGAAAAGTTTTAACGAGATGTTATCGTTTTTCTATAAAATTTCATTTTTCCAGATAATTTAGAAAAACACGAGATATTTATTTTTCCCCAAAATATTTTTTAACGAAGGCATGAAAACGCCTTAAACCAATTATACACTTTAGTTTGTTTTGTAGTCGTAAAGACGAGCCATTTACTCTGAATAGAATTATTTGTTCAATTAATTTAATTATGATTATTTATAATTAGGTACTCACGTTAACCCAAGATCATGATGTTCTTAAACATGTGGGATTATACCTGAAAAATAAGAAAGTTTGTTTTTTTTATAGTATGTTAAAATAAGGATTTAGAAAAATTAATGCGAATAATGTAAATGCTATATAATGGGTAAAAAATCTTTCGGAATTACTAAAATTTAAGGGACACCGAGAAAGATGAGAATGGCATATCTCCTGCCAATAAGCTGCAAAGACCTTAGGGAAATACTTATGTATTAAAATGGTTCCGACTCACTGCGAAAATCAAGCGAAATCAAATGAAAAACAATAATTTGGGATATGAAAAAAAAACATTATCCATTTAATTCCATTCTGAGATCACACAACAATTAGCCAGTCTGATTACCTGAGCGATATATAAGGAACACCTGCCAAGTAATGCTACTAACACACGAAAAAATTAAATGCATCAAACTGAATTATATATGATTAAGGTGCGCATGTTGAACCCATGAGAAGGCATATATGCATATGTGTATATGTATAAAGCTAATCCAATAAGCAGAGCCCGCACAAGAGCCGGCATTCGAAATATTGGGATATAATATTAAAGTCATGCCAAAAGGCTGACACTTTCTGCAGAAAGCCAAATACATCAACAAATATAACAGTACCAAAAACAAAAATAATCCTACCAAAAACAGTCAGTAAAAAATAAACAAACAAATAATAATAGAATAATATATTAAACACAACCAAGAATGGCCGAACAGGCCAAAAGTGTGAGAAATAAATTGAGAACGACGTATGGAAAACATTAGCAGTAATCCATTACCAATAAAATAGACAAAAGTTATTATTGTCAACAGAAAATTATTTAGCGGAACTCATGCAATTTAATAAAGTAGTATTAAGTAATTTTTTTTTTTGACATAAATTCAATACCCAGTACCTACATACAGGGTGATTCTGATCAAGATACCTTCCGGTATACCACGCGATTCCTTGAGGTAAGCTGATCAAAAAATTGTTCCACATACCCCCCCCTAGAACCCTTCCTTTAGGAGTGGTGGACAGTTGAAGATATTCGTGAACCCTGATGAGAATAAATGAGTTTAACTTTTGAACCACGATATAGATTTTGGTTATTGTTGGCTTATTACATAGCCAAGAACAGTAGCTGTCAAAGTGTATTACTATGTATTTTTTAATTAAGCATCTTTAAATTATTCTCAAATATTTCCAAAACATTGATTTTTTTTACACGCAAATTTCATAAATACCGTTATTTATTTCAAAAACTTTTGTGTGTAAAAAAATCAAAATTTTGAAAATATTTGAGAATAATTTAAAGATGCTTAATTTTGAATTTTTGAGAATTTTTCTAGTGCCCCATTTATTTTTTGATAGTATTTATTGTCGTTTGTATGGCTGACATCATATAAATAACCCTAAAAATACCGTTAACTAACAATTACAACTCAATTGTCAACAAACAAGCCGGCATTGGAAAATGTTCAATTTTATTGGTACGGCTGTTTATTTTTATATTTATTTCACTTCGAATTTATTTGCAATACTATAATTTATTATTGAAACAATTAAACTTGCCTGAAAAATGATTTCCTATGGCAATAACTCCGGTTCTTTCTGCAGCACAACACAGCGCACTTCTTCACTCTAATTCGAGATTGCGGAGTCTCGATTATATAGAATCTCTGACGCATATACTTCACTACTGTTTCTCACAATTTTTGAGTACCTATAGTATATAAATGAATTTTTATTGCTTGAAAAATCATTAAAACACCGCAGCAATATTTTTTGTAAATTCAAAGAAATTGAGAAATGTCAGAAATTTCGAACAGGCAAGAAATAAATAACTCAGCCTACTAGTCACCCCGATAAAAACAATGCTTATAACATGTACAAGAATTTTACACAGTATAGCCTATCCTTATTGCTATATAATCTAAGAAGTAAACCACAAAGTATTAAAAAAAAATAATGCAGTTCGACAACTATATATTATTGCTTTAACAAAAACTGAAAAACAAATAACTTCTCTTTAAGTTAACACAAAAAACAATTATTTTGTATTACATACTGAGAAACTTCTTGCGGGATTTTTAAAAAAGTAAACAAATAAGAACCACTATTCGGAGTAGAGTAGAAAAGCTACGCTACTCATTCAAAACTACAATCTTAACATAAGTTTTATTTATTTTCGTTACAACTCATCCGAAAATGTTATAAAATATCGAAATTTCGAAAGATATACCTAACAAAACTTACCTCACGAAAAAAATTACATAAGTGGTCGCATGGACTTACACTTCACTTGCAGTGCGACGATTTTCAAAATAGGTTTGTAAGATAAAAAGCTACTAGAAGATACAAAGTCGAGAGAGAATCCGTTATACATTTTTTTCGCGGTTAAAATTGCTTTGACGTCTGACATCATGCGCCTACTTAAGGGTTAAAGTTAAAACGACAATTTTATAAAACTACACAGTCTTATGTGCATTAGTACAACAGTAAGGTATTACAGTTTAGACAATATTTTTTGTAAAGAACATATCTATTTTTACACTATTACATATATGTAGGTATATTATAAAAATATTAGAACTAATATAATAGTCTAATATAATAATTTTCAATAATAATGTAATACCCCTATAAGTAAAACACGAAAAAAAAAACAACAACAGCAACAAAACATTTTTTGTTACTGCTATTTGTTTTTTTTTTCAAAAGAAGAAAGGTGTTATTCTAGTCAAGCCGAAAAAACAATTAACAAGTTAATTAAAATGCAAGAATGCACAATTGGCAAAAATATAATTTCAAGCAATTGACCCGAAACAATACTTCCGATAAATCAATCGCAATACTCTGATGTAATAATATTTGTTAAAGAAATTATTTTTTTAGATTCCACGGAATAATAGCAAAACCGGAAAATGTTTATGTGTTATTCCATCACACAACTCATTTGATTCTGGTTTCAAGTCTTGGTTTTGACTCATCAAGAAGCCCCACTAGCGAAATTCGGTGATTCGAAACAACAATTTAAACATAGAAAAGGAAACAAAAATAAAGAAATAAAATGTTGAGAAAAATATAGAAAATAAGATTTTTATTGAAAAAATATAATTAAAAAATTTTAAAAAACCAGATTAATTCCAAGACCCACTGCGGGCTTTGAAAAAAAAGAAGCGTTTCGTATTAGAAGAAAACCTTATGCTCATCGGTACGGCTTGGTTTTCAGCCTGCCGCAGAATTCTCCAAAAAAATGCCTTCTTGAACAAATATAAGTTTGCCCCGGTAAAAAGGTCATAGAATAATAATAATGCATTCTAAGCATAACATAATATATTCACCCAAATGTATGTCACACTTAAATTATTACGTCAACCGAAAGCATTTAATTACATGCTTTGCGACATACTTTATACAGGTCAAGCCAGTTGCACCAAACCAACCTATGTCAAGCACATAATTGCCGGAAATCAATTTACACATAGCAAATTAAGAATTACAGCAGCAGCAGCAGCAGCTCTGCTCTTGAAGGTTCCTCCTTTGGATTTCTGCCTAATAACTGGCTCCGATCATCAATGCTCGTTGTACTAAACATAATAATACCGTACTCTTCATAGTTAGTACGTTTTAATAGAACGACTACGGGGCGAACGTGTATTCAACAGATTTAAAGATATTGCCTAGAAAACGAATACAAGGCGTTTCAATATACGATGTCTAAAGTTAAATACAATTACCACATTAATTATCGTGTTCAAGGTCATGTAATGGCTTATTTCATAATCCCTATCACGTAAATAATTGAGTTATAGCACGTAACATCAAATTTTTTTACATTGCATCAGCAGCTGTTCTATAAATTTTCTTCAGGTAATTATCTTTATTAATAATCAGTAGTTTCACCATTGTCCGCTACGATGATTACACGTACGGCATAAACATTCAGGAGCCAATGTTAGCAAAGCAGTTTGTTATGAATCCACTAAACCTACCATGCCTAACTACCTAATCTCGGATTCATAACGTAAATCAAAACACAAATCTCAAACGCACGTCATGCGTCTAGCAAAATCACGTTTTTACCTTTAATCCAAAACAAAGGCATTTCAAATCTTTTAAAATTCAATAAAGCTGTTGCATAATCCTAAAACTACGAATTCCTAACGTAAATGCAACAAAGTATACTTCCACAAACGATAAACAACAACCATCAGGTGTCAGATATTCTATCCCATTTGGCGCGTGCCTAAAATGAACATAATTTCTTCTACAAATGAAATGTAATATGATCCGGCGCTAGTACACGCTCAACGTAATGATTCATTCATGAAAGCAATCGAAGAAAATCTTCACCAGACAATTAAGCCCAAATACGTGACTACGTCACCGACCGATCTAAGACCGGCAAAATTACCCAACAGGTGCACCTTTGAATGGCTGCACTTCGTTGCATTGGTAAAGTGACATGAAGTTTCATGAATTAATGAATTATGATGACCCTGAAATTTTGTTATGCATGGAATCGATCACCGAACTTACAGAAAATTGTTTTTTCGATTCGATTTTTTTTTGGAATTTGTTATTTCCGCTCAATTTCCTGATTTTATTATTCAAAACAGAAAATTGAGCGATCATCAAATTTTCCCTTAGAAAATTGCTCAATTTTAGAAATTTTTGGAGGGGAGTATCATCCCCATGTAAATCAATAATATAAATATGATGCGGCTGAACTAGGAAAATCAGAGAGTATTCTTGAACCTACTAGGAGAGTCCCCCTACCAAAGGTAAGGCCTCCTAAGTATCCAATTAAAATAAATCTTTACCAGTAATAAGTGAAAAAGTCGATAAGTGTTTTTTTTTAACAAAGTGGAAAGCCGAAACAGAAAATTGTTAATCTATTACATTTAATTATAATAAATTTTGTTTTCTCAGAAAGTTGCGTTTGAATTAACATTTTTGATTATATTGCGTTATACCTAAAGAGGTGTAACAACGTATAACAAGTTTCAAAGGCTTGGGCTTCATAAATTTGTTAAGGTGGATTTGTGGCGACGCGTCTATGCCAGGTCGCACTTTTCCGAACACTTGACTTCGAAATTCGCGTCTAGTAACATATTGCTGAACGTAGAAAGGTTTAGTTAGGAAGGGTTTTGTTTTTGGTGACAAAAACCAAAAAAAAATTAGCCTAATGTCAACTTGTAAAGTAGCAGCACTACAATGGGTGAAATTTAGAAAAAAAGAAGAAAACCAAAATAAGAGAGAAGAAAATAATAAAGCTTCATTTCCGGAGGGACACCCATAACAATGGATTAATGTTTCTTTACATACATTGGATAAACTTTGCTTTCAGAGTCCCCTATCGATTTTTTTTAGGTTTTTCATACACTGGCTAACTACTTAAGTAGTATCGAGGAGACGAATTCCACTGTCAGTAAAGCGTTGCTGCTTCTCTAGTTACTGAACAGGTCTTAACAGATAATTGTTGATGGGATTTCTTCTTCGCTCTTGTCTTTGCCTTGTGGTGTTCCGCAAAGCTCAATATTAGGACCTGTAGTATTTAGCCTCTGTATTAGTTATCTTATTGATATAGTCCGTGATGTTAACCTACATCCCTATGCAGATGCCGTTCAGCTGTACCTTAGCAGGCCTCTTGGACTCATTGAAGACTGTATTAGTGGTGTAAATGATGACCTATCTAAAATCTGTTAATGGTCTAGAGATAGTCAGCTCCTCCTCGATGCCAGTAAATCTCAACACATTGCTTTTAATAGCTCTGATCATGATATTGATAATCTTTTTCATAATATCCTCAATAATGCGGGGCTACTTTTTGTTGATTGCGTGTCAAATCTGGATGTGAAATTCAACACCAGGCTGAAATGCTGTGATCACATTAAGTTGGTTAAATCTATGGTGATTTAAGAAGATTGTGGCTTTCCGCCAATAATCTACGCTTGAAGCTCAGGCTGAGAGTGGTTCAGGTGCTGCTAATGCCCCACTTTATTTACGGAAGTCTAAAATTTCCTAAGCTTGACACGGTGTGCAAACGCAAGGTTTTCTTCAACGATCGCGCTTTGTCTGCGGTCTACGTAGGTTTGGAAGTTTACACGCCAAACTGACTGCTTATACCGCGAGTAATTAACCGATTGCTAGGTCAATCCGTCGGCGCCACATTCTGTTTCAAGCAAGTACTTATTAAGACAGCACAGTTCACTGCGAACAGAAGGTAATTAAGCCATCGCAATTTCCTGTTACAAGCAAGCACTCAAGGCAGCACAGTTCCCTGTTTAACAGGTATCCAAGCTGTCATAGCCTTCTCTTTTAAGAGGTTTCACAGAGTAGTTATCTACTATAAGAGTCACACCAACTATGGACACATCTCCTCAACAAGACTTGCCCATTACGCCAAAGACTCATTTCAAATCGATAAACCGAATAAGCGATTCTAAATTAAACATAACTGAAGCCTTGATTCTGAAGCTATTCGTTCATGTGATGGTACAGAACATATACATATTAAATAGTTAATAGCTGTGAAGGCAAATATCCTAGCTTTTATGCACAACCACATGTCTAACACTATCATACCGCATACGGCTCACCTTAAACTTTATGTATCTTTGGTATTACAAAACTTGACTTCATGTCTATTGACTAGATTAATATAATCCACAGGGTATTTTCTCATATTCCTTTGTTATTTAATTAATCTATGGAACAGGATTCTACCTCGATTCGTATAGAAGCAAGAGATGTCACTGTTAGTCCGAAATAATTACGATATCACTTCAAATTCAAACATGAGCGATATTATTCGGTTCAAAGTTAACGTGGGAGTGTAAGTCACTATCCTTAGAACTAACTCCAAAATATAACTCATACCGCCTAAGTTACGTAATACTTCATCACTACGAACGAATATCTTTAATTGGATCACAAACAAGCAACAGAATGAACAGAACAGAATTGCATGCGGATGCCTTGATATATAACAGTCATAACAATCCAACAAGAGAGCCCAACATATAGAATTACACCTACAGCTATGGATAGCAAAGGTGAGTAGTAATTACAAGGACACTATAATACACATTTATCAAATAAGCATTGCCCATCCTATAAAACAACCAAGCAGTCCTGTCGTGTACCACATCTTTAGTTCAATCTGGATTAAGGTTTTATACAATGTGCCAAACGCCCACCGCAGATTTCCTTTTGGTTATCCTCTGTGTTTATAAAATTTATTTGCCAAACTCCTCTTCGTTGCTTCGGAATTTGCTGTATGTGTAGGCGCATATACATAGATAGACGTATGCAAAGAGAAAGTCCCATTTCTGTATATGTGTGTGTATCTAATGTTCACAGTAGAAGAGATTAATAAACGGGACTAATTAGAAATTGTCACGCAAGTAATCAATTAAATTACTCTCACCCGGCTTGGTGACGACGACAACAAGAAAAACTACTCAAGTCAGGGGACAAGTGCTTCAAGTTGTTCAAAATTGAAACAGAGTGTATGAAATAAATGTTCCTTGAGAACTTTTTATACACCCTGTACTTAAATAGAGGTTTGCGTGATTCTACCAAGATAATATTTGTTATGCGAGGTTGGGAGATTTTTAAGTGTATTAGTAATTGTTAGTAATTTTTTACTTGCCACTGGAAGAAGGATTCAACATAGTATGCCCTATTTGGTATGGTGGGGGGGGGGGGGGGGTTCAACTCGTTTGTTAATATTAATGTTCCTTGTGAGCATAATCGCTTAAGTATTAAGTAATAGGATTAAATTAGGTGGATAAATGGATTTTGTTGTTGATTTGATTTATGTAGTTTTGGGAGTTTAGAAGCCTTTTAATCAAATGATTGTTTTTTACTACTACCCTTAACTTGGAGATCACGATGAGTTTCATAACCGTACGAAATAAGCAGGCTATACTTTAATTTCTTCCTGATTTTATCGGTGAGAGTTTAGCAACACGTCAGTGACTAGTTGCACACTTCCGAGTGTTTGACCAACCACTGTATAAAACTGGGAAAAATTATTTTGAAATTCGCGACTAGTAATACTTTGCTGAAGGTTGGAATGTTTAGCTAGGTAGAATTTGATTTTAATGTAAATTGAGAAAATAAACAAAAAAATAAAAATAGGCCTTGGGGTGAACTTAACACCCAGCCTACCAGTAGTTGTCCTATGGGGACTCTGGGACACTTTTTGCGGATGTGAGATCAATTTCAGCACTCTCCAGCATAGGAAAGTACCATAGATATCCGAGTTTCTTTCTGCAATTCGTTCATTTTTCATCTCGCACTCATAGCCCTAAGATGACATCAACTTTTGTGACATATATAAGGGGGTGGGTGGCGGTTGGTGCACAGTAGGGGAAATTTTGTGAAGACCGTGGGGGTTGCGAAGGGGGTTAAGTTAGGTCTGGTACACTTTTCGTTCTTGTTTTTGGTCTTGGAGGCTCCAATTTGACGCTGTACATAGAGAAGATGTATCCAGATTTTCCATTAGAAAATTTTGAGTAGTTCCTTCGTGGGGCATTTGGAGTATGCGTGTGTATGATAGTGCTGATTTGATTTAATTCACTGATCCCAATACAATCGGAATTGATCTGCTACCTTATTCTTGCTATGTATCGTATACTACGGAGTATGCCAATTCTACTCGTTTTTAACTGATGCCAAATATACCGCCCATATCCGAATAAAATAACATAAAATGACAAAAATCATGAGCGTAAAAACTAATTTTCGATTTAATCCATCCATCTTTTGACAGATTTAAATAAATGAACGCAAACGGAAAATTTCTGAACTCACCTCACCCATGGATGATTGCTATGCTAGGGCCCACACGCTTCACTTTTTACACGTGAGAGGCATTCGGTAGGCATTCTAATTGATAACGCAGTTATTAAAGTTCGTTTCTAATTTGTTTTTAGTTACAATCTTTCTTAGTCAGTAACGTGTTTCAAGTATTAGGAAACTCTATAAATCTACAAATGGCAAATAGCGACACACCTAGTGGTTGGTAGTGATAGTCCATCAACATAATTGTTTATAATACTATATAATATTGTAACACTTCAGGGTAGGAAATTGCTCCGGCCGAGCGGTAAAGAGGGAGCACTTTACTATAAGCACGTTACCGTAACAAATCTTCTTTCAAAAGTGTTTAATTCTTCTACGCGAAATATCAAATGATCCTTAACTCCAAGTGGACATTCTAGAGCAGCTTTTGTTAAAAATAAAGAGTTCCACTTTAAAGTGTACTGAATCAAATGATCGTCAACTCAATACTCAATTAAGAAATAGTGAAGTGCTTTGCTAGAGTTGAAAAGCTACCCTGCAAAAAATTTCGTCTCAACTTAAGAAATATTGGAGGAACTTGAAAAGCTCTGCCTAAAGTGTCTCGGCTTGACTTAACGATGATAGCCCCGAGTGTATAACAAACTGGCTCTAAGTAAGCAGTGAAGTAAGCGTTACTCCTTTATGCTTGGAACAGAATGCATCGCATCCACCCCGCAGCAATGCCGTGATGAATTGTGATAATCGCAACCACTAACCTGCTGAGCAGAATGATCATTGGTAAGACTGCGTCAAGATGACATTTCAATGAGTTCCATTTATTGTCGCAATAATTAATTGAGGCCGCAAAACTAATTTTTTTAAGGGATGTATGGACGAGATTGAAGTTTTTGTCATGATGTTCATGATAATCTTGTGGTCTATTGTAATTCAACGCTCAAATAAAATCTCTAGGCGATAGTGGGTTAGAGAAATAAACTTGACGAGGGAGATTAATGGCTACATAAAAACCCTTCTAGCAAAGAATTAAAAATAATGACTCAGAACAATTTTTTAAGCTTACCAGGATGACACGACCTATGTATAACATCTTACTGAACTTGTTAACATAGGATCTGACAAAGAGATCAATTCGAACATCAATTGTAGCGGTGACAATTTCGTAAGTAACTCAAAAGTTTTAAGGAATAAAGTCATAATCT
>OZ005743.1:28567005-28718278 GCA_963930735.1 Dioctria linearis | reverse complement strand
GTTGCTTAACTTTATTTATTATTTCAGGTTAAATTTGATTTTTTACGTGTTTCTCTTTAGTAGGTATTAGGGCGGTTTAGCCAGACATGGTGTCACAGCCAGACAAAATTTTTGGTTCTGTTGTTGTCCGGGGTGAGGCAGAGGGGAGGGGGGAATGGATGGTCTGGCCCGGGTGTCAGACATCTCTGTCTCTTTCTGTCTGTCTTTCTGTCTCTCTCTCTCTCGTATTTTCCTCTGACGTCATATGAATGGATGGTCTGGTTCAGCTGGCCAGACATCTCTGTCTCTTTCTGTCTCTCTCTGTCTCTCTCTCGTAATTTCCTCCGACGTCATATGAATGGATGGTCGGCTGGCCAGACATCTCTGTCTCTTTCTCTTATAATTACCACTGACGTCATATGTTTGGTTTGCTGCTTGCCTTTGCTATGGGGATTTCTATGGTGGTGTGACGTGTCTGGCTGATCCTCCGCCTTGTCTTGGTTGATAGAGATTCATGTCACATGTCTGGCCATCAGCAGCTTTATCAGCTCTGTCTTAGCTGATTTTCACTATTTTAATTTAGCAGGAAAAAATAATATCATTTTTGCTGGAATCGAACCGGGAATGCTTGGTTTGTAAAATCCGAGGCGCTCTACTCATGAGGCCACGGATGTATCGCAGATATGTTCTTTAAAGTGGCTATATAAGCGGAAAATGACTGCATGAAATATGGCCATCAGAAAACTGTCTTGTTCATAAGTCAGAAATGACATTTGGACTTAGAAAAATTTCGATAAAAATTGGTTTAGAACCGACATAGCTTTTTGGGGTTCACTATTTTAATTTAGCAGGAAAAAATAATATCATTTTTGCTTGAATCGAACCGGGAATGCTTGGTTTGTAAAATCCGAGGCGCTCTACTCATGAGGCCACGGATGTATCGCAGGTATGTTCTTTAAAGTGGCTATATAAGTGGAAAATGACTGCATGAATATGGCCATCAGAAAACTGTCTTGTTCGTTTATCTAAATTAATTGATAATGAGAAACATATGGGTGATTTTATTTCCTCAAAATTTTTTATGAGAAATATAATATGTCTACTGGGTTTGCTTCTGTTTCAAATCATTGTTTATTTTTTAATGAATATTTGTCGCAAGAGAACTTTTTTGTTAGAACCATTTCCAATTTTTTCAAATTTTTTACGATTATTTCAGTTTGATTTCATTTCGTTTAGGTTTATGTCAACTGGGTTTGCTTCTGTTTCATGTCATTGTATATTTTTCAATGAATATTTGTCTCAAGGAACTTTTTTTGTGACAAACTTATCCAGTTTTTCATAATTTTTACGATTACTTCATTTTACTTTCATTTCGTTTAGTTTAATTTGTTGTTTTCCTCTAGAGATAAGACTTATCTAAATTAATTGATAATGAGAAACATATGGGTGATTTTATTTCCTCAAAATTTTTATGATAAATATAATATGTCTACTGGGTTTGCTTCTGCTTCATATCATTGTTTATTTTTTAATGAATATTTGTCGCAAGAGAACTTTTTTGTTAGAACCATTTCCATTTTTTTCAAATTTTTCACGATTATTTCAGTTTGATTTCATTTCGTTTAGGTTTATGTCAACTGGGTTTGCTTCTGTTTCATGTCATTGTATATTTTTCAATGACTATCTGTCTCAAGGAACTTTTTTTGTGACAAACTTATCCAGTTTTTCAAAATTTTTACGATTACTTCATTTTACATTCATTTTGTTTAGTTTAATTTGTTGTTTTCCTCTAGAGATAAGATTTATCTAAATTAATTGATAAAGAGAAACATATGTCTACTGGGTTTGCTTCTGCTTCATATCATTGTTTATTTTTTAATGAATATTTGTCGCAAGTTAACCTCAAGATTTTTCTTTAGTGTTTTTATATTTAAATATCTAACGCTGAGCTTTCTAATTTTAATCTGTAATAGAACGCAAATTAAAACTTGTCGGTTAACGGAAAAATCGTGAGATAACTAAGCCGTTTTCCAAATATTATATGTATTTGTAAAAACTTATGACTGCTTGTTGGCAAAGTTTTTAAAATATCTGTCCGTATATCTCATTATATGTCCCACATTATTATATTAATCTTGCTTTATTTTTAAATTACCCGTCAATTCTTAAACAAACTTGCAATAGCTTTTAAATATTTTGTAAAAACTCAGATTTGTAGAATTTTTATGCTAGCGTTGCAAAAATAATTTTTACTTATCTTTTTTTCTAATGATTACAAAGTTGTTATAAGTGGGTATTATACATAAAATATATTTTTTTAAACAATTAAGATAAACATTGATTTATGTAATTGATCATATTTAGTCCAGATCCATAATACTGAAATGTCTCCAGGGTAGCGTTTCTACTGAGTTAGGCTTCACAAACCGCTTGTTATCAAAGGGGTTAGGTGTTATTTTACTCTGATCAGTGCTGAGGAGTACATGATGATAAGATTTAATTCCATTCTGCTAATGGAACACAAATTAAAAACTTGTCGGTTAACTTTTAACTTCAAGATTTTTCTTCAGTGTTTTTATATTTAAATATCTAACGCTGGTTTGAATTTTATTGCTTGGGTTTATAATCGGGTGGCAGGTTGTTAGGAATTTATGAATGCGAGTTTTCATCAGTTGCGAATTATATTCACATATTTTCATAATTTTGTCTATGAAAAAATTTTAATTGTTTTAGAAATTATCCAATTTCTGCTGCAATTACAATGTGTCATTCCGTCTATGTACGTATATGCAGGTACATACCAACGATTACATTATCTTTAAGAATGCAAAATATCAAAACTGAAAAATTTTTATGTGACATGAAAAATCAAACAACTCAACGGCTATCTACCTGGCACATACAGCAGCAAGTATTTTATATTATGAGGCACCGCCTAATAGTGATCATGAAGAAGAGATCCTAGATAGTGACAACAGCTACGAAGAGATCCGGGATAGCGATAGCAACGTCAGCAGCGACATCGAGCTTGAAATAAGCATTCTAATGTTGTATTTCAAATGCCTCGGAGAAATATATTGTAACAGATGTGTAAACGTAATAGACCCCGATATAAATATAATAAGTGTAAACCATATTGAAAATTTTACAAATTTAAGGCAATTTCTGACATACTTCCCTGAGGAATGTTGCATTTGTAAAAATGAGATAAATTATGAACTTGTGTAAAAAAAGTTTGGTGTTTTATTTCTATGCAAAATCTGATTTATGTAAATATTTAAATAAAAGTTATTAAACTGATGATTTAGGTATTTTTAATTTTATTTTTGAAAACCCCTGTAATATTCATATAAATATTTCAATAAATATTTTTGAGCAGTTACCCCGAAAAAGGTCATTGTTTATTCACTGTTGATATCGCATCTTAAAAGCAGGTTGTGCTGACATCTCCTTCAGATTTTGGTGTGTTTAAAAGATTCATCTGGCCTGCAGGAACTGCTTTGTGCAGCTCGCACACAAGGGCCTCTTTACTCATTGTTATTGTAAATGATTTTTCGCATTTATACAGATGAAACTCTTCATGCTGTTAATTGCTCAATACACCCACTATAGATGAGATATATGCACGATGGTTGCTCACCTTATTGCGTAAAACAGGCCTTGGAAATTCATTCAAAATGATAACATTCACTCACACACGTACAAAAATATTTATAAACGCGAGGAGATTATTTTTCTAAAATTTTACTACCAGACGAGCATGAATTTTAATTATGTAGAAAGCATGTTTCTCGGGGCCAGGAAACTCCCTGCAAAGCTTTTTTTTTCTTTTTTTGCAATGCTATGATCACTAGCATTCACACAAGGAAAATCGGCTGATAACACCATAGTGCTTATATTGCCGCTGTTATGTTGCGAGTAAGGTGAGTTTGGCTAGCCATGTCTAAGTCTAGCCAACCTTATTGTGTGGCATGTATAGTTATTTTTTTCCAATGGATGTTCCAGGCCAGACGAATTTTTTATTGCAAGAGGGGTTATGCGCGCCTGATATTGAAGGAGATGCCGCGGATGTATAATTTGGCGAATGCACTTAAAAAATGAAGCCCCAAAGAATACATTGATTTGCCTATGAAAAATAGTTTTTATTGCCTTTATGTGGAGGTCGACGATGCAGTAAATTGTGAAGAAATTTCAAAACGCGAGGCGACGGAAAAGAAGTATAAATTTTATGCCGCTAACGCGTGTTATAAACCTTCTATCATAGGTATAGGCAAAGGGAAAATAAAAATATAAATAATTTTCAGACTTATAGTTTTTATTTTCAAATAATTACATTGAGAATCTTTAATCTTTTTATTATTTCTAAAGCTCTTCTCCCCGAGTTTTTGTTATATTCCAGCCTTAATTCATCCACCAGTATATTGGGGTCTGTAGTTTTTCGAATATCATTATTGGCATCATCATCATCATTATCATGACCCTGGCCTTCGGCTTTAGCCATTAAAATATTGCTCCCCGGTGCTTGGGTATACAAATAATCTTTATTTTCACTCAACTTTCGCAATTTTTTCATATGTTTGTATTCATCATCATTATCATCTTCATTACAGGATGTTAAATGGTTCTTTCCATCCAATGTATTTTTATTTTCATAGATATCACATTTAAAAGCATGAGTCGACCGTTTCTTATGCCGTTGAAGGCTATCTCTGCGACTAAACGACTTATTGCATTCTATACACCTATATTCATTAGGGGTGCAGCTGTCTAAAGTTTTGGTATTTTCGTTATATTTTTCAGAAGCAGGAGAATTTTCATTGGCAATCTCGCTATCTCCGTAGGGGTTGTATATCGAGCCTTTAAGGGTATCGGCAGGTGTAGATTTGTCTTCTCTCTCAGTGAATCTTCTTAATGCGCTAAGTTTGGTTTTCAAAACTTCTCGTGCACTATTTAATCGTTCATCATCATCATAGTCTAAAGATTCAATGTTCGAAACAGTTTTTAATGTGCCAGTTTCATCAATATTATTCGGCATAGATTTTCCCATATCATGGATATTTCTTTTATGACGTAGGAAGTTATCCCAACGAGTAAAGAATTTACAGCAGATAGGGCACTTCATAGTGCTTGCTGGTGTATATGCTTTTAACACTATCACTTGGTGTGTATAGTCTTATATTATAACGAGAGGGGGGTGAAGTATCTGATAAGAGGAGTAAAGAGCAGAAGGAAGAGGAGTAAAGAGGGGTAAAGAGGAGGAGGAGGAGGAGGAGGAGGAGGAGGGAGTGGGGTTGATTTGGTGTTATTTGGTGTTATTTGGTGTTACTTCGGTGTTATTTGGTGTTATTTTGGTGTTGCTGGTGTTTTTTGGTGTTATTTCGGTACTGGTTTGGTGTTATTCTAGTGTTACTTTAGTAAAGCATCTACCCCACGGTGTATAATGAATTAAGAAAGACTATCGAGCTGAAAACAAGCAAAAGAACTTTTTGGAAATAATTAAAAAACAATTAAAGATTCTCAATGATATTATCTGGAAAATACATTGCCCCCATATAGCTCCCTATTGCTGTAGAAACATAAAGTAATAAGAGCTAGTTTTTGTTTTTGCTCTTATTGAATGAGACCGACCGTGAATTTTTACTACAAGAGGAAAATGATAAAAATGTAGGAATTTGTATTAATCACTCGAACTGAGTATATTGAGCTTAGCCCCTGAAATTTTAAAAATCCTTTCGAGAATGTTAACGCATATTCAAGCACATAAAGATAACCGAGTAGGGATTTTGTTTGTTGCGGCAGATCATGGATTTAATTTGAATATATCAACCGAAGGCATGTGTAAATTTTAGAATTATGAAAACTCCTCTAAATTTATCTGCATTTGAAGCAGAAATTAATTTAGTTTCTAAGCATATGTTTTTTACTGCGTATGAAGATAAAGAAGAGCCTACATTAGTAGTAGTAATAGATTTTATTGAACGACCAAAGATTTTTGGGGGGTAAAAGGGGGTGATCATAGCATGCACATCTCATTTAAAACGGTGGTGTTAAACGATTAACAACGACAGCAGCAACATGAAGAGTTTCATTTGTGTAAATTGTGAGAAATCTTTTACAAGGGCCCCTGGTTTAAAAAGACATCAAAAATATAACTGTAAGAAAATGTTAGAGCCTTCTACCCCAAAAGAACAACAGCAGCTCTCAGCATCACGCCCCAAGAAAACAGCGGAACAACAACAAACCCCGACACCAAACCCCGAGAATACAACAACACAACAACTACCCTCACCATCAGCCCCTGAGAAAATGGCAGAGCAACTTACTTTGAAGACACCAAGTCCAAAGAAAATGGCTAAGCAGTATTTATGTTAGCAGGGAGAGAGAATATGACCCACCAACTGGGGAATTCGTGGGCGATATGACTGATGAATTGGAATGCTTTGGCAAAGGTAGTTATATAAGACGGTTTGTGAGCGGAGGCCCTAAAAATTATGCGTATGAATACTTCAGTGCAAAAGAAAACCAATTTAAAGCAACAAATAAAGTAAAGGGTATACGCCTAGATCATAAGACTTCAGAACTTGTGAATCTTGACTCGATGGAAAGTATGATATTAAACTCTGAGGAAAACGGCTGCATCCCCATAATTTCGCAAAACATACGACGCACAGAAAATCACGAGGTAATATCAACCCCCGAAGTAAAAATATACAGGCCTAAAGCGGAGAAGCGCAAATTTTCAAAAGATAATAGCTCTATACCTTACGGATTTAAAAGACTATGTATATAAATATGATAAATTCCAAAAATAAAAGAATATTTTTCTAATAATGAAAAACGGTTCTTATTTTTTTAAAAAAAAACCACCCCGCTTGATCATTAAAGAAAAATTATAGGTGTAGAGGCTTAAAAAAATTCAATTTTACACCAACCGCAGAGCGGCTGCCCTGAGTATTAGAAGGCGAAATCAATACACTACTGGTTTTTTAATACGCATCTTTATTTACAGTCAACATTTACATATGCCTATAGCCTGGTATTTCTTCTTCTTTCTCATCAATAAATGTTAAGTTGCAGTCTTCATCCATCTTGTACTCCCTGTGATTTATCTGTACATGTTCAATATATTTTTGTGATTCCAGAGGCTGTAGATTTTCGAAAAAGAATTTAATAAAGCACATATGCATTATTATAGCTGTTTTTTCTGTCTCCATTTCAGTTAATTTCTGCACTATAGGGCTCGTAACCTTGGTAAGATACTCCTGCTTAAGGTTTTCTCCATTCAAAATCGTATTAAATTCTACCGTTTTAAACAGATGTTCATTTAATTTGTTAATGTATTTGAACCGCGCAATAATTTTAACACCTTCATCTGTCCTTTTTTCCTTCAATAATTTTTTACAGGCCTCTTCAAACTTTTCAAAGTACAGTTCTTCTAATAAATACTTTTGTGCTTTTAGGCCAAAGGGTAGTTTATTATGTACCCCCAGTAGCATTTCATCCCATGTAGGATTAAATTGTATCTTAAAAGTAAACTGCTTAGCCATTTTTCTTTGGACTTGGTGTCTTCAAAGTAAGTTGCTCTGCCATTTTCTCAGGGGCTGATGGTGAGGGTAGTTGTTGTGTTGTTGTATTCTCGGGGTTTGGTGTCGGGGTTTGTTGTTGTTCCGCTGTTTTCTTGGGGCGTGATGCTGAGAGCTGCTGTTGTTCTTTTGGGGTAGAAGGCTCTAACATTTTCTTACAGTTATATTTTTGATGTCTTTTTAAACCAGGGGCCCTTGTAAAAGATTTCTCACAATTTACACAAATGAAACTCTTCATGTTGCTGCTGTCGTTGTTAATCGTTTAACACCACCGTTTTAAATGAGATGTGCATGCTATGATCACCCCCTTTTACCCCCCAAAAATCTTTGGTCGTTCAATAAAATCTATTACTACTACTAATGTAGGCTCTTCTTTATCTTCATACGCAGTAAAAAACATATGCTTAGAAACTAAATTAATTTCTGCTTCAAATGCAGATAAATTTAGAGGAGTTTTCATAATTCTAAAATTTACACATGCCTTCGGTTGATATATTCAAATTAAATCCATGATCTGCCGCAACAAACAAAATCCCTACTCGGTTATCTTTATGTGCTTGAATATGCGTTAACATTCTCGAAAGGATTTTTAAAATTTCAGGGGCTAAGCTCAATATACTCAGTTCGAGTGATTAATACAAATTCCTACATTTTTATCATTTTCCTCTTGTAGTAAAAATTCACGGTCGGTCTCATTCAATAAGAGCAAAAACAAAAAACTAGCTCTTATTACTTTATGTTTCTACAGCAATAGGGAGCTATATGGGAGCAATGTATTTTCCAGATAATATCATTGAGAATCTTTAATTGTTTTTTAATTATTTCCAAAAAGTTCTTTTGCTTGTTTTCAGCTCGATAGTCTTTCTTAATTCATTATACACCGTGGGGTAGATGCTTTACTAAAGTAACCACTAGAATAACACCAAACCAGTACCGAAATAACACCAAAAAAACACCAGCAACACCAAAATAACACCAAATAACACCGAAGTAACACCAAATAACACCAAATAACACCAAATCAACCCCACTCCCTCCTCCTCCTCCTCCTCCTCCTCTTTACCCCTCTTTACTCCTCTTCCTTCTGCTCTTTACTCCTCTTATCAGATACTTCACCCCCCTCTCGTTATAATATAAGACTATACACACCAAGTGATAGTGTTAAAAGCATATACACCAGCAAGCACTATGAAGTGCCCTATCTGCTGTAAATTCTTTACTCGTTGGGATAACTTCCTACGTCATAAAAGAAATATCCATGATATGGGAAAATCTATGCCGAATAATATTGATGAAACTGGCACATTAAAAACTGTTTCGAACATTGAATCTTTAGACTATGATGATGATGAACGATTAAATAGTGCACGAGAAGTTTTGAAAACCAAACTTAGCGCATTAAGAAGATTCACTGAGAGAGAAGACAAATCTACACCTGCCGATACCCTTAAAGGCTCGATATACAACCCCCTACGGAGATAGCGAGATTGCCAATGAAAATTCTCCTGCTTCTGAAAAATATAACGAAAATACCAAAACTTTAGACAGCTGCACCCCTGAGTAGGTTTTCTGCTAACATCAGATAATAACTATGATATGCAATTCAGCAATATTAAGAATCTCAAAAATCCAGAAGAAGATAGTGATGCTGTAAACAAGCTATATATAGATGAGGCAATAGATACATATTTAGACCTCTGCAAGTCCCATAGTAGTTTAGAAACAAAAACAGCTAAGAGTGAATTAGAGGAAGAGCTTGCGAATGTGCATAATATTATTAAAATAACTAGAGAAAAACTGGAAACATTGACCCAATCGCACATAAATAAGTCATTTGAAAAGTTAAAAGTTTATATTGATACAAAGTGCGAAGACATTGAAAAGAACTTACAAGGGTTAATAAATGTAGAATCTCTTATAGTCAAAGCTAACAATGAGTAAAGAGGCCCTTGTGAGTGAGCTGCACAGAGCAGTTCGTCGAAATTTTCCCAGGCGTCGTGTCATTATGAAAGATTTGGATGATCTCTGGCAAGCAGATTTGGTTGAAATGGGTGCTTATGTTCGTGAAAATAATGGCTTCTACTATTTGCTAACAGTGATTGATACATTTTCAAAATATGCTTGGGTAGAACCTATTAAAAATAAAACTGGAAAACAGGTAACGGCTGCAATGGAAAAAATTCTAAAAAGCGGCCGGGTACCTAAACATTTGCAGACAGATGATGGTAAAGAGTTTATAATAAAACATTCCAGACACTAATGCTAAAATATGGAATCAAACACTATTCGACTTTTAGTATAATGAAAGCCTCAATAGTTGAAAGATTTAATAGGACGTTGAAAGGCATGATGTGGAAAGAATTTAGTAAGCATGGTTCCTATCGTTGGATTGATTTTGTACACAATCTTGTTTATGAATATAATAATAAAAAGCATAGGACAATTAAAATGCGACCCTCTGATGTTAATCACATTAATAAAAATCTTCTACTACAAACAGTATATAATCACATAAAAATGGTGGGGAGAGCAAAATATAAGGTTGATGACTATGTTCGCATCAGCAAGCACAAACATATATTTGAAAAGGGGTACACGCCGAACTGGACGACTGAGATCTTTAAAATTAAAACCATACAAAATACGAATCCTGTGACATATCTTCTAGAGGATTATGAGGGACATCCAATCAAAGGAGGATTTTATGAAAAAGAACTACTAAAGACGAAATATCCACATGATTACCTTGTTGAAAAAGTATTGAAGAAGAAACAGAATAAATTTTTTGTAAAGTGGCTAGGGTTCTCTGCAAAACACAATTCATGGGTCGATAAAAATGAAATATTATAAATAAAAATAGCATTTTAAGTTATCAAACCATCTTTTATTGCTTTATACTAAAATGTCCCCAAGCAAGTGTGTCTGCTGAATTTTCTTTTAAAAACCGCTTATTATCATGAGAGCTTAATGCAATCTTACTTTGTCTTATGCTATATACATTGTGCTTATCTGATCGTATGTATTGCTGGGTTCTTATCTGTTCAACAGAGCTATTCAGACATGTTAAGTAATCATCAAAACTAATACTATTTTTTATTACATTTAATTTAACGCCTTTGGCTTTTTTTATCGAATCTTCATTATTTACTCTTATACTATACATTTTTGATCTTAATCCTATAAATTCGGTCATTACTTTCCCATTTAATTCATCTTTCATAACCCCAGGAACTTTTTTATTTACTAAAGGTATATTATATACATTATTCTGTGGATAATCGCTAGTATCAAAATAATTAACATCAGATCTTATGATTCTATAAATATCATCACACTTAAATTCATAAATTAGAGAGTCGGTATCAGTATATAACAGTTTACAATTTTTATCCATTTTTGGTAAAATATAATCATAATGAAATTTATAAACACATGTTTTAGAGATATCAAGTATACACATTCCTATATAAATGGGTTTATTAAAATAAACTTCAGTCTTATTTAATTCAACGGCAACCAAATTTCTATCGAAAATAGATCTGCTGTGGAAGTTCGGTTTAGCTATCATAACTTTAGCTCCATATCGACCTTCCCACTTAGTAAGCAATTTTACTATTGAATGTTTATGTACGTTTTCCATGGTTTTGCCAAAGACCGCATTATTCATAAGCTTATATTTGTTTTTATCAAATTCATTTCTAGCTTTCTTACGCATTTCCGTATTTAAGTCAATATATTTCTTTAACCACGGAGACTGATTGAATTGAAGAACTCGATGTATTTTTTCAAAATAAGTCCATGAGCTATGCACTGCTTCAGATTTTTATAATGAATGACATACGTTTCTTTATTAAATAATGTAGTCATCAGTTTTTGCTCCTTAGATCCAGTAGGTGCTTCATGTGTTGGACAAAATGGTAAATCTGAATGCTTATCATGCAAATGTTGTGGGTACTCGAGATCGACTTCTAAGATGTAACCTAATGGAGATTCATCCGATACATGAGTAATTTCTATATCCGTATTCACCCATTTGAAATCATGTGTTGGAAGATACTGGGACATTGCCCAACCATATAAATTATTAACATCAAAGTACATGAGATATTTGGAATCCTCTTGATCGTTATAGTTTATCATATAACTATTATTCGCTTTACTATATCGATTTGAACACTGACTTATTCCACCTCGAATTCCTCGTTCTATGAACATAACCATATCGACATCGGTTAACAACTCCAGCTCTATTTTGGTGTATTTCAGCATAGCATCCCATGTTAATCCTGGTAGAGTAAAATAGTGTGCAGGATCCAAACCATATGTTTTTGCACATACCTTTCTAAAATTCTCAAAAACGTCGGCTAAAAGTAGAACATCGATCTTTAAATACAAATTTGAATATTCACCCAGAGTTTGTATGTGAAATGTGTTCCACACAGTTTGTGCATGTAGGTAATCATCATGAGAAATATCAGATTCATTTAATTGGTTATAAAACGCTTCCCGAGGTGGTAATGTTACCTCATCCAATTTTTCCAAGTCGCTAATGTAATCATAAGGAAATACACCTTTTCTCGTCACTAGCTCAAATTCTGAAGAATTCAAATAGTTCCACTCCTTTTCTGTTATAAGTAACTGTTCTTTAGGTAAATATGACGCCAGTTTATCTAAAGATGATGCCATAAATTTGAATGAATCAATAAAACGGAATTTAATTTCACTATATTTAACATTCTTTGTAAATGATATATATCGTTCTTTATTAATTGGCAAAAGATCCACTCTGCCTTCAAATGCAGTTGCAACTTCCTTTATTATAAAGTGAGCATCATAACCACTCAAATTGTGGAATACTACCGGAATTATACGACTATCTTGATAATTAAGGTTACATTCTTCATGAGCTGGACCTCTATATTTTCCAGTTAGATGACAATGATCTCGTACACGTTTTATTCCAATTGCAAAAGGTTGTTCACAAATATGACAATATTTGTCTTGTGTAAATTGCACTTTCTCATCTTCAGTTAACCTAATGAGTGGTTTAATCTCTGAAAATATGTCCTCTGCCTTTCTCAGAATTTGTTGTAGTTGGTCAGGTATTCGTTATTGATCATGTACCTAGTCAAACTTCATAACATGTTAATAATATAATATTTTTTAATTCTAATTAACTTAATAATTTCGTTTAAAACTGAAACATTTGAAAATTTTTCACGAGGCCTACTATCTCTTATCAATCATATCCATAGGTTATTCTAAAAAGTTGAGGTTCGGGGCTTTTGAACTACTCGTAATGATACTTATCTTCCTCTTTTCTGGCTACAGTCCTAAGTCCTATCCCCATCTGAACCTCTACATACATATTCGTTGTTATTCTTTAACAAATTCTACATTTCGTGCTTTTGTTTTATACTTGTCGAGGGGCAATTCAAATTCCATCACAGCTGTCCTACCCCTGTGTATTAAAAGATTATTCTACCTACATAACAGGAGATAAATTTTCATCATGTTCTTATCAGTTTCGTATTCTGGTCATCGAGCCAGTTTCATACGTGTTATCACCATTATGAATTTCAAGGCCAGTTTTACGCAAAATTTATTATTCGAAAAGTCTGGGGTCAGTTTTCTTATCAACCTCGTATTGCGGTCATAGAACTATTCTCATACGAATACATTATGCTGCCGGCGCAATTCTTATCAGCGATAAAACGTCATTATGCCAAAAAATATTTTTTTAGAAATTATCTCTGGTGAGGTATTCGTTAATAATCATGTACCTAGTCAAACTTCATAACATGTTAATAATATAATATTTTTTTAATTCTAATTAATTTAATAATTTCGTTTAAAACTGAAACATTTGAAAATTTTTCACGAGGCCTACTATCTCTTATCAATCATATCCATAGGTTATTCTATTTTTTAGGTCTCTCGCCCGTTCAACCGTCTGTATACACAAGATACATTTGTAAAAGTAAATTAAGTATATTCTCATGACCACACCGCCTAACAATTGCGGGGTTACGAACAAGACAGTTTTCTGATGGCCATATTCATGCAGTCATTTTCCGCTTATATAGCCACTTTAAAGAACATATCTGCGATACATCCGTGGCCTCATGAGTAGAGCGCCTCGGATTTTACAAACCAAGCATTCCCGGTTCGATTCCAGCAAAAATGATATTATTTTTTCCTGCTAAATTAAAATAGTGAAAATCAGCTAAGACAGAGCTGATAAAGCTGCTGATGGCCAGACATGTGACATGAATCTCTATCAACCAAGACAAGGCGGAGGATCAGCCAGACACGTCACACCATAGAAATCCCCATAGCAAAGGCAAGCAGCAAACCAAACATATGACGTCAGTGGTAATTATAAGAGAAAGAGACAGAGATGTCTGGCCAGCCGACCATCCATTCATATGACGTCGGAGGAAATTACGAGAGAGAGACAGAGAGAGACAGAAAGAGACAGAGATGTCTGGCCAGCTGAACCAGACCATCCATTCATATGACGTCAGAGGAAAATACGAGAGAGAGAGAGACAGAAAGACAGACAGAAAGAGACAGAGATGTCTGGCCACCCGGGCCAGACCATCCATTCCCCCCTCCCCTCTGCCTCACCCCGGACAACAACAGAACCAAAAATTTTGTCTGGCTGTGACACCATGTCTGGCTAAACCGCCCTAATACCTACTCTCTTTTTTGGAACAGTGGTGAACCTGATTCAATATTGTAGTTATTTTTAAAAAACTTGTAGACCCGCTTTTGACTAATACCCAAAGTTAATAGCAAGAAGGATTTGCAGACTTGTAATTTTTCATTGTTTAGTTCCAAATGATATTTGGACATGTTGCTTTTTCTAGAGATCTCTGCTGCAGTTCTCTTCCTTCGTGCTTGCTGCCGTGTAACAAACTTAGCATAAAAGAACCTTTTCTCTGTGTCTGTCAGCGTCCAAAATGCGGCATGAACTCGTTTGCGATCTTCTTCTAAAAACTAGCAAGAACATTCATGCGGGCATTTATTTCCACAAATTACTGATATAACGGATCTTTCCGGATATTCTTTCCCCCTTTCATTCGTGTATTTCTTTCCTTGTTCCCGTAACCGTTTATAATATTCTTTCTCCACATAGAAGGATCGGCCTTTCTTTGCGTCGACGTACGGCTGTATTTTCAACAGAACGTGGTTGTAGCAATTGAGAAGATTCTTGGAATATTGAATTTGAATACGTACTGTCACTACTGTCTATGCTTTGTACAAGCTCGTGAGTAACATCTAATTCTTTTATGCTCGTGTCACACCTAGTTTGATGCTTGTGTCACACCTAGTTTGAGCAATGCTCATTTCTTCGGAATCTAATATGTTGATGCTTTCAATCATTTCTTCGTCAGAGCTGCTTTCATAAGATGGACTATAATCTTTATCATCACACGAGTTTTCGGCAAATATTGATGGCTCTGATGGTGTTCTTTTTATTTCTGATGAATCAGGGGAACCACTCTAAGACATTTAGATAAAATTCTAATAAAAAAAAGTATACATACATTTTTATAGAAAAGAGCATCATGAAAATATTACCGTTCAACTGAGGATGATAAATACGGTGAAGGTGATTCATTGTAATCTCTGCTTTCCATTTTCTGTATAATAGGTATTACGTGACAGGAAGATTAACCCATGTACTCTCAAACAATTTTAAATAATGTGTCTTACCGTAACAAAAGAATTATCAATAACTGAAAAAACTAAAAAACATCAGATCTCGTGCTACAACTTCACTCGTCAAGCACTCAGAGCAAAATGACTTTCGACCTTTAAAATATGCCTTTATATACAAAATGACTTCCATAGGAAGCTTCATATAAAATTGAACCTTTAAGCACAAAATCTTGGATAAAAGTTTTTTAAGAAAAAATTATTAAAGTCATTTTCAAAGGTTCTAAATCCAATTTTCTGGGAGTTTGGACTCTTAAAAACTAAAGCATCCGTTTATGGGGAAACAACATAAAAGAGTCCATTGTAGTACAAATTGAGGATATTAAACTGATAAGAATAAAACGGTTACGTAAATTTTGGTCTATTGAACTAAACGAATACTTTATTTAATCATATTGATGCTGTTTTGTGTGGGCACTTGGTGAAACATATTGTAAATAGATGTAAATTTTAAGCAAAATTTAGATAATTTAAAAAACACTTGGCAATTTATGTTCCACTTAAAATTTATTTGTCATTTATTAAAAAACAAAAAACAAAAATCTAAAGCCGACGCGTTTCATTCGGTCAGAACATTATCAAGGCTAAAGACTACTAATTAACAATTGTGATAGAGCATGCTAGATTCTCTGAGAGCTAATTTTAACTATAGCAGGGTCTAGCAGAGGGCTTCTGTTACTCAAATCAATTTGTTCGTTAACTAGAAAAGTACCATTCTTCTGTTGCTTTCTAATTTCATAGATTTCGTACTTGTCTAATATTTTTTCACCTTTTGAGAAATGCACCAGTTCCATGTCGTTTAAATTGGCTGAATGTTTATTATTGCGTAGATGTTTTGCAAAGCCAGAGTTCGGGTTATGGGATTTACTAGACTTAATGTGTTCAGAAAATCTTGTCTTAAGAGATGTTCTTGTCTTCCCTATATAAACAGCTTGTCAATCGTTGCAGCTAAGCTTATAGACTCCACTTTTTTCCACTGTATCAATTTTTGGTTTTATCTTGTTATTAGATAGGAAATTTTTTAGAGTATATCTACTGGAAAAGGCTGGTATTATATTAGCGTTTTTATACCCTAGATGAAATCTATAGGGGTATACTAAGTTTATCATTCCGTTTGTAACACCTCGAAATAATGATGGTAGAACAAAATGGATTGGACACCCACGCATAATATTAAAAGTTATTTTGATTTTTGCATGTCCGTCCGTCCGTCTGTGCGCACGATAACTCGAGAACGCGTATACTTAGAGAACTGAAATTTTGTACACTGACTTTAAAAAAAAAAGTATAATTAAGTTCGAAGATGAGAAAAATCGGGCAACTCCTTCGTGGGGTTGCCATACAAAACTTTCGTTTTCCACTATATATTTGGACACTGCCTGAGAATGCGTCAACGTAGAGAGCTGAAATTTTGTACATGGTGTTTTCTTTGTACTAGCAAATAACGTTTTAAAAATGGACTAAACCGGGCAACTCCTTCTTGGTGTTGCCATATAAAAATTTAGATTTTTTACGTATACTGTGAAAACGATCAGTCCAAGACATTTTTGTTGTACTAAAAACTTCTTCAGAATATGAAATCCTATAAAATTGGTTATAATCATTTTTTCTGTCGGACGAACCGTTCTAGAAATATATGCGAAAAACCACTGCAAAAATCAAATTGCTCAAATGGATGCCCGTACGAAATTTCATACGGACATTCATCTAGGGTATCATTAGAATTGGTCTTAGACCAATATTAGATTTTTTACTTGTTTTGAATTTATTAGATAAACCTTCTGTATGTGGAATTTTCTTGTATATGGCATGTAGAATATTACCCCGCACTGAAGGGTAAATGGAATCGACAACTTGATTGAAAGATTTTTTCTTTAGAATACAGATAATTGTACACTCTTTATATCCGTTATTTATTGCAATAGTCAGGATGGTGGACAATTCTTTATTAAAATCAGCTACACTAAGAGGAACTTTTACTTTTTTACTCGGTGTAAGCACTGCCACCGAATCTCTCATTTTCGTACTCTTTTCCTCCCACCACACCAGTAGCAAACCCAAACGCGCAATCTTTCTACCTCTGTTATTTTTGGTGCTGCCCCTGGTTGCAAATTTCTACTCCCAAATTTTTTCCGGTGTCGGGTGTTGACTGGGGTTTGAAGTTTGTTGTATTGTTTTGATTGAGCGGGATTTTTGTGTTATTTGTTGTGGAAAAATTAATTACATCGTTTTTGTTTTAGTTTATTGTAATTTGTGTTTGGAAAGAACAGTTTTACAACATTTGTTTTGATTTTTATTATATTTGTGTGTGGAAAAAACATTATCGCGTTTTTTTTTTAAGTTACTGTTCTCCATAATGCGTTCGTGTCGTAATATTATTTGGTTCTTTCTAACCTCACCGTAACCACCGAACACACACCAAAATTGCCAATTTGACATTTGACAGCTCCGAACAACATACATATCTTGTCCAAAATAAAATATTTTTTATAATAGGAAGACCCAAATTAAAAAGCTCATTTTCTACATTACACATAAAGAATTCAGAAAGAAAAGATGAAAGGGCGGAACCCATAGCCAAACCATCACTCTGAATGTAAAATTTCCCGTTAAATTGGAAATAATTTTGGTCAATGCACAGCTCTATTAAACTGATCAATTGCAATGTTTTATTTTTGTCTATGATTTCGGTTTCAATTTTATTGTATAAAACATCTTTTAATTTAATTAAAGGAATCGACGGAAACAAATTACTAACATCAAATGAAATTAATTTAGCGTTATTAGGGATGTATAAATCCTTAGTTTTTGTAACCAATTCTTGCGAATTTTTGATTGAACATTTAGGTTCAAAGTTAATCAATGGCGGTAATATTTTATTTAAAAGTTTACTGAGGTTTTGTGCAGGTGCATTATAACCAGAAGAAACAGGGCGAACTGGTGCACCGTTTATGTGAAGTTTGGGTAAACCATACAGAAGCGGCGCAGAAGGATGGCTATTCTTTACAATAAATTGCTGTTTTTTGTCTAAAATTAACCTTGCTTTGACTGTGGTACTATAAACATTATTATTAAAGGTAGTAGTTGGGTCTGTAGTTATTTCAGTAACTTTCATATTAGATAAGCAGTCTTTCATTTTATCAAGGTAATTATCTCTGTCTAAAATTGTTATGGTATTACTTACCCTTATCATTTTTTTTATTATATTTTCGGTTTCGTAACAGATAAATTCATTTAGGTAAAAAATTCAAATTGAGCGCATTTGAAACCTAAAGGTTCAACAAAAACCTTATAATTACAAAGCTTGGTCTATTGAAACTTTAAGGATTCAACCTGCGATTTGCACATCCTATTGTTATCAAAGAACATTGTCAAAATCACCATTTTGTCAAATTTAATCGAATAAATATAGTATTGACTCGGATTATCTGGTGATTGACTAGTCTCTTCTGATGATTGAATTGTCTTCTCCTTCAATTCCGTAATTTCTTCTTGAGATAAAATCCTTAAACTTTGCTTTTTAGGTTAACGCTTCGTCATTATTGTTTTTCGCGTGTAGAAGAAACATTTGGTACCAAACCTATTATAAGATGTGGGTACATATCGATAATGCATCTTATGTGTGTTAGTAGAAGACCTAAGTTGGAGTCTCGGACAAACGCATATTGACTTTGCAAGTTATAATTTGCCTAGATATGACTTAAAGGCTCCAGCCGTTTTTAAGTTTATGCTTAATCTACCTTTTCTGTGATAACTCAGACGGAAGCCAAGTCTTCTATTTCCAGAATGCATCCTTGAAAATTTTTGGTGGACAGTGGGATTAAGTCTGGTCTCGAATATTTAAATTTTCTATTCATATTGATAACAAGAAGAAGCATATTACAATCTCCATGTGACGCTTGAAAAACTTCTAAGTTGTAAAAAGCTCTATAGAAGCATTTGATCCATTATGTAATTATAGGATGATACATACCTTGGCGATGGATGCCTAGACATCAGTTAATTATGAGAAATAAGAGAGCTGACCTTTAGTTGTGTTGGGAAAAAGTAAATCGGATTTGCTGACCGCATCAACAGTCTTCTTAATCTTTTTTGAAAAATTATTTTCGTCGATAATTTGGAAAATCTGTAAACAGTACGTGAACGACCAAGCACTTCTTGCGAGTCTGTCTGGCTCTGTTGGCGAAATTCTGTAAGAACTCGTTTGGATCTGATCTTCAGATAGAAGATAATAAAAACCAAAGATATGAAGATATATTGCGTATATTCAATAGGGCATACAGATTCGAGTGAGTGCACGAAGGAGAAGGTATATTTGGTCGAACTAACTATATATGTGGGGCCCTTGCCTATCCTTGTTTTAAAAATAGAAAAAAATATTTTGTAAAGCCAAGACATAAACCACTATTATCTGATTTAGAAAACTACAACTTACAATATCTTTAGTAGACCAAGAGCCCCCAGTAAATTTTTGGTGTGAAATATAACCAACAAATTTATGCATAACTATTAAGTTAAAGGAAAGGCAATGTCAAGAACAATCGTCTGGCAGGAGATCTCAGCGGCCTAAGTGAGTAATAGTATGATTTTTTTTTTCAAAATTGAAACACTTGCTATAACTACATAATGCACGTCTTAAAAAACATAGAGGTTTTCCCTGAGCAACAAAATGCAGTCGCAAGATGTTTTGCGCGCGGCTAACCCCTTGCCGGACGAAGTTAAAGTACTAAAAATTTTGGATTTTCTCATATATAGGGAAAAGATTCATTTTAGGTTTGCCTTAGATATTCTGCTGTCCATTTTTCTAGTATATATATCATGCAAAGTACTTATGCTATATGCAGATAACTCCGGGAAAATTGCATCTTAAACGAATACTTAAGCAACACCGCCATCGTTGATTGTCCTCCATAATTCAGTGAAGTAATCTCTCTCTACACCATCGGTTAACATCTAATTGTGCAAAATTGTTATTATTTGGTTGACGTTCCTCCCGGTTGAGAGAGAAATACTATAAAATTGTTACCTTTTTAATGCAACTACAATCAAAACAATTTCTGGCAGTAATATTTTTGTAATCCGTTGCCTCGCTGTTTGCTTGAGAAAATGGTTTATATTTAGTTATATAAAGCAATTTAAGTTAAATAGTAAAACTCGAGTGGACCGACCACCCTGTGGTCTTTTCCTGTAGTGGTGATTGGGACGAGCTATTTAATGAGAGAAAATTGTAGGAATCTAGCTGGACTCGAGGCAAACACAGAATTACTTATATTGTGGGAATGAAACAGTAGAAGGAAAACGGAGTATCACTATTTAGAATTGCTGTTCCCGGAGTCGTCTGTGTATCTCTCCTCATCTGCGTCCCAGCAAGTCGAACCAACAAAAGACACAAAACTTTTTTTTTCCACCAATATGAATTATTCGAAACGTCAGACATAATCCTCCATGCATCCTTGAAATGCTCATGTTATGTTTTCTAGCATTTTTATCGTCCTTTCTAAATACTTCAAGTTACGATGAAGAGAGGATGCAGCGGAAATAACGTATGGCAGTCTCTTGAAATCTTTTACATGTTATTTCTTTCGTCGGACGGACGTACACCATACATACAGTTTTTCGCTTTAACTTTGCTAGCGTTTACAATTTTTGCTTTCCCTGTGTATATAGCCAAGCATTTCCTGTTTTTTTCTCTTTAATTTCCCGCAAATGGATTCATAGAGGAATATATGGGAAAATTCAGGAAACGACGTCATTTCAATGAATATTTTCTCCTTCAAAGGAAAGGTTTTCAAGTAAAGCTAAAGTCTTTGGATCATGTGTCTTTGGCCAGTCTTGTTTAAAAATTATCTATTAATTCCTTATGTTAGACGGCGCAATTAAATTGCCTTTGGGATAATTGACTTTAAGGAGTAGTTAAAAAATGTTTATCGGATATTTTATCAAACATAGGAATCACATCATACCAGTTGATTCTTACACCTGCAACTATTAATTGCGCAGGTTCGAGATAGTGGCTTACCAAGCACACACCACAAGTTTAGTCCCGACAAATTTAGAAACAAAAGGATACAATGTTGAGGAAACGTCTGCTTTCGACAGGAAATAGCACATTTGCCAATTGAATATCTTCGCTAATGGTGATAGGGAAATCAAAGAAAATTTTATTATTTTTTCCTTAGTAGACCGTTGTACAATTATAAGGTGACGAAGAGGGGGGGTGGGGGTGCAGAGAGAGAGAGAGAAATAAAGGGAGAAAATAGTGAGTTCACGGGGTAATATAATGTTTTTGGCGACATTGGATAAGATATTTCATGACCTCGTAAGACTTGAGCCTTCCTTCGACTGCTATGTAAATGCATATTGTGAGATCTAGTCTCGAACGTGAAGGAGGAGAGCTGATATAAAGGACAACTCAGTATTTTTTATTACTTCAAATATTAAAATTATTAACAATTTCAGTATTGTGTAATTCAATATACTTATTTTAATATCACAAATTAAAAATAATTCAAATCTTTAACCTAACTTAACCCTATGTAATTATTTCAGTTCAGCGGCTTTATATAGATGTTAGAATGCTGTAGTATATTATATCGAGTTGTGTTATTTTACTAATGATTTTTATATATATTTTTTAGATAATAGGTACAGGAGGAGCAGCAGATATTTACTAAGTGAGTGAGCATCCCAGATAGGAATTTTGAATAAGAACTGATTTGCAGGAGGACTTGATAATTTGATTAGATAAATTTTCTTTTTATATATTGGTTTTGAGTGAGACTCACTATCTTCCTTTTTTTTGTATTTTTAGGTAGATCTAGCATCAAGGGAATATTTTTCAGCTTGCAAGGAATTATCTGACTGACTGATACTCATCGTGGGATTTTCAATAGTTGCCATACCTGTGTGAGAACTGAACACCTACACATTTAAA
Source organism: Dioctria linearis (assembly GCA_963930735.1). Taxonomy (NCBI): domain Eukaryota; kingdom Metazoa; phylum Arthropoda; class Insecta; order Diptera; family Asilidae; genus Dioctria; species Dioctria linearis. Next base: position 28,696,057 of record OZ005743.1, on the reverse strand, counting down.
CAATAATTATATATAGACAAGAAGTAAACACTCAACTTTTTAATGAATGTGTGACAAAAAAATTTTAACTGAAATATGAGGACTAGACCAAGACTGCACTATTAGTGGGTCCACTCAGATTTAACCTGAAGACAAATAGTAGGTATTAGGACGATACTGTGAAACTTGTTATCACTATATATATTTTTGCTTCTACCAAGCTTGTTGCCGCCATTTTGTTTTTCGTTATATATCAATGCCATCTCTCTCCCTCTCTATTTCTCTCTCTCTGTCTCCCTCTCTCTGTCTTTCTCTGACCTTGAAGACCACATACTGACTTTGACCACTGGACAGTTAGCTCTGCCTTTGAAACTGAAAGTGTCTGGCTACAATTTGGTGGTGGATTCGGTGTAACCGATTACGTCGTCGGGGACTCCACCTGACTGACGGGGCTGCATTTCTTTTTACATTTCTGGCTTATATACTGTTCCAGGGGTTTTCGATGACATTACACTATGTCTGGTTTACTGATCCGCCCTGCTCTGGAGGGTGATTCTGATCTTTTTCCCTACTTTAATGTAAAAATACGACAAAATGAAATAAACTTTTCCACTGCTTTTTTGTGTGTTTTTATTGAATTCAACAAGCCTTACATTACGTAGAACGAACTAAATATAACACTTCATATTCAAATGCAGAAATATTATTTCGAATTTAAGCACTTGTAATGCTCTAAGTAGTTGTAGATTATCCATTTATAACAGGCTAAAAATTTTGTCACGCTCTCGGAAGCAGTTCACTAATTTGTCGCACTACTAGGCAGGTGCCACACCAGACGACTGATGTACTGATGAGCTGATGTGCTGATTATCAGCAGCACCAATATTTTAATGAGTCATGCTACATTGTAAAAGGTAGTGATGTACTGATGTGATATTGATCAGGTAGTGACTTGCATGTTGCTGATTTTTATCAGTTGATATTTAATTTTCAAACTAATTAAGTTGGGTTAGTTTAAAATATTAAAAATGAGTGTACGAAATTTTCTTTCAAATTTAGTGCCAAATGTTGAAAAATGAAGGCGTCTGTGGGTATCAACCTGTGCAAACTACTGCAAAAGAGATGAAGTTGAGAAAACTTGGAGAGAAATTTCGCGCAAATTAGAAAAGATGGCATATTTTCTTGCGGAATTTTTTATTAAACCTTAATACATAATGAAGAGTATTAGGGTTTCTACCAATACAGAACGCTTCTTCCGATAACTTTTTGAAGTTCAAATTTGTTTGCAATTTACATTATCATAGCTTCTTTTCTCCATACATGGATTATAACTCACCTTCCAGAAGGCGCTGGCCTTCCGATCCAACCATGAATGATAGTTGGACGACTTTATCGTTTATCATGAAAGATGGCTCAATTTTATAATTGCTCATGAATGATAGTTAGTTTCTTTCTTTTGTGAATGCCATCAAAAAATCCCGACTATATTAGTACATAGCCCACCATACACCCAATATTTGCGTTTATTTTACTTTTTTCTTCCATTTTTTAATAATAATAGGATCAAAAGCTCTTCCTACTCGCTTAATTCCATTTCAAGTGCTTGAAGTTTTGAAATAAAATCAGATCACTTTAATTAGATGTAGCATTACCTACTGATGTGATGTCCTCGCAATATATGACCTGCTGATTATTTTAAAATATCACCATCATTATGTCAGCACAGCAGCAGTCTGGTGTGGCACTTGCCTTAGGCGTATATTCTGACATTTATTCACTGCAAATTCATTTTTGTTCATTTTGTGGTTTATGAAAAGGATAAATCAAAACTAATATGTTAAAAAAAAAATATGAAGAATTTGTGGTGAAATGTCGTAATATGTAACAGAAATATGCGCCTAAGCTACGAGAAAAGTTCAGAATCATCATACAGGTTGGCCGGATGCCTGTTAAAACATCTTTGGTCGGATGATCTTAGCTGATTTTTAAATCATAGATGAAATCTCTACGGTATACTAAGTTTGTCATTCCGTTTGTAACAGCTTGAAATAATGATGGTAGAGCAAAATGGATTGGACACCCACGCATAATATTAAAAGTTATTCTGATTTTTGCATTCCGTCCGTCTGTGCGCACGATAACTCGAGAATGCGTATACTTAGAGAGCTGAAATTTTGTACCCGAACTTAAAAAAAAAAAGTAAAATTAAGTTCGAGAATGAGACAACTCCTTCATGCCATACAAAACTTTCGTTTTCCACCATGAGAACCATGAGAATGCATCGATATAGAGAGCTGAAATTTGGTGCATAGTTTCTTCATTGTACTAGCAAAAAAAGCCTCAAAAAAGGACTAAATCGGTCAACTCCTTCTTGTGTTGCTATATAAAAAATTAGGTTTTTTCCGTATACTGTGAAAACGATCAGTCCAAGACATTTTTATTGTACTGAAACCTTCTTCAGAATACGAAATTCTATAAAATTAGTTATAATAATTTTTTCTGTCCGACAAACCGTTCTAGAAATATATGCGCAGAACCACTTCTAAAATCAAACTGACAATACGAATTTTCATACGGGCATTCATTCAGGGTATCATAAGATTTGGTCTTAGACCAATTCTAGCTTTTTTACTTGTTAAAATTTCAATTTGGCAGCAAAAAGTAATGTTGGCTTTTACTGGAATCGAACCGAGATCGCTTGGTTTGGAAAATTCGAGGCCACGGATGTGTTCTGTAAAAGCTCTTTAAAGTTTATATAAACGGTGAATGAATGAACAAAGCCAGAAAACTGTACTTACTGTTCGAATCAGAACAAATACTGCACAGAACGCCTTCAAGTCCATTATCCAGGGAGAAAAATTTCCCCTATGCAAACTCTTCTACTTGTCTTATTCGACAGGAAAATTTCCAGTTGCTTGGGAACTAGTTGACGTTCAGCCTATTCCCAAGAATGGAGATGGTAGCGATCCCTCAAATTATCAAGTAATTGCAATCACTTCGATTCGCTCAAAGGTTTTTGAATCTATGATTTACTCCAAATGAATGAAGTTTTTAAACCAGAGTTGAGCCCCTCCCTCACAAGGACTCTGGATCCGCCCCTGTCTCAGAGTATCATAGAAAATAAAAGCAACATTTAAAACTATTGCCTTATTTATATGATATTCCTTCGACTTGTATCCGATGAATAGGCTTCTATTACTAAATCTAATATTTGGGCAAAGCATATGCTTACATAACATTCACCAAAAAAAACTCATCAAAAATACATAAATTGCATGTGCAGGTTATTTGCTTGTTAAATAAGTTCCTAGACGTACCTATACCCAGCCCAATTAGTACTTAAACGTTACTCCAAGTTATACCAGCAACAAGTTTTCTGTTTACGCACGTACACATTCTGGATGGATGGAAATATAAATTTGCATGAAGAAATACTCAAATTATGTTCCGTTTAGGCTGTAGGCTGAAATCGTATGTAGTATGATTGCCATAAGAAGGTGAAATGTTCAAAAATTTAAATAAGGAATATGAATGGGGACGCTCTCTGCGCAAGCAATTGGTATACGTATACATCTTTCTGTTTAATTTATGAGTCTTATATCGAAATTGATATGGAGGTGAAAAGAAGTAATTTGAATTTGGATTTAAGTGCGTTTAGTCATGTACAGAAAATGGAGCGGAGTTAATCAAAAATATTAGTATCTTATTTAATAAACTAATTTTAAAGTATGATTAGAGGTATATGTTAAATAATGACAAATGGTGACAGCTTGCACTTTCATTGGAATTTGATGGCACAGTGGGGCTCGTTTTGATTCTTGCAGTTGGTGTTCTTTAGAATAATTCATAATATTAATCTAGGATGGTTCATCATCTTCAGGATGATTAATCTATGGTTGAATAATTTGTCTGTCTTTTGTGGGTGTGTCATCTTTATAGTGAAATTGATCTTTCTTGGATGTCTTCCCATCTTATATATTCTATTAGAAAATCTTAATGTTCTTCCTACGTAACGTTTCCATCCTCATAATGTTTTTGTATATTTCCAACGACTTTCTGGAATGTATTTGAAATACCTTCATATGAAATATCTTCATTCATTATTTTGAAATGTCTTCTCGCCTTCATTGCCTTTCAGGTCTTTGCTACGTCGCCTGTCATTTAAAGTAATATTAGTAAATTCTGGTATCAACTCTTCTTTTTTACTATCTTCTCTACAAGATAATCTTGTAGTTCTTCCACAAAAACATTTTAAAAAAAATTTCAATCAACGACCGAATTGTGTCCTCTTCTTGATAATTTGTAAATATATCGACTTCGTTTACCTTAATGTACAGTTTTCTATATTCTTCTACAATCGTTAACATTTTTTTTTAGCGGAGTCAAAATTCTCGTTTTTCTATTAACGCTTCTAGAAGAATGATGATGATCTTCTTTCAATATTCGCCAAGAGTGCACGAAGTTCAAAATTATATCTATTTGTGCACGGTTGAATCGTACAATTGAAATAATTTTGCATACCGCTCTGGTGAATTTGTACAATTCAAATTAAATTCACAGATGTTGGTCACATCCATCGCATGTAGTAAAGACGCAATCCCAAACCGTTCTATCGTCGCTGTGGACTGGACTCTGGCTTGGGAAAGGGCAACAGCATTAATGAAAATCTAGTAAACAATTAGGTATAGCACTATTTTTGTACCATTTCGGTACTTTCGCTAGCTCTGAAGCACATTGTTATAATAGTTTTGCTGTACGTAGAAAGATTTCTTATTCCATATATCGGTCGAACTGTACCACTTTAGCTCTACAACACTATTTTGAAAGATTTTGGTATAGGTCTTGCCTTCTAGGGTGAAGATTTTTAGAACTGTTTTATGAATCTGAATTTTCTCTATATTTTCAAAGGTGTCATCTTAATATGTTCTGAAAACTAATCATAATAAATCCAATGAACAATAGTCTCGCATATTGCATTTTTCTTCTTCATATATTTTTTACTAAAAATGCCTTCTATATGTATTACTTTGAACTCGGGAATTTTGGAATTGGTCGTACTTTGATTTCCGATAACCTGAGAACTTTCTTTAGTCGATGGATTTACGGATCTTAGTTTTCAGTCAAAGCAATTATGTAGTCACTGCAGATTTCTAAACTTCGGGCAAACCACCATACATACATGGTTTATCATCAAAATAAATAATTTACCAATCATACAATTATCTAAACTTCGGGCAAACCACCATACATACATGGTTTATCATCAAAATAAATAATTTACCAATCATACAATTATTTCTTAGTCTCTTGAGTGTAGACGGATTTCGAAAAAAGTTGCGAGTTTGATATTATACTCGTGAGGTATGACAATAAAAACACAAAAAGAAAACAGATAACAGACACTAATTACGATAAAGCAAAATAAGAGCCTGTGATGATATATCATGACATGTTCATATTTTTCCTAAAAGCAACTATTGAGGTCTCAATGAACGCACAATTTTCTGTCTTACTATCATTATCCTTAGAGCATTACGACCGTATATAACATTATATTGAAAAGAAGAAAAACTGGTGTCCATACTTATAATTCAAATTTGTCATCAGTCAGAGCTTTAAAAAACTGCACACAAAATACCCGCAAAATTATGCGAGTGTCATGGATACGGGAGTTGTTGAATAAACGGATAGGGGAAGAAAAACCAACGATATAAATAATATTGCGGTTTTGTATTTTATTAAATACAAATATTTTAAGGTCACTAATTTTTTTTCTTCCGTCTAAATATTTTCAAAGCCGACATGGTTTGTTTACTTTGTCCTTCCTCTCGGGTGAAAGGTGTTTAGTTATCATCATATACAGTGGTGGACGAAAGTGGTTTGACACAAGCAACTTTCAAGATTTTTACTTTTTGATTTTTCGAGGTCATTTCCTTCTGGTCTATAATATTTTTATTCAGGACATTTTTGGAATATTGTTTTCAGAGTTTTTCTTTCAAAATATCATTATCTATAATAATATTTATAAAAATAAGTAATCTGAGAACAAATCCTCCCTGTGCTATAAACAAAACGAAAAAAACGGAACTGAGCGTCTCTTTATTCACCACACCAAACTGTATGACAAATTCTGAAGAATCTTATAAGCAAAAGCAACAAAGACATCAATTCGACACCAAATTTCGTATTCTTTTGCTCCCTAAAAAATGGATAAGAATTATACCCGATATCCCATTCCAGAGTTAATTTCTACCGCTAACCGATAAAAATCCTATCCTACCTAAATGACAGATGTCATGACCCTTTTGGGCCTGGTTTTTTTATACCTTTATTTTTTTATTATTTTTGCATAAAAAGATTATTTGTTTTCCTAATGCTTCTTGTTCTTGTATAAATTATATATTTTTTTCATTTTCTCGTTATTTTCCTCTTTTGTCCAGTCCCTTTTTACAAAAAAAAAGGGAATCTACTAATTCTATGTAAAAGTAAATTTTCAGGATCCAAGAGATTAGCTCGGCCTGAATATTTAAAATAATTCAGAATCAATTTGTCATCAATCCCTTTCCCGTAGCATCATGAAAGCTCCCCTGAGGGACTAAATCAATTTTAACCATTTAGACAAGATGTAAGGGATCATCCTGAAATCCATTCTATCCCAGAGAAACATTGTAGATATATATATACATACTAAGTACCGCCGTTAAGAAGGATACCTAACATCATAAACCCACATCAAATAAAAAAATATTTTACATAGAATCAGAATTGTAAATATCCCCGAATGGTTAGCATGAATGATAGCAGAATTTTTCCTTAACTTCCTCCATTCGTGCTGTAATACTACCCCTCTTGTCTTCCGCGCAGTTTAAGTTTCATCAGGACGATTTGCATACAAAAACGACAACCTGGTAAGTTTACTTGACTGCATTTTTCTGCTTGAGAAAATTCAGAGCTTTATTCGTTTTCACGGTTTGGCATTATGGTCTGAGCTTACGGGGTGGGGTATAATGACAGCATTATACCGCATAAAAGATATTTCCTAACAAGGAGAGTGGAGAATAAAAAGTCCCCGGCTATTTAACGGATGAGATGCAATTTAAGGCCCCCCGCATTCGTTTAGGATTTTATTGGACGTACCTCGGTTTTTGACATTGGAACAACATTCTTAAGAGGCTGTTTGGAAAATGGAAAGCATGCAAATTTCCAAAGTTATTGGCATCTCGGTAACATGTTTGCATTTAAGTGACACTTTGAAGGAAGTCAAGTGAGTTACCACGAGTTATAAAACTTTCAGAAAACATCAGAAAAAGCGTTAGGAAACGTGGGGTTCACGGTTAGGATCTTTTAAGGTTACTTCAATTTGATTTGAGAATAAATTTCCCGGAGATAAGCGTGTTCGAAAATGATTTTTGACAAAGTATACCTTTCTGTTATATTTGTTATATGTGAGTTTTTGAATATTTCATGTGAGATTATGAAGGAATTTCTGTTGTGTAAATTAATATTTTTAGTTAAGTAGTGCTGTGTTTTGTTTTTACTCTTAACTAGATTTCTCAACATGATATTTATATGTAGGCGAATATTTTCCAATATTCTGGAAAAATTTGGAAAAAAAGTTCCAAAATCCTGAGAAATCCTTAAAATTTCGGTTTTTATAAACATTGTAGAATTTTCCGTTTTATCCTATTAAGTAAAATTTGATTAGACAATATTTGCTCGGCAACACACATCTGAAAAAAAAAACACAAATTTCTAATTGCGATTGCTTGTAAATCATTTCTTAAAAAAAAAAAAAACTTCGGTTGATATATTGTCATCATGTCGACTTTTAAAATTTTATAAATAAATAAAATAAATAATAATTTTGTTTGTGTTATACCCAAGATTACAACATCTTATTAACTACAGTACTAATAATATTATTGGTAAAAATTAGAAAAATAAAGAAAAATAATAATAAGAATATAAACTTAATAACATGCAAGCCAAACAGATTATATATAATTTATAGTGATACTACTAATACTATAAAATAAGAAAGAGAAAGCAGAAAGCAAAAACAAACAAAAACGGAAGAAATACCCATATAAAATATTAAAATAAATACACCTTAATAGCAGGCTGTATATATTTAGGGTTCCGTATAATAAAAGAAAAAAGTGGAACCCTTACAAGATCGCTAAAAAAACTCAAAAAATTTGTTATAAAGATATAGCCCAAACATTCCGAAAAAATACCGGCTCCCTCCCCTGATATTGTAGGTTCCTAAAACTAAACTTTTGATATTATCATAGTTACCAGGCTTGTGGCAACACTTTACTTCCGGACATCGGTTATCTTCCGGACTTCGGTTATCCAGTTCCCAAAAAAACCGCTATAATCGCTGTAACCTAAATGATTTGAAATACCTTGCGGATTACGAAAGGGGAATTAATTAGTTAGGCGTAGAATTTGAAAATAAAAATGAAAAGAAATTTTGTTAATTGTGTAACCAAACTTTAGAGTAAGACAAAACAATTAATAAAAATACAGTAATTTAAAAAGAGTACAAAATTAAAAAAGATCTTACAGTACATGAACCAATAAGTTTTCATTCTTCATACACAGCGCTGTTTTAGGTCTGCAACGAACTGACCGGTGCGCAACCAGGAGCTGGAAAATCAAGACTCGTAGTCCAAATCAATCTTGCTGCAACTTCTCGGACAGAGTAGAGTGCCATACGGACAGCCTGGACGGATGATACGCTTATCAACATAATAAACAGCTTGCAGATGTTCCCATTGCAGCATAGGGACAACTTGATTTGATTCTTAATATTTCAAGTTACGAAATTACTCAGTCGCACTCTGGCTGATTATGTAGCCACAAATTGGACTATTACTAGGTTAAGCGATTTGGTTAATCCGTTCCCCTGATATGACTCTCAGACTTCGGTTTCCTGCATCTAGTAGCCTAAGTGAGCTCACCCGTCAGATTCGACTATCAAGAACTCAACTTCCGGTATTAAGCAACTTTGCTAACCCCGCAGAGCAGTTCCGCCACTTTGATGACAGCTATCAACTCACCAAGTACAGCGAAGTCACTTCTGTGTTACACTGTTTTGTGTTAATTTCTAAGACAACTCTTAATGTGCAGCTACATGGTGGAAATTTTGCCCTCTAGGGAGCCATGTATATACTTCGGTAACGTGTCTATAGTGACTTTTTTGGTCTGTGGTCTCCCGTATTGTAATTTAAAACAAACAAGTCACCAGGTTCGATCTCCAAAGTTTGTTCATTTGTCGTGCTCAGGTCACTAAAGAACAAAGAAATTATTAAAAAATAAATAATTAATATAATGGATTTAGGACAGAAAATATGTTTTATAAATAGAGTTCTGGTTGTTTTGAAGAAAAAGCACACGAATTTCTGTCCCGTAAAATTTGGACACGAAGGATTTATTTTTTTAAGCTTTTTCATTTTTCCCATGGCATAAAAATATTAATAACTTTTCATTCCTTCTAACAATCTCACTTTTTGTATGGGATGAATGCACTATGGTGCGCAAGAAATCTCTTGAAGCTCTTGACCGTACTCTCAAAGATTTCAGAGAAAATGACCGACCGGTGGAGCTCTATTGCTTGTTGCAGGTGATTTTCGATAAACTTTGCCAGTAATTCGCACCAGCCGATGAACTAAATGCTGCATGTTTGAAAGAGTCATATTTTTGGAGACATGTCGAGAAACTTACCTTGTCGACAAATATACGTGTGCATTTACTTCAAGATGCTCCTGTGCAAATATTCGCCAAACAGCTTTTGGATATGGGCGATGGAAAACTTCCGATTGATCGAACCCCACGTGAAATATTTTTTCCGCCAAACTTTTGCCAAATGCAGTCATTAATTGAAAATATTGTGCAGAAAGTTTTTCCCGATATGTCTTACAAACAATTTCAAAAATCATGATTGGCTTGCGAACGAACAATTTTGGAACCGAAGAATGATGATTTCAACAAAGTAAACAATCAAATTCAATTGAAGCTACCCGGTGAAGTTGTCAAGTAGGCACAAATCGATTGACACAGTTATAGTTGAAAAGCAACCTGTCAACTATTCAATAGAGTCTCTTAGCTCTTTAGAACCATCTGTAATGGCACCACACATCTTATCTTTAAAAGCTTGTGCACCGTTGATGCTGATACGCAACTTAGGTCCACCGAAATTGTGCAACGGAACAACAAGACTTGCTGTTATTGCTGTTAAAAAGCTATCGCCGAATTTAATCGAAGCCACAATCAGCGGCAAATATAAAGGATAATATGTGTTAATAGCACCAATTACAATGATTTCAACCGATTTGCCCTTCGATTGCAGTTACCAGTGTGTACGGCTTTTGCCATAACCATCAACAAGACTCAAGGCCAATCGGTAAGTATTGCTGGTTTGAACTTAGAAAATTCCTGTATTTCGCACGGCCAATTTTATCTTGCTTGCTCCAGAGTTGGAACGTCGAAGAATCCTTATGTTTACACACCTACCAAAAACACTCAAAACATTGTTTATTCGCTATCATTAAGATAAAAAGTCAATAAATAAACAAAATTTCCCTTTTTTCCAACAAATAAACAAAATGAATTTCTGTTTTTAGCGTAGTAGCACACGCCGGGTGTCCGCTAGTTCCTGATATAAATGAAGAAAGTTTCCTTGACCGGGGACGTGTTTTGCACATCATGACTAACGTTTTTTGTTTAATTTCACTAACTATCATTATAACTAAAGTACAATTAAGAAGTTTTTATATCCATTTATTGGTCGCTCATATTGACAAAATAATTTAGTACTTGGCTTCACTATAAAAGTCCAAGAAATTAAGCTTTTGTTTTTGCAAGGTTATACATATAAGAATAAATTACTTTTGCACTTCAGTAAACGATATTAGACAAATATTTAGCCAAGTAGATGGTCTTGTTATATTGTACGAAACTTATTGTTGTTGTATTCTTGACAAAAAGAGCCATAAAGGCGCAAAATTGATCTCCTTCTTTTTTATAAAGGCAAGAAGTACTGCAAATTTAAACTGTAATAAGTCTATCAAGTAAGCTGTCAAAGTCAAGTCGAAATCTTGGCGTTGATACTTGACACTTTAGGTTTTCGAAAGACATTCGGTAATTAATATTTAGAACACCCATAACACGGAAACCGTAAGCGTAGCTTAACTATGAAAATTAGGCTTAAGGATTCAGGGAAAATCGAATCCGTTCAATATGTACATTGTTAGTTTTTCTGAACGCTATGAATAATTGCAAGGTCATACTATTTCACATATATCACACAAAGTTGTTGGTGGGTTTATAAAGCACGTCCATTAGTTGGCCGTACTCTTTCTTTTTGATATTCAATTTGATCTTTGGCTATCTTTAAGTCGCGTGCAATTTCTATTGTGTACTTAAAGGAACTCTTAATTTTTTCTACTAGTTACACAGGAGTACGAACCTCAGGGCTCATTTCTGTGCCCTCTAATTTTCCATATATTTATATTAATGTTTCATTGTATCAGGCAAAGCCCTCGAGAAATACTTCCCAAGTCATGAAACATAAATCTAAATGTGTGCGTGCGAGTCCTGATAGCTATAGAAAAGTGCTATGTAGCCTAAACTACTATCCATTCAGGAAAATAGTCTTCCAGTAATTTTAAGCTTAGCTCCTTACCTCCTCAAGAGCTACACTTACTATATACATACCTTACTTAACAAAATAATAAAATATCATTTTGATTAAAAAGTAACCTTACAATTTTACGCTCAATAATTTTCAGTTGAGCAATAGTCACAATAGTGTATGTGCGGCTTAGTTCGAATCTGTAGCCAGAGTGATTCGATTTAATCTGACCACGGCAAAGCGACATATTCAATTATTACTCAGCTCAGAGTTTTGAGGAGTTTTGAGGAATCGTGGTCATTTGGTTAAGATAAATTTCTTTAAATAAATATGTTAGGAAAGGTATGAAGATTTGATCAGGGTTCGGAAGATAAGAAAGCAAGCTTCAGATTATCAGATCACCATTTTTCTGTTTTTTCAATTCACACTTTTGGCAGTTTTACATAAGAACACTGCAAATATTTTAGAATGTTAGGACTCAGTTGGGGCTACCACATGAGAAGTCAGGAATTCTGTTTCATAACTCGGGAAATATATCTCGAGGGCTTTGTATTAGGTGTTCATAAATCTTTATATCAATATATGTATTCCACACAAAACCGATCACCTTGGACCCCTTGAACCAACTCCTAACTATTTGGGTGAAACTTTTAGAGTTGGTTTTGTTTCCCCTACCACACCCCACCATCAAATATAACATAAAACTGTTATTGGTGAATTTCAAAAACGAAGACATTTCAGTACACATGCAAAACTATTTCCAGGACTCTCAGGAGTCAGACTCAGAATCCTTCAGAGTACTTTGACTTATTCAGAACTGCAAAAAGAATGTCACCCTACTAATATATATATCTGCTTAAGAAATAGCAAGGCAACAAATTAATAAAATATATTTTAGGAAAGGACCCAATAAAAAGCGCGTTTATACAAACGAGCTGTAACATATGCGAACCGCTTTTTATATACTCCGCTAATCTAGATCTAACTAAGTATTCAAAATTTTTCCTGTCAAATGAAAGCTAACATGCGTCCTTAGTTTAGATTAGATTTAATTTAAGGACACGTAAAACTTTACCACACTACTTGAAACTAAACTGAAAAATATTTGGCATTCCTCTGTAAGGGTATCAAGCAATAAAAGAAACAAAAGTTGAAAGAAGCGAAAGAAGATGCTTTGCCATAAAAGGCCACTAATGGACATTGCCGAATCAGTATTACATATGTTCTACGTATATACGTATGTGCTTATTTATATGCGGCATGGATATATAAAAGAGAATTTTGTGGCTTTTAAATTAGCACTCTTTTCGTAATCAAGGGATCATAAAAGAACTCTCCTCCATTGTGTGTTTAGTCAAGGCAATAAAGTTACTCACGCCTCCGAATCAGCAAATTACCTTTCGTGATTACATTTCGGCAGGAACCAGGAAGCTCGCCCCAAGTAATATCGTTTGTGGAGCAGGAAAATAAATTGCAGATTTTTTTTCTGTTTTCATTTTTTTTGCTTTAGCCAGAGTGTAATGAATTTCTTATCTGATTGAGTTGCAAAAATTACGACGCCCATTCTTCGTCCTCATCGTCTACTCTACATTGTCATAATGGTATAGTCAAATTTCCACCTTTCTAAAACCTTTTATAGTAATGGCAACGTAGCAAAGTAGCGATATCAATTCTAATTTTGCAGAGGGGGTATAGAGAGACGATTCGTTAAATTACTTTATCTTTATTGTCTTATATTTAAGGGAATTTATCAATTCGAATAAATGGATAAATAAATATTTGTTTTTTTTCCCCTGGGAAAATAATAATTTTTATGTGCGTGCTAATTCCAGTTTACAGCTGCCAACTCGAGGTGATACCTGTGAGAGAAGAATATGTCCTCGGTAGCTCAGAAAATTATCATTCAAGATAATAATGTTCAAGCTTGAAAGATTTGAGCATCGTGATGTTTCCATTACTTCATCTTGATAATTTCAATGGTGTAATATTTTTGGTTAGCTGCCAATGTATTAATTTATCTCGGTACTGAAATATTTTCTCAACTGGACAAAGCGAAAGCCTTTCTTTTTCAAAGCAGCGCACAATATCCTTTTTATCCTTATTGTCTTGTTACTTTAAGACAGTGAGATAGTTCCAGAACATTATAAACTCAAAAGTGTACGGTTTTAATTGACGCCTTCGGGCTATTTCGTATTTTGGGTATCTTGAAAATCGAAATGATATTGTCGAATGCAGTATTGATTTTATTTAATTTTTTTATGATTTTGAAAACTCGAGATGGAAGCCAATTAAGAAATATTTTATTTTGACAATAATGATAATTATTACCATATTCATAGTTATTTAAACAAATCTATAATATTTAGTCTTAAATACCCTAAAGTTCGTTTCTGTCCTTAATCATAATAGTAACTCATCAAACTTTTGAAACCTGTAAATACTATGCTATTTTGCGTCGCCAAACTTAGAAAACGTGGCAATCTAAAATCATTCGCCTACATTTACACATACAGTTGAACATCTCTGGTTAAGTTGACGTGCACTGTTAGTAACAGTGGACTTAATTTTGAAGATGAAGATAAAAACATTCACCATTATTTTCTGTTTCACATTGATCCACTGCAGAGTATGCACCAGACATCTTATGGAAATATACCTATCACAAATTAGTGTTATTTGCATTGTTTTATTTCGCTACTTCTGCAGATTATTTATTATTTGTTGATTTCTTAAGAATAATATAGTCGGACAGTTTTAGCCCGTTTTCGAAATTCCATTTATTATTGCTATGAGAACACTATGTACCAAATTTCAACTCTTTACATCGATGAGCTCTCAGGTTATTACCACTACTCTATTTTATGTGTATTTTTTACAAGTTCACGCGAGCAGCTGACGCATAGTCCCCCTCCAGGATGCATCTGAGGTTTTTTTCTAATCACTATGAAGTCAGCTGTTTTTAAAATAAGTTTCAGCCGGCTTACTATTATTTAAAAAAAAATTTACCATTTTCGCAGCTTCCCATACCCACACCCACCGCTACTTGAGAAGCTGCCAGTCGATTCACTGATTAGTTGTACGAGATCAATTAACGATATCAAAAGAAGCCGACTGCTTACTATGACTTTTTCATTTACAACGCTACCTCCCGGACTAGAATACTAAATGGCTATGCCTATGTCATTTATATACATTGAGAACAGAAGCGTTCCCAAAACGGATCCTTGGGGTACTCCCACATTCAAATTTATAGCTGGTAGTATAACCTGACCAACCTTTGTTCTTTGGATTCTTTTGGATATATCTATGCATTATTTATGCATCATTTCACAAAAACCTAAAAATAAATCTTAAACTCATTTCATATACAAAAATTGTTCATTTCAAATACAAAAAACTTTAACCCATTAACACACTGAGAAACAGGTGTCATGTCTCAACATTCCTCGGGGCACCCGCAACACAATAAAATAAGCACGTCACCGCGAAGTAGCTACCGTCCATTAGAACGAAAACATGATATACGATCCATGCTGAGTACTGACCGTCGGGCTAGCACTCTTATGTAATTATATGTTTGTTTATCATTGACCCTGAAAATTGTCTCTGATTGTTTTTGTCATTTTTAATTGTTTTTGTGATATCCCAATTGTTGACCGATTTTTGAAATTCGAGCGTTTCCGTTCAAGACGAGAAGCCAGTTTTCAATTATTTTTCTGATTTTTGTTATTTGAGCGTTTCCGTTTAAACAAAAATCAGAATTGTGATTTTCAATTGATTATTCGATTTTTGTCATTTGAACGTTTCCGTTTGGACAAAAATCGGAACATATGCATGCATATGGAATGGCCTATCCGACAATTACACCAAATAGTGAAATGCAAAATCAACCAATTCTGATTGGTTAAGGAATTGGTTCGATTTTAAATAAATAGGCTGTTGAAGCGAAGTCGAAGAAGAGAAGTTTTCCTAAGATCAACCTGGAGAGTTCCCCTACCCAAGGTAAGGCCTCCAGTGTTTAAAGTGTCAAAAGAGTTCTAGTGTAAAATCCCGTATTTATCTGTTTAATCAAAGAAAGTCTTTGTAAAGTCTAGTATTTTTCAGTATAATAAAAGAAAGTTTTTTGTAACCAAGTAAAAGGAGTTCTGATTAACTGTGCAGTGAAGAATTAAATTAAACTCTCGCCCACAACTTCCTGAGTTTTTATTGAAAACAAGTATTGGTACTATACCGAGTAAGGCTGGTGCAACAAGAAGGAAAATAAGTTATACCCCAAGTGGCGTGTAACATATATAAACACATAAACATATATATATAAATCAAATGAGTCCATTATCATACTTAGGATAACAAAACTGAAATCTCTTTTTTATTTTAGCTTTTTCAACGTTTCCCTTACACCTCTGAGATTTATTGTTTTAAAGGTAAATGTATTACACATATTTACGATATTATTCTGATACCTTATATTCGGAATCCCTTCATGAATATCCTGGATGCTTTGTATAAAGAAGCTACTGAGTGTTCTTGTCATATCTTCATCATTTTCCAATATTATTGTTATACCGATGAAACCTGAAGGGTATACTACATAAGTTTGTCATTCCGTTTGTAACACCTAGAAATAATGATGGTAGAGCAAAATGTATTGAACACCCATGCATAAAATTCAAAATTATTTTGATTTTTGAATGTCCGTCTGTCCGTCCGTCCGTCTGTCCGCCCGTCCGTCCTCATGATAACTCGAGAGCGCGTGTACTTAGAGAGCTGGAATTTTGCGCATTGGCTTTTTAAAAAAGGTAAAATAAAGTTCGAAAATGGTACAAATCAGGTAAATCGTTCATAGGGCTGCCAGTAATTAATTTTTGCTTTCACATAAACACTTTTTGCCTTTCGTATTTCAAATTTATTCTTATTTCTATGGGTATTATAACATATTCAATCACGTCTCAATTTTGAAAAAACTGTACCTTGCCTTGCTATTATTTCCTGTCCTTTAAGTTCACCCAATCTAATATTAAACCAGTAAACCTCCCTATGAGAACCAGTTTTGATTCAAACAAATTCATTTACTGTTCTATTTAATTCATTTTGAAAAACTCTCGCCATTTCGTCCGCACTGCTGATTCCATTAATGTCCTTGATTTCACTTTCACTTACTTTATTCACAAATTTCTCTGTTTAATTTAAATTGTTTGTAATAGCTTATAGTTCCAACTGGTCCTGAAAGAACCGATATGCTGATAACTACAATCTCAGGGGCACTTAAATTCAATTTTGGTTCTATTATTGCAATAATTTTGCCAGAATTAGTTATCACAAAGTCTATTAGGGTCTCGAATATATCTGTTATCTTAGTTGGTTAATTTAGAATAAGTTTTGCACTACTAAACCACATAATATTATCTATATCATTTTTATGTGCCTCGAATGGGTTCAACCAATTAATATTGAAATCAACAACCAGCAAGAAATCACAATTTACTTCACTTAAGTCTGCTAGTCTTCTAGCTTCTCGGTGACTTATATAAAACACATACTAAAATTCTAACCCTTTCATATGTCCATTTACTATAATCCACCAAAGTTCTTTTTGAAACGCATATACTGCATAATTTGATATTGCCATTTGATTTCCCCGATATTATCATTAAGCCCTTGGACATTTATATACGAATACTTTATATACTTTAGTTGACAATAGTCAACCCTTTCTCTAGCGATCATTAATTTCCTCTGATATATACACTGCAAACTTAATCTCTACAATCATGATCTACATTCAATTCAATCTTCAGCTTTTCTTTCGCTAGTACACAGTTATTGCACAGTACTATCTTGAATTTATGCCCTTCACCATATCATGCGCAAATTTCCTCTTTTTTATTAGTCTTTGGCCATAGGTCGAAACTTCAACATTTAAAACACCCACACGCAAGTATGTACTCAAAAACATTCATGTGTCACAAGTAATACTTGTTTTTTTCCAGCAACATTATATTTTTATACAAATATATCAATTTACTATTATACTTGTTGTCTATCTTACTATATATTTGTTTTAAATACATCAGAAATAGTAGAGAGACAGATGACCATCTGGCGTTTGCCAAACTTTCTTGCGGCAAAGTATCCACAATTTCTACTGTGTATATAACAGGCCTGTTTGAAGGACGTTTCAAACTATTTCATAACTTTTCTCGATTTATTTTCTTCTCTTGTTGCCCGGGAGCGTGAGCGATTCTCTACAGCAGCTCCGCCATGGTTCAATAAAGTACTGAAGCATCTTACAAATAGAACCAATGAATTGTGGAAAAGTTATATGAAGCACAAGCACATTATCAGCCACAACAATTTCCTTACGTCCTACAAGAAGTTCAAAGAAGTTTTCTTTTCACTTTATGATGAGCATGCGTACGAAATTCAATGCATGCGTACGAAATTATTGATAGACCCTCGTCTCTTTTTTAAGTTTATTAATATGAAGAAAAAAGCGGACAACTACCCCAATACCATGACCTACAAAGATTCTGCCAGTGATGATTCGCCTGACGCGTCAAATATCCAACCTCGCAATAACAACTTCAGTCATATGAACGACTCCCGTAATGTTTCATGAAGAGATAGCGCTGCTATTGCTCAAGAGGATATACCTAGTCATATAAGTGGACTTCCAAACGACTCCACTACGTGTCTTGAAGGGATCTATCGAGCTGTGATGCTCTCTCTCTGGAAGCCTCGCTGACAATTATTTTCCAAAAATCGCTCGATAATATTTTTCTCTTACAGCTATTGAAAAATTCTTTTAGTAGTAAGAGTGATATTTCTCACTATAGGCCAATTGCAAAATTATTTTGCATTCCCAAATTATTCCATCATTTACTCTCAGCTATCAATTTTCTGCAAGTACTTGCTTTTTTCAAACCAACATGAATTTATTTCGGGAGGTCTACAACCACTAACTTGTTCGAATTTGTCTCGGATACCATTGGAAAGCTTACACAAGGCTACCAGACAGATTGTATTTATACAGACTTCGACTGGTTATCTCAATTTTCTCATGATAATGTGTAAAGCGTGTCCCTGGAAGCCGCACTAGTAGTGTTAGGAGAGGTAAGATTGTTTGAATTATGAATTCATAATAGAAACAAAATAAGTAACTCAAATAGAAGCCCCTATCTGGGCGCGTTCAATATAATAAATAAATAAATAAATATTAAACGAAGATTTTAAATAACATTACAGAATAACAAGCTAATAAATAAAACCCAATAAGTCATAACGAAGGAGATGGCCCCTAGTTTCTAGCTTTAGCGATTTAATTTTCCACTATTCTTCTTATGGCTGATCAAAATATGACCCCGAAATTGGACTAAAAAATGAGGACCAGACCCCGTAATTGGATTAAAAAATGAGGAGCAGAGAAGAAGAAGACATCCCTTTTCAGGTTTTTTCCTCGCATGTGATCTGCCAAGAAGAAGAAGAGGCATATTTTTTCCGGCATAAAAGTATAGTTTTAAATAAATAATTACAAATGAAATAGGTAAAAAAGTTAAGAGCTGCTAGAGTGAAGCATTATTTGTCTTGGGGAACCTAAACTCGAGTGAAGGCCACGAAAAGATCGATGAAATATGTAAAGCAGACAGAAGTACATGGAAAGGTACCCGTAGCTGAAGGTGCAGAATTTAAATAAAAAAGAATTAAAATATAAATAAATTAAAAATAAAATATAAAAAGATAAAAAAAAACAAATAAAAAATTATAAATTGTTAAAATAACCCATAAACTAAAACACAATATGAAATTTGAAATCGAATGTACTAACCTTACCTTCATGTAAATCTTGGTAACAGGAAGGCCGTGTTAGGGACCACATAGGAAAAACTCTTGTAAAGATTTCCAATCGTCTAAATAGAATTCCGTTGCGTTAAAAGTTAAAAGAAATGTTTTTAGTAAATTCCTTTCATTACAATATACAAATAGTGTGAGATAAAATCCCCTGGAATATTTAGCTTACAACTGTTTAAAATAGAAAGGTATGGGTTCCGTCTAACATTTCTAAAATGAATGAATGAATGAATGTCTTATTTAGACAAGAGAACATACCAAATCATTCCATTCCATTACTAGAGCCTTGCGGGCTTCATCTGGTATACCTCAAAGGAGTCAATTGGGACCGTTGTTTTTATTCTATCTATTCTATCTATTGAGGGCATTGCCTCTGTTGTGAAGCACTGCAAAGTCTTGATTTATGCAAACTATGTTAAGCTTTTCGCCCAGATTAGATCTTCAAACGATCGTGAACAGGTACAGGGTGCCCCTCATAAATTTAACGATTGGTGTAAAAGCAATATTTTGGTTCTCAACAGACAAAGAAATCAATTAGTTATGATTATGGGTTCTCGGATTCCTACCTAATATTATCTTTTTTTTTCTATATTTCAATGAAGGTTATTCAGCCGGTGTTTGATTTATTTTTAGTTTAACATACTAATACTAACACCGACTAAATGATGAAAAGCGTGTATTGTTGATGGTTTACAAAAGTACGCCTTCCATAAGGCGATGTACATAGAAGCGTGACTTGTTTAAGTACATCTTTGAGAAAGGAGATCGATAGTATATACTTGACTTACAGTCCCGCCGTTATGTATAAGACTCCCTTATAAATGATTACAGAAGGCATTATATTATACCTAAAAGGAGTGGGTATTTACATTTTCCTAAATAAATAAGCAGACCAACAAGAATATAAGTCGACATATGGTATAAAAAAACTTCTCTGTCAACACGATAGCATCTAGAGGATAAGCCCAAGCTATACAATCATATATCTATATCAGCTCATTCCATTTTCCGTCCACACAATAGACTTAACCCACCCGTTTTCATGAAATCTATGTTTGTATGAGTATATATTAGGTGGTTGGAAGGAACTCAAATTCCATAACGTTTCATTCAACTCCTTTCTTATCTGAGATTTTGTATCTATGGTTAAAAGAACAAAATTCTTGAAAACCTGTCATGATTTCTTTAACAGGTAATTGTATATGTGAAACGAATATATATTTATATAGAATTTAAGGAACAAACCCTATTCCACCCCCACAAGAATATCTCGTAAAGATATTTCTGCTTTTTCAATCGGAAGAATGGTGACAGTCAGTTGACTGTCTGTCTGTCTGACTGTTTACAGATATCATGGTTTCCATTGCTATGTGGACTACATACATGTCTCTCGACCATAAATGTCTTCTGTTTGTATCTTTCAGCTGATTTGTATATTTATAGAAATACTGTCAATATTTGACCCCTCCATCTTCCGCCCAACAGGACATAGAACATGACGGTGAGTATTTAAGCGACGGCATATTGAGGTTCCCAATTCCAGTTTTATAGAGATGTGTAAGTGCATAGCGCACAAATCTGGTGACAGAAATCCTTTTATGATACAGAAAAATGCAATGAGTGTACTACATAGAATTGTAGCTTTAAACTATACGAAACTTACCAATACGAAACTTTTCTTGACATTGTCAGGCCAAGTTTATGTAGAAGTGGAATAAGCTTCTGCATCTGTACCCTATAGCTGCTAAAACCTTTTTGAAGTTGTTTTCGTAGACTCCTCATCTTGGTCAAGTAAAGTAGATAGCCGTTATGTAGGGTGACGTTTATCTGATATTTTTTTATGATTTTTCAAAAATTCTGTAAACAATCACTGAGACGTTGATATTTATGTACAGCGTTCGTCATGAATGTAAATGATGTGTAAAATCCGTCAAAAGAAAAGTAGGAAAATAAAAATAGGAAAAATAATTTTATGAGTATGGAATAAAAGTGTTTGTGTGTTTTACTGTACTATTGACGAAGCGCATATTCGGTTGTAGTTGGTTTTTATTTCATTCCATAGCAGGAGATTCAAAGTGGTCCATTCCACACATTGTGAAAAATGGACAAACGCACATTAAGTACTCTCTAAGGTTCTAAAAGAATATTCGTGCGTGACAACTTTTATTTCGGCAGTCGATCAAGAGTTGTATTCACATAGTTTTGGTAAATACTATATTTTTAAGAGTTTGTAAATATAAAGCAAATTTCTTATATTTAGAAATGAAATAGACTCAGATGGAATTACAATGTCCGGTGTCATTGCTTTGCGGATCAGAGTTGCAAGAAACGTATCCGGATTCATGTTCAATGTCGACAATGCGGCATCTAAAAAACAAAAAAACAAAAACGAAAAAATAAATGGCAGTTTTCTGCAGCTTGCCAAGCCAGAAATTTTACGAAAATATTTAAATAAATGCATCGAAAATTTTGATAAAGTCGTCAAATTATTGGAGCAAAACAACCAAAATATTGACAATGATATTAAATAAATAACAGCTTTATTTACTTAAGGAAATGTTTCGCTATTATTTGCCTAATTAAATTTGCAGAAAAGTCTTCATTTTTGCTCGCTGTGCTTCATTGTAGCTGCTGCCTTCTGTTTGGATTTTAGGTTACGTAAAACTAACCAATTTGTGCAGTATACAGCAACATTTTATGATAACTTTTACATTTTCAATGTTTACTTCTAGGCCTCATCCTACTTTCCTGAATCGAGCGCATTCTCTACTACACGGCAGCATGTAGACAGTCCTTTGTTGAAAATATTTACTCCGTCACACTGTTCTACTTACATAGAGGAGAAAAGCTTTGGCCTTGAATTTCTTCTCAGAAAGCCAGTGACATTAACTTCTCAGAAGTGGAGTTTTCAACCTGTTGACAGAAGTAAATTAAAAAAAATGTACTCATATTACAAAATTCAGTCGTTCTACAAAAACGTCCATTTTTTGCATTTTTACTTCCCAAAAATGCTAAA
Organism: Dioctria linearis; assembly: GCA_963930735.1. Lineage (NCBI taxonomy): Eukaryota > Metazoa > Arthropoda > Insecta > Diptera > Asilidae > Dioctria > Dioctria linearis. The sequence continues at coordinate 28,673,576 of OZ005743.1, read as the reverse complement.
ATTCGGTATCTTCTACTTCTAACTTTTGTCTTTAGTGCTTATCTTAGGAAAATTTTTCTCTTTCTATTTAAATACTGGATTTTCAAATTATTGAAAATTACCATACTTAATAGATTCCTGTTGAAATATCCACTTTGCTCATTAATTTTTCGGTGATTTCGTACAAAGCACTTTTAAATTTTAAGAGCTGTAAAATGAGACTACTATGGGATGTGTCACCTAGCATGGTATGCAAATACAATGGTATCTAAATACTAACTGGGTAACGACATGCCAAAACTCACCACCTTACAAAACCAATGAACTCTCCAAGCCAGTCTATCTAAATAGCATTCTAAAAGGTCGGTAATCTTTGTTAAAACTGCGCCCAGCTTCTTTCCAAGTTCCTTGGAAATCGCAAATTCCACTTACTTCTCACACAATCGGTCGAGAGCTCGAAGCTTAAAACCATGTGAAATACATATGTCTATGTAACGGTGATCTGAGGGAGATTCCATGGCAATACTCCTTAGATGGTAATCAAATGTAAGAAGACGTCAAAACGTCCAATCCTCACGTCAAGGAATTCTTGTTTCCAGCCAAAAGTTGCTGACCTCCTCTGATTGACGACCGAACCCTTTATGATCGTATGGGGAGCATTTGCATCACAACAAACTATAATACTAAGTCGGTTCGACTTCGCCAACGACACTACTTTCCATAAACAACTTGTGGCAAGATGGAGATAACATTCTGGTAAGGTAGGTAGTTCGAGAGCATATGATGTCGTATATAATTTGGATATCAGGAGATTACATCTTTGGCGCCCAACGTGGGGCCATAGCACGGTAAAAAGGAATAACCGCTAATACTGTAATTCACAGCGACTTCTCGAAATGCGCACATTGTTTAATTTGTTGGCTACAAGTCTAACTGGAATTTGTTCCTACGCTACACAGTGCTACACAAGGGAAGTAACATCAGTACACACATACTACAGTAGGCATAGCCCTCTCCAATAATAAATCTGGCGAGCACTTACTCCGTTGGTAAATACGTACGAGTGATCAGTGCTGGGAGCCGCCCCCATAAGCGTAGGAAAAGTGAAAGGAAATTTTTGGTGGTGCTGCTAACACATTAGTACAGGTTAAAAATAACAGATGTTAATGATACATTAAAGAATATTTCCGGTGTTGGTAACAGGTCGACATTTTGTTTTTTTTTCATTGGCATGTTGACATTATTTTTTATTTTTATTTACATGCTGGATATATGATATTTATATTTAAGGAAATAACACATTGATCTATGGATTATAATTATAATTGAAAAAGCGATAAATCGATTATTGGCTCGTTAACCGTATGCAGAATAAACTCAAGATGAAGGGTTAAAGACAGGTGAATTCGGAAAATAGAAATATATCATTTTTGTTGTTTCTGCGTTTCCTTTCCATTACTCATCGTTCACATCATTCGTGGGCATCGGTGCTGTGTGTCAACCAGCTAATTGAAATCAAAGTGTGACTCTGCCGAATATTATTGGCGAGACGTCTAGACATAAAAGATTCCATGGGAAGTTAAGTTTGACGAAGTAGAGCAGATAGGCAGCGCATTCATTTTCTGAGTATTATTCTCAAGAAGTATAAATATAAAAGATCGCATATGAACGTAATTTCGGGGGACAAATAGTGAAGTTCGGAATATTATGCTAGCTGCTATCCCGACAACCAGATTACTTCTATGTTAAGGAAAAGGTCGAACGAATTTAGTTATGGCTTCAGAATAGTATCCGGAGAAATTTATATTTTTTTTCCTGTTTTAAGTGCGTGAAAGGAAAGCATATCTCTTTAAAATAAATGTGGAACCATTAAATTAACGGAGCGCTTATCTAACAAAATCATTAATAGTGACGTGCAAAAACAACATAATCCCATTCATTCTTACATCGAAGATATTATTGCCGTAACGAGATACGCTCTGGGTTTGCTTCCATTGTTATGAAAAGGGCAGTCCTAATATCTTTAAAAGATTTTATCTGGAGCTTTAGTAATTTATACTTATTATTACAAGCATAACACTCCATATTCAAAGAGGTGGGATATTATATTATTTCTTTATGATAACTCTACTAGGACTTTAATAACACGGCAAATATTACATTGATAGGGTCTCATGCCACTGATTTAGGCCAACAAGAACGTTGGTTTTTGATTTTACATTGACCGGTTGATTTTTACTTCCCTTGCCGTAGCCGTAGATATCCACAGTCGTCTTAGGAACTCTTTCGAATATAGATATAAATTCCACGTTACAAAAAAAAATGTTCATTGGAATAACGACCGATGTTTAGGAATTTTTTTTTTTTTGGTTTATTTGTAAAATTTTTATGTAAATTGCTATTGGAGCCACCGAAGCAACATAGCATTTCAATGACTTCTACTTAGAAATTAGAAATGTTCAGATCTCAAAGATAAGAGGATAAGAGGTTACCTACTTATATTTAACATTCACCCTAGTTGTAAGGAGAAAGATATCGTATATTGGAGTTTCATTTGAAGGCTTGGAAATCTTCAAGTTATTGGGTAATTTTAACTAATTGGAATTTTTTTTTTTATATTGGAAATATATTCGTGGTATTAAATCGTATTAACATACAAGAGATTTGCGTTAGTTAACCCAGATTTGGTGCCGAATTCCTGTTAATCAATCGCTTTTTAGTATACATAGGCATACTGGTAGAGGACTTTTAAAGGAACATTCTCCGTCGCCTTATCCTTAGTGCTTGCCTGAGCATAGCGTCTGAACTCAACTTTTATGTTCGTGATCCTAGTGGTCTAGTTACGTGGAAGATATCTAACGCGCAATCAACACTAAACTTAATACTGCCTTTATCCAATCTGGAGTGTTAATTAGTCACTGAACTTAATCAGATGATTGAGAACTTTACCGGCAATATTACCAGCGGTTAGTATGCTAAGGTAGTCTCAAAGATTAATTGGGCATTGGATAGGATCAGGCGAACGAAAGCAGAAAAGCAAGAGCATACAGCGCGCAATAGCAAATTAAAAACGGAACTTATAGCTGCTCTAGGGTCGATACAAACGCAGGTAGAAACGAATATACTCAGCAGTTCTGACACTGAAGACGATGAAATTCAGAATTGCATATTAACGTCGGGAGGTTCCTTGCGCCTGCCAGTTTATAAGTGGAATTTAAAATTTTCTGGGGAACAGGGTCAATCTCTTAGTTCGTTCATCGAAAGAGTGACAGAGTTACGTGAAGCCCGGGGAGTTTGCGAAGTTCAATTGTTTAGATCGGCTTTAGATTTGTTCAGTGGCCGGGCCCTGATCTGGTACAGAGCCAATAAGGCGAATTTTAAATTTTGGTCAGACCTAGTCAGGGAGTTGCGAAGTGAGTCTTTACCCATCGATTATGATGATCGTCTTACAGAAGAGATTAAAAGGCGAACGCAAGGTAAAGACGAGTCGATTGGAACATATGTAGCTATTATGACTAGCCTATTTTCTCGTCTAACGGTACCAATGACTGAGGATCAACAAATGAGAGTCCTAAAAAGGAATATTATCCCTTTCTACCAAGGTCAATTGGGTTTAAAGGATATTGACAGCTTAACAGATTTGGTCGAAAAGGGGAGAAAGCTGGAAGCAGTCCGCGCCTCAGTGGAAGCATTTATACCCCCTCCATCTAAACGCAATACGCATTTATTGGAACCAGATCTTGCTTACGTATCGCACATCGATCCGCACGTGGCGACCATTTCGAATCAGCCAAGAGCTAATTTAACTTACAAATGTTACAACTGCCAAAGGGAAGATCATACATTCCGATTTTGTAGGCAACCTCGTCGTTGTTTTGGCTGTGGTACAGTCGGAACTATTCATACCCGCTGTCGTAACTGCGGTCCGCAAAGCTTTAACAATAATGTCTCGGTAGATTCGGGAAACGCGTCGAGAGCTCAGCAGTAGGCGGCACACTGAGCTCCAAGGTCTTTAACGGAGCCGCGGCAGCTAAGAACAAAAGCGTATTTAAATTATGTGGAGTAGATTGGAAGGATCCTTTCAAAACAGCTATGCTGGATTTTATTTTTACTCGTGTAAAAAAAGATGAAAGGCCATATTTAAAAATCTCAGTCTATAACGTACCAATGACTGGACTGCTGGACTCAGGTGCCTCAAGAACGGTACTGGGAGAAATAGGGTGGCACAAGCTACGAACCAAAAATATTAAACTGAGTAAATCTGTCGCAAATTCGGTGACTCTTGCAAATGGGGACAAGGTAGAGATCGCCGTTACTGCAAATTTACCAATAGAGTTGGAGGGCGTGATCAAAGTTTTCGAAGTGCTGATAATACCATCACTACCTAACGAGATTAGACTGGGGACCGACTACTGCTAGAGGATGGCGATTACGGCGAGTTTAGATGAAGATACCTGGAATTTCAAAAATACTCCCCGAGAGATTAATATGTGTTCCCTTGAAAGTCGATCTACACTAACGCAAGACCAAAAAGCTAGGCTCGAAGATTTAATGAATGAGACGGAGAAAAGGATGGGTAAGGGTCTTGGAAAGACTAACGTAGTAGAGCACGTGATAAGAACGGACTCCACTCCAATAAAGCAAAGATACTGCCCAGTGTCCCCTGCGATCCAAAAGGCTATTAACTCTGAGCTGAACAAAATGCTAGAAGACGGTATTGTTGAACCATCTGATAGCGCTTGGTCGTCACCTATAGTTATGGTGAAGAAGAAAGATGGCAGTTTTCGGTTTTGCGTTGACTACCGAAAACTCAACAAAGTAACCAAGAAAGACGCCTACCCAATTCCATATGTGTCGTCGACCCTAAACAAGTTAAGGGATGCCAAGTTTCTATCCTCCTTAGACATCAAGTCAGCTTTCTGGCAGCTTCCAATGGCTCAAAACTCGAAACAGTATACGGCCTTTACTGTGCCAGGAAGGGGTCTGTTTCAGTTCACTCGGATGCCATTCGGCCTGACCAATTCTCCAGCGACGTGGCACAGGTTAATTGACCGCATATTATCCGGAACTTTAGATACTCACGTGTTTCTGTACCTTGACGACGTTGTTGTGGTTACTCAGACGTTCGAGAAGCATGTGGAAGTCTTAACAGAAGTCTTTGAACGCCTAAGAAAAGCAGGTTTAGTAATCAACTACGACAAATGGGAGCTCTGTCGTCCTGAACTCAAGTATTTGGGATACGTTGTAGGATCTAATGGTCTGCAGGTAGATCCAGATAAAGTCAAGTGTATCCTGGACATTGCACGTCCCGGAACAGTGAAGGAAGTCCGTAGACTAATCGGTATGATTGCATGGTATAGACGATTTATACCATCATTTTCGACCCTTTGTGCACCTAATACAGCCTTATTGAAGAAGAACAAGAAATTTTTTTGGAGTAGTGAGTGCGAAGAGTCCTTCCAGCGCATTAAAGAAAAGTTGGTGAGCGCTCCAATACTGACATATCCTAAATTCGAACTCCCGTTTATAGTGCATACGGATGATTCAGGTTTTGGGATTGGCGCGGTTCTCACCCAAAAGGAAGAGGATCAAGAAAAGATCATTGCGTATCTAAGTCGTTCACTGAATCTCTGTGAGAGGAACTACTCGACGACTGAACGAGAATGCCTTGCAGTCCTATGAGCAGTCGACAAGTTGAGCCCTTACTTGTAAGGCACCCTTTTCGTAGTAGTCACAGACCATGCTTCGTTGGTCTGGCTCGATAACTTGAAGGATCCCACTGGACGTCTTGCTCGTTGGGCCGTGAAAATGCAGCAACACGATTTTGACATAATACATAGAAAAGGCAAGGAACACGTTCTGCCTGATTTCCTCTCTAGATCAGTACCCGTAATCAATTCCGTGAATATGGAATCAAACATTAGCTCGACGGATAAGTGGTTTAACAAAATGGTGGCAAGAGTTAAGGTCTACCCATCAGAATATCCGGATTGGCGAATCGAACAGTGTAAATTATGGAAGCATGTCCGAATAAGGCACCCTTCCTTGGCCACCGACTCGGACTATTGGAAAGAGGTGGTCCCAAAAGAAAACAGAAGGTCGCTCTTGTATGATGCGCACGATAAACCTACCTCTGGTCACGGTGGGATTCAAAAAACGTACGATCGTGTTCAACAACAGTTTTACTGGCCAGGGATGCGGAAAGATGCAGCAAGATACGTCAGATACTGTTTAATATGTCAAGCGGTTAAACCAGATTTGCAGAGGCCTGCGGGATTAATGGCAAAGAGAAAACACGCAACCCGTCCTTGGGACGATTGTATCGATTTAATTGGTCCCCTTCCGAAATCGAATCAGGGCTATTCATTTATATTAACTGTTGTCGATCAGTTTAGCAAGTTCGTCCTCTTGTTTCCTCTAAGATCTGCTACCGCGAAGCTAGTAAGTCGAAATATCGAAAATAACGTGATTTTACTATTCGGGGCACCTCGAAGCATTATCTGTGATAATGGAGTACAATGCAGGAGTAAAGAGTTTAGGGAACTTTGTAACGAGTACGAAATACGAATTGATTATACAGCTTTGTATCATCCTCAAGCAAACCAGTCAGAAAGAGTAAATCAAGTAGTAAAATCAATGCTTCGTGCTTATGTCTCAGATAACCACCGCAACTGGGACACTCAGCTACAAAAAGTAGCTTGCGCTATCCGGACATCTAGGCACGAAGTTACAAAATTAAGCCCTTACTTCGTCAATTTTGGTAGAGAAATGTCGACTATAGGGACAGTTTTAAGAAATTACAAGGAAGGTGATGATTTTGATGTATAATCCAACGCCAAGGCTCTTCTGGATCTCCAAAAAGAAGTCCATGGGGGCTTAAAAACGGCCTCCGAAATTAGTCAGAAGCAGTACAATCTTCGTAGAAGGGACGTACGTTATCTTCCAAAAGAAATGGTTTGGAAAAGAAACTTCGTTCTTTCTGACGCAGCACATCATTTTGCTGCTAAATTAGCACCTAAATATGTGGGACCTTTCATCATAAAGCGTAGAGTTTCACCCTGGACATACGAATTAGAAAACGCAAACGGGAAAATTTGTGGCATCTGGAATGTCAAGGACTTAAGACCATACACGGCGGATTCACCCAATGACTAAAAAGAAATAAATCATTATGTAAACCTATAGAGCCGCATAGTAAGTCATAGTAAGTAAGTCTAAGTATAAGAATTTAGGAAATAGTATATCGCTCATGCATATCCTGGAAGCACTTATTAGTTATATATCCTGTTCGAATTTTTTTTGTGTGTCAGCACGTGGATCCGAAGAGTATATACCGTCAACGTTAAAACGCTATTAACATATTAGTTGATCAAACTACAAAGTAAATTAAAATAGAATCATAAGAAGTGACATGTGTAAATCTCTGTGTAGCCTCACCAAAGGGTATCCCCAGTCCGCCTGAATTCTGGGCCAGAGTCGACGATCATCTGTGTTTTCGTTGATTGTACGAACGAATTTCCTTTGTTAGAGGAGGGAAAGACTAGAAAGCTATGAAGACATGATAGGGCCTAGATGCGCCCTAAACTTAAGTATATGTTGAAAGATTTCGGTATCTTAACCGAAACCTTTAGGAAGAAAGGATGGGATTGTTATGTATTTATGTTTACACTACTCAATGGTGAGCAACTGAGATCTTCGTTTCAGAGTTACACCTTCGATCATATGAATGTACGCACCCATACATAGGAAGAACTAAAGGTAAACTACACACGCACATTCACAGGGCTCACACACAATGAGTTACACCTTCGATCCTATGAATGTTTGCACCCCACAAGCAGTAAGATCTATAGGCGCACTAGACACACTCACATGACGACAGGAATACACATCGCATGCTTACGTTTAACTACAATAGTATTAGCATGAATTTATTTTGGATTTTTTTTAAAGTAATAGAAGTATATAATAATATAATATATTATAACATAATATAATGGTAGTACAATAACAAGCAGGAAACTTTTTAACGCCAATTGGCTTTGCATTGAATTTGTATAATATGTTATGATAATGGATCAAGTAATACCACCAAGCAGATGCTGGGACAGCATGGAGATTGCTATTCGATAAATTCAAAACTATTTTAAAACTTTCCAGGCTAGTCCACGATTCTAAATGCGCAAATAAAAATAAAAAGAAAACAAAATTATTAAAAGAAAAACAAGAAGAAATCAAGACACCTGAAGCGCGTACGATGGCCCCGTGGAAGTCCGGCTCCATTAGCTCCGAACAATAAATTTTAGAAATTAGAAGGTGGGAGAGAGAAAAAAAACTACAAGCAAACACCACAATACCATACCTTGTGGATTGAGTCCATGAAAATTCACGCCAATGTGAATTTACTGAAAGGACTTGTTGGGAAACGGCATTAATATATTAATGTACAATCCCCGGGCCGAAAAAAGAAGAAGAAACGCCGGCCGGTTGCTTCCTCTGGTGTGCCAGATCGTCCACTTCAGTGCAAGATTTCTACGAGTAAGTTAGTAGTGAAAGGAAATTCAAGTTTTGGTTAACAACAAGTTGAAGTTTAAAAGAAAGGAAAAAGAGAAAAGGAAAATAAAGAAAAAAAGGAGAGTCGAAAAAGTACGCTTGAGTTTCTGCACGAAAGAAAAATAAGGAAAAAGGAGAGTTGAAAGAAGCACGTCTGAGTTTCTGGAAGAAACTGGAAGAAAAGAGAAAGACGCGGTAGGTGCGTATGGATCTTGGACTAGTGAAAAGGTCACACACAGGTCACACATAGAACGTAGAGAATCCTGAGCCTCTCCACGCTGTCCCAAAGTTAAGTAACAGTTACAGATTCATTTTTTGTGTGCTGTGTTTTATGATATTATATATATATAGAAGATTATCGTTGTCGTGCTTTTCTCCACTACCTATGTACATACGTATATATATCATTATGCACTTATTATTAAAATGTTCTAGATAATCCTGGGTATTTCTTTTTGTAAAGTTAAGTGTTTCAAGAAGTCGCTGGGTACATAAAACTGTGAGTTTCGTGATAGCTCATAAAGTTCAAAAATCACGTGGCGCCCAATGAATAAAGTTTTTTCTTTCTGTTCGCCCTATGACCTTCTTCGCTGAAGCTATCTCCTTTACGCATCTAGGGCAGCGTAACAGCATATGTATTTGTAAATGCCTGTAGAGCATAAAAACCTTTAATTGTTTATCATGTTGATCTGAGTTGTATTCATGTAGTTTAAAGAAGCAGAGGTTAATTTTGCATAGATTAATATTTATACCAACCGCGAAACTGGTTAGCAAAATTACACATAGGTAAACGAAAGGTGTTCAGGTGAGCAATTTCCTTGTTCAAACCACTGAATTTTTCTGCAAATATCACATGGCAACTCCAAAGAGACACGAGGATAAATGCTCAAAAATAAAATTCCTTTGATGTGTATCTTGGATGATTTTACTCAACTTGTTTATATATATACATATGCGTGTATGCTCGTACTAATTATTATCAAGGTATCAAGTTCGTACGAATTATTATGAAGTTATTACAATTCTCCGTGGAAGGATATCGCGTGAATATTAGCTATCTCTGCTCTGTTCTCTTACGAAAAAAACGATAGTATAAAATAGACCAACTATAGCATAGACGGAGTATCTTCCGGAAAGGAAAAGGTTGTGGTTTTCGTACTCGCTTAAGAGGGACCAACAGGGGACAGCTTATAACAAAATATACAATTGTTGAGCCTTTTTACAGCTAATATTTAATTCACATAATTATGTTTTGATTTGCATACTAACATACATATCTTAAACTATTTAAAAACATTTTTTTTTTCAGAAATAAAATCTTTAAGTTAAGATCTCCCCGTGACAGTTTACTCGAAAAAGGCCCCCTCTTTTTCTGGCCAAAATAAAAGCTCAAGCTCATCATGTCTGAAAATTTGAAAACTATTTGTATTTTGCATTAGCTATTTTTTATTTTTTGTTTAGCTTTTTTCTATGAGTGCAGCTGCACACTGAAATGCCACTCTTCGTAATAGTAGATGATCTGAGATAGTCTTTGTCACTGTTTTGCGTCGTCTCGTTGGATACTTTTATTAGCGCTGCAGCATCTTCCATATGGACGGAACAATTTTTTAATACGATCATACGATAAATAATAAATACGATAAGTACGATAAACTGATCTGACTTTACATAGATTTTATTTATCTTAGTAAATTATATTTTCCTTATTGTTCTTTTTTATAACTTTCTATCAACTTACAGACCCCTCACTCAGAAAGTTTATGTCTGAACGCCTGCAAGTGCCTTTCGTGACGGAAGAGTTTTAGGGTAGTAAACGTTGATGGATTTACATAAGGTTTTTTGATTTAGAATGAGTGAATGGGAAGCTTTCCGGTGGAATAAAATTTTCTGACGTGCTGGCGGGTCTTGGGATGGGGATGGTAACAACCACCTCTTGAGAGTTCCGTTAGTGACGAAAGAAAGAGTTTTACGGTAGTAAACGTGGATGAACTTACGTGGGGTTCTTTTATTAAGAATATGTGAATGTTGAGCTTTCATATAGGGTAAAATGCTCTAACGTGTTGGGGTAGGGGCAGTAACTACCACCCTTTGAGAATGTCGTTCGTGACGGAAGAGTTTTAGGGTAGTATTTACATGAGGTTTTTTTGATTTAGAATGAGTGTACGTGGAGCTTTACGAGGGGGTAAAATTTTCTTACGTGTTGGGAGTCTTGGGATGGAGGTGGTAACTACCACCCTTGGGGCTGTCCAATTTGGGCCGTGTGTGATATATGTCGAGAGTCGAGTTTCCAGTGTCGAGTTTCGAGAGTTCATTTTCGAGAGTCGGTTTATGATAGTTGAGTTTCGAGAATCAAGTTTCGAGAGTATGACTAAAAAGTAAAAAATAAAATATGTTAAAAAAACTTTTAAAATAAATAACTTTTTAATTAAAATACATTAAAAAGTAAAAAATAATTGTTCTCTTTCTCAGTGATATAAACAAGAAAACTTTAATGCAAAATGAGAAATGCTGCAACTCAGATTTAATCGTAAAAGTTTGGGCATGATCTGCAGTTAGACAATTGTGATTATAGTTATGGATGCCCAAATTTTAAGAATTAATCTGAGTTGTAGCATTTCTTATTTTGCACTAAACTTTTCTTGTTTCTATCACTGAGAAAAAAAATTTAATTTTTCTTTTTAGTACATTTTATTTACAAAATTTGTTTATTTTAAAAGTTTTTTTAAACATTTTTTTCTATTATTTTTCGAGCTATCAATGAGCACTGAAAATTACAACTTTTTCGTCTGATTTCAAAAACCTATTCAAATTTCTAGGACAAAATTTTTTTCAGTTTGGCACATAATTATCACATAATTTTCCCATGTTGTAATCCCACAGCTGTTGTGTCATTTCCTGTAATTGACAACTACGAAAGAACTGCGCTCGCAAAGTACACATTAAATGAAATCTGTCAATTCCTTTAATTGACTTTCGAATCATATGCAATTACGAACGAGAATCCACGTGTGCTGAAAGAAAATATTCTGGTGGGGTATAGTGGTTAAATAAAAAGAGTTGTCACTCAATTGTGCACTCAATTATTTATTGCAAAAAAAATATTAATTGACTAAACAAATATTAATCTTATGAGAAAATTAATTACCTTGAATAAATTCTTTTAATGTGCAAAATTTACTTCCTTTAACTTACACGTAGACGATTATAAACTTCACTTTAAGTTCAATGATTCACAATGTTTTTATATGTATTTAATAACTGAAAGAAACTTAAATGTGCAAAAGAAATATATCTAACTCGAATTTATCTTTTCTTTTCAATAATGACAAATTGGAAAATTATGCTATGTTAAAATTTCATATATACAAGGTAAAGAAAATTTTTCCTTTCTGGTTCCTAACTAATATATTTACTAATGGCTGAAAGTAAATAATAATTAGAACTCAAGATAGATCTAGTTTCCAATTATTATGTTGTGTAAAACTGACCTGATGGCATATTTTTTACACGATAAATAATTGTTTGAAATTTCGATTTACTTGAGTTAAATAGTGAAATGGCTGAAAGGAAGAAATTAATTAAAAAATATTCAATCGTTCTTGTTAATTTCATACACATGTGTATGACCAACACCTGGCATGCAAACACAATGATATTTAACCCAAATAGAAGAAATGAATAATACGCAAAATTACCTTTAATTGATTTAAAAAACTTGGTCACTAATAAAATTTCACAAATAAAGTGATCGAAAATTCCTTGTTATTTGTGAATTTCCTTGAAAAAAATTGATGTTTCTGCCGCTGAAATTCAGTCTCTTTTGTTGCTGATGACACTGTATGGAATTGCAAATATGTGGGAGGAATGCTATTGCATATGCTCGCACCTTGTCATCTTTGAAAAATAAGAAGACAGAATGAAGAATGAACCCCCTTATTATAGAGAATTTTGTTCCGATTTCGTATCCATAAAAATGAATTATGCAATTTGTAGGCTTAATTTGACTACAATTTGTGAATTTGTTGTAGTCATTTGATGTCAAATTATAAATTGCATTTTTTGACATCTTTCCCATAGAAATTGGTTTTAATTTCGAGGAATTATGATAAGTGTTCTTAAATCTTGCCATAACTTATCGTTTCGCCATATTTGACATCAATTCACAAAATTGCTCTCATAATTCATTTTGTTCATCTTCATCCTTGTCCCTTTCACACCTTTGTGTCTCTCTCGCACTCATTCGTGTAAAGCGAATTTCGAAAATTCGCGATTATTCCGTAAACCATGGAAATTATTGCGACGCGAACGCGCCCATTAGATTCTGCGCCTCTTTTCACCCCGGGGTGATATGTGAAACATCGCGGGAGTATGGAGTTTGACGTGTTTATTTTTATGCGAAATGTCAACCGCGCGCGAGTTTTGTTTTTGATAAAATTTAGTGTTAAATTCAGTGTTTGTGTATATCCCAGTTATTCATCGCAAGAATTACACAGTGTACTACAGGTAAGTACATAAATTTATTTGTTTTATGTATTAATTATATATTTTCTGCCTTTCTTTTTTGACTGGCATAGATATCTGTCAAGGTGAACTTATTTGCAAATTTCACCTAAGATATCTATGCATTCATTGTAAAAGGTAATTAAATTTTGTGTACGTACCTAGTACGTTCTTATTTGTGTCCTTTTATGTTGTAGAACATAAATTCATTGCATTTGCATGGTGCCTATATGGTGCTATGTATATACATGCAACTTGTTATTGTTGTTTATTTCTTTATTTCATTTATTTCTATAGTACGTTTATCTTTGAAGTTCATGTTTTAATTAGTTTTGTTTAGTTCAGGTCGTCATGGGACCCTTAGCCTCTGTGAATCTCCAGATGCTGGTAAGATTTTTTTTTTATTTATTTTTAGTCTAACTTTTCTTTTTGTAGGTTGGTCGAACACATGTTTTATTTCTGGTTTTGGTTTTGTTTTTTGAGGCTAGATGGACCCACATCTTTACTGATCTCCATACGGTTTTGAATCAGTATTGTAGGTTTTACAAGCTGCGCTCATAATTCACCATAAATTAATATGCGTTGCGTGGTATTCTTTCTAGTCTTCTAAATCTTTGGTTCTCGTTTTCTTTTCTCGTTGGATGTAGGCTTGACAAAAAGGAGATTTAAAATCAATGTGCACCACTTTATTTGTGTAAAATCCAATCAATGCTGCTATTCCGCATAACAAAGTGAAACGAATTTTCTTCTAGGAACCATCTCCTGAAACATTAGTCCTGCATTTTCACGCCACTTTGTTTAATCATTCATCCGTTTTTCTTCTTTTACACTTCTTCCCACACTTATTTCCGCCACAGTTTTAACCATATTTCTTATATTCGTAAGAATATTTTCGTAGAACGATTGATAAATTGGCCGGAGGTAAGTCTAAAAAAGTGCAACATTTTTCAGGACCAATTAGGCCAATTCCAATAATTCCCATTGCAAAGACAAATTTTGTATTGATTTTCTCATTCTGAATTCGATATCACTGTTGCATTTTTTACACTTAACGTTATCGGAGATGCTCGTAAAAACAGGTAAAAGCGTTTTTCATTTGCGATGCATATTATGTATGCATGCATTAGAGAAGTTATGGTCCACCACAAATAATGTTCAACGTTTCTGTTCTTGCACAAAACACTATTAGTACCTTCGATTTCGCTAGTGTGAAACTGAATGCACTCAGCTACTCAGTCTCTACTTAAATATGTAAATTCTTTATTATTATCGCCTAACAATGCGTAAAAGGGGCTCATAAAACTACACACAGCTACTTATTCTTTTTCCCAGCCTTAATCATAAATATTTCCTAGAGAGGGCTAAGAAATGATTATAAATATACAGTCGTCTGCAGATGCATGCACAGGCTCACTTAAGACCTCATAGCTTTTGTAAATGTTTGACCATAAACTTAATATTTTATCAGCGTAATCTATATATATTATAGGTACTACTAAAAGGTGTAAACAAAATTACTTTTCCTTTGGCCGTCACCCTGTTGATTCCACTGAAGCGTACGTAGTGTCCGCAAATTGACGTAGCAATAAAATTGGTCAACAATTTTAAAATTTATGAAGCTATGCTTCCACCCATAGAATTTCATTATGAACGGAGAGTTATAATAGCAAAAAGAAATAATTTTACAAACTCTTTTTTTTGGATATATTGCAAAAAATTATTATAAATTTTGACGGGCTTGGATAAAAAGAAACGTCTATTAGAGCATCATCTATTTCGCATTGAAAGTCAGTAAATATTTATATGAAATTAAAAAGTGCAATTTTTATGTTGGAAAAATTTAAATAAAACATAATCAGGGAAAACCAGTTTTCTTTTTGTAATTAAACATTTAGGTCATAGAATCAATGTGTGTACAAAAGAAGGACTACATGCCTTCATAATAATTACTGTCATTAAGTTAGCTCTCAAGTTCAGATTTAACACTGATATTTCAGCTTTTAAGTCAAATCAAATGACTAAGTATAGTGCCGCGCCCTCTATGTGTAAGAAATTGAGTGGAGATTCTGTCAAATTATTGCTAGCACAGAATGTGAAAATATAAATTGTGGAAACAAAAAAAAATCAAAAGGAAAAAAAGAGGAAGTGCCTACAACTAGACTAAAAGGAAGAGAATCTCTTAGTAAATAGGCAAGTTGGGAAAAGCACCACAAGTAGAAATGAAGGTAAATTGCTTCCATGCTAAAGACGAAAGGAGAAGCCCTGATATCGGGTCAATTTCGAAAGAAATTAACTTTTACCGAAACATGCTTGACTGTAGCTTACTATTGATTTCGGCTCAAAGGACAATACCGATTTTCCTTTATGGTCATGGTCAATCCTCCAGAGGGCAGATTTCTTCAGATAATTCGCTTTTTGGTATTGGCAGGAAACAGCATGGATTAAAACTATTAGCTGAAGAAGAGCGGCAAGAAATTGTGCGTTCTACATACATATATGATATAAGAACTTTTATATCCCAGTTCAGAACTGGCTAGAATGAGAATAAATCTGATAAATAAATAGGCATGGAAGGAAAATTGCTTAAATGACCATGAGAATTATGATGAATATGTATTAAAATTAATATCACCATCATATGAATACTGCGCTGAACCATCTCTCTTTATGAACCATGTGCGGAAATCATATGTCACAACAGGTCTAACAACTGCTCAGAACATGAGAAGAAAAACCTTCTTGCCATATTTGAAGCATGTCCACAATTGTTCATTGAATTTAAAATGGCCGGAATATTATTCTAAAATTGCTATTGGATCCAAAAAGTTTGGCGTTACTTATTTCCTCGGTACAAAAGTTCGTCAAAAGAATGCTGATGGTAAAATTTTTCGAAAACTGAACTAATCAGATGTTAAGACTCTTATTGTAAAAACCCCTCCTACATGTCGCATTCGTAGTTTGCACAACTATTATATATTTCCTCAAAATTTGAGATATTCTTTTTCAAAGATTTTACGGTTAAACAACATCAACTGCTGGAGGGTTTTACACATGCGCAATTTTTTAATTTTGTACCTTGACGTAATCGTTTAATAACCAATTTTGTCCAATGACGAGCAATCTGTTCGTGCTCGTTGGTCTATTGGTCATCAATCTTAGAGATATAGGCCGTAGATGCAAAAGCACATAGGCGTAATCTATAGCTAATATCTGCTACATAAATTTTAGGGCAAGACGCAAGTACAATATTAGCAAGGCGTTAACATTTTTAGAACCTATAGCATTAGAAGATGGGCAGTATTTTGTGATATTAATTCCTATATCTCAATGATATTCAGATTCTGATTAATATTTAATTCGTCCGGTGCTGATGTCACAATCACAATAAGAATTAGTAGTGGATGTATAGCCTGGTAGATCCAAACAAGTTTAACCTCAAGGGTTTTGTTGGAGGCGAAAATATAGAATCATATGCTACTTAGCCAACCTGCTATTTAACTTAAAATTACCAAGAAATATTATTAGGAGTCAATTCTAAGCAAGCTATTCCCTTTACGTATACTAAGAAACTTCGTTGTACAATCAAGGCACAAACATCCGTTCTATAATACAAAAGTAGCAAGCTGATATATAGTAAACAATTAAAATTACGTGACTCATCTTGATCGGGTATTTATTACTCGCCGCGCGGTCATGAATGCATCCATGCAATGCATAATGCTACTAATATGTACAAAAATACATACACAAATACATAATTTTTGTTAAAGTGTTCCCTGCAGTAAATTTCTATATAAAACAAAGTCCTCGATTTCCGCTAAAGAATGTTTTTGCTCTCTTATAGCAAAGGTAGACTAATCCAATTATGAAGATGTTGCATGGTTCCACTATTCGTAGATAATATCATCAGATCTTAATCACGGGCGCAAATAACATTCCTATTATTAATTTAGTGTAATCTCACATGACATAGTTTCATTAGAAGATAAGAACAGAGAATAAACGATACTTTATTACCTGACTTCTTTAGGTGGATTCATTATTGTTGCCTTTGTTTTAATTTAAATTGATTGTAAATAAAATATATGAAAAAACACTTTTAAAATAAATAGCTTATGTAAATTAAATGCACTAAAAGTAAAAAATATTTTTTTCTTTCTCAGTGATATACACAAGAAAAGTTTAATTGCAAAATAAGAAATGCTACAACTCAGGTTAAATCTTAAAAGTTTGGGCATCCATAACTATAATCACATTTGTTTAACTGCAACTCATACCTAATCTGTTAAGATTTAATCTGATTTGTAGCATTTCCTATTTTGCATTAAGCTTTTCTTCACTCAGAAAGAAAAAAATATTTTGTCCTTTTTTGTGAATTTTATTTACAAAAGTTATTTATTTTAAAAGTTTTTTCAATATATTTCATTTTGTTCTTTTTAGCCATACTCCCGAAACAAGTCGAATCTCGAATATCGACTCTCGAATCTCAAATCTTGACTCTCGAATCGCGAGTTTTACAACTCGACACTCGAATATCGACTCTTGAAACTCGAATCTCGAATTACAACTCTCGAAACTCGAATCCCGAAAATCGAATCTCGAAAGTCGACTCTTGAAACTCGACTCTCCAATTTCGGCTCTCGAAAATCCACTCTCGCAACTCATCTCTCGAAACATGACTCTCGAATATCGAAGGGTGGTACTTACCACCTCCACCCCAAAACGTTCCAACACGTAAGAAAATTTTACTCAACGGAAAGCTCACTCATTCTAAATTAAAAAACGCCATGTAAATCCATCCATATTTACTACCCTAGAATTCTTTCCTCTCGAACGACACTCTCAGGTGTTCAGGCGCTCAGACACAAACATTTTGAGGCACGGGTCTATAAGTTGATAGACAGATATTAAAAAAAGTTCAAAGTTCATTTGATGATAGCTTTATGAATAACTCGTGCAGTTCTTAAGATTTTCACTAGAAAAAGATCACAAACAAGCGATAAAGTAATGTAATGTCACGTCCTTCTAAATTAATGTAATTGGGCGTAGGATTTTTGTTTTGTTTTTTTTTTTTGGTTTTTTATATAAAACGCGCCACGTGTTCTTTTTTTATTGGTACATGTATTAGAAACCTGGAAACATTAAACAAAAAATTGCGCAGATCTGCGAATGCACTGAAAATAAAAAAAAATATAATTAAAAAGAAATAAAAATTTCGACTCGCTAAACCCTAACAGTAAAAGAATAACAGAGAACAACACATCACGTTCAACATTAACGAGTGTATCCTACTCACCCTCGTTAATGTTGAACGTGATTGAGGAAAGCTTCGAAATTGCAGGAGTACAAAGTCAGTTAAAATATTTTTCATAATCATTTATGCCAATGATTGTACTTTTATATACCTTTAATTTAATACGAAACATGTCTTATTGAAACAACTTCCCTCCCTCATTCTGGCTAGTTATGCTGCACCTACCCTACCTACAAAGAATTAATTAACTATTCAAAAGATTTGCAATCTTTGTAATATAATTAACGGGGTTACTGATACTCCACTGAACATCCAATGGAGTTATACTTGCCGAAAATGTTTAGGTGTGTATGTATATCGGATGCGAGAACAAATTAAATAATAGCCACATTGTTTTGGAGAAACTCTCTAGAGCTGTAAACTCACGACGTTGTCGACTATTTCCATTATCCTTAATTGGAAGGTCAATCGTGATAAATTATTTGATAAACCCTTGACCTTCGTTCATCTGCTAAAGTCTGAGACGTTTCATGAAAGCTTTGTAGGATTTCTGCAAGTAAAAGCGATAGACGCCTTTTTGATGTGGAAGACGATGGGTATCTGATAGCACGTTTTTCTGCTTGTGAAATCAAGGTGTCCCCAAGTGTGTGCATTTTAAAGAGTGATTTGTCAAAGGGACGCATTGAATGTACTGGGAGGCTAGGCATAGGGGATCGTCACTACCATTCTCGTGACTGGCCATAGGATCCAATTCATTCAGGCCTGCATTCCACTTTAAGTGGGATGCTTTTCGGTACAAACAATTCGGATCAATTTCAATCAGGTTCAATTCTGTATTGATAGATTCAGTGTTCAGTAATTCAGAGCTAACGGTTCTTGGAAATATTATTGTTATCTCCGGAAACTCTCGAATACAGACACAAATGCTCCACAACTACACGAGCTGGCTACCTGCGCTGCTTTGCAAAATCTAATGGAGCTCGTATGCGATATGTGTCAGCTGAACCACCCGAATTGTGGCATTACTAGAACATCGTTTCTACGGGGACCAAGACTTTGTATTCATATGAGTTGTTTGACTAGCTTCGTATGTACTAGATGAGAGTCAACGATGGGAACCAGAACACTAAACTTAAACACTAAACACAAGCATTTAAAATGCACTTCGTTGCCAGATTAATGAGATGGTGTCCTTGTGTTTCGCTGCCGATAACAGGGCACGAAATTTGTAACACTAGTCCCATGGGTCTTTGCCCTCATTGGAACCGTTACAAGTATTGTGGGAAAGACAAGCACTTCGTTAAAGATTTTCAGCTGGAGGCATGATAGGGGTAGTTAATAGAGGTATAGGCTTTCCTCGGAGGACTCTATAACGGTACCGTGTAATTCGAAAGTTCGATTTGTTATTTCTAATTCGTTTTCGGTATGTATGTATCGAGAGTATGGCCTAACGTTACACTGATTCTGGTTTGTAGTCAGACCCAGCCATACCCGCAACTCTAAAGAAATAAGGAAAAATGTATTTGGAATCAAGTGCGCGCTTAATCGCAACAGCAGCACATATCTAAGGCTACTACATCACAAGACAAGCAGTGTCGTGGCGTGGACTTGGTGTGAGGGGAGGCAGCCAGATTATAATTTTTGGTTAGGTTAGGTTAAAGTGGTGGCCATCGCACGAACTCCTACGATCAGCCTCATTTAGACCATTTGTGGTCGATTGTGATACCACCTTACCTGGGAAAGATAACTCAGATTTATAGGGAGCACTGAAATTATAATTTTACAAAAGTATTAAATAACTATGAATTCAAAAGGTATGACAGTGATTCTAATAAATTTTCTATACCCCTCTCGTTGACTGCTGAAACTCCGAAGCAGTGAGTGTCCCGTCTTGGAACCTAACCCCAAAGGCAAAAATCGAGCTCGTGAGAAAGATAGTTTAATCTTAACAACTCTAGGGGAGGACACAATAGACCAACTCGGGTCGCGGTGCCCGCAACTTCTTAATGGCCTAGTCTCCCCTACACTTAACAGTAAGCTTAAAAACCCACGCTGGAGCGCGTGAGATTTGTAGTGTTTTGGCCACGTGATTTCAGATTAAAATAAGATAAATTAAAGAAATAATCATAGTCAGCTCGATATTTACTTGTATATCAGTCTACTTCAATCAAAGCTGTAAACAAATTTCAAATAGTTCGTTTTCTCGAAAACGAACATAATGATAAATTGGTTTTCAGAATATGGAGAGATACTCAAAACTGTTCTAACGCACTGGGTAAGTTGTCTGGTAATAACGACATTTGAGTTCTGTAAATGAAATTTCATGGCGTTTGCCAAATACGAAAATGGAAAATTTCAAATTCGTTTATAACAGTTTATTATTTCAGCTTATTCCTGAAAACTAAACTGGTCAATATCTTATACGTTAGTAGAGCAATATAGATAAGATTTTTACAGAATAACAGAATATAGATTTTTCATTTTCCTCAGTTACATATGCATACGGCAGATAAAAATGGCCCAAAAAGCAGATTCGCGATTATGGCATGAAGGCCACAAATAAATTCTAAATAAATTAAAATATTAATAATTGCTCATTTACTTATTTGTCCTCGACTGTAACTTTTTGTCATCAATAGGTATCATATTTCAAGACATCTCTGCTCTTAAGTAATATTCCCCTATCCAACTTGCAATTCCTGGCAAAAATTAAAAAAACTTTTCTCCCGCGCGTCTTGAACACAAGTTTCTCGCTGGCCTACAAGCGAATTGCCTCCTTATCGAGCTGTCTACATGAACTTGATGGAAGCACAAATAAAACCGCCTCCCTTACAATATAGAGACACAATTTGTGTAGAGGAGCATGGCTTTTCTGTGGGGTCCTTAAATAGTGGAAATTGGAGAAATATAGGTTCAGCTGCCTACTATTGAAACAGCTGAGAAACTCCTCAGTGGGAGCATTTTCGGTGGGAGCAAGCGCAATATTTTCAATCACATATCTTGTTGCCCCGATCTCTATATTGATTCTAATTCACGCCTGCACTGAGCTATCACTACAGCGGAAACTAAGCTAAATTTGGCTTATTACACTTCCTGTTCTCTCTATGTTTTAAGATTTTAAGCCACCTCTAGGTGAAACAAATACAGCGTTGGTCTATCAAATGAAAAATATATTCATATGAATGAAATTAACCTAATAAATGCTACCAGTATAGCAGTGATTGTAGGTCCCGTAGAAGCATTTTCCAATTGCATCCCTTTGCTTAAAACAATTTCTTATTGAGTGTAGCTGCACTATAAGTGGCGAACGGACAACAGAGATGTGTGACGTTTTAGGTAGATCCCAGACGTGTTCGAATGTCTTACATTTTGTTGGAAGTTGTTCGATTGTTGATGGAGGCAAAAATAAACCCACCAGCCAGAACCCAAATATGTTCGTATTCTACATTGTTGCATTTTGTTCGATTGATTTGTTTTTGATTGTTTTGTTCAGATGGAGGTGATTTTATTATTGGTTCCCTTTGATAGTTGACAGCGATGGACTTTTTAAACCATAGTTGCCCGCCCCCAAGCCCTCACAAGAATCCTGACTCGGCCCCTGATATGTGATTGCAATCAGTTAACATAATTCTACTAAAATCTTCTACAAAGTGTAGCATGGCAGTACCTTACGATCTAAATTTTAAAATTTATGCATCAGCTTTTGAGGTGGCAATACTGTCACTTTTGAAGTTGTTATAAAAAGAAAAAAATAGATTCTAGTTGGAAATTTGTGAGAGTTTTACTGACAATTGACATAAGTGCATTTTTCTTTAACCGAAATATTTTATGCGCATACGGATAGCAACAAAATATTATAAATTCAAGTCAAATGAAGGGTAATGTGCGCCACATTTTTATACTGGTACAGAAAGGCAGTTAGGTTTGGTCCGAATGGAATTTAACTATTGGCCTAGATGGTGCAAGCACTAGATATAGCATGGTATACGGGAGCAGTCTATACAGCTTGTGAAACGGGTGATGCATTACGGAATGGAAGCGTATCGACGGCAAATGTCTTTTTTGTACTTGTAATTATCTTGTGGAGTGTCTTAAAGATTAATTCTTTGTTAGCTGGTTTTAATTTTAGTTCGTATCAACCAAACAGCGACAACAAGCGGCATTGACATTCTTATTTACGGTAATGTTTCAGTATGTCTAAGGAATATAAGATCCTTCACTGGAATACGAGTTTTAGAATGAAAGTTTGCACAAAACAAAAAATAAAGCCAAACAACTTTTCCTCGTGAGTCCAGTGCAGAATCGAGCATGCAATATTTTGTTAAAAGGCTAGGAGCGCCTCCACTGCACTACAAGTGGACGCTTTTCTATAGGGTTAAGAAGCTACTAAAATGCACTGAGTTCAATGTTTTCTTATTTTTATAAATTCATAGATTTTGTAGTTACAAATACAGCTTTATAGTTCTTGAATTCAATCAACTTAAAGTCAGGACAAAGTTCAGTTAACCACAATTACTAGATTTCTATATTGATTTCGGATTTCGAGACTTGAAGATTGTCACGAACCAGATTCGCTCTTCGACTCCGCTGCTTATGTTATTTCTCCATCGTCGTGAATGATAATGTTGTAGAATGTTCGATGTCTCTTCTTTTTGAAAGATATCATTATCTCTTTCACCAGTATAACATGCATCTCACTTGGGGTAGAATTCTCCTCTTTGATATAATTAGTTGCTATAAAGTACTCCAAGGCTTCTACAATTCGCTTAATGAAGAAGCAGAAATCGCAGAGTTGAGAAGTGAATGATCGAAGTGTCAAATTTGTTACGAAGTGAAGTGATCATTGTGGTACAATATCGTTCTGTCCGGGCGAAAATCTAATGTAAGTTACGATAATATTATTTAATATAATAAAATCAAGAATTGAGTTACGTGATACGAGGTCTAGTGTTATGTGAGTTTTAATGTTTCCTATATTAACCCTTGTGGGCACACGAGAAAAATCAGCGCAATGGGCACACCCATGGTACCAGGGTACCTGATAATTTCCTTTGGTAAATTTATTATTATTGCATTCACATAATTTTTTTTTATACCTACTGATGTAAAACTTATTTCTTACAAATAATAACCAGGTATATGTGTTTGTAATCCAAAAAGGCAAATATATTGTTAATTCTTTCTGTCTTTTATGAAGAACAGGTAAAGGATGAGTAAGATTCTACAAGAAAGGGTATGCTCAGCGTGGTCGGCAATATTCTCTGATTTACTGTATTTTGTGTCTTTGACATTTTGAGGAATGGATTCCGAAAACCCGCAAAACCGCAGTCGTCACATTCAGATACGAATAAAATTCCAGGAATATGTTTTTGTTGTGTTAGTGCTGCATAATACGTGAAAAAGTTTAAATTATACCTGGAAATTTCCTTCTAAAGTGCATCATATTTGTCGAAATTCCTCTTCAGTCTTCTACCTCATCCACATAAAACTGGCACTGAAACATTTATTATATCTATAGTGCCTCCCACCTCAAGCACTACGAACAACATAATATTATCGGAGTTCGATGTACGTAAATCTAAGAAATTTAATTGTGAAAGAATCTTTGAATTTTTGCTTTAATTTTTGGTAAGTATTTCTGTTGTTAACTTATTGAGATGGTTTGGCGCACCAAATAAAAGTCTAATTATGTGCAGAATGGATATGTCAAAGACTACATTCATGCAACGGCGTACGAAGAGCAGCAAGAGTACATTAGGAATGCATTGAATGATTCTAAAGAAGACGAAGTTGGAGAAACTTCTACAGCTTTTCTTGAACTTGATTGTGATGAAACTGGCTTCCTCCCTCGGCCATGAACCGAGATCGCAATCCTGAAGAATCAGATATTGCCGATGTACATTCAAGTGATTTACGAATTGCATGCAGTGAGGAAACCCAC
This sequence comes from Dioctria linearis, assembly GCA_963930735.1. Lineage (NCBI taxonomy): Eukaryota > Metazoa > Arthropoda > Insecta > Diptera > Asilidae > Dioctria > Dioctria linearis. The sequence continues at coordinate 28,649,349 of OZ005743.1, read as the reverse complement.
AGAGCAGCCGTGGGTATAAATCGGTTCAAAGCTGTCACCAAATTTATTCGCTTCGACAACCCGAACACGAGGCCAGAACGAATAAAGGACGATAAAGCATCCGCAATCTCGAATTTATTTATGATGTTGAACGCATATTTGGCTTCTCAATATGTACCCGCGGACTGCATAACAATTGATGAACAGTTATTTCCATTCCGGGGTCGCACTAATTTCACCCAATATATGAATATAGCATAAAGGTTTGGTGGGCTTGTGATAACAAAAATTAATTTCCATTGCAAGGCCAAATCTATACAGGAAAGACGGGTCGACCCGTGAAATCAATCACTGAGAACGTGTGGTGAGAGATTTGTGTTTGCGGTATAGGCGTACTGGTCGATACATTGTTACTGAAAATTTTTCACATCTCTCTCACTCGCACGTTGTCTAATGGCATTGGAGTTATCTTTAGTGGGGACATTGAAGAAAAACAATGGCTATATTCTGCCATCTAAAACACTTGAAGTACATTTTACCATTTTTGAATTTAATGGTAACAGAACTATATTTTCCTACGTTCCAAGAAAAAACAAAGCGATCGTTATGTTGTCCACGCTGCACCGCACTGATGAAGTATCAGGTGCACCCAAACAACCTGAAATAATTGAATAGTATTATAGGACGATGGTGGAGTAGATACAATGGACAATATGCTGGCCACTTATTCTACTAAGCGAAAAACCCTGCGGTGGCCATTGGTTTTCTTCTACAATATACTATGTAGCAGCACTGGCTGCATACATTGTTCTTATGGAAAATAACCCAGGATGCAACCAATCAATTGATTCCTGGTGATCTTTTTCGAAAGAATTGAGGAAGCAACTAGCATTGCCCGCTGTCAACATGCGCGAATAGACACCAAATGTGTATCGAATTTTCAGCACGAGAAATGGGATCGAGAGCATTCTGTGTCTTCCTGTAAACATCGCAATTTCGACAACAACTGGAGCGGCAGTTCCTGCACAGGATACTTCAGGACGTCTGGCAGTAGTTGGCAACTGGCATGTATGCATGTAATCACTAAAAAAGAGATATCGCAGTAACTCTGAGTAAATGGTAGCGGATGCAACTGAAAAGTAATTTTTGCAAATTATTTTAGGAAAATAATCCATATACTAATTGATATTTTATAATTGCAGATCTATCAACACCAAGGCCAGTCTGTCGAGTCACCAATTAAACTTCATAGTTATATGCAAAATATCAAGAATACATTCTCAAAAAAAAAAATCATTTCTTTTTGTTTGTAGTAAATGTTGACCTAGTTATGTACAATTTTCACTCAATACGTGCTATTTGATACCAAATATTTGTAAAGTTACCCGGGTACCATGGGTGTACATTTGAGGAGAAAATTTATAACTCGCGCTTTTCGTCCACTTGACTTTACATTTTTAGTAGGAAGACGCGATAATTGTCTTAAAATTACATGATTTAGGATTAAATAGAAGATCTACTTCGAGCGAATGAATTCGCAGAAGAAAGTTCAAATAGTTACCCGGGTATCTGGGTGTGCCCATAAGGGTAATCTATGCTAACTTACATGTAATTATGTTTACCTAATTATAACCTAACCTATCCAGTATATTCATAAAATCGCAGTATTTTTGATAAGATTCAGTCATATTACGATGCAGGGAATTATAATAATTCAAAAAACTACCCTAAAATAGAAATAAACCTAATAACAATTAAGTAATTATCAGTACTAATTATTGTCGGTGTCCTCTTCCAGCTGCATTCGTACACACAGGCCGGCATGTTGAGTAGAACCCAGAGCAATGTCAGATGGGGTCAGATAAGTAGTTTGATATCTTCACGATGCTTTGAGTAAAATTTCATATTTCGCTTTCAGAACATACAGGACCAAAAGCCTGGTAGGATCCGAAACAGGTAATGATACCGAAATCAATTTTGGCGGGTGTAATGGACGGAAGATTGCATAGCTGGACAATGTCAACCACTTTTATACATATATAGACGCTTCTGGTAGATTTCTGAGACTTGTAAGGTATTTCGTAATGAAATATTTCTGACTGTGTAGCTGGTAGAAGTCATCTAATGCGTAACTAGCAAATAACTCAAAGTCAAATTGTTTTCATTGAATTAGAAAATAATTTAAGAATAAAATATGTAATACTAAGGGGCAAAAACAATTTCTCGAATCCTAACTGTTTCTTAATTAAAAACTGCTGTTACTTCGTAAACAAGGTACAACGCTAAAGGTCATATTATGTATGTTCTAATGTATTTTCCGGTCCATATACTACACATAACCCTATTGTCCAAGACTGTGTAACGTGGTACTAATCAACTCATTTTCGACGATTAAGCCACATGGATATGTGTTTTCTTCCCTCGAGGGCCATTATATTCGTATTCAACTGGAATTTCTCATTACTCAACTATCTATGGACTTTGATTATAAATAGCTGCGAGGCTCTTCAGCTCGTGTTATTTCCGCAAATTTATGTCTCAACAAGACTAAACGGAGGACATTTATTATTATTATTGCCAATGTGTGCGGATATAACTAAAGCCTTTCGACGTAAGCTTTGAGCTGCTGTTAATTATTACTATAAGGACACTTTATGTGTGGGGATAATAAATTTCCCTGTTTTCATACTTATTGGATTTGACTTGGTGCACTGATGTCGCATGTAACAAACTTCTGTAATTCTTTTTAAATCATAATACTATCAGGATTATGTGAGTTCAATACTTTGTAGAACAGTTTTAACATCTATGTGTGAGTAGGTTAAATTTGGGGAGTTTTAAGAAATTTTTGTCTTAAGGAATGTCAAGTGAAAAATTGGGATCAAGAATTGAAATTTTAGAGGAAGAAGAGGAGATACCTAGGTTTTTTTTATTTGCTTTATTTGACAGTTTTTAAATGAGTTTGAATTTTAATATCAGAGTATCAATAGGATTTAATAAATAAAAACAGTTGTATAAATTATCTAAATTTTTTTTTTATCATAGTCTAGTATTAGCAAGTTAGCAATATTCGAATAGTTTCTGTACGTATTTATGTCTCGAGGGTATAGCCCAGCGCTACGTGGCTAGCGGGCAGTAACATCTATACCCCTCTTCCCTCCTTGAACAGCGACACTAAACACACACAGGACAAAGGTATTTCGAATAAGTTGGGCGTTTTCGTTAACCACTTAAGCTGGTTGGATACCTTTTTGGGTCTCCTTAAAAGCCATTAACTCCCATCGTTGCATATATGTAACGAACATGTCATATACAGATTACATCAACATTCACCTTACTACGAATTAAATTTTTTATTCCTCATGCTCTGTCGAGGATCACAGGATCCTAGAATAACTTTAAAATTTGTGTCTTTGTGTACACATGTTTTGGAGTTACGATTTCTTGCTTTGTGTTTACTGTGACCGTAGTCGAGATGTCAGGCCGATTTTCGTAAGTATTGCAATAACTTCAAAATATCTTATTAAACGTGGAGTGAATTGTGTTTTTGGATAAATGATAAGTTGATAAAACAATAGTTATGACAAGTAGTAAGTAGGCGCACTAGCAAAATCACACAAGTAGTCGCATGGGGTTAGCATTACCCCAAATTCTTTCTAGAAATTTTAGTTTACCACAAAATCTTCAAAACCAAAAACAATGCACTTCGATAACCAAATGTTATTGCTTTAACAAAAAACTGAAAAACAAATTATTTCTCTTAACCCTAATCTTACCAAGATGTGACCTTGGGTCACATTTTACGTTGAAATAGCTGTAAAACCTAAAATAAAAATTTATGTAATTCGAATTTTACACCGAATGATTATTCGATATTTCTATATAAAAAAACTACAAAGTACTTTTTTTTATCACAATGGTTTTTCCAAGAATATAAATTGAAAGGTTTAGGAACAAATCGTACCACGATGTGACTTACAATCACATTCATTAGAATTCAATAGAATAATCGGGAAATGTAATAAATGTATCGCTTTTTCTTTGCTTAGTCATCGAAAGTCTCTTTTACAGTTACATACCTACACTGCAAAATTTCTGTTGCTGCATTCGATATTTTTGTTAGCGCCTGTATGGTTGTTTCTCGCTGCCTGGCGTATAAGGTTTCAATTTTAGGCTAATAGTGTAAAGATATATATGAGATATTTATGTACAATTAGAGCTTAGCGTAAATATTTCTTCTTTGTATAGACGGTGAATCGAAATAAGTATTGCTTTTGTTGACACATATAAGGTAATAATTACTAATGCTTAAAAATGCTATATAATAATAAACTTATTATTTTCCATTCAAGTATGGCTCGTAGGCAAAACTATATTATCCAGACTGGACAGATAAGACAGGCAGTAAATGTAATTGAAAGTGAAATTGAGGACTTAGATTATGAAAGTGATGTTGCTCCCTCTGATAGTGAGGAGGGTGTGTTAGAAACTGATTCTGATGTGGATGACGAGCAGTTCCTAAGTGACGACGAGGACGAGGTGGAAGTTTCTGATGGCATGGAGATATTTATTGGAAAAGATGGAACTGAATGGAGAAATTCACCTTGTAATAATCAGCATAGTACCCGTTATTTTCGAGGGGGTACTACAGTTAAACTACCGCCGGGTAAGCACATAGACTCAGCAATATGTGCATTCTCGTTATATTTCGACGACGCGGCAATTGAAATGATTGTAAAGTTTACAAATTTAGAAGCTAATCTGATTATTGGAAAGAAATGGAAGCAAACAGATGCAATCGAAATTCGTGCATTCATAGGATTACTAATAAACGCTGGAATATATAAACAAGGAATTATTGACTATAACGAATTTTGGGATCCATTATCCGGTAGTCTAATTTTTCGTGCTTGTATGTCAAGGAATAGGTTCTCTGTGTCATTTCTTACGTTTTGATGATAAATCAACTCGATTTTCTCGCAGAAGTCGTGATAAGATTGCACCAATTAGAGATTTTTGGGAGGTTATAAACAAAAATTTGATGACATTCCCGGTAAGAATTTGAGTATTGATGAGCAGTTGGTTCCGATTCGAGGTAGGGTCTCTTTTCGTCAGTATATTCCATCCAAACCAGACAAGTACGGTATGAAGATTTGGTGCATTTGTGATAGTACTACAAGCTATTCCCATTGTGGTATACCCTATCTCGGGCAAGAAGGACATCAAAGAGATAAAAATTTGGCTCAAAGAGTTGTGGAAGAGTTATGTACACAGTTTTAACGAACAAATCGAATCATAACTATTGACAATTATTTTACAAGCTTTAAGTTAGCACAAAATTTATTGTCAATGGGCTTAACTTGCGGTGGTACTCTACGAAAGAGCAATAGATGCATTCCACCAAATTTTTTACCTCAGAAGAATCGGGAAATTGAAAGCAACGTTTTTGGTTTTCGCAAGAATATCACGCTTGTTAAGCTATGTTCCAAAAAAAAAGAACCGAGCTGTTATTTTGCTCTCCACAATAATAAGAGCAAATCAGTCATCAACCCACACTATAACTCAACGAAAGGAGGGGTTGACACTCTGGATCAAATGGGTCATTCGTATTCGGTTAGACGTAAGACAAATAGATGGCCTGTTGCACAGTTTTATAATCTTATCGACGTTTGTGGTATAGCTGCGAGTGTAATTTGGCAATATTTGTATCCCAATTGGAATAATTCGAAACCACTGTTGCGCCGTAAGTTATTTTTGAAAGATCTAGTGCGGAATATGGTAGTAACAAATATACGTCGCAGAAGTGTATAATATCTGTCCAAAAATACCGTTGCCGTAATAAATGAGATATTGGGTAAATCGTCAATCTCTGCAGATGCTGCTCCACAACCGACAAAATGCAGAATAAATACTCGTCGTCGGTGCCACATGTGCCCATCGGAAAAAAATCGAGTTTCTATGCAATGCTGTAATCTGTGTGAAAAAAATATTTGCAATGAGCATTCGCAAAAAAAAGTTATTTGCAACACATGCATAAACAAATAGCGTGGGTCATTATAATAATTATATGTTCGTCAATTATTTTAAAGAATATAGTTTTTTTTTGTTACTGTTTTTTATAACTTATTATGTTTTTCTTTTAACAATAAATGAATTTCTATAAATACTTCTTTTATTCTTAAAATAAATAAGTACATGTATTTCTCATATGTGACTCAAAGTCACATCGTGTTAGGATTTGGTATAAAATATCGTGGTATGATTAGGGTTAAGTTAACAGAAAAATAAAATAACAATTATACTGAAGAACTTCTTCCCAGTCTTTATCGAAAAGTAAAAAAATAAGAACGGAGTTGAGTAGAATCAAAGAAAATTGAAGGGGTTACAACCTTAGGTCATAAAACGAAAGGATAGGCTGTGAGGAAGAAAAACTTAAGCATTTTTGTTGATGTAGTAGAATCGCATCGATGTATTTGTTTAGTCATGGAAGTCGTAAACTACGATATTTTCTGAGCGGGCACATAATTTAGTGGTTGAAAGTTAATCAAATATTGAACAAGTTTTATAATTTCCTGTCAGCGCGATTCGTATCATTTTTTCATTTTATAATTTTATAATTCTTTTATAACTTATTACATTTTTAAGAGTTTTCCTAGTGCCCCATTTATTTGCTGATAATATTTCTTGTCGTTGCCTTTGCTTAACTGACATCAAACAAGAGCCCCAATGACAATTCAATTGTAAGCAAACAAACCGGCATTGGAAAAGGTTAATTTTTTTTACCACGGCTGTTTATTTTTATTAATATTTCACTTTTATTTTATTTTAAACACAATAATTAATTAGTAAAGCTATTAAGATTACTTGAAGAATGCTTTTCCACGACAATAACGCCGCTTGTTTCTGCAGCACAACACAGCGCACTTCACCACCATAATTATAGACTACGAAGTCTCAATTATAACAAATCTCTTGCACAGAAAAATTATTTGTACCAGTTTTTCAATATTACACAATTTTAAAACACTTTTATTAATCTTTTAACTCACAAATCACTTAAAAAACACCCGACCTAAGAAATGACAAATGAGAAATGTCAGAAATATCGAAATGACACAAATTAAAACCCCAGCCCTCTTGTCATTTCCCTCCCTTGTCCCAAAAAAAAATTGGTTATCACACGTACACGAATTTTATACAAGGTAGCCTATCCTTTCGTTTTATGATCTAAGGTTACAACACATAAGTTCAGGCTTACAGTAGATCGGAAACTCCAGCCCTTTGTGATTTTTGAACATAGCTGCTGCGACAGCTGTCAAGTCGTGCTATTAAAAAGCTCTGTGAAATTTTCTGATTTCTTTTAATTAATTAATTTTCGCGTTTATGTTTATTTTAACCGGCTTAATTAATACAGTTATTAATACGTTGATCTTTTATTTGAAGTCGCTGGTTTGGCGTTTCTTTTGGTACCAGCTGACTTCATAATAATATAAAAACGCATAATTAACCCAACAAATTGTTTAAACTAAACCGAATGCAGTAAGACTCCAGCACTACAATTCATTTTGGAAGGGAGATTTCTCTAAGATGAGGCAATGCCAGTTTAACTATCAGCAACAGCATCTACTATTTTAAATCTACAGCTGGTTGAATACAAATTATAAAATCATCAGCATTTGGTATCCTGTACCTCACTTTGGCTTAGTCTAATATTATGGACCACGTGAATTGATTATTGATGACAATTAATTAAATATATCAAGCATTTGAAACTGAACGTCAAATAACAAGGCTCAACCAGCGAATGCAGTAAGGACTCCAGCACTACAATTCACTTTAGAAGGCACTTTTCTCGAGCAGTAAGCAATGCCTATTTAACTTTCAGCAACAGCATCTATAAACTATAAAATCACCTGCTGATGAACAATCTTGGACTATCTTCTAATATTTTATAAAATTTTAAGGTGCATTCATTTCCAGCATTTGGTATACTGTTAGTAGTACCATTATATTTAAATTGTCCTCATATGATATGGAATATCAGGTATCTCACTTTGGCTTTATCTAATACCATAAATCACATGAGTCTGTACTTCTATTATTGATATAGCACAACCAATTATATGCAATATCTTATCGGTGTACTAACCTAACTTAACTAGAATTAAACTATTGAGACTGACTATTAACGACATTTGTCTAAATATATCAAGCAATCAAAACTAAAAGCTAAATTTTAAGGCTCAGCCAAGTGATCATAGTTAAAATAAATTTCCAGCTGACATTCAGGTTTTATTTTGATCCTCATCCTGGTCATTTATACAATTAACATCTCATTTGTAATAGTGCCTATTATCCCTCGTTTATTGCTCAGAGCGCACTCAAGAGTGTGTTCTGCTTCTCTCTTAGTTCAGCTTTAAAACAATGTAAAGCTATTTCAGTGGTTTCCACCAGAGCTCAAAAGTCGAGTAGTGTTGATCCATCTGACTCACCCTCAACACCTGACCCTCAAACCAAATCCATAAAAAAAAACGAAGAAAGCTGTTAAAAATAGTAAAGACTTACAAACATTTTCTAGTCCAAAAGGAAGCAAGATATGTGGTAACCCCTTTGACCCGATTATCCCGACTCAGCCGACCGTGAATAATGACAATCAGTTATTGATCACAGCTAACAATAAAAACACTGATAAAACTGTTCGTTGCTGTGTTTGTAATTTAGTAGATCCTACTTCTGTAAACCTTAAGATTCCCATATATAAGAATAAAACAAATCGCACAGCCCCTTCTATCAGCTGGATTTTTTGTGCCGCATGCGTAGGATGTTTTCACATCGAGTGTGCTAAAGTTGAGGTCTCCGATTATCCGTCGCATTATCAAGGAACCTCTATAGATTGGGTTTGCAAAGGTTGCATCTGCTTTGCAAAAGAGCATCATCTTGTTGGCAGGAAGGTGGCTGGTTCAGCCTCTTCACTCAGCTTCGTAAGAAACGAGTTAAAAGATTTGTCTATTAAACTAGACTCAACAGCTAGGAATGTGGTTTCGATAATAGAGACCACACCAAAGCTAAAAAAAGACCTACGCATCATCAAAGATAAAACCCTTGCTAATGCAAAAAAAAGGTCACTCATCATCACCAATCTACCAAAAGCATCTTTTGCTCAAAAGGAACTTCTTCTTCCATCTCTTTGCAGCAGTTTGGGTCTGGATCCCTCTTTCTCCAGGCACATCGAACATACTGCTCCCTTCAATTTAAAATCTGTTAATAGTTTTTCACCTAACATTAGACTCAAATCTTATATCAAGTTTCTTAAGGAGGAACATTGTCAAACATTTTTTAACGTCTACATCCGGCAACTCAAAACTGCGCCTCTGACTGTTAACTCCATTATTCCCGACTGCTTATCCATCAGGGTGTTTGTTAACGGAAACCTCGATACTGAAGAACTCGATTTGTTACATAAGGCGCTATTTCTCAAACGAAATAAATTGGTAATACAAGTGGCCACCAGAAATCGTAAGATATACATATCCAGATTATCTGCAGACTGCTCACCCGATTCCCGGTGGGTACGCCTCACAGCCGATCTATACCAGTTATTAATAAATTAATTACTAGTAATCTGCTCTGTTTAAGAACTTCTAATGCACCATATTCTTCCCGCTCGTTCTACGCTTCCCAACTTCCTGCCCCCCACTAACTGCAACATCTTCTCGCTGAATGCACGATCTACTCTCAAGAACTTAGCGGATATTAGGCAGGTCGCATCCCTTGGAAATGCCAGTGCTCTTTTAATCTGTGAAACATGGACAAAATCATTTTATTCCTCAAAGATGTTAGAAATTGCTGGTTATAGAGTTCATAGATTAGATCGAACTGATAATAGGGGTGGTGGGGTGGCTATTTACATATCCAATTCGTTCAATTCTAATGTTATTTTTCAACTTTCAGACAATAGTTGGGGAGTGCTCGCAGTGAAAATGTGGAATAATATCTCGCATTTAGACCCGATTGCTCTCATAGTGGTCTATAGAAGGAAGTCGACGTTCTCTGACTATCAGCTCTCCTCTCTGAACCGTGAACTTGACTCGGTCATTGAACAATTCTCCCGAATTGTCATTGGGGGAGATTTCAATATTGCCATGGGTGGTAATTCCTCTCTCAAAACAATTTTGGAAGGGTTACTGGTTGAGCGTGGGCTGCAACTAATTAATTGCGAACCTACTGGACACGGGTCCTCTTCTGCTACTACGCTGGATCGCCTTATCACCTCACCACACTTCCCTCCTCAATCCTCTGGCCAATACCCGGGTGTTTCTGACCATGAGATAATCTTCGCCTCCTTTGATCTTCCATGCCACCTCCTAGTTCTTGGATCACCTTCCGCAATTTCTCTGCTCTATAACCTGAGGCTCTTTCAACTGATATCCATAGAATGGACTGGTCGGTTCTGCATTCTCTACCTATCCCTGGGGATGCGGTTCTGCATTTCTCAAATATAGTCAGATCCCTTTTCCAGAGATATGTTCCTCTCAAAACCGTTCAGATTAAAGACAATAGCTCTAGAGTTCTTAGCTGACCTGACGTTGCTCTCCTTTGTGAACTTCGTGACATTGCATATATACAATGGAAAAGATCGAAATCCCAAATTAGCCGCTCTGGATTTCGTCGAATGCGTCGAAAAGCTGACTATCTAGTACGTTCCAAAACCAGGGAACTCATTCAAAGCAATTTCGAGGGCGAGCTTAACTGGAATAAAATTCGAAACCTGGGAGTCACTTCTAGATCTAAGATCCACGCTGATATAGATCCCGACGACTTTGCGGACTTCCTCTATCCTTCCTCTTCTCCCCTTCCCTCACGGGATCCTACCTCCGGTAGCGACTTTCTGCCTCCTAGGCCATCTATGACCTCCTCGGCTGATCCTCAACACATTTCCACCAGCTTCTCTTTCAGAAACTGTTACGATATAGAAATCATTGATGCACGTCATCACGTCAAATCTAATGCAATTGTACTCGACGGAGTTCCAGTTAGATTTCTGAAAACTATTATTGCTAACATTCTCCCCGAAATCACTCATTTATTCAATAGACCACTCACTGAATCTCACTTTCCGCTATATTGGAGGTGCGGGTTGTTAACTCCTATCCCCAAACTCTCTTCACCGTTACCACTTTCAGATTGGAGACCCATTTCCATATTGCCTGCTATTTCCAAGCTGTTTGAGGTAATAATCAGGTATCAAATACTGTCTCACATTGACACCGAGGGCATGCTATTAGGTCATCAGTCAGGTTTCAGACGCAAGCACTCTACCACTACAGCTCTTGTTAAAGTGGTGAGTGATATTCGTGGGTTTTGCGACGATGGAAAGAAGGTAATACATGCCCTGTTGGACCTTAAAAAAGCCTTTGACTCTGTTCCGCATGACTTACTAATCTACAAGCTCAGATCCGTTTTTGGATTTTTCCACTTCTGCGTGTGCACTTGTTGCTAGTTCTCTGGCTGACAGGACTCTGTACTGAGTGGTGTCCCACAGGGTTCTGTATTAGCTCCTCTTTTATTCTCATTGTTTATTAATGATATTGCTTCCCCCTTTGCAAATACAAACTTTCACATATATGCGGACGATCTGCAGATCTATCCTGCTGCACCTACCCCGGATCTACCGAGACTAGTCATAGAACTCAATGCTAATTTGGCCAGAATCAGCGAGTGGTGCTCCTTAAATGGACTTGCGCTTAATCCCAGCAAATCTCAAGCCATTATTTACTTCCCCCGGGTCAGAAATCGCCGCAAGACTCCCTTCCCCCCATTCTACTCCTTGAATATACCATTCCGATTAATGGCCCCCATATAAAAAACCTCGGTTTACTTATGGACAAACACCTCTACTGGCATGCCCATGTCAACCTGATATGTTCCAGGATTTACTTTGGTCGTCGGTCTCTCTATGCAGTGTCCCAACATCTCCTTCCTCGTGTCCGAAACCGTCTTGCCTAAGCTCTCGTGCTGCCTTTATTTTTCTACGTCGATACTGCATTGTTTCCTCTGCAAAGCTCGGCTCTTATCAAATTACAGCGTGCTTTCAAAGCCTGTTTACGTTATTTGTTTGATATGAGGCGTCATTCTCATGTTACATCGCTGACCCAGTTCCTTCTTCCAGGACCACTCCAGACAATATATGAACTGAATACCCTTTGCTTTATTTACAAAGCCAGATACAACAAGCTCCCGCGATATATTAATAATGGGTTTTCCTGGAGCCGTTTGGATCCTTATAGAATTGTGCTTCCCAGACTTAGAACTCAGTTCGTTAGTAAAAGCGTCTATTTGGTGGGAGCTCTTCGTTGGAACTCTTTACCTAGCCTAGTAAGACATTCTGACTCCATTATTAAATTTAAGAAGCTTGCCCTGGAGCATCTCACTAAGGGTTAATAGGCCTCAAATCAATATATATATAAAAAAAAAACTATGATTGATGGGTTGACCTTACTTAACTTGATCGCTAGTAATAGTTTAATTTTGATTTGTAGTTTTGGACTACCCACATGAAGTGCAAGGTAAAACAAAAAAAAATATTCTCTAATTCAACTCAAGTGCGTGAGTCTGAACTACATGTGTTTTGTAATTAATAACCTTGGTCCTATAATACAAGTAAATTAAACTGATTTTGAAGCTTGTGTACCTGATACTTCATGCTCATATACTACTTATATGTTGTATTAATTATTATAATATTTGATGTATACAAAATCTGGCTCTTAATCTTAATTTACACCAGCATTAACTTTTCCTTTAGTTACCTTAACTCTCAAACTATGTACTCTAGCTCTATCCTTTTAATTCTTCTATATACTTCTTATTCTTTTAGACACTTTTCTCCTGCTAATTTTATATACCCAATCGCTAACTCATGTTAGTATTAAGCTTATTCCTGTAACTTTTCGTTTCGCCCACCGTTGTCTGACATGGCTGTGGCCGGGGCCTTTAATAAATTTATCTATGAATATGACTATGACTAAAAGCTACACTATTCACTCAAAACTACAATCTCAATATAAGTTTTATTTATATTCGCTTGAGCTCATCCGAAAATATTATAAAATGTCGAAATTTCGAAAGATATTTCTAACAAAACTTACCTCATGAAAATTACGTAAGTGGGCGCAGGGTCACACTTCCTTTAGTACAAAATCATACGTACATTGCACTGGCTCGAGTATGACGGTTTTCAAAATAATATTCTAAGATAAAAATCTATTGGAAGATGCAAGGTCGGGGGAGAATGCATTACATTTTTTTTTTTGGTTAAAATAGTTCTGACCATACGCGCCTGCCTACTTAAGGATTAATGCAGAAAAAAAATAAAAATCTCACTTGAAGTTTAAAGTTGCATATACATATGTTACACTGGGCGGCAGCGATGTATTTCGGGTTTTTCTTTTTATTGTAATTTTGGAGGAATAACACTTCACGAAGCAATAGAATAGATAACGGAGGATGATATAATTGAATTGAGGAAAATCTGTGTGCCCAAAATGTTGATGATGGTGTTTTATAATCGATCTCTCATGCTTCCTGGCTCGCCCAGGAAGAATCAATTGGAGGGGAAATTAGAGCACAAAAACAATGTAAATCAAGTATCTCACTATTATGTTTTTAAAAACATTGAAAAACATTAAAGCATTTACTTTAGCGGGGCGATTTTAAAGAACGTTACAAGTCACAAAAGTATCACTTGAAAACTACGAAAATTATTAGATCGTTTACAAAACTTCTCACTACTAAATTTATTTGATCATTTGCAAAACTTATCACTTGAAAAAATTTAAAACTATATAGGAAGCAATTTGAATTTCGCGAGGCGATTTTTAAAACAATGTTACAATTTTTAGAGACTGACTACTCCTCGACGGGTGAAAAAAACGACTCCCCGAGGTTCGGGCTAGCTGCCCCCAGGTGCCCATGAAAGCTTCTTTTTTCTTTCCACTACTTTCCCACGACGTGAAAAATCGTACGTGGGAATGTACAAAAACTTTAGGCACAGTGCATATGCTTGAAACCTGATATGCACTTGTGTCTTGAAACAGTAATATTTTTAGGTGATGAGATTAATTATGTGTATGTATGTACATACGATTAAGTTTTATGAATTTAGGAAAAAGATACTGTATGTATGTATAGAACATGCAGATAATTTAGCAGGAAAGCTGTATGTAGGTATGTACATAGTGCTGCACGTATGTAAGGATACATGCCGTGTGAACGGAATGTATGACTGGTAACAAAATGCAATTTATGCTAAATTGCATTTTGTTTCAGTATGAAAATGCATTTAAAATTGAAATTAAATTAAAGTATTTTTGATTTTCAGGGTCATTCCTGATATACGCCAATACATTGCATAGGGCAATGTATTGGTTTTATGGTTGTGGTTCGGGTCAATAGGGTGCCCACATCACAACATCCCTTCCCCTGGGGAAAAGAAGGTTTTATTCTTTTTAAGAGGAAAACTTTCTTTCTAATAACAAAAGTACCTATTCACATTCTAAAATAAGATAATGTTTAAGTTAAATATAAAGCTATGATATATCAGAAATTAATCATAATATCTGTTAAAATGGTTTGCATCATTAATTAATGAGGTTACTAAATATATATAAAATGCATAATTTAATTACTATATATATATTTTTTCTTTATTTATTGCTATATAATAATATTAATGGTTATTTTTAACAAGCGCCTATTTTTTTGGAATTATGTTATATTTAATTATTCTAAGTAATTTGACATTTTCCTTTTATTTTTATATATATTGTTGCAATATTTAACGTTCCCTTTTTGGCGGGGCCCGTTAACCCTATCGTCTGGCCGAGCGGTCTCCAGTTGAATCAGGTCGGGTTCGCGTTCCAATTGACGACACGTGAACAAAAACAAATTGTTACATTTTCTGATGAGTGGCCCCTCTTTCGCGCTGGATATACACACTTCGTGGCAATTTGGACAAAAGAAAGAATAGAACCAAATAAACTTCTTGGACAATTTTACTTTATTCGAACCACTTTAGAGACTTACAACTTCTTATTAACTCGGGCGTCCTATCAAGCTATTCTAATCAAACTTGAAAAACTTCTTTTTTTACCATACAAATTGGCCGAGACTTCTATCTCGGACGTATTCTTTTCTACTACAATTTTTTTTTGATCTTTTACTATTCTCTTGGCCGAGCCTACTCACTGACCCCTAGGTGTGAACCGCTCCTGTGGTGAGGCCACATTCACTTATTTAACTTCATTTTCTTCTAGATAATTTGACAGGTTAGGAGTTTTCTCAATCTAATTATATTTCATTTAGTTTAATGTGTTTTTTACAGATTAAATTTTAGACAATTACATTTACTTTGCTTTTTACAGATTGAATTTTCCTTATCTAGTTGCATTTCATTTTATAGGATTTTGACAGATTAAATTTCTTTTCCTTCTTATCTAATTACATTTCAATTTCTTTAATTTTTTACAGATAACATTTTCAACATCTGATTACATTTTATTTCCTTTGATTTCTCCTTTCCTAGTTACATTTCATTTTCTAGAATTTTGACAGATTAAATTTCTTTTCCTTCTTATCTAATTACATTTCATTTTGTTTAATTTTTTACAGATTAAATATTCAACATCTAAATTAGATTTTATTTTGTTTAGTTTTTCACAGATTAAATTTTCAACATCAAATTACATTTCATTTTGTTTAATTTTTTACAGATTAATTTTTGAACATTTCAACATTTCATTCTCCATAAATTTGACAGGTTAAATCTTTACTTGTATAATCACATTTCCATTTTCCTTCTTCCAGCTCTATTTTAATAAACGTCACAAGGTTTCTTTTCTTTTTCTCTTTCTATTTTAATTCATGCTAAAGTGTTTCTACTATTTTCATTTATAACAAGGTCGAACGGCCTCTTTGATTTTTATGATAGCGAACGTCAAAAGTTTCTATCATTTTGCCTTCTTACTAAATGTCGAAATGTTTCTACTGTCTTTATTTATAAAAATGTCGAAAGATTTCTTTGATTTTTATTTTACCAAACGTCAAAAGGTTCTATCATTTTGCCTTCTTAATAAATGTCGAAATGTTTCTAGTGTCTTTATTTATAAAAATGTCCGAAAGATTTTTTCTATTTTTATTTCAACCGAACGTCAAAATTTTCTATCATTTTGCCTTCTTAATAAATGTAGAAATATTTCTACTGTCTTTATTTATAAAAATGCCGAAAGATTTCTTTGATTTTTATTTTATCGAACGTAAAAGTTTCTATAATTTTCTCTCTCTTACCAAAGTTCGAAAGCTTCTCTTCTCTTCCGATTAGAAATATTAATGTTTTGGCCTGAGATATTTCAAAACAGTTCATTTGCGGAAATTATTGTGGTTTTGTGTTTAGACATGCTTCCTGCTTCCTGCTTCCCGCTTTGTGCTCCTAGGCGTGCTCCTCGATTTTAGGTAGTTAATTCGAATCAGGCTAGATTTTAGTTAGAATCGTAATGGTACTCTCGATGTTCATTTTCTGGCATGGGTCATCTGACAGATTGGAATGTCAAGTTCGTGTTATAATTTTTCTACTGAAATGACAAGTCGGCATTTTAAACTTTTCGAGTTTTTAGATTCTGCTTGTTCGGAATTCGTGCATTTTAAGAAAATTTGTGTAAATTCTTACGGGACTGGTGGCGGGTGCTTCATAGTCTTGGCATTGTTTGGTAACTTCAATTCGCGCTGAGAACTTTCAAATTTCCAGTTCTGGAAAAAGTGCAAATAAATCCAGGAGGTTGAAAAATTTGAAAGGGGATTCCTCTATCCGGACTTATTTACCTCCCACTGGACTGCAGCGAATTTTACGTGGTGGGCAAATAAATCTGGGAGATTGATAAACTTGAAAGGGGATTCCTTTATCCGGATTTATTTACCCCCCCCCCCCCCCCCACTGGACTGCTGCTGCTGCTGCTGTGGTGTCCTTTAAGCAACGAACGATCATCAGCAGATGTCGTAAGTGAGAACTTTCCAAATACTGACCAGCCGTATCATTCCATTTAATGCACTGTCCCGTTTCAGATTACAAAAATGCCAACATACAGGAAGATAAAAAAAAACAGTGTACCCTCTCTAGTACTAGTTTTGCCAGGATTCTCCCTTAATCCGTTCTGGTTGAGATCGAGGTTTCATGATTCGCTCTGTACAATCTACCATCAGTAGATGATTGCTAGATGGTCTAGAGAATCTGCCAGAAGTTGAACATGGTCCATGCCGCTATTATTGAATCATATCGGGTGCAGGGTGCTTGATCATTATGGGGATGTTTAAAACCCAATCGATAAGGACGAATTATCGAGGAGGGCAGTGGAAGAGCGAGGTAAGTCATCCTGTTACATTACCCCCTCCTCGCAAGCTTGTAGCTCCGTCCAAGCTGGCCCATTTCGTACGAGTGAGAGTTCGGTGCGATGGTTGCATTAAGGAACTAGGCGAAAACGGGACAGACGAGTAAAATTTCCAACAGGGATAACCCACAAGAGGTTTTGTTATACCGAGACGCTCATCTACCCAATTAAAATAGATATGGTCGCATTCTCTTTGGTGTGAATTCAAGAATTTCGCCGATAGTCCAGTATTGTTCGGCTCAATCTTTCGACTAAACCATCTGACTGTGTGTGTAAAGCTATTGTACGCGTCTTCTCGACTCCGAACTTCTGCATTACTTCCTGAAAGGACGGCACTTTCAAAATTTCTGCCTTGATCTGAGTGGAGCTGTAGTGGAGCGCCATGTCGGCTGAATACGGCTGATATGAGTGCATCTGATACGGTCTCGGCTGTCTGATCTGGTGCTGGGATTGCTTAGGGCCATTTGGTGAAATAATCCATACAGACTACTAAGTAGCTGATACCTCTATTGGTTTTTTGGAAGTGGTCCCAATATCTCTCTTTCAAAGAGTGCGCCAATGTTGCATACCTGTAGAGCAGCTAGCCGTCTTGGCCGCGACCCTTTTCGTGCTTGACACTGTAAACATCTAGCACACCAGTCCTTCACATCAGTACTGCTACCCACCAAATAATATTTCTGTCGAAGTTTACCTAACGTCTTATCAACGCCGAAGTGTCCGCCGCTTAGAGAATCATGTACCTGCTGGAGGAACAAGTTTCCCGAAGGGATTTCGGGACCAAGATTTGTTTAATAGTTTCTGCTCCCTGGCAAGATGGTCCGGACGTCGATGTTATTTTCCAGTTTCAGAAGAGATGACATTGACCAGTACGCCTTAATTTCCGGGCTCAAGCTCCTTGATGCTGTCTTTATCTTGGGCGCAGACCTGTAGTCAGCCAACTCCGAATGCAACGTAAGGTGAGGTCATCCTCCTGCCTGGTGAGCTATATCCTCTTGGGTGGCGACTAGGCGAATTATGATTGTGTCTTTCTCTTCCAGCCGTTGGCAATATTGCCAAGCAGTTGTTGAACAAGTACGGCGAGACATTGCATCTGCGTTACTATGACTTTTACCTAGACGATGAATGATTTCAAAATCATAGGCCTGCATGCGTTCTATCCATCTTGCTACTTGTCCCTCGGGACACCTAAAGCTCATCAACCGTCTCAAAGATGCATGGTCTGTTCGAATTGTGAAGTTTTTTCCCAGTAAGTGGGGCTGAAAATGTGCGCAGGCCTTGACTATCGCAACCAATTCTTTCCTAGTGACACAGTAGTTTCGCTCAGGCCGACTGAATGTTTTGGACTGAATGTTTTGCTCTGATATTCCACTACGTGTTCTATCCTGTCTTTCACTTGTGAGAAAATAGCTCCACAAGCGTGTTGGCTGGCGTCAGTGTCCTGGATAAAAGGCCGGTTCTCATCAGGCTGTGTTGTCAGGTGCAGTTGTTAATCGGTCTTTCAATTCCTCGAACGCTTCTTGGCAGGCATCTGTCCAGAGGAACTTTCGACCTTTCTCCGTAAGCTCCGTTAATGGCTTAGCGATAGCTGAGAAATTTTTAACGAATCGCCGGTAATAAGCACACAGACCAAGAAATGACTGGATATCTGGAGTCACTGATGACGTGTCCTAGGAATTTCACCTCCCTCTGACACAACTGACATTTTTTCGGTGAAACTTTTAGATTTGCTACTCTTAGTCGGGCTAAGACAAGGCGGAGATTTTCTACCATTTGTTCGAACATGGGGCCATGTACGATAACATCGTCCAAAAATACTAGGCACGCCTGAGCTGGAATTCCTTGGAGGACGATTTCCATGAGCCTCTGAAAGGTTGCAGGGGCATTGGTAAGTCCAAATGGCATAACTCAAAACTCCCAGAGTCCACTGCCTGTAGTGAACGCGGTCTTTTTCTTCCACTTCTACTTGCCAGTAGCCCGACTGTAAATCTAATGTCGAAAACCAAGTTGAACCGGCAAGGGCATCTAGAGTCAGATAGGTTCGTGGCAGCGGATATGAATCCTTTTTGGTGACCTCGTTTAGCCATCTGTAGTCGACGCAAAATCTAGTTGAGCCATCTCTTTTTTTAACCAATACAACTGGAGAGGTCTACGGGCTATTAGATGGATTTATAACACCTTGGGTTCTCATATCGTGTACTAGATTTTCCGCCTCCTGACGCTTGGCCAGCGGAAGCCTCCTCGGGGGCTGTTTAATTGGCTTACCGTCGCCTACGTCGATTCGGTGCCTCATTATTGTGGCCCAGCCGAGATCAGTTGTGGTTTTCACAAAGACGTCCTGATGTTCCACTGACAGCTTTCCAGTATTATCCTCTGTTGATTATCAAGATGTCCAGCTGTGGGTTCCAGCAATAGATATAATTCAGTTGGTAAACTATTCCAGTTATATGGTATTTCCTCAGACGAACTGATGATGTCTGCAGTCACCTCCAAATCTGCTAAGGAGGTGTTTGCTTTGAGCTCGATTGGGTTTTCCGTGATGTTAGTTACCCGAGCTATCATACTTACATTATGTGAAAGGCAGACCGCCCATTCCATCCACAGAGAAGGGGGAGCATTATTTGGAGAGAGGAAAACTTTTCTTGTTCACCGACCATCGGGTTGAAAAGTGCTACGAAGCAGGTTGATTCAGCTGGTAATGTACAATCCTGTATGGTTCTGACAAAGAGGTCGCTCCTTTCTTCCATTATTGCTACGATATCGTGGGCAATCTGAACAAAGCGTTTCTCTAAGTTAATTGAACAGTGGTTACCCGCAAGAAAATCCATTCCAATAATGCAGTCGTCGAAAACATCTGCTACGTAGAAGGTATGTGTGTTGGAAAAATTTTTGATAGCTATGCGCAACTCAACGATTCCATCTACGATGCTGGTTTCCCCTGTGACAATCCGAATTTGCCTAAAAGGAGGGTTTGAGACGAGGATGGTTCGGCAAACGGGCGATTATTCTTCTGCTAAGTATGGAATGCGTAGCTCCGGTGTCCACCATCATGTGGCAGACAAGTCCTTCAATTTTTCCTTTTATCTTGATCGTAGTACAAATCGTACTTTGGCTCACAGTTATTATGGGTGGAGGTGGAAGCCTCAAAGCTGACGATCTCGTGATGTTCAGCGTTTCCATATTGTCTAGGGTTATCTGTGGGGCGGGAATCGGAGTACTATTTGCTGGTTTATGATGAGTGATTGAAGTGCGCGTGTTTGGTGTAAGGTTGTTTGCTTGTGTGTTAGTGGGAGGTGGATTGCTTGTTATGGGATTAATGGGAAGTGGTCGGGAGATTGGTGTGTTAGCGGGGAAGGAGGTGTTGATTAGTGTGTTAGTGGGAATTGAATGGATTGTTAGGGGGTTAATGGAATGTGGGTGGTAACTTAGTGTGTTCGCGGGGAATAAGGAATAGATTAGGGTGTTAGTGGGAATTGAATGGGATTTTAGTGTGTTAGTAGGAAGTGGATAGTTTGTTAGGGGATAGTGGGAAGTGAATTGGACATTAGTGTGTTAGTAGGAAGTGGATGGTTTGTTAGGGGATTAGTGGGAAGTGAATGGGATATTAGTGTGTTAGTGGGAAAGGAGGAATGGATTAATGTGTTAGTGGGAAGTAGGTGATCTGGGGTCAGGGTGTTAAATCGCGGTGTGCGAGCGTTCAGTGTAAGATGGTTGGAATGTGTGTTAGTGTTTGATGTGTGTTTGATTTTAAGTGTGTTCGTACTGGGTCTAGGTGTGGGTATAGGAGTCTTGGGGTTTGTGGTATTTGTGACTACTTTAGTAAGGTTTGTTAGTTCTAGGAGGCTGGCTGTCGGGGGACAGTTGGTACTTATGCGGCCAAGGACGTGCTTGCGGACTGTACGTGGAGCTTTTGTGAAGTATTCTGGTCTCTGCTCCCCGAGATCAGCTGATTTGCGTTTAAATTTCCATTGCAGCTAGACGGACCGAGGTTAGCACTACTTCTTTCGCTGCTGGAGAGCTGCTGTATTTGCGTTTACTGCGAGTTCGAGCGATCTGAACCTCGTGATAACTGAAGTGCTTCAGGAGGCCCCACCATATTCTTTTCCAGCTCGACAGGGGATATTAATAGCTATGTTAGTAGGACGCCCTTCAATCAGGTCGAATTCTACGCGATTTCCAGGAGCTAATTCCGTTTCCGGATTTCCAATGGGGTTCTCAACAATGGTGAAGTGGAAGAAGACATCTATTTGTGTCTCGTCACTTACGATAAAACCATACCTTCGTCACAAGTCGCACCGGCGGATAATTACTGTGACATTTCGGGCTAGCAGGTTAGGTTTATGAGAGGTGTTGGATAATATGGAAGCAGTTGAATCTGGCTGAGCTAGCTGCGGCTCACTCACGCTAGCTCACTCACGACAACATTCGGGCTGAATTTTTTCCTATCTATACTCTCCTGAAGTCCGGCGGTTCTCTTGGTGTAGGTCTATTATTACTCGTTGCCACGGCGACTCGTATATTTCGCCTCGCAGTTCGGGTTGCTTGATGGTTAGCTTCAATTCGGAAAGCTGTTTGGACAGCATCTTGTAGGTTAGACGGATTGAAGTCTCGAACTCTCTCTTGAACATCAAGGTTAAAAATTCGATCCAGGAAATGATCCAAGGCTATTTGATCTCTGGAATCCTCAGGACAGTATGGGAACTTGAGCCTAGTCAGCCGTAAAAGATCCGTGGCGAATTCCGAAAACGACTGTCCATTCTTCTGGACTCTTGCGCTGAGCTGGACGTGACTAAATGACTGCTTGTACTCAGCTCCGAATTGGATAGAGAGCGCATTCCGTGCCTTGGTCTACGCTCTTCTGGCCTCTTGGCTTAAGGTCTCGTAAAAACCCAACGCCGCGCCACGCAGGGATGCAGCTAAATAAAGTGCTTTTGTGCTGTTATCCCACCCGTTCGTTTCCGCGATGGCGTCAAAGTGTAATTCATAATGATTCCACGGTGCCTTGCCATCATATTCTGTGGGAGAAAGCATTGGTCTTCTTATAGGCTGGTTCGGAACTGTATGCTGCGGTCGATGAGGTGATCTATAAGGTCTCACCTGCTTGCTGAGACCCAACCGGGTTAGAACAAATACTTGCAGGCTGATTTGGCTCAACTAGGTTAGTGTCGTTGCTATCGGGAGTTTTACTTCGAATTTTCGAAGACGACGGCGTAGATTGACCCTTTGGCAGTGGAATATTAGCTGATTTGTCGGCGGACTTGACATTGAGCTGACCCTCCGTATCATCAATTACTCTATTGACAAATGCAGTTCCACCTAGGTCTAAAAAATAGGCCATCTGCCTTTGTAGTGCACTTAAGTCTTCCCTGAAGAAAGTATGCTGCCCCTTCAAAGCCTTCACCTCGTTGCTGACTTCTACAATTTTACTTGACTGCGCACTAAACTTATCATTCAACTCTTCGAGTTTCTGCATAATTTTTTCAAGTTGTTCGTCCGCCATCTTACTTGATTGCTGCTGCTTGAGTTGGGTTTCGAAACCTAGTCAAATAGTGCCTTTTCTAGTCGTGAGCTTATGACCACTCGGCGCGATTGAAACTGCCTATGGTCTAAATGTTGGAGGTACTACTCAAATGTAAGTTCGAGTTCCAATCAAATCTGATCTACAAAATCTAAAGTTGGTAGATAACAGCCCAGGAAGCCGAAAGGTGTTAAATATTCTTAACGTTTCAGTTAAAAATGCAATCCAGTTATCGTGGTCTCGTGCTGAAGTTTTTATCGACGTACGTAGTCGAAAGCCCAACGCAGAAATAGTTGAAATGTTTTTTGCGCTTTCGTTAAAAATTCAATGAGACTTGATCTCTCACGAGAAACGTTTTATCGACGAACGTTGGTAATGAAACCTCAAACTAGAAAGAATTGCAATATTTCTAACCCTTTCGTTAAAACTCAATCAAGACCTTCAAATCCCAGAGTGTGTAGAATGAAATAATATGGGGGACCTCTTTCATACGGCTTTAGGCGAAAAGACAAAACGCCGAAAAATACTCCTCACCTTCAAATTTCACTTTAACTTGTTCGTTTAGCTTTGATCAATACTGTAGGAGATCCTCCAAGTACCGTACTCCTTTGGTTAAAACGTAAACGGTTCAGGAAAATCTAGGAAAAATGCAAACCGTTTGCTGGGTATCAGATGAGCAAATAGACAGACTACTGATATTATTACGCAGCGTTAGACTCAGAGTTTAAATTGGTTTATTTAGGCTTGTCAGCCCTATCTATAAAAAACATCCCTAGCAGCATGTGGATCAACGCTTTCGGGGTTTATTCAGATCTTTCAAGAACTTTAGAAAATCTTGAGCAAATTGCTAATATTGCTCGATGGTCAATGCTTGCGGTTTTTTATTTGAATTTTACCAAACTATAGGAAATGTTGAAAAATTGTTACCGGTATTCAAGTAACCCTTGCTTACCTTTTCTAACACGTGAGCAGTACCACCGTTCTTCGTGGGTTGGCAAATTTAGAGCATTTAGCAACGCTCTTGTGCGTTATCAGTGGCAACAGACAAACGCTTGAAAAACCTATGCACGTTTGATTAACAATTTAGCCAAATCATTGTTTTACAAGAGAAATATTTGGCTCAGGTCAAGAGCTACAAATGTTCTCGTACCGCAACTGTCACCAAAATATTGCTGGATGTCGCGTGCGGAAGTATTGCCTCGGTCTTATTTAAACTATGGAAATTATGACAATTGTATTCGTTCTCGAAAATCAGAATTGAGAATGAGCCGCGTCTTGGGAAACTCTTCATGAAACTGGTAAGCTATACAAGTAGGTAAGCAATGCGGTTCTGGCGCAAAATCCCATGTTATTTCTTATGGAGGTCCCAATTCACACACACGCACACACACACTCACACACACACACGCGCGCACACACACACACACACACACACACACACACACACCACACACACACACACACACACACACACACACACACACACACACACACACACACACACACACACACACACACACACACACACACACACACACACACACACACACACACACACACACACACACACACACACACACACACACACACACACGCACACACATCACACACACACACACACACACACACACACACACACACACACACACACACACACACACACACACACACACACACACACACACACACACACACACACGCGCACACTTACACACACACGCACACATCACAACAAGGATATTAATTCGAAATGTATGCCAACATCATCACGTGTTCACACACTTACCTTACCCAACACTCATATGCTGCTTCTTTATCGCCAACCACTTTCGCTTTCAATACAACCTGATCAGAGTGTATAAACAACAACTTTGACTCCGATCGTCGCCCAAATGATAACAGAACATAAATAAAACTTCATCACGTGGGGCCCCCACCTCATTTGAACCCGAATGTGAAGAACAAGCTCGAATCATCTCGTTTTTCAGATGAGCACGATCACGCGCCATATACATACACAGAACGTATAAAGTTTCATGATAAGACTGCCTACCATTCATAGTATGAAAAATGTGACGTCGGCTGCTGATAAAGAATAATTTTTCTTACGTGTATGTTAGCAATCCACGCATCAACAAAAGCTTTGAGGGAGTTTCTTGACCTACCTCAGCCGGTTTCGCATTTAATTGTATGTTGAAGTTACTTGATCAAAACTACTACTAAACAAGCGGATTAAAAGAAAAAAGAGATATGCCCATGAGCTCGCACGCGCATTAACCAAGTTTCTTGTGCACTTTGATTTGTCGTGTATATCTCAACACATAAATTGAGTGCCAGGGAGACAGCTGTTGGGTTGTTTGATTTTTCAAGTCATATACATTTTTTTCAGTTTTGATATTTTACATTCTTAAAGATGACGCAATCGTTGGTATGTACATGTATATATCTACATAGGCGCTATGACGGATTGTAATTATAGCAGTAGTGCAGCGCAGTTATTAGAATTTCCCCTAAGTTGAATAATTTCTAAAGCAATTTAAATTCTTTCATAAACAAAATTATGAAAATACGTAAATATAATTCGGAACTGATAAAAGAAAACTCTCACTCATAAATTCCTAACGACTTGCTACCCGATTATAAACCCAAGCAATAAAATTCAAACCCATTTGGTTTGGTCGTTATAAAACTACAACACTTTATTGCCGATTTTTTCCTCATCGAGACTTTGAGACTATATTCACTAATTCTCAACACCGACAAAGTTCGTTTTAAGCTATTATTCGAGCGTTATCCCATTCACAACAGGAAAATAGTGGTTGCACATAAAGTTTAATCTCCAAAATTCTATGCGTTAGATTAAAAACTATATTTTCTTACAATTAATATTTAAAATATTCATGCGTGTGGGTGTGGGTAATTAATATAAAATTATAACCACGCTAATACAACAATATGTACAACATAACAGCTACCTACCAATTGATTACCAAATAAAACTGGGTGTTAAACAAATGAAAGCATATTTGATGAAATAAAACCTAGAAAAAATTTAAATATAAATGCTTTAAAAATTATATTTTGTTTTTTTATTGTGAATCAGCTAGTAGAAACTCCCATGTTTTCAATATTTCCAAAACAATTTGAATATTCTCGAAAAACCAGTTTAAAATATTGAAATTCCTATATATTTCAGATGTGTGATGATATATAAATAAATAAATATATGTGTAGAGGGCGAAGGCCTCAATAAAAATTTAATTTGTGTTCTATTACAATGTATACCGATTAGAATTAGAAAGCTCGACATTGAATATTTAATCTAAACACATTAAAAATAGTCTTGGGATTAAAAGTCAACCGACAAGTTTTAATTTGTGTTCTATTACAGATTAAAATTAGAAAGCTCAGCATTAAATATTCAAATATAAAAACGCATTAAAACAGTCTTGCGGTTAAAAAGTCAACCAACAAGTTTTAATTTGTGTTCTATTACAGATTAAAATTAGAAAGCTCAGCATTAAATATTTATATATAAAAACACTAAAGAAAAATCTTGAGGATAAAAGTTAACCGAGAAGTTTTAATTTGTGTTCTATTACAGATTAAAATTAGAAAGCTCAGCATTAAATATTTAAATATAAAAACACTAAAGAAAAATCTTGAGGTTAAAAAGTCAACCAACATGTTTTAATTTGTGTTCTATTACAGATTAAAATTAGAAAGCTCAGCATTAAATATTTAAATATAAAAACACTAAAGAAAAATCTTGAGGATAAAAGTTAACCGACAAGTTTTAATTTGAGTTCTATTGCAGATTAAAATTAGAAAGCTCAGCATTAAATATTTAAATATAAAAACACTAAAGAAAAAATCTTGAGGTTAAAAAGTTAACCAACAAGTTTTAATTTGTGTTCTATTACAGATTAAAATTAGAAAGCTCATCATTAAATATTTAAATATATAAACGCATTAAAACAGTCTTGGGGTTAAAAAGTCAACCAACAAGTTTTAATATGCTTTCTCAGCGTCTTGTGTGTTAAAAGCAGCAAAATTTTGATGTTCAAAGCAATTTTTTTTACATAAATACTGCAGTACCGAGCGTAGAACTCCATAGTTGTTATAAACGTGTTTAAGCATACAACACCCCGCCAAGTTTGCCACAATAACCGTTTAATAAATCGTATTTGAAATTAATAGACATGAGTTTAAAGTGGTTCATTACATACATGCTCGTGTGTTATGCACATCACTGCGGTGGGTTTTTTTAATATTACAGCGCAGGGCTGGTATGTAGAGCAACAGCATTCCTTGATCACATTATTCAAACTAATATATTTATTGTGTTTAGATGCAACGCAGGATATAGATCCGAGGGAAAGTTGACCCTTAAAGCACCGGAAAACGTGTTTTTAGTGCAACAGGGCGCTAAGAATATTGGGTCGCAGACTTTTTACCACTTTGGGCAAAGCAGCGACAATGGTGGACAAATTGGAAGCATATAATGTTAACATTGAAGCGGCTTTTGGAAAAAATCTAACATCAAACCGCAAGTCGCTAGCCGACAGATTGTTGAACGCCCCCCAACAGCAGAATCCCAACACACAACCTAACAACAACGCTGATCCGCACGGTAATTTGCAGGCTAGCGCAGA
This sequence comes from Dioctria linearis, assembly GCA_963930735.1. NCBI lineage: Eukaryota > Metazoa > Arthropoda > Insecta > Diptera > Asilidae > Dioctria > Dioctria linearis. Next base: position 28,621,762 of record OZ005743.1, on the reverse strand, counting down.
AAAAACACGTGATCCTACATCACAGCAGCCTGAGGAAGCACACGCTAAAAACAAAAATAGCTATATAATTAGTTTAAAACGCTAATTCAGGGTCTGGCGATACTGCTTGGGGAATGAGAAAAGAGGTTTTACAAAACCAGATAAATATGAAGCTAGAAAGCTTTCGAGATGAAATAACTCAAAGTGTACGCACACTGTTGGCGGAGGCTATTGCAAAAACTTTGTTGATGATAGAAAAGGTGAACGCATCTGATGATGAGTCCGTTGAAGATGGGGCATTGGCATTGGGATATTTTACCACATCATTATCGGGACACAGCGAGTATAAAGATTTTTTGGTATATACATATGGAAGATTAGTCTTTATCACGCGACCAATACCGCAAAATTATCACATCCCGAACGCCGCAACCCAACAACTCAACTATGGTGATAAACCAACAAATTCAGTTAGAGGTAGTAAAGCCACATCAATTATTGCAAATTTTTATTTTTATTTAAACACAAGTATACTAACAGTTGCATCACCATCCCATAACTTAGAAAAAACGTCACAAACCTTTTGTTTTGTTACAGGATATTAAATCTGATTACGCAGCTGAAGGAGAAATTATGGGCAATGATTTGGAAACCTCTGCAACAATGTTAGAAGCGGTGGCAGCCCCAACCACTCATGTAAAAAATTTTAACACCTCCACCACTAATCCACCAGCAACAACCACGCCAACGGGGTCGCAGATTGAATGCGTTCCAGACGCAGCGGTTATGAAATTAATTTCCATTAACACAACAGATTCTAAATATTCAGATTTTACTTTTGTTGCCACCAGTAACACGTTTTTTTATAAGTTTTACTTGAGAATTGTATATGGGGCAAATATTGAAACGGTGCCAGTCCCTTCCGGCTTGGGCACGATAGCTATTTTCAATGCAGTTGATCTGGACAGCGGTGTGCGGGTGGATGCTCCCAAACTATTTTTTATGGATAATACCTTTCGCGTTAAACTAATTAATTTTTTTACAAATATCTATATTTAGGTTAGACAAAAGATTTTATATGCTGATTTGACAAGATGTTATGTAAGAAGTTGTTTGTTTTTTGTTTCTTCAAGTTCATGCTTTGTGTGTTATTCTTGAACCCAATAATTATTAAATTTTTATTATCCGCATTTTGATATTATAAACTGGAATTGCTTCACTAATTCCAACCTGTAATTTATTAAAGCATGAATAAATATTACTTAAATCGATTAGTATTGGTTTTTCTTTAACGCTGCTATACAACATATGTGTGAGTTGAGCTGTTGTTATAAAGCAAAACACCAGCACGCTATAAAACAAAACGCGGCACGCTAGAATGAAAATGAATTCTGGGAAAAAATGTTTCTGTTTCTTAATCTAATTTACAATATTTTTACATGTTACCATAAATCTGTTTCAGTTTCAATTATTTAAAAAATATTGTAAATTAGATTAAGATGATACATGCAAAATAAAGAATTTTATAACGTTATAAATCGGCTTCAATGGAAACTGATTTAAAGCGTTATAAAATATTAGTTTAATCGGGATTTTTTGATGGCATGTACATCTGAAGCAAACCTAACCATCATTCATGATGAACGATAAAATCCAGTGAGCCCAGTCTCTCCTGGAAAGTGGGTTATATTCCGTGTATGGAAGGAAGAAGCTATGCTAATGACGATTAGCAATTGTAAATTTGAAATTCAAAAATAGATTGGAAGAAGCGTTTCGTATTGGCAGAAACCTTAATACTCTTCAGTACGGCTAAGTTTCTGCCTGCCGTAGACGCTTGAGGAAGTTTAAAAATAAATCACGAAAACAAATTTGAAAATAAATTTGAAAATTTTAAAGTTTGGAAAGTTTGGAAAAAAATAATCTCTGTAGCCCTTGCAACCATTATCCGGCAATAACCAAATATGGTGGAAAACAACAAAGTTTACCCTCCCGATACTACTTTCACAGACCATGTCTTAGTACGTTAGGGTACCTGTGAAGTGTATCATAATGGCAACACAGGTATGTCCTTACATAAACACATGCACTGCTGTGTGTATCATCTTAAAGGAGCCAATATGTATATTAGTTTAATCGGTATTGTTTGATGGCATGTACATCTGAAGGAAACCTAACCATCATTCATGATGAACGATAAAATCCAGTGAGCCCAGTCTCTCCTGGAAAGTGGGTTATATTCCGTGTATGGAAGAAAGAAGCTATGCTAATGACGATTGTCAATTGTAAATTTGAAATTCAAAAATGGATTGGAAGAAGCGTTTCGTATTGGCAGAAACCTTAATACTCTGCAGTACGGCTAAGTTTCTGCCTGCCGCAGACGCTTGAGGAAGTTTAAAAATAAATCTTGAAAATAAATTTGAAAATTTGAAAGTTTGAAAAGTTTGGAAAAATTAATCTCTGTAGCCCTTGCAACCATTATCCGGCAATAACCAAATATGGTGGAAAAACAACAAAGTTTACCCTCCCGATACTACTTTCACAGACCATGTCTTAGTACGTTAGGGTACCTGTGAAGTGTACCATAATGGCAACACAGGTATGTCCTTACATAAGCACATGCACTGCTGTGTGTATCATCTTCTAGAGCTCCACAGGTCTCCGATACCGATTAAGGGATTTTCTTATTTCTGAAGCTCCACAATTTTCCAATACTGATTAAGGGATTTTCTTATTTCTGAAGCTCCACAATTATCCTATACTGATTGTGTCATTCATAGGGAGTTCTTACTTCGGAAGCCCAGAGTTTCGAAACGGTGAGCAAATCTTGAGCCCTTTTGATTATTCCACTTAAAATATTTCACCTTTAAGATCACCCAGGACTTTTTCAGGTGAGCAACCCACAGGCGGTCCCAACAGCTTGCTACTGACGATAGCTGCTCAAACACAGGCGGTCCCAACAGCTTGCTACTGACGATAGCTGCTCAAATACTATGATTGATTATTCTCGAGTACTATGATTGATCATTCTCTACTAGTGCAGCCACATAGTTCTATACGAGCTCATTTCTAGAGGATTAGGAAGTGGATGCAAATATCGCAATATTCAAATATCACAATATTCAAATATTAAACCTATTGAGAGACTGCATTGGCGATTGTGTTCTCACAGCAAATCAGGAAGACTTAGAGCATCCCCACGAAAGGTTTCCTAAAGGTTTTTATAATAAATTTAGTCCATTATAGTTGATATACATATAGATTTTTTAAAAGAGTCAATGTTTTTAAAAGAGTCAAAAGTTTTTTGCAAAGGTAAAATTTTTTAAAAAAGTCAAACATTTTTGAAAAGTGTCAAAAGTTTTTTGCAAAGAAAAATTTTTACAAGACCATGACAATTGCAAGTATTAGATACGTAGTTGTGGAAAAAGTCCTTTCAAGAGTCGTTAAAAGTCGTAAAAATTTTTTACAAGAGCAAAATATTTTTGTACAAAGAACTCTTTTCACAAGAGCTGGATATATGTATTTTTATATAATTTCACTGATGTATGCAAGGATGTTCACACATATTCACATGCATGTCCACACTGCAAGAGCCGGAGATTTCATGGGAACTGGATATTTTCGCTAAATCTTTTGTAAGATCCACAGATTTTCACAAGGTCTTTGCGAAAGCCACGTATCCTTAAAAAGTTTTTGTAAGAACCTGATTTTCACATATCTTCATCAAGTTTTTGTAGGAGCCAGATTTTCACAAGGTTTCGCAGGAGCCACATATCTTTGCAAAGTTTTTACAAGGGCCATATTTTTATAGATATTCACTAAAAATTTTATAAGAGCCAGATGTTTCTCCAAATTCTTATAAGAACTGGATATCCTTACTAGATTTTATACACTTCACTAGATATAGACATTTTTACACAATTTATATATTCACAAGAACTAGACATTTTTACACATTTTATATATTCATACCAACTAAAATTATATTTACATGAGTTAAAACGCATTTACAGGAGCTAGATATTTGCATAATTTGTTTTTGTTTTTTTTTGTTTTTTTTTAATGCTGATACTTGTGCGCTTGGGTAATGGAACGAGAGTTGTTATTGTGGTGGTTCTGATGAATACCTGTTTGTACTGTGGATTGTGTTCAGATCTGTGTTTGCACAGGGGCTTCCAATGTTGGATTGGGCAAGAGTGTACTTACATTAACACTTGCTGTACTGTTGGTTTCTCATATACGCACGTCTACATCACGTGAACCCACTATCGAGGCTTCGATATATACCAAACAAACCCATTGTTGATTTTCATTTCCATGGGGATTCACGGACTTGCATGTGTGTATGTACAGGCACTTGTACTGCTGGGATGGGTAGGACTGTATCTACATGAGTGCATACACAGGGTAATTCTTTAAAGGGGGCACCTTATACATCCAGGCATATCCAGGTACCTGAAACGGGTGTTCCGACTGTTTAATTGTCATCTCTAACGCAGGAAACATTTTTTCATCATCATCTATATATTGATTCATCATCTATATATTGATTCATCATCTATGTATTGATTCATCATCTATATATTGATTCATTTTCTATATATTGATTCATTGTCTATGTATTTATTCATCGTCTGTATATTGGTTCATCGGCTGGATGATGATTCGCTTATCATATGATTACTACATGGACTGTTTATCATGTCAACATCAGACAACACACATCCAATAATACATTTCATATAATGTTTCACACCAACAAATACTCCTGATGATCCCGATGGCTCGGGTGAAACGCGTTGGGCAATGCCAAATATGTGCCTATACGGCCATGGTTACTACTCCATACACAGGTTGGCTGCATAGCCCCATCCCAGTATAGGGTTTAAACACATACTTATCAACTACCCACACTGAACATTCACTCATTCAATTCATTTACTCATTTAACTTATTTAAATTAGTTTCTCAAACCAGAGACTAATTACTACTATTATATATTTACTCATTAACTTATTTTAATTAGTTTCTCAAACCAGAGACTAATTACTATTATATATTTTCAGTTTTTATTCCCTGACCTGGCCCTTTTACTAGCATTATATATTTTCTATTTTCAGTTTTTATTCCCTGACCTGGCCCTTTTACTTACATTCCTAGCTTATGTTCTCAGACCAGACTCCCACACATTCCTAACTCAATTTATTAGACCTAACTTAATTTATCAGTCTTGTTCATTTAATTTATCATTCCTAACTTAATTTATTAGACCTAACTTAATTTATCATTCCTGTTTCATTCATCAGTCCTGTTTCATTTAATTTATCAGACCTTTCTCAGACCAGACTCCCACATATTCCTTATTTATTTCATCAGACCCTTTTCATTTTATTTATCAGACCTGTATCATTTATTTATCAGACCTGTTTCATTATTGCCATCAAATTTGTTTTTACTCACATTCCGAACTGCCACATATTCATACAAAAATGCCTTGAACCTCAGATCTACAAAAAATGCCTTGAACCTCAGATCTACAATAAATGCCTTGAACTTCAGATCTACGAAAAATACTTGGAACTACAGACCTTATTACAACTCAACAAGCACCACTTGATTCATCAGACTTGTTTCATTTATTCATCGGACCTGTTTCATTTATTGCCATCGAACTTGTTTTATTCACATTCCTAACTACTACATATTCACACTAAAAATGCCTCGAACCTTAGATTTACAACTCAACAATCATCATAGTCCAACATCAATCAGAAATCAGAAATTTATTCAGTCATAATTTACATCAAATTTATTCTCAATCATGGGTCATAATTTACATCATTTTTAATCTCAATCATGGGTCATAATTTACATCGATATATATTATATTCCTTATTTATTTCATCAGACCCTTTTCATTTTATTTATCAGACCTGTATCATTTATTTATCAGACCTGTTTCATTATTGCCATCAAATTTGATTTTACTCACATTCCGAACTGCCACATATTCATACAAAATGCCTTGAACCTCAGATCTACAAAAAATGCCTTGAACCTCAGATCTACAATAAATGCCTTGAACTTCAGATCTACGAAAAATACTCGGAACTACAGACCTTATTACAACTCAACAAGCACCACTTGATTCATCAGACTTGTTCATTTCTTAGGTCTGACCTATTGTATTTGTTACCATCAAATTTGCCTTTACTCACATTCCTAACTGCTACACATTCACACAAAAATTGCCTTGATCACATCTACCAAAATTGCCTTGATCACATCTACAAAAATTGCCTTGAACCCCACATCTACATATTGCCTTGAACCTCACAATTCAATAACATCTTAGTTCTTAGTTTAAAGCCACAATTCAATAACATCTTAGTTCTTAGTTCAACACCATGTAACATCCATCGCAATCTATAATCAGAACTCACATTTCAATTTCAATCATGGTTCATATCTTACATAATCAGAATTCGCATTTCAATTCATATCTTACATAATCAGAATTCGCATTTCAATTTCTATCATGGTTCATATTTTACATCATTCGTAATACACAATTTAACATCACTTACAAGCCACAATTCAACTACATCTTAGTTCCTAATTTTACACCTTGTAACATCCATCGCAAGTCATCATTCAACACTAACTGCTACACATTCACACAAAAATTGCCTTGATCACATCTACCAAAATTGCCTTGATCACATCTACAAATATTGCCTTGAACCCCACATCTACATATTGCCTTGAACCTCATAATTGTAACATCCATCGCAAGTCATCATTCAACACTAACTGCTACACATTCACACAAAAATTGCCTTGATCACATCTACCAAAATTGCCTTGATCACATCTACAAAAATTGTCTTGAACCCCACATCTACATATTGCCTTGAACCTCACAATTCAATAACATCTTAGTTCTTAGTATAAAGCCACAATTCAATAACATCTTAGTTCTTAGTTCAACACCATGTAACATCCATCGCAATCTATAATCAGAACTCACATTTCAATTTCAATCATGGTTCATATCTTACATAATCAGAATTCGCATTTCAATTCTCATTTCAATTTCTATCATGGTTCACATTTTACATCATTCGTAATACACATTTTAACATCACTTACAAGCCACAATTCAACTACATCTTAGTTCCTAATTTTACACCTTTTAACATCTATCGCAAGTCATCATTCAACACTAATCCCAAGTCATTATCCAAGTCACCATTCAATACTAATCCCAAGTCATTATCCAAAACATAACTTAATATTGATCGTATTTGATAATTCAATAGAGCCCTTGAGCCGCACATTTCCTCGCATGCAATCAAACTGGACAAGGTTGGGTGGTTCCAGATCTTCATCCCTGATGACATAGGTTTCCTTCAGATGGCCATATCCCATCGAAAAATCCCAATGTACCAACAAGATTGATTAGCTCCTTAAAGATGGTGCACACAACATGGCATGACTTGTGCTAGGTGAAACGCATGATGCTATTATGGTAAACATCATGTTCACGCTGATGATCTGGGCATGCCATGGGGGTGGTAGAATCGGGGAGGTAAATAAACAAATCCTTAATTTCCACCATACCAAGCTTGTGATAAAGTGTGGGGTGCACGCACTCTTACCGGTAGATACTTTTTTAGTTCACTTTTTTAGTTTTTTAACAATGATGAATAGATTTGTTTATCCTAAGGAATTTAACATAATTTTTTTTAGTTTTTTAACAATGATGAATAGATTTGTTCAACCTAAGAAAAATTTTACATAATTTTTATATGGGGTGCACGCACTCTCACCAGTAGATACTTTATTTATTTCACTTTTTTGTTTGTTTTTTACAATGATGAATAGATTTATTCATCCCAAGAAATTTATCACGGATTTGTTATCCTAAGAAGTTTATCATAGATCTGTTATCCTAAGGAAATTAACTTACTGATTCTTTACTATGGGAAACACATACTCTCACTAATACACATTCTTACTTATATTTCAACCTACCGGCGGAATCCCAACAATACTCCACAACGGGCATTACACAACCTTACTGACGTCAACACTTATTGGGCATTATATAACACTATTTAAGGCAACGCATAACAACGTATATCACACAATCTTACCGATGTAACACTTTATCACATATACAACGTGCATCACACAACCTATTGATAACTACAAACAACAACTTACCGATGTAACACTTTATCACATATACAGCGTGCATCACACAACCTATTGATAACTACAAACAACAACTTACAGACGGTGACGAGTAACAACGTACAAACAACAACGGGAAACAACGAGAAACACATAAACATGTGCATTACACATCTGGAGTATCAGGCACATCCACATCTTGAGTATCAGGCACATTCACACTGTGACCGCTATACACATATCAGACTTTTTCAGCCACACGAGAGTTTTGATAACCCCAAATATCTCAATCACATCTTGACTATCAGGCACATCCACACTGTTACCACCATACACATATCAGACTTTTTCAGCCACACGATAGTTTTGATAACCCCAAATATCTCAATCATATTTCATATATATAAACATTCCTTTTCTTTACTACGTCATTCACATTTTCATATATCGAACTATTCTTTTCATTATAACTACAACATTGATGGTGATGTAACAGGGCTTTATGATACCAACAGCGCTTCGCAACTACAATATTGACCAAGATGCCCCATTAAACTAGGTCGCCTCCACATTCTTAATCCCGAATACCATCCTTTCAACATAATCTTTTTTCCCAGTAACCCAGTAACCCAGTAACCAAGTCTCCGCCATAATCTTTATCCCAGTAACCAAGTTTCCGCCATAATCTGAATAATTAAATTTTCTGCGATGCCATAATACATCCTCAATACATCCTCAATACCATCAATCTCCTATAAATTTAACTTTAAATGCACCTGCTGTTTCCTTGATACAATTATAAGCACTGGAGGTTTTTTGATTCTGGTTCTAACAATGATGATGTTCCCTTTTTGTTTTTTTTTATTCTGGTTCTAACAATGATGATGTTCTTAGTTTGATAACAATGATTTTATATTTCCCCTAGTTCTTAATGACATTTCCATCAAATAACGTTTTAACCATATTTTTAATATTATACCAGCCATCAACATTTATTCATATAGAATGCCGAAGATTAAGATTGTAAGTGGAGGGTTTGTAAACCTCACGGACTTTACCTTTGATGAAGACTTGCAGGCTATATTGTCATATGGATCCGATTTCATTCCCCCGATCATGACCTTCAACCACACAGACACAGTGTTGACAACGAACACTATTGCAGACATTTTGGAAACAGAGTATCCCACAGAATTTCGTACTAAGCTCAGGGAACTAATAGCCACCACCAACGAAATTACAAAGGGCAAGACTCACAGCCACAGAGGAGCATATAATACAAACTACCATGAAACTGAAAAAGATCCTACAAAATAGGAAGGACATAATAATAATGGAGGCGGATAAAGGGAAAATCACCGTGGCTATCCACAAAGAGGCACATGATAGGCTAGTGGTACAAATGATTCAAGAGGGCTTAAATAAGAACACATACATCTTAATCAGTCTTGAAGGCAGAAAGAGGATTCTAAGAGCCATGGAATTGGCATTGAATAATAGAATAGCACAGGTATCAGTTAAAGGATTCTATAGAAAGGACAAAATCAGTGTTAACACGGTGTCGAATATGCCAGTAAACAGCAACACAATATGGAATATTAACCCGGATTCCAAACTCCTTAAAGCCATGAGGACACATGACAACGCCATAAGCCCTATGCACCCACTAATAAAAATCCACAAGGAGATACCTAGAATGAGACCAGTGGTTTCAAGAGTAAGATCAATCAACGCCTGCATAGGAAAATACATATGCAGAGCCCTTGATGACATGAGTTCGTCAATATATCTAATACTCAATTTTAACATATTAGACAAAAACACATTAATAAGAGACATCAGGAATGTCACTAAAAAGGAGGATTATTCATGGCACACATTGGATATAGAAGATATGTACAATAATATAAACACCAGAGTGTTATCACATCTAATTAAAACCAAACTAAGCCTTCATTTGACAGACAAATACAACCTAGAGACGCTAACGAGCCTCATAGAATTTGATATTCATTCGGTCAATTACTTCGAAATTGCAAAAAAGACATACAAACAGATTAAGGGAGTCCCCATGGGAGGCATCACTTCGGGCAAATATGCACAATTATATATAGATTATCAAATCAATAGAATATACAAAGGACTCTTGGGTATGGGTTTACTATTCATGAGGATATATGTTGATGATATACTGATTTATGCAAAAAGTAGGAACACAGAAATGATAGCCAAGATGTTGAGTAATAACCTAAAAATGCCAACCATTGTGGATAACACAGATACAAACTCAGTCAATTTTTTGGATATCACAAATTTGGACACTCCAGATGGATTTAAATCCAAGTGGTATAAGAAGTCTATAGCCTCAAACAGACTCATCAACTTCTTCTCCAACCAGCCCGTACAATATAAATACAATACCCTCACACATTGAATACAACAAGCAATCGAATGCACGGACCAAGCATACATAGCGGAAGTCATGGACATCTTAATTACAGAAATGATAGATAACAACTATCCACAGGCAGTAATTAAAGATTGCTTTATCGCGGCCATAAACAAGACAAATTTGGAAGGTGTTATTTTAACACAACTGGATGACATTCTAAATTTGAAATTTAGATTCACTTTAGAAGATATACAACTAAATACATATAAGGGGCGTATTCTATTTCATCCCACTGGTTCCTTTGCGTCACACAACGAAATTTTGGTGAGGATTCCATATATAGACAAGCACACTAACACATACATGAAACACATCCAACGTTTATCCAACCGAATCATTACCATACCCTGTAATAAACAGAACAACAGAGTCACGCATAGGATATCACCACATAGCAGAGAACACAACACACCACCAGCACACAGACACCACAGATAACACTAGAACATAACACACCAATAGAACATAACACACCAATAGAAAATAACACTTCAATAGAACATAAATCAGCAACACCACTCGTTACACTACATAACACACAAATCACACAACATGAAACACAAAAAGAGATATGCTTCACCGAATATAATTACGAAAATCACAGTAATTATATGACACAAAATACCTACAATAGTTACAACACACTGGGGAAGCGGGAGACCCATGTAAATAATGTGACACAAAAATCCCATGTAATTAATGCAATACAGAAAACCAATATTGATGAATATACACAGATAAGGAAACTGACAAAAAACATATATTCACCAGATGACTGGTATTGTATCATCACGTTTAGATACGGAAACTGCAAAACTACATACTTCACATACACAGGGATGAACAGTATACGCAGTACCATTGAATACAACATAGAGCACAACACAATTATAAACACGCACAATCTCACCAACAGACACTATACAAAAAAACACTGCAGAATCATAAACAGAGAAAGAATATATGAGAAGGCATGGTTGGTCATAGGTGCACACAGAAACACATACCACCACACCAATGGATACTCAATTTTACCTCTGAATAACCCTACTTTGAATTGCATTACCAGACTCAACGAACACCACCACATAGTCAAGAATTAAAGCCACATAATCATCATCAAAAAAACATCGACGACCTTGATAACAATCACACCAACCTTTTTATTGACGACGACAATATTTCCATCGATGATGACAGCATTGATGATTTCATCAGTATTAAAGACATTTATGAGTTTATTGATATCCATGAAATCATCGATTTCAATGAGATCACTAATGCGGATAACAACATCGGAACAGCTATTGATATCATCAATGCTGACTTTAACACCATGGTTTGATACACCAGCATTAGCATTTGCATTGACATCCGCACACACAGTTTTAACATCAGGGCAGACATCGGCACTATCGGTACTTTTGGCACCATCGCCATGATACAGAGCACCATATACAATAGTATGCATAACAATCATTAACAGAGCACCATGTACAATAGCATGCATAACAATCATCAACATTATTGCAGATATTGGGTCCATTATCTCCATCGTCACCATATAGATCACCATATAGAGTATCATGCACCACTGCATGTACTACGGCATACAGAACTATCCATATTAATATCGACAACGTCAGATATAGTACTACAGGGCACGCATCACCAACATAACACCAACAGGACATATATGTCAACATTATACCAACGGAACATAATAACTACTACTACAGCAGAATGCCGAACAACAAGGAACTTGAATGGATACACCCGATGTAGTCCACCCAAATGTACTCTTCCCATCCATCCTTCATACTCCTTTCTTAGTTATTTGATAAAATTGACTCAACCATATTCCTCAAATTATTATTCACGGCCCTCTCACAGTCACTGGGAGATATCAGCGTAATGTTACTCCTCGCACAGCGTATATTTACTTTTCACAATCATCTAATATGTAACGGATACTATTCTCATGAGTAGAAATATGTAACCAGCACCACGTTTGAGAGCACACTAATGGAGAAATCTACTCAAATATGTAACCAACACCACGTTGAGAGCACAATAATCACAGTTACTTGGTGTAGACATCGTTTCAATTCATTCTCGTTGACTTGAAGGTTTTTATTTAGTTATTTAGTTATCCACAATTACCTATATACATATCACCCTCAGCCACTGAGAATATAATAGAATTGGAGCTTTAGTTGTCTACTGGCATCATTCCTTATCCTTGTTGTATAATTGTCCAATGGTACTAAGCCATATTCAAATCACCCATAACTCAACTATACTTACTGGTAGAGAGTTAAACCGAAGCCACAGACCTTCGTCACACCTCTATATTAATCTGAAGACATATTCAAATCAACAACCTTCAACATACTTAAATGGAGGACATAGTCAGATCGCAAGAACAACTGAAGGCATATTCAAATCACACACAGAATTGATAACTGTTAATCGTATTCCTGTACATAGATTTGATAACTTTTCATCGTATCCTGGTACATGGAGGTGATTATTGTTATTTTACTTTTCTTATCCCAAATATAATTCAAACATTCACAGATGCATTCTACTTTTACAGTTTCCTACAATGTAACATCAGGAGATCAAATGATTTGTGCACAATATGCACCATAACGCACACATTTAGTTGAAGCTTTCTACCCATAAAGATTCCACATCTTTATGTTTCCACATCTTTATGGATCCACATTTCTCACCTACCGGGGTACCATATACTTCCACATATATTGACCTTTCTTACTTACCATATTGACATTTCTAAGTTACCATGTATACATATTTCGCAGACGACCCCCACTTTTTCCTAAACTACCTCACAAGGCACACCCAGATGATGTATGCAGGTACTTCATAAGGAGATGACACCAAATGTTGATGGCATAAAAATCCATCACGCCTTTAATACTACATAATTCAGTGGCAGTATTCATAAGTCTAACATCAATACGAAGGAAGTTAGCAGGTAGACAGCTCATAAGTCTAACATCAATACGAAGGAAGTTAGCAGGTAGACAGCACGCATATTAAATTTATTCAACTTAATTTCAACACCAAAACACATGAATGAAGATAATATGGATCCTTGCTTCAGTTCAGTTTCCATTATTCGGACGAAGACAGATAGCAGGGTGCTTCTACTTAACCAGAGACCATCCATCTAACGTACCAACTGAACTAACAGGTTCCATTCAGCTTCTATCACCACTTGTCACATTTCCATTTCAACTTGTGTTCTATTTATGTTTTACCAAATTCCAACATGTTACATTCTTACTCCAAAGAGGACACTTACATCGCTAAGCTAGGCATTCCTGTTACAAAGGCAGCTATGTCTAAAGAATACATAGTGAAGCTGCTCTTCAACTGGACGAAAAATTAGAAAAAAATAGTTCCTCATATCAGTCACCACCCTACACATGTCCTAACTGCAACATCAGTATCCTTAACTGGTGTTGTCATCACATGTATGGTACTGTACCTGGTCGCCAAATGGCTAGTCCCATTCATTAAAAATAATCGTCCACACAAATCTGAGAAAATCACAGAGGCGGAGGAACAAATCGAAACAATCGATCCTACCCCTCTCAAAAGGACCCGCACGTTGCTACCTACAAGGTCAGTGCAAGTGGTATAGTGTCACCACTTCAAACGGTCACAATAATGAAGCATTATCACTGGTACTAGCATACAATAAAATAGAATGTAAGTGGTTTCAACAAACCGAAATAAATAATTAGAATATACATATAATAGGAAACGTAAAAGGGGAGAAGAAATAAGTAGTATTAAAAGCTTAGAAGTAAGAAAAACAAAAATTTATTCACACAGGAACATACAAAAAAAAGAGAGAACAGAAAAGGCCTTCTCACCACATCCGATAGTCATAACAGCAGAAAGAGATATATGCATATAAAAACATCTTCCTCCTTGTAACAAAAAATATGTTATTTTGTTGAAATAAATAGTAATTAATAAATAGAATTACAGATAAAAAGAAACAAATAAATATTGTAACCTAGTATAAAAACTAAATAACCACTAACACTAAAAATAAGGCACAATATACGAGTAAGTAAGCTAACAACACGAAAAAAAAATAAACAGTAGAAATTAGCAAAAATAAAAATTAAGTAAAAAGGAAAATAAGAATAGAATAGGAATAGGTATTTAGTAATTAGAAAATAAGATAACTAATTTTTTTGTATGTCAAACCGAAGGCCAGTGCTAAACCGATCAAGAACGACCGCGCCGACCAAAAGCAAGAGCAAAACAAAACAAAAATCCTGAAAGAGGAAACAGAAAAATGTAGAACAATGGAGAGCAACCTTTTTTATTTTTGAAAATGTAATTAAAATTTTATATGAAAAAGAAGAAGGATAGAATAGGTACAAACATATTAAGAACACAATTTTTATATGGTAGACAAATCTGCGTTCTTAAGAAAGCTAAAAAGCTGGTCCGTCCACATCCCGATCTTCGGGCTCCTCTAGACCATCTTCCATGCGGTTGTCCACATCCCAGTCTTCTCGGGAGCCCCAAGTGCGCCCACGGCCTCTTCATACCCTGGAGGCAACTCAGGGGAGCTCGCACCACCATCTGGTGCTAATTGAGACTAGGGAGGGGTGGCAAACAGCATACTATAAAACGCTGCCACGGGATCCCCCTCGGAAAAAACGCAGCAGAAACAGATACCGTATTCCCCGCTTATAATCAAAGTGCCACCTATAAGGTAAAAAGAATGGTTGAAAATAACCCAAAAACAACGCATAAAAATGCTGCTTACCTGAGGCGGACCAGCCAGTGTTCCCATGGGGAATCAAGAGAATGCTTAAAACATGGTTAGCTTATCTCCTAACAAGGCGAAGAAATTGCCATCAGCAATTTCGTCAAATTCCTTCACATATAATCAACATATTTTTTCCACAAAACGACTTGGGAAAAATAAAAGTTTTAAATTTCAACCCAAGTCGTTTCAATAAAAAAAGCCCCACGACAAATCCTACCTTCAGTAAGATTTGTCGTAAATACGATATGTATGTACATATATACATACATATCGGGCGCACGAAATTTTGCGTCGGTGAAGACTGAAACGATCAAGTCTTCACCGAAAAAAAAAGCTCTTATCAGCAAATTGTCGTGAGCTGCATACATTGTGATCGCAACAATGTATGCACGATAGCAAGACAATGGTTTGATATTTATGAAAATATCAAATTTCAATTTCAACCATCGTCCGTCGCGATAATTCTGGGCATGTTTAAACATGTCCAGCGATAAATAATTTTCTCAAGATAGGAATGCTAATTAAGCACTTTCCTATCCTGAACAACTAGACTTGCGATTACAAAAATGCAAGTCGAGTACAGTCGGTTTTTAGGAGCGAATCACGGTACTTGTAGCGACGCGGTCACAGTTTTGGTTTTGGCAAAGAAAAGTAAATCTCTAGTAAAAGAAGAAAAGTATTGTTAAAAGGAAAAGTATAGCTAAAAAGAAGAAAAGTATTGTAAAAGGAAGAGTGTATCTGAAAAGAAGAAAAGTATTGTTAAAAGGAAGAGTGTATCTGAATAGAAGAAAAATATTGTTAACAGAAAGAGTGTTTACTGAATAAAATGTTATTACGTGAGAAGTGTATTATCGAATAAAAACACCAAGGGATACATACATAGATTACGCACTCCGATAGACAGTGAGTACCCCTTTTGATTATATATATATATATAACAAAATTGGTTGTTGAATACAGCACTTACCTGCGGCAACATCAGCTATTTACTCGAGTTGGTCGTAGCCCAAAGCGTAACTTCCCAATACGTTAATCAGTCAACAAAACTTAAAATGACATAAACATTTCCTCGTCAAAAGAATAAAACGTTTAAATGCAACTTAGCAAACTTCACGAAAAGGTAAACATCATTCCTGTATGGTATTAAGCAACTTTCAATGAACGCAAAAAAAAGTAACATCAAAAGAGCAATATTAAATTTCAAAACCCAGTTCAATTACCGCCATGTTTCACCAATTGGAGAAAAAATTCGCTATGTAAAATACGGGGAACATGGATCGGAAGCTTCAATAATGGGCGATTCGAGAGGGGAACGCTTTTGGTATGTGAAGCAGACAGCTCAATGACAATTCAAGTCGGGAGGTAAGCGTAGTGAGTGCTACATAGAACACGTCATTAGCAATTTGCGGAAAAGATAAGAAAAGTAAAGATCACTGAAAATAATAGCAGGAAAGAATTGAAGATTTTGATTTTGCGAAGATTGGAGGCGAAAAAGAAAATAAATTAAAGAAAACTAGAGAAAGGAAAAAAAATCATGGTGGAGTTGAACCAAGGAGGAGCGTAGTAGACACGTGGTGCGAGATCAAAGTTAAATACTGTTTTTTTTATTTAGTATTTAGATGGATTATTATTAGTTTCAAATACTCAGAGTATAAATATCCATTGATTTAATTAACTGGTCTTTAGGTATGTTGGTTAGGCGAACTTGTATATTTTGCGCCTGGTCAAGTTCTCACAGATTTATAAATAATTAAATAAGTGTTTTTAAATGACCTTGGTTTTTTTTAAATTTTCTTTTATTTTGTTTCGCAATTTTCAACTGTGAGCTCGTGGACTCTAAAACCACGTGTCGCCCACAGGTGTTTCAGGCCCAACCCTTCTCCATCTCTAGCCGGGGTAGTGATTGCGCGCAAAAAGTAGCACGTAACAAATTTGGCGCCCAACGTGGGGCCTAAACACCTCAAAGAATCCATAAATTCGAAAAAGTTAAAATCATTTTCTAGCGAGCAGCAGATTAGATATATCATACATACACTATCTAGCGGCAAAATCCGACCATGCTTAGCAACGTCACTAAGAAGGGGAAAATGATGCAAGCGATTTGAGTGAAGTCGTATCAAGTCAAATGTTGCGGTGCTTAATTTATTTTATATATCGTTTCTATAGAAATAACTTGTTTCTATATACATATATAAGTAAGAGATCGACATTCATATAGGGTAAATAGGTTCACACCATTGTTATAAATATCCGTATAAAACCTAACACAAATCATCGGTGATCGATCACATCATACCACGTCATATTATCAGAGCAATTTTTTTTTATATACATACATATATAAACATTCTTTGGAGCAATTGAAGTAAGTCGGTGCAGTATGAGCAGAAGGACTGGTAAGAGAAGAAGTATATAAAACGGAAACTGTGAGTGCATTAGATAAAGCCTAGATCGAGTCATCTTATATACTCCGCCGAGTCTAGACCTACCGCAAAATTAGGCCCAGTTTCTCTGCGATAGATATATCTTCAAGTTCATCGGTTCAATATGCCAATGTTATAAGTACTTATCATTGATCTGATAGTTGGTATTGTTATGGGAATCATAAACAAAAGTTGTGGCACTCAATACATTTGTCTTTCAATTGCATGTACCTACAAACAAACGTCTAAAATATTCTATTCCCGAGACATTTCGACAAATTACATTAATCGATTTATATGTTAACACTTGGTGCAACATGTTCTTAGACATCTTTGTTTGAGAAAAAAACACTTGTTCCGATTCCACAATTATTTTATTTTAAAAATGAACAACAACCTGAGTGCAAACCATGATGATGTCTTAAGCAGACGAAACGCGTAGGTTGTTATTCATTTTTAAATTAAAATAATTGTGGAATCGGAACATTCGACAAATTAATTTGAATATAAATATATAATATTTATTGTGCTGTTCCATTCTTGGGCTTTTTGGTAATAGTAGGCATGATACTTCATTGATCTATATACATATTCACGCATTAACATATATTTTATTGTCTCTCTACGTGCAAATTTATCGAATGACATCCGCACATAATTTTTTTTTGGGTTTGTTAGTTTTTTTTATTAAATGATAAAGATGGTACTAAGAATCGGTGTAGTGCAGTGACGAATTGACAAGAGGAGAAGTATATGAATCTAATATACAAAACAAATCAGCGGCCCTGCTTGATTATTGCAGCCTATATAAAATCATATAATTATGGGCAATACTATAGACACCCTTGCACATACTTTAAAATTTTACAATTTTTGGCAAACTTTTGTTTGGTGGTACTACCCACATAGAAAAATTATTCTTTCTTCGTTGATTTGATATGTTGCTTTTTTATTATAATTTTGGATGTAAATTAATTCAGTGATCTCCGTATATAATTTTCCTGAGTGCTGTGATTTATACCATTAGAGTGGCTCCAAGATAAAAATCATTGATAATTTTAAGTTTACTCTGACCGCCGATTTTATCTACCAGTTTTGAAGAATTCTGGGGCAATAAATTACTAGCTGCACCTTGTACTTAATTTTGTACTAGCGTAAACTTATGAACATAGTTATCCCTGTAGGAGACTGGAAGGATATTAGTTAGGATATCTATTTATTGAAAGGGGTGCGCGATTTAGGTGCGCGAGGGACAACATGTTTTTGTCCCACTTTGAGCCCATTTGGGTGCATTTCTTACGGCTGGTAGGTGGATCTTTAAAAAAAGCTCTGGAAACATAAAACGAGTAAAAAATTCTGTGCGACTATGAGTTGTCGAAAGTCTCACATGTGTAAATTAAATGGAGACGCTGGAATTCTTTCAATTAAATGGGTGGATCGAGCTTTTTTGCTCCACTTTGGTATGGTGAACGTGTGTAGGAATGGGAGATCAACGTGCTATGATGAGCTTCACTTGGAATGAACGAGTATGGTAGCTTAACCAGAAAACGTAAGGAGGTCGAGCCACTTTGGTATGTAAACGTGTGTGGGAATTGGAGATCATGCATGTTATGATGATCTTTAGTTGAAACGAGCGAGTAGAAAATGAGAACGTAAACAAAAAGCAAAAACGAAATTAAAAAAGAGCAGACTGGCCAGCAGATCTGCTGAAGGTACACATGTAAACAAAGGGGCTCGTGCCGGTGAAAACAGGGTGCCGGTTTGGTGAACTTGAACTCTGAAAAATGAAAAAAACACGAAATGTAGGTTATATAAATTTTTATGGAATAATTTTTAATTTTTCCGCCCTCTCTGGTATCTTCTCCGTTGCGAAATTCTTCTAGGTGTGTCGTTCAACTTGCTTGTTTTTTATTTAAATATCCGGTAAAAGTAATAAATTTCACAGCACAATCCTAAACAATAATTGCTCCTGCTGTAAATTTGGATGTTTTTAAGATTTATTTTGATGAGTTTGACTGCAACAATGGCTGGTTGTACGGGCCACAAACATTCCTACCGTTTGCATAGATACACTTTGGGGAGAGACGTACGAGTATATGTTCTGCTTCGATGTAGCAAAGGTAACACTTTATTTTATTTTTTTGATTTGTGTGAACTATGAGCTGAAAACGTAGTTGGGAGTTAAATGAAAAGCAGGAAATGATGGTTGTATTAATTTTTTTATTGAAATTTTTTTTTTAATTTTTTTGGATGAAGTGAAGATTTAAGAATCCGCCCTTTGTGTCGTCTTTTCCGTTGTAGATTATATGTTGTGGCATTTGATTAAGTTCGTCGATCTCTCGTTGAGTTTTTATCTTTTCCGAGAAGCGAGGCGGTAGAAAAATACAGGTCTCATTCTGAAAATGGGCCATTAACCGAACACCAAACTTCGTCTTAAGCAGGTTGAATAGCTTTATCTCGTACTCTTTACCAATCTCCAACGAAGTTATAGAGACCATGGCGCTGAAACTTTCCTCGGCCACAATATTTAATAAATCAAAGGCGCTCTCAAAAAGACAAAATCATTAAATTATATAAAATATTTAAAATAGGTCAATATTTACCATGTTCTTATAGTTTCAGTTCTACAAAAAATTCAAGGGAGTTGTAGCGTGCTGTTTTCTATCGTATTCTGAAAGTTATATAGTCCTTACATTTTCAATTTACTCTGGGGATTAATTTATTAGGTTTTAAAGAATTTTGGTAAAAATTAAAGCTGAACTTGTTTTAAGGTTAAGCATCTCATTAAAATATGCAGACTATTATTTTTCATTGTTGTAAACTAGATACGCCCAGCCTACACTTCCAATAGGTATACATAATTAAAGGTAAAGACATTATTAGCAATAAATAATTTTACTTTATGTGAATGATAATTTTGGTTTTTTTGTTTAATGTATCGTTTTTTTTTCTTTTTATATATTGGTAAATACATAAGATAAGCAGAGCCTGTAGCTAAAATATTCAGGCAGAGGTCGTCGTCGACTCCGTTTAATTTTAAAAATTTTTAAAGCGTCAATATTAGTAGGTGCTTACTGTAGAATTTTTGGCGTTGTTGGTGTCATGTGTAAATAGAGCTGTTTAATAATTAAATAATAAAGCCGAGTTTGAAGAAAGTTAAATCACGTGAAAACCAGTTTAAAAAAGGATATGCCTACCTGTGAAAAAACAGTAAGTTATAAACAAGCGGAAGACAGTAAAAAACGAGAGGTTCTTCTTCAAAATGGATAACCAGGGGTTTTTATATTTATTAGAAACAACGTTAAAAAATGAGAAATTTTTTTTACTTGTTTTTCAAATTCAGGAATTAAGGAATTAAAAAATAAAAATATTACTTATATTATAGAAAACATTCTAAGTATTTATAGACTTACTTTTGATTATGCCTGCTTGAATAATAATAGTTTAGACCATCCTTTAATTAAGGAAACATTAAATATATTGGACGAAATTCACGAGCCCTGTAGTTCCAGTATATTTTATGAAAATCCTCAGAAAAAATCTGATGGTAAAACAGTGTTTAAGAAAAATTTTATTGTTCAGCCAGAAGGTATCGATGATTTTGAATGTGATAATTTTATGCCTCTTGAGATTAATACCGCTAGTTTAACAGCAAAGATATCAGATAAAGTTGCCTCTAGCTGTGAACCGATCAAACTTGCAAATGATGTAGTGCAAACGGGGGGCGGTAATTACATAAATGTTCTTTTTAACGAAGTTATACATTTCCAAAAATTTAAAATGAACGGGATAAAAATGCTCTTTCAGTTAAAGGATAATTCGGAACAAGAAATGGATAACTTACTGCGATGGATGGAAAGTGCTTTTAACGAAATGATAGACGAAATAAGTTCAAATGCAGAAAAAGGAAGGAAAGCTTCATTTTCTTGGTTTCTGCCAAACAACCCATTAGTTAAACCGGTTTGGGTTAGTATGAGACCTGTTGACCAGCTTGATGGAAAATTAATCGTCAATTTTCAATTTAATATCAGCTGCGTCAACCAGGTCTAATGCAGTGTTTTTTTCTGATGAAATGCTTCAAGTAGAAGCGAACATAGGTCAGATTTAATTAATTGAAAAGAATTCTAGAAAATGGTGTTTCAAGAATCTGAAAATATTTCGTTAAAAAATACTTTTAAAATTAAAAAGAAAAGAGACTGGGAACAATTGTATCTGAGAAAGAAATTAAAACAATCAGGTTTACTTTTGATAAGAGACTATTAAATGATGAAGGTTCTTCTTACCCTTACGGGTATAAAAAAGCAAAGTCATCATTGTTACCCCCAAGTTGTTGAATGAAAATTGTATATAAATGCATTGGCAGTTGTAATTGTTAAAGTTTCAGCTAGTTTTATTTTACTTTTAAGAAAACCGGTTTATATACGGTTTACATATATAAGCTCTTGAAAATATGAATTTCAATATCAATTTGATATTTTCTGTATAAAGTATAAGTCATGACTTCAGGAAGTGTTATATTATACATTCAGTTTACTGTTGGAAACAATGCACAATACTTTGCGAAGTAAGCTTCTATTCTTCGAACAGGCTCTATAATCCCTAGCCTATATTTCTTCAAGGCGCCTTATCCTCTGGAAGAGCTGGATTTTTAATACAGACTGCTGAACTAATTCAATTTTATAAATATCAATGGCTTGAAGTGGAACAGTGAAACTATCGACTATAATCATCTACCTGGTCTGTTATCAACGATTGCATCTTTTACAATATATGTAATTGGTTTTGAGAAAAAACTGTTTCTTCACAAATATCTTCCGAAAAGTGAAATAATTAATTTGAAAATACCAAAAATAAGCGAGCTTGAAAATTTTCAGACTTATTGTAAAATCCACAATGTGGATTCCCACCTACGATGTGCTGTTCAAAATTGTGTTAATATTTATTAATATATGTTAATAAATAAACTTATTGAATAAAATAACAATTTTAAGTTTTTATTTCATTTATTTGTAATCAAAGTTCATTGCATCAAAAATTAGATTTGCAATACAATACAGAGGTATTTCATAAACAAGTCTGGAATAATTTAAGTGCATATAAGAAGTACTACTTGGAATAAAAAAATCTTCACATAGTAATTTTAGTACATTTTTTTCTTTACACTTTTCAGCATACCTCCCGTAATATTCCTTTAGAGCTTCAGAAGCGTTGTTATTGTGAAACGTGACTATATTGAAGAATTTTATCATTTCAAATAATTTCTAAAGTTCCGCTTGGGTTGTGTCATACTACCATTGTTGACGGGGATCTTGTATTCGTTTTGTAGTTCGACCTGCTTTGCTGGAAACGTCTCTACCATTTTGACTTTTAAACCGTTGAGATTCTCGCAAACTGCCACCCAACCCGGATAAGATGTTGATATCGGAAAGAGGCCGTGGCGATAAAATACTAT
This sequence comes from Dioctria linearis, assembly GCA_963930735.1. Lineage (NCBI taxonomy): Eukaryota > Metazoa > Arthropoda > Insecta > Diptera > Asilidae > Dioctria > Dioctria linearis. Next base: position 28,598,432 of record OZ005743.1, on the reverse strand, counting down.
TTTCGCTTCGAGTGATAATGGGTCAAATCCAAGTATTACTTTCCGGCTGCGGCAGTCGTCGAAATAATATGTGTAGTTTAGCAACACATTTTCACCGGCCACTTCTGCTTCACATTTAGACAATTTCTTTTTTCCCTTGACGGGTGCTTCAGCTTTTACCTTTTTTACCTTTTGCGGAGCACCTTTGTTTTTTACGTGGTAGTTCCATATTAATCAAGTCACACTTTTGCGCTGAATGCAAAGCAGCTGGGTTTCAGTCTTTTATAGTTTCGATCTCAGCTTTGCAAGACTGGCTACAAAACTCCCCTCCAGATTGTGGATGCTTTTTGTTTTAGATATATGCTGTGGTATAAATTAACAATTTTGTGATCATTTAAACTTAGAACTGTTTTAAAAAGGTCTGAAATCTCCGTCCTCTGCATCGAGAGTATAGAAATATACAGCAATAATGTCCCCAGGTTGCTGAAAATTGGCCTTGCAGTCGCTTTTTATTACTACAAAAAGAGCTTGAATTAGGTAATAAAAATTTTCAAAAAAACCTGTTGTTGGGATACTTTCCAACAGAGTCAAAGTACTCTGCAGGTCCTTGCTTTGGGAAATAAAAGACGACCCAATGAGTTCCCCCTTTATGTGCAGGATCAGTGTTAGCTATAATACATGCAGGTTTTTTTATTTTTTGTGGTAGATGATTGCATGGAAAAACACCTCTAAAAAACCTGTTTGTCGTGCGATTATTTGTTAACGCATTTGCAAGCTCAATTGTGTTCATTCCTGTTCAGTAGAAATGACGGCTTCCACGTCAATGACTTTGGTGTGAGATGTAACGTAGTTATTTATAAATTCTTTGGTTGTAGCTCCACGAACAAATGCGATATTAAATTTTGATAGAGTTTATATAAGATTTTCATCCAAACGCTTGAGCTCGAGATTCCCAAATTTACTTATTTGTGCAGTACATTCTGTACTAGATGTAGGATATTTGAAAATTATTTCTTCCGCAAAAGACTTATTATGCGCAGCGAATCCAGCAAAAGAAACTCTTTTTAAGAAGGGTAGGTGACCTCCGGAGAAGTATTCCACATTTACCAAACAGTAGTTCATTATAGATCATGAATTTAAGTAAAATTAAACGCTATGGTCAGTCAGCTAGCCGTATATAGATTTTTTAGAAGCTGGTGTATACATTTTTATCTTTACCTATATCAAGGCTGCTATCATATTCTGCATATACAATACATGTCACTGTGTTTTTTAGTGCTTCCTTAAACCTTCCTTCAATTCTCACCGTTCCCTGATTCAATAGATTTCCACATGTTGAATTATACGAGATGTCTGTTGTTAAATCGAAAGCAAGTAGAAAATACCCGTTGTCAAAGATTTTTTTTGAAATTTGGTGTCCTTTATCGAAATAATGTATACCGGTTTCTTTAAACCACGTAATATACCCTCGAGTGTTAGCAGGATTTTCTTTTGAATAATCAAATTCTAGAGGTTGATTTGGTACCTTTACGCCGTTCACCTATAAGTTAAACCTGGTGATGTTGTTGTGCTTAAAGTCGTAAGAATTTTTTGTTCGTTTTCCGGTATATGCATCGTTGTCAACCATGCCAAGGACTAGTAGATTTGGCAATTGTCCTATAACCACATTGTCCAATGATAATGTAAATGTATTTGCGGGTATTGTATATGTCTTAACTTCAGCTCGTTTATACGGATATATATCGTTGGAGGGTTGGGGAACAGCTTCATGAGCCAGCAAGATGTTAGGATTGATAGTTACATGACTCATGTACATGGTTGCTTCTACTATCTTAACTCGTGGGGAATTGTCATCATCTTTTGACCAAAGGTAAAATTCGGGTTTTTCGAGTGATAAATCAACACCGTTCATTAATAATTTATCTTCATTAAACATATCACCGTGAATCTTTCCCATTAGCTCAACAACATTACTTTTATCAAACAGCTTTTGTCTTGCAAAATAACTTTCATTTAGCTCAGGATTTTCAGCTACCTCCATATTATTTTGATCGAGATACCAGCCAACCGTTTCCAAATGTATTGAAGCGACATCTTTCCCGTAATTTAATAAATTCTCAATATAGGCTATATAGTTATAATTGTTATCAGTTTGAGCTAGTGGTTTTCCATTTAAATAAATTGTACTTGACGGAAAAGTGAATGGAGTAGGTATGTTATTTACAAGGCCAAGGCCTTCATCACGAACAGTGTCTTTGGTTTTATCCGGTTTAGTTATTTCGATATCTTCACCAGTGTAAAGTTCTTCTTTTCCATCTTTGATTTTAACCAGTTGTAATTTCAAACGGAGGTATATACTTGATAAGTCTCGATATGTGTCACCATGTCCTAGCGATACAAATTCCAATACCGACGAGTTATCTAATGAAACTATAGGTTTATAAGGTACTTCTTCAGTTTTTAAGATGCTGCTTTGTACAGGTCGTGTAGAGAAAAGGTCTAACTCAGATTTCATGCATTCGTTGTATGAAGGCATGTCGTCTATCCCAAATCCAAATTTTTACCTTTTTCAGGGAGAAAGGAGACAATCACCTAGGCTAGGAGAGGAAGACATGAGGAGGTTGCAGCGTGCAGGAGAGGACATGCGCAACCATCTGCAGCCAATACCCGCAACAGGGACCTTTCAAACACCACCAGGATGGGAAGGCAGATGCAACCTGGAGATTAGTATATAAGTTATGTAGTCAGTACTTAAGTTATTTAATTATTAAATTTTCGAATTACATTTAGTTAATTCTAACTAGGTCGCGCCAGCCGAAGTTTAGAAGTAAGTATTATGTTAGTTAGTAATTCATATATTTAGAAAATAAGAAAACTCAGCTAGATTAATTGAACTCAGGGCCAAAGAAAAAGCCGGTAGGAATTATAATCAGGGAATAGGTTTAGATAAGAAAAATATTGTTAGGTTAAGGTAAAAATATATTCAGCGCAAATAAAAAAACTTGAAATTTGGCATGTTGTCTATTTATCAAAAATATCTAACACACGTTTACGTATCTTACGTTTGCCTTTAATAGATGCTTTTTTAGCTGTATTTTTTGTTTTTGAACCACTTTTAGCGGACTTTTGTGATTTTGAACGCATTTTACGTTTAGAAACTGGACCGAAATGTAAAGCTGTAAAGGGGCCGCGTCTTTTTACAAGCATGCGACTGCTAGTTCCTGCACAACGCATGCTTCCAAACAGCTTATTTATACCTTTCTGTGATAGTTCTTCGGCAGCAGCTTTTCCTTGTTCTTTTAAAATATCTGTTAATGGTTTACTACCTGCTTCTTCTAAAATAGCGTATCCTGTTTTAATTGCTTGTTGCTTCAAAGTCTTTGCCCCAGATGTAACCAAAGATTGTAAATATCGTAATAGCCTGGCTTGAAATCAAGTAACTGCCCTTGCTGATTAGTTATTTTTATAGAAATACTTTCGATAAACGTTTTTTCTGTAGGACGGTAATCTACGTGTTGAAATCTTATTATATTTTCACATTCTTTTAAAGGTATTATACGTAAGTATCGTACTAACTGATCACCTATAACTCTTGGCTGAATAATATCAGAGTAGACATAAATTATATAGTTTTCATAACAGTCCTTTGCTTTTTGCTGAGACTCTTTCCAGTCTATTAAGTGTGTCTATTTTTGACATATGCTCCTGCCGTAATCCAGCCGTATTAAAAGATTCTTTTATTTCTCCCAATATGGCGTCAGGCTCACGCTTATTTTCAGGTGTTTGGAGAAATATATCCGTAAAGAAGTTGGACAGGTTGTCTATATTAGTATCAATAGGCACTGGTGTAGTTAAATGTTCGCCGGAACTTTGCTTTTCGTATGGAACATCCAAATATTGATACCTTTAATAATTTTTCGCTGTTCGGCCGGTTTAGCATTAATTGAATCCTTATTCAATCTATTCAATATGTTAAAAATCGTATCCTTAATTTGAATAATTATCTTTTGTTTTTCTTGATCACTAAGAGTTTGATCACCAAAGTGTACTTTTGATATAAAAAGCGTAATAAGATCTCGAATATTAAGATGAGACTGTAGTGGTTTCTCTATTTTGATTGTGACTCCTAAATCTTCCAATCGTAGTTCAAATACATCATATACCCTTTTGCTACCAGTATTTTTTGCTGTCTCAGGAGCTCTTGTAATGCTAAGCGCTGGATGTGTGTAATTGTCTATCGAATCTTGTATGATAGCGTACTTTCTCTTCTGTCTAGGAATATGACCAAATACGTCATCAACAAAGGCTTCAACTGACTCATAGTTTTTTATATTCTAAAACAACATTTTCTGAAGCCCTTTTACCCTGATATATGTGTAATGTAAACTCGTCTGGATCCTGTTTGTAACTTACTTCAGGTATAACACTATCAAAAAAGTCAGCTTCTAACCGCTCCTTTTCCTTAACATCATCCAAGTACATGGTATGTATACCATGATGGTGAAATAGCGCTATAAAATGTTAGTAGGAATGCAGAAAAATTTACTTGTCCTGCTCTGTAACTAACTTGCTCAAGACTCTCTTTAGTCCCCTCGAGTTTAACGGTTTCATTTATTTTGAATTTTGATGCTAAGTGATTTGCTTTCTTTTCTATGCTGCTCTGCTATTTCTTTCAATGGATTAGATGCCTCACGCCCTAGCCTTTTAACATTACTCTGATTTACTTCTTCAGCTGTATTTCGCTTGACTCCTCCTTTTGTGGCATGGTATGGCAATGAAGTTTCAGTTATTCCAACCCACCTGTCATCAGTAAACCTGCATGTTCTTGGTAGTGCATTTGTAAAAGCTAATAGTGTATTTGCGGGATAAAACTGTATGGAATTGTTACTTAAAAGGTATACGTAAAAGTCATTACCTTTTATATCTACAGGCTTTTTAAATTCTTTTCCAATCAACGTTCGGTACACTTGAGAATTGCTGCTTATTATTATTACAGGGTTTCCCAAGCAATTGCTGCTATGCTGGCACTTCTAGTTTTTGCTGCATTTTTCAGGCGATCGCTTTGTCGGACAACTTTCTTAACTGGCAACGAAAGCATATATTGACTGGGATCTAGCAGAGACCGCCTTAATATAGATTGATTTATGGATGGTTTTCTACCTTCGTCACCTGTCGCAGCTTCATCTATACTTATCTATTCAGGTACAGTGTACTGGATTATACCATCCCCAGCTGTGATTACCTTATAATCTTTATCGCGAGACTTGGTTTCAGAAAACGTCTTAGGTATTTTTGAAGGTGGTTTCAGACTTTTTCCTATACCACTAGCTGATAAGCGGCGTTTGGAAGCAGGTGATAATGGCGGTGATATTTCAGCAATTTTGAAGAAATCCTCTTCCATTCTTTCAAGTGTATTTTCTTTTAAGGGTGATGTTTGTGTTGATATTTCATCTTTAAAAATAATTTTAGTTTGAGTAGAACTATCCCGCAAGCTTTTCTGCTTATCTTGTGGTAGGCGAATAAATTTAGTTTGAGTAACACTATCCGGCAAACTTTTCTGCTTTTCTTATGGTATGTGAATATTTGGTTTTTCATCTGACACACGCACAGCTTTCCGTCTTAAGTTTGAAAACTTTATTAACTCATTTCGGTAATTGTACCATTTCTCCCTATCAGATAAATTCTTGTTTATTAATATTTTATCCATTGTCTTATCGAACCTAGATTGATTCAGGGAATCCTCAATCACGTTTTTCAATTTTTCGTAAAATTCTGGTGAAAGAAGTAACATTTTATTAAGATTATTGTTTTTAAACATATGTCTCGATTAATGAACCAATTATACCTGATAATACACTTCCTAACAATACTGGTAAGAAGCCTCCTCTCTTCATCAGTATTTTACGTTGTCTGGGTACAGATCTTTTTGCAACAACTAATTTTTATACTTACAGAGCGAATTGTACATTTTTCCATGAGGAATATGGTTTCCCTTCAAAGCATAAAGAGTAATTTCGCAAAGAGTTTTTATGACTTCGGGGTCGGCATTTTTAATAATGGCCTGCCTTAATTTCGGAGTCGCTGTTTTAAGAATATATAGCATATTCTTGTTGTCCCTTAATCGATTCATTCATGACACCATTTTTACTGATTAAAGGCGGGCAGAAACAAGTTGTAAATGTTTTGTTAAAAATATCAGTACGGAATCTTAACACCTCGTTGATATCTTGAGTAGAATCTATCAGTAAATATCCATGGGGCACCCGTGTAATCTCTTTATATATTTCTGGATAAATCTGTCTCGCTAAATGAATCAACTGGCTGTTATCTCGAGGGTTGTTAAACACAACGAGGTATTTACAGTTAAGTGATATGTCTCGGCAAAACTTGCCTTGATGAAATACATTTTGTGTTACAAGGATTGCTGAAAGATTGCGATGGTGTGAACCTTTTGTAAAGAGTTCACATACTTGTCTGCTAAAAGCATTTAACATCATATTGTCCAATACAATTAATGTAGGTTCCTGTGTATAATTTACAAACTCTTCAGGAATACTATCAATATATTCGATGTTAGCGTATGTGGTATCTGACGGCAGAGCTCCTTGTTCTGTATTACACCAGATAACTCTTGTTATTTGTGGTCTTGTTAAAAATATATTATTTAGAAGGTTTTTTATAAATGTTGTTTTTCCACAGCCTGAAGGCCCTGCGACCATCACTGTAAACGGATGATTAAACTTTATCATTGCTGGTTTTTAAATATTTTATATAAAGCTGTTATGGATTGACCGTATTTATACATTCGGTAAAATGAGCAGAAGACAAGTCGTTAATGAACTGCATCAACCAGCTCTCAAGAACTTTAAACGACAGAGCGTTACTATTAAGGGTATCGAGGGTTTGTGGCAGGCAGACTTGGTCAATATGGGTTCGTACTCGTCAGAAAACCAGGGTTTTCGTTTTCTTCTTACTATAATCGATACCTTTTCAAAATATGCTTGGGCATTACCAGTTAAAAGTAAGAATGCTTCAGAAATTGTTAAGGTAATGCAGTGTCTTTTTAATCGAGGCCGCATTCCAAGAAACTTACAAACAGATGATGGAAAGGGGTTTTTTACTAAACCGTTTCAACAGATTCTAAAACGATATGATATTAACCATTATTCAAGTTACAGCGCTTTAAAATCTTCAATTGTAGAAAGATTTAACAGAACGTTAAAAAGCATGATGTGGAAAGATTTCAGTATGAACGGGAATTATCATTGGATAAGCCTGCTAGCTAAGTTAATAGAAACCTATAATACAACAAAGCAACGCACGGTTACAATGCGGCCTGTAGATGTTACTTCACGCAGCGAAAAACGTTTATTATCGACTGTATATAAATATCCAAAAATAAAATCAAAACCGAAATATAAAGAAGGTGATTTTGTCCGTATATGTAAATATAAGCATGTATTTGAGAAAGGTTATACTCCTAATTAGTCTACTGAAGTATTTAAAATAAATAAGGTCAAAAGAACATTTCCAGCGACTTATATTCTCGGGGATTACGAACGAGATGTAATTCAGGGGAAGTTTTATGAACTCGAACTGGCCTCAGTCAAATATCCTGATCTTTATCTAGTAGATTTTTTTTTAAAATGACGTGGAAATAAAGTCTTTGTAAAGTGGTTCGGTTTTTCAGCAAAACATAATTCCTGGATTGATATAAAAGACGTACTGTAATATTTCTAAACAGAGTCATCATGTTACTCTTAAAGAGAGAATCTTACAGTTTAAAAACTATCCATAATCTACCTTTAGATGACAGAAAGTGTTGCAAACTATCAAGAAGCGGGTTCTTTTACACAAATCTTAAAGATAAAAAGATAAAAGCGATACCTTTGCTCCCTGGCAATGTGTGCTATGAATTGCCCAGAAGACAGTGAAGCAGAACATATACGTCTCTCCCCAAAGTGTGTCTATGCAAACGGTAGGGGTATTTGTGGCCCGTACAACCAGCCATTGTTGTAGTCAAACTCATCAAAATATATCTTTAATACATTAAAATTTGCAGCAATTATTGTTTAGGATTGTGCTGTGAAATTTATTACCTTTACCCGATATTTAAATAAAAAACAAGCAAGTTGAATGACACACCTACAATCAAATATTCTAGTTTCGATTCAACAGACGAATTTCGCAACGGAATAGATGACACAGAGGGCGCAACAAATTAAAAATTATTCAATAAAAATTTATATAACCTACATTTCGTGTTATTTTTTTCATTTTTCAGAGTTCAAGTTCACCAAACCGGCAACCCAACCTGTTTTTACCGGCACGAGCCCCATTGTTTACATATGTACCTGCAGCAGATCTGCTGGCCAGTCGACTCTTTTTATACCCTAGATGAAATCTATAGGGCGTACTAAGTTTGTCATTCCGTTTGTAACGCACAGATATAATGATGGTAGAGCAAAATGGATTGGACAGCCCCGAATAAAATTAAATGTAATTTTGATTTTTGCATGTCCGTCTGTCCGTCCGTCCGCATGTCCGTTCGTCCGTCCGTCTGTCCGTCCGTCCGTGCGCACGATAACTCGAGAACGCGTTCACCTAAAAAGCTGAAATTTTGTACACGGACATTAAAAAAAAAGTAAAATTATGTTCGAAAATGGGACAAATCGGGCAACTCCTTCGCGGGGATGCCATAAAAAAATTTCGTTTTCCACTTTATATTTGGACACTACCTGAGAAGACGTTGACATAGAAAGCTGAAATTTGGTACATTGTGTTTTCATAGTAATAGCAAATAAAATTTCAAAAAATGACTAAATCGGGCAACCCCTTCTTGGTGTAGCCATATAAACATTTTGATTTTTTACATGTACTCTGAAAACGATCAGTCCTAGACATTTTTATTGTACTGAAAACTTCTTCAGAATGAGAAATCCTATAAAATTGGTTTTAATCATTTTTTCTGTCCGACGAGCCGTTCTAGAAATATATGCAATGCAAAAAATCAAAATTGCTCAAATGGGTGACCACACGAAATTTCATACGGGCATTCATCTAGGGTATCATAAGAATTGGTCTTATACCAATTCTAGCTTTTTCTCTTGTTTATTTTCGTTTTTGCTTTTTGTTTACGTTCTCATTTTCTACTCACTCGTTTCAACTAAAGATCATCATATCATGCATGATTTCCCATTCCCACACACGTTTACATACCAAAGTGGCTCGAACTCCCTCCGTTCTCTGCTTAAGCTACCATACTCGTTCGTTCCAAGTGAAGCTCATCATAGCACGTTGATCTCCCATTCCCACACACGTTCACCATACCAAAGTGGGAGAAAAAAGCTCGATAAACCCATTTAATGGAAAGAGTTCCAGCGTCTCCATTTAATTTACATATGTGAGACTTTCGACAACTAATAGTCGCACAGAATTTTTTACTTGTTTTATGTTTCCAGACCTTTTTTTAAAGATCCACCTACCAGCCATAAGAAATGCACGCAAATGGGCTCAAAGTGGGACAAAAACATATTGTCCCTCTCGCACCAAGTACAACTGCTACTGGTAGTGTCCATATACTACTTGCGGGGCTTATCAACTGGAAAAGTTGATGAAATGCGACCTAGCTAGCGTGAGGCATTAAGAGTTGAAAAGGCAGGAAGTTCACTTGTATTGAACCCTTCCCCAGTCACTTATGATGAGGATATAGAGGCGTTGAAAAAGAAAGTGGAGGAAATTCAGGAGCTCATAGATATTTTTGAAGGCGACTCGACTAGTGGGGATTACCGTAAACTTTTGACAAAGATGAAGGTGTGAAGGAAACGAACCTGAAGCTGAATATTTGTCAATGGCAGCTAAGGAGATGGCTGCTGCCCATACAAGAGTCCCCCTATACTGGGAAATTAAGTTTTCTGGAGGTCCCGGGCAATCGCTAAATTCATTCATAGGGCGGGTAAGTGAGCTAGCTGAAGCGCGTGGAATTAACAAGCATCAATTATTTCACTCAGGGCGAGCTACCATTTGGTATAGAGCGAACAAGCCTAGCTTCCATTCTTGGTCATAATTAATTAGTTAGTTAACGAAAGAGTTTTTGCCTTACGATTACGATGATCGGTTACGCGATGAGATTAAAGGCGAGCACAGGGAAAGTTGGGCGAGTTGGGTAGAAAGTTAGCATCAGTTAGAACTTTTTTTAGAAGACCGTTTCTTGGGAGATGCCGGAAATCGCATTTTTCCAATGGGCTCGGTCGTTGTTTCTTCTGACATATTGCTCCGAATTTCGGTGTTTTAATTATGTAAAGTTCACATTACCCTTTTCAAATAAATTTTATATAAATTTCAAACTTAACATTTTAATTAACCAAAACATTGTTGTAATCTTCCATTTTTCTTTTTTTTTTTAATTCAAACTCTAACCTAAACATTTTTCTAATCTTTTAATTTTTTAATTTAATTTTTAGGCCTAATCCGGGATTTGCTATTAAAGCTGGATAACGCTCAGTTGGTTCGGTAGTGGACAGAAGATGTTTTCCTGCATAATTGCAAATATGTCAGCAGAGGTGAGTGGCATTCCAATATACTCGTTCTTCTATATATCCCTTAATAATCGCCACCTTTAACCGTTTTATGGATTTGGTAACACGACTCCCTATTTAATGAAAAGAGCTGCCCTCAGCTCGTGATTGGATTGAAGCGGGCCTTACTGTCTTAGCCTGGTAGTCCGTCGATATGCTGGAAAATCATCATCAATATGCTGGTAAGTCCTTTACAATTCCTAGAATAGAATAGTTGTATTAATGGTTCTAAGTGTTATTTATTAGTTCGTCAAATTCTTCTTGTTTTTTTTTGTGTGCAAAATTTCATTCCAGGTTTTTTCTTTTGTTTTTAACTTGCTTCATGCGAAGATGTTAGGGTAGAGTTGTTGGCATTTCCTCCCGCGATCGCGAAATACGAAATAAAGTTCGAGACGGCCAACTCATCCTAACTCAGGAACCCGAGGTTAATTTCAGGCGCCTCTACTCGCCTATTTCGAACGGCAATTCCGCGCGTTGCCTCGAATTTCGCAGCGACAAACCTACGAAAGGGGGCTTTGTTAGGGCATTAGACGGTTGCGGTGTACTACTGTACTTTCTTGTTTCGATTCTTTTTTAATTCTGTAAGTAACATCAGAAAGCTGCTCTAGAATTTTATAAGGACCCTCCCAGTCCCTTTGCAGCTTTGGAGATTTCCCTTTTCTCCTCTTTGGGTTGTAAAGGAGGACCTGATCGTCAACTTTAAAAGGGTTGGCTCTGGAAGATAAGTCGTAGCGGTCTTTCATTATTCTACTTGTTCTCTGTAGCTGATTTCTGTTAAATTCATAGATGGTTTCTAATCTGTTCTTTAATTTTTCCAAGTATTCCAGGCTCGTTAGTTTTTCGGTGATTGGTAGGCTCAATTTTAGCTCGACTGGTAGCCTTAACTGTCGTCCTAAAGTTAGCATATCAGGAGTTTGTTTCGTGCTATCGTGAACCGCTGTCCTATATGCAAGCAACAGAAGGGGTAGATGCTCGTCCCAGTCCCGCTGGTGCTCGGCAACATACTTGGATAAATAATCTAAGATAGTTCGGTTGAACCTCTCTACCATTCGATCCGACTGCGGGTGTAAGGGCGTCGTCCGGGTCTTTTACACTCCAAATCTTCGTAAAACTTCTCGAAAGAGGGCTGACTCAAAGTTTCTTCCCTGATCCGAGTGAATTTGAAGAGGTAAAGCGAATCGGGAAAAAACGTGCTCTATTAGTGCCTCTGTAATAGTTTCTGCAGTTTGTTCTGGTAATGCGTTAGCCTCTGGCCACTTCGTAAAGTAGTCGATTGTCACTAAAATGTATCGGTGGCCCTTGGTAGTAGTAGGTAACGGTCCCAATACATCTACTCCTAACCTCTCGAAAGGAGCGCCTACGTTATAAGTTTGTAGCTTAGCTCTTGTTTTGGGCATAGGGCCTCTCCGTTCTTGGCAGACTTTACATTTCTGACACCAATTCCTGACATCTTCTGTACAGTTCACCCAGTAGTATCTGGCTTTGACTTTAGCAATTGTCTTATCTACACATAGGTGACCACCAGTTGGGCTGCTGTGGAGCTGGTTAAGAATCTCATCTTTCATTGATCTGGGCAAGATGATTTGGAAGTTGGCCTCAGTCACATTCATCAGACATCGACACATAACTTCATCTTTAAGCGAAAGAGATGGCCACATTGCCCAATAAGCTATGATAACTGGATGAAGGTGTGTAATTTCCTCGCGTGGTGGACGTTCGCCTTCCCTAAGCCAGCTTTTTACTACACAAAGTTTTTCATCTTTATCTTGCTGGTCTGCTATCGATTCGTGTATTACGGCGATTCGGATTTTAAGCTGATGTTTTTCTGCCAGAAGGTCACAATAGCGACAATTAGTTTGAGAGCAAGGGCGCCGTGATAGAGCATCTGCATTCCCGTGTTTATTGCCTGGTCTATGCTGGATTTCAAAGTCGTAGCTCTGTAGACGCTCTAGCCATCGTGCAATTTGTCCCTCTGGTTCACGGAAATTTGTTAGCCATCACAATGAAGCGTGATCTGTCCGCAGAAGGAAGTGACGGCCCAGGAGATATGGCTGGAAATGGGCGATAGCTTTTACCACCACCAGAAGCTCTTTACGAGTCACGCAGTAATTTCGCTCGGGCTTATTGAGAGTCTTGCTGTGATATTCGACTACCTTTTCCTCGCATTCTTGAACCTGCGAAAGTACAGCTCCCCAGGCATATTGACTGGCATCAGTATCTAATATGAAGAGCCCCTCTTCTTTTGGCTGAGCTAGTATAGGTGCCGTGGTAAGTTTTTCCTTCAGAGTTTGGAAAGCTGACTCACAATTATCTGTCCAAACAAATTTAGCCCTCTTTTCTGTGAGACTCGTTAGGGGTTTTGCCATTTTCGAAAAATCCTTAATAAAGCGTCGATAGTAAGCACAGAGTCCAAGGAAGGATTGGATTTCCATTTTGTTTGCAGGTTGTGGCCAGTTTTGTACAGCGATTATTTTATCGGGGTCGGTCGATAGCCCTTTGCTTGACACAACATGTCCTAAAAACTTAACTTCGTCCTTACACCATTGGCATTTGGCTGGGGAAAGTTTTAATCCTGCCATTTGGAGTCTTTCGAAGACTACTTTGAGATGATTGAGCATTTCCCCAAAAGTTCTCCCATGGACAATGATGTCGTCCAGGTACACAAGGCAGGTAGTATACGGTATCCCTTCAAGGACTAGTTCCATCAGGCGTCGAAAAGTTGCCGGAGCGTTTGTTAGCCCAAAAGGCATAACGCTAAATTCGTATAGCCCACTTCCAGTGCTGAAGGCAGTCTTGTCTCGATCTTCCTTTTCCATTTCTACCTGCCAATATCCCGATTGAAGATCCAGTGTGGTAAACAATTTGGAATCTCCTAAAGCATCCAGCGTTAAATCAATGCGCGGAAGGGGATATGAATCTTTTCTGCTGACTTCGTTAAGCCTGCGATAATCGACGCAGAATCTGAGTGAGCCATCCTTCTTCTTTACTAACACTACTGGGCTACTCCAGGCACTTTTTGAAGGGTGTACGATACCCTGCTGAATCATTTCTTGCAAGATGGTTTCTGCTTCAGCTCTACGAGACAAGGGTATCCTCCGTGGTGGCTGCTTAATAGGCTTGGCATCACTCACTTCTATTTTATGCCGTAGTATTGAAGTTCGTCCAAGGTCATCCTTCGAATAGGAAAATGTATCCCGGTAGCTGGTTAGCAGTTGCCAAAGAAGGTTGCTTTGTTCTCGGTTTAAATGCGGGATATTGCTCTGAAACAATTCAAGCATTTCAGGAGATGTACGTATTGGTGTAGACTGATTATTCTTTATTATTTTAGGATGGTGCTCTAATTCCCCGAGCGCCATGGTTGCTGGGATTTTCACCTCCTTTGCCGTGATATTCATGATGCGAGCCAGCACGATTCCATCTTTGGTGGAGGATATCGTTGGAAATAATTGTACGTCATCTGGTGTGGCGTGGTTGGGTGTAATCATTACATCTTCTCCCGAAATTAAATTGCAACTTAGCGCGACAACATGCTCATCTCCTGGTAGTATACTGATTTCTTGAACTGTTCTTGCTTGTAATCTGTTCTTACTCATTTGTTCCAGGTATATTGTCTCACTGGCAATAGAGAGGATTCCAAGCCCTAAGTCCAACTTGCAAGCATACTGAGCGAGAAAATCCACACCAATTATGCAATCGTCAGAGATAGTAGCAACAAAGGCAGAATGGCGTGTGGAGAAGCCGCCTATTTCGATAGTTATTTCAGCGACTCCATCTACGGAAAATATATCACCACTCACACTTTGAATTACGGCATCGGATGGAGTTAACCGGATTCTTGGGTGAGCGCTTTTTAAGATTCTGGAATGGATTATAGTCTGAGTTGCTCCTGTATCGATTACTAATTGACAGACCACGCCATTGATTGCTCCATTCACAGAAAGATTATTCATCGCTGCAGCGGCACCTATCAGAATTTTCATGGTATCCGGGGCATGATTTTCCACTAACTTTTGCCCCAATGAGTCAGTGGTTAGCAGTTTAAATACGCGTTATTGTTGGCAAATTCTATAGGCGGCGGGATAGTTGGAAAGTCGTGCCCTGGAGATATATCGGGATGAATTGTGTAGGATGGTTCCACTTCGATTTTCTCTCTGGTGATACCTATGCCAGCATTGTTCTGTGGTCGTAAACCAGGTTGTATAAATTTGACGCCCACCTTGTCAATATTGTTGCAGTTGGATTTTTGTGTACCGCTGCTGCCTATTTTTGAGATGGTGGATCTTGGTGTCTCCTTTTGTTTCTTGGCTGGTGCGAAACTACTTCCTATTACGGGTTTTCCGTCAACCCCCGTCACGTTGATAGCCTCACGTTTTTTTGTTCCGCATTTCTCGTCGAAAAGGACTACTTCTCCATCTCCTAAGGAGGGAATTCTTTTTTCAGGGTTATTCGCTTTAATCTCAGACACATGTACAAATAGCTCTTCCCCACTATCGTCTCGAATTATGAAGCCGTATTTTCGTCTCACATTAAACCATTTTACAGCTCCTTTTACTTGCTTTTCAATAATTTCTTGTGGTTTCTGTATTTCTTTCCGCAGGTTCTTCTTTTGGGTTGATGGTCGGCCAGAGGAATCAGATGGAGACCCTGTGGAGTATTGTGGAATAGTTTCACATTTAAAAATTTGTGAACATGTCGGTTTTGGAGCTTTGTTTGCTTCCAGGCCCAAGAGCTACTCTATTCCTAGTTTTCTCTGAGCAATCACCAAAGCTCAGATATGTTAAGCGTTGAACATCTGTGGCGAATTCGGTGATGCTTTCATTGGGTCGTTGAATACGTGCACGTAATTGTATGTGGGCGACTGCCTGTCTATACTCATCGCTAAACCTTTCTGACAAGTCCACGCTCAATCGTTTGAAGTTTTCTCGAGTGCCGTCTGGCAATGTCTCATAAAAAGCTAGAGCAGTTCCTCTCAGGTAGGAGGCAAGATAAAGTACCTGTAGTTCTGGGGGCCAGGCATTCGCCTTAGAGATAGCTACAAAATGCCGCTTATAAACTGACCATGGCTCTTTGCCATCATAGTAATTCGGAGCAAGTGCAATTCGAGCTGGAGTGATGAATGGGATAGCTGCCGGGCCATAGTGGGCACCTGTTGTTGGTAAGGATCGTTCATCTTGTACATCCGATGACATTACATGATGGCGATGTGCTCTGATATGGTCTTGAACAGGCAGAGTGCTGCTGGTAGATGGCCGGCCCATAAAGCTGGAATTGTTTGATGGTAAATCGAATGTGACTCTCCTATCGTGGGTTTGTGGGAATGAAGAACTTGGCTCTTGTCCTGGAAATGTGAACAAATTGTTAATATCTGTCGCTGCTGCTCTTTGCTCTGGAACAGGATCAGCCCTGAGTAATGGATTGTTGCTGACAGATAATCGACAACCAGAGGTCGAGTCAAGCGGTTGTAGGTTGGTGGTAGCCGTGCTATTTCGAGGTGCTGACATTATAGAATTTGATGCTTGTTCCTCAAAGCTAATTAGATTGTTGTTGCTGGAAGCAGCAGCTATATGCTGTAAGAAAGGATCAAGCCTAAACGGAGGAGTCTGACAATTAGCAAGTGCATCAATTTGTCGCCTGACTGCCGCTTCCTGAGTTACTTCCAAATTTTTTACTTCATCTACCATTTTGCTGACTAAAGTATTGAGATGTTGAATTTGTTGACTTTGCTGGTACAGCAAATTTCCAAGCTGGTCCATGGTAATCATCGACGGGGTCGTATAGGTATTCATATCGCCTGTAGGGCTATCTCCGAAATTCCCTTGATCGTTATTCATGTTTCTTTTTCGTACTGGATTCTTTCGAAATCCGCTCGAGTACCCCACACTTGGCACCAATGTTACCAATTTTCGCGCTATTGCAAAATGCAAGTTTGATTGCCTGGTGTATATACCAGATATTTATAAAGCTGAGAGGGTGACTTTGATTATTACGATCAGCTTCCAGTGGGGCATGCGTTTACCAAACAAAATCAATTGACCACAGTAAGAAAGTAGGTCAGTGGGTTAGAATGCAAGTTCCCCACGATCAGCTGGACTTCTCAATAGATGATTCGGGTGCCAGTGGCTGTTGTTTGTGGCTAGTGATCTGAGGGGGAGCGTTTTCAGCCACTTGCACTCACTTGAGTAAGAGCATTGGGTGTTCGTTCTTCGGGTTGAAAGAGGGGACGCTCGGTTGCCAGCGGATAAAGTAACTTGGACTGAATGGAATCTCCGTAAACAATACTGTGCAGTTTGTATTGTGGCTGACTAGTACTTTTAGTTGAGCGCGCAAAGAATACGTCAATGGTGGAGTGGACGGGCATAATCGGGTCGGTTTTGTGTTGCGTGTCTCTTATTTCTTATTTTATGTTTAGTGTCCCGCGAAATTGTGCAGTGTAGATATATTCCTAAGTGCAGTGAAGTGGCTATATAGTGAGTGTGATCCTGCGACAATCGAAGGAAATGGGTGAATGCGCCGTAAGACTACGGGGCACCGGGACGGGAAGTATTGTTAATTTTTATGACTTCTCGTTCGGTGTTTTGTGGCCAAGCGGATATATCAGCGTAATGAAATGTCTTATAAGCGATCGACGAGCTATACAAGATGGCGGCTCTAGTTTAATGGTAAGTAAAAAAAAAATTCTTGTTTTATAGTTTTATTAGTGTGCGTGCTTGTCTTTTAAATATTTGTTGTCCGAAAAGTTTTCGTGCTCAGGAGGGGAGATCTAATTTCACCTTGGGGAGAGCTTTGGGACTGGCGACCCAAAAGAAAGCTTCTTTGGTGTCAAGAAAATAAATAATAGGACACAAAAAATTCTAGGTCAAAACAAGTAAATAAACAAGAGCCCAAAAAATATATGTTGAGGTTATTTCCTTTTTATTTTGGAATTCGATTCCTTTCTGTTTTCTTTATTTTTTTTTTTTTTTTTGGTGTCAAGAGAATAATTGAATATGTGACACGAAAAATTCTGCGTAAAAAAATAAATAAACAAATAAGAGCCCTAGGAACCTTTGTTGGGGCTATTTCTTTATTATTTTGGAATCCGATTCCTTTCTATTTTCTTTATTTCACTGCCTTTTTCCCACCTATGTAAAGGAATGGCGGCTTCTAGGAGGGCTTATGCCTTTTGTAATGAACTTACAGAATTAAAAATTTCTCCACTTAAGTAGAGATCACTGTAGGTATATATAAATGTACGCACTCACCGCCCTTTCCAGGAAAACCTCCAAAACTTTCCAACCTTCGACCTTTGTCTTGTCCTATAAGGAAGTTACTTTTGCCTAACAAAAGGAATCGTACGGCTATCGATTAATTAAACCCGACCACTTCGAATAAATTCACTACTGCTTTTATTTATCAAAAATAAATTCGCTTGAACAAAGTTTTTTTTCGCGTTTATACTAGAATAGTTGAAGGAAAAACGAGAGCAAGAAACAGAAACTTTTTTTTAGAAGACCGTTTCTTGGGAGATGCCGGAAATCGCATTTTTCCAATGGGCTCGGTCGTTGTTTCTTCTGACATATTGCTCCGAATTTCGGTGTTTTAATTATGTAAAGTTCACATTACCCTTTTCAAATAAAATTTATATAAATTTCAAACTTAACATTTTAATTAACCAAAACATTGTTGTAATCTTCTATTTTTCTTTTTTTAATTCAAACTCTAACCTAAACATTTTTCTAATCTTTTAATTTTTTAATTTAATTTTTAGGCCTAATCCGGGATTTACTATTAAAGCTGGATAACGCTCAGTTGGTTCGGTAGTGGACAGAAGATGTTTTCCTGCATAATTGCAAATATGTCAGCAGAGGTGAGTGGCATTCCAATATACTCGTTCTTCTATATATCCCTTCATAATCGCCACCTTTAACCGTTTTAGGGGTTTGGTAACAGTATTTTAAGTTGTTGTAATCTTCGACCGTTCAAAAATTCGACTTAAAGATTAGTTAATTTAATTTGTCTGGATTTTATTTTTCTGGTATTGCTTTTTCTTTTTCATATTTTTTGGTAGATCTTATTTTTATATTTTCTTGTCTGAAAGTTCAAGGACTTTTAAAACCAACGTATGATTTGTTTGTTATTGTTCTTAAGAAGAAAAAAATTAATGTTAATCAGAACTGAATTGGCCTAATTACACTTTTAGTGGTCAAATCAAGAATTGTACTAATTCTACTGAATATCTGCAAATATGATTTACCTTTTCCCTGTCCAAAATATTTGAGAAATTATTGTGTAATCAAAATGAATATTATTTGATCACACCGCCTAATTATAAAATTTTCAGTAATAAGATTACTTTAAATTTCTGATGACATAAAACAGTGAACAGTGATTAGTTTACGGTATTGATCCTCCTATAATTTTCAAGGCCATACTGGAAAGGTTTAAATCAATAACGCTGGGGAAGAGTGATTCTGCGGCACGGGGATTGAGAACCGATTTAGAGTAATTTTAGTCAGGTAAATAAAAAAATAATACGTATTTTCTAAATTGGCTCTCGTTTTTAGGATAATAAAAACCTACTTATAATAACGTAAGGATGTAAAAAGTATATTAAATATATATTAAGACCTTATTTTCAAATAAAAATTGCCTTATAAATTACAGGAAAATAAAAAATACTAAAATAATTATGCAACACTTTTTCTGTATGGCAATATGCTGTTTTTTTGGCCAGGACAGTCCCTTTGTAAGGTCCAGCAATAGTTCGCCATAATATGGCCGCCCACCGCCCTTGGTACCTTTCCTCCATTATTCTCATGTGCTTTGTGGAACCGCTCTTCTTGCTTTTCACTGTAATCTCCAAGGTTGTCAGGGAATTTGTGCAACTAGCTATTTAAAAAGTATTGTTTGACACTCATATTATGCTTGCTTTTAATTTGTCCATACTGAGGCTAGGAAGTGTATCGAAAATATATTTAAAATAATCACTACTCTTATTTGAGGCTTTGACGAACTGTTTCATTAGCCCAAGCTTAATATGATGTGGTGCAAGAAGGATTTTTTCGCGGTCTGTTAATGGTTCATGAATGATGTTTGCTTTTCCCGAGTCAAACTTTCTCTCAGCGGCCTTTCTACTCCAGTGTTCTTCTATTGCACGACTGCCCCACAGAGAGAGAAAGCCGGAGTATTTCGTGTATCCACTTTATTGACCCAATAAAAAATTTAGCATCTCTTAATCGACGCATACTAACAGTTGAACAAACGAAATTTTTCTAAAACAAATTCAATATTTCCGTACTCTTCCTAAAGTTTTGTTGAGTATATCGGTATAGAACTTAATTGGTTACCATTATGCAGTAGTATACATACTCCTTTTTGAGCTATACATGAAGAGTCATCACTCCTCTTGTCGATATTCCGGTAGACCCATAAATTTTTAAGGCCTGGAACCTTGTTACAATAAACAAGATCATTTTCTTCACTGAAGTAATGAGGAATTTTTTCCTCTCTAATTCGGTAAGATGTTACTTTTACGTCTGGTTGAAGGCAATGCTTTCCCTAAAGTCCGGAGGCAAGAAGTTCAGCTGATTACTTTGGTAACTTTAAATCACGGATTAACTCATTGAGCTCACCTTGAGAAAAACGCTAAGGTGTAGGAATGCATCTTTCAAATTCACTTTCACTGTTGCTTTTATTTTGAGTGACTAACATTTCAATATCATCAGAGGAATCCGATGATAAGGTAGTAAATATCGGTACTGGAAAATCGCCACGGTATGGTATTGGTACTTTAGCCGATTTAAGTCAAATTTAAGTCCTTTGCGTCTTCCATGCCTCCAGTATCGGCGAAAATCCGCACAAGCTTTACATATTTTATGCGGCACCCAATATTATTCTGCTGTCAAAGTGCTGTCCAAAATATTCTTGGTAAGCTGGTTTTACGAAATTGTAAATGTTTCTTCGATGTATTTGTTAATAAATACCACATATGTAGCAAAAGATATCGGGGTCGTAAACACAAAATTTGCGTGAAAGCTCAAGCTTTAAAATAATCAAAAGAAGATAATTTTAAAATGTCTTGATTGCGCGGAACATGACGACCCTTCCGAATGCGATTTACCGCGTACCTATCGTGAATTCAAGACTCCAAATCAAACTGCCTTCCTTCTACTTTTCGACACCTTATTTATTCTCAGCTAGGCCTTAAAACTGCTATCCGTTGCTAATTATCCTTACCCTATTATATTCTACTCTAACTATACTGGAAGTAAACCAGCAGCCTGTGTGAAGGCGAGGCCATTGCGCAATGTATATTCGAAGCTTTTGGCTCATACATTTTAAAGTCTGCCGACTTCGAAGAAATCTCTTCCAAAAAAATGCTGCTCTTCCTAGGAAGTGTGGCTTTGTTGGAGCAACTATAATGTGTAAAGGCCACTTGCCCGCTAAAAGATATCTAAATCTAATCTAAATCTATACCTGCAGCCGGAATATCTGTCATATAATCTCTAATCTAGCCTTCATCTGCCCTTAATGCATTTTCTCAAGAATTGTGGCTATTTTGAACTTTCGGTCTAATTACTCTATCGTAAATGATATTTCCATTTACCTATACTTGGATGTAGCTACCGATACTGTCGGTTTATCGCCGAGTTGTCAAGAAGGCTTCTCAACGTTGAAGATATCGAAGGGTCCCATATTGATTGTGCTAGGTAGGATTTCTTGAGAACCAGAGCCAACCCAATTAAATTAACTACATATTGGGTATTTACAATGATAATGTTTACTAAAATCATTGCAAAACCTAATTCCGCAGAAAGAAGTGTTTTTTAGCTCCACAGAATAATCTACAGTATTTAAGTTTTTAAATCGGTAAATATATACGTATATGTCCTTGTTTTTGATGGAGATCTGCCAGGTTCCGTCCTTGATCTACTACTATTTTCGATTTTAATCGATTATTTGTTTCTTTTTCTCAGTGATTTAAATTGGTATCTTTATACAGAAATGTCCCGAATTATACAGTTCTAAACCTTCGGGGTTCATTAATGATACTTAGTTATTTAATGAGTGGACTTAAATAAGCCTTTCAGATTGATCTTATTGGTAAAAATTCCAAAAATAAAACTGAATTAGATACTTTCAGTATTCTAAACGTGTTGGTCGCTAGCTTATGGTTATAGTTACTTAGTGAAAAGCTATGGCAATACCATTTTATTCCACTCTCGAAGAAATAATTTTCCTTCCTTCTGAGAGAATTATTATTTACTTAGACCACATCTGTTTATCAATACGGTATATGAACTTGACGCATGTAGTATAAAAAAACATTTAAGCAGTTATATGCAAGTACCCCCACCCACGCGTACCTGCTCTTATATTATTTCAAAGAAGGGAAATTAAAGGCACGTTGAACTTCCTCAACAATTTCACAAACCCACAACTCATTAGATGTGAAATCGCTTAATATCCATAGAATACAAAGTCCTCCGTATATTCGCCTATCCCAAGTAAACATGCTATTGAATATTACCACAAAGGTATTGATTTGATAAAAAGAAGACTTGGAGGAATTTAAATTAAGAGTTAATATGAGTTTATAAACATCTGCCGAGATAATGAACTATGTATAGATCATTTTTAATTCAGTCAATAGCATATTTAATCAGGCTAATACTGGTGTTGTATATATGTGTACACATATAATTAAGAATAATCTGTGTTAAAGTTCATTACTGGATATTGAAAATAATACCGAGCCAAGGATAGATCTTTGTGGTATACCCGAAAATACACGCACAAACGAAAACTGAGAGCTGTTAGATAAAAAAACAACTGCTAAACTCTAAAGTTTTTGTCTCTTCGTTCCTCTTCTTAAAGAATATTTACTTAAATTCGGTACTACTCAATACATTCATAAGTTTTCAATAGTGTTCTTTCGCCAAAAGTTCTAGACATCTAACTTCAAATGTGCTTGAAAAAGCGACCGAGACCGGAAACCAATACTGTTTTTGGTAGTGTTTCATTTTGATTAACAGACCAAAGAATATGAGCAAATAAAATTTTTTAAATATCTACCAAAATACTTAAAACGAAATCCTTTTATCAGAATGAGTTGAAAATAAATGAGTTCAGTTAATATTTAATTTATCCATTATTAGTTCCGTGTAAACAGATAAATATTGTAATGTGCACATAGTGTATCATAGTGAAAAATTCAATTCCAAGGAGCACGAAGGACTTCATTCCAGACACCTGAAATTGGGTGCATCCAGCATTCCATACACGGTACGGAAAAATTAGATTTATCCGAGCAAATGTTCCTCTACTTTAGTCTATCTGCGATTGTATCTCGAAAATATTTATTTATTTTTCTGCAAATAGTTTGTTCCGCTTATTCACGAAACTAGAACACATCATTTTCAAATATTTTTCATTTAACCGTTGTACGTTTACAATGTTCCATACTGTGTGCTTTTGGTTGTTGCTTTATATATACATGTGTAGATATTTCGATTTTTCAAAGATTTAAGGATACTGTATCCGTCTTCTGGAATAATATCTTGAGACGAGGATATGAAGTTGTGGGCATCCGCGTTGTACTTGTAGAAAAGCAGTGGAAAAACAAAATCAAGACTAAAATTATTTTGAAAAATATTTCAAGTTACTTTCCGTTAGATAATATTTTGAATAAAATGGAAGACGCATTATTTAGATATTACTACCAGAGTTGGGCAAGTACAGAAGAAAAAGTACTTAAGTACAGGGACAAGTACCGAAAGCCTGAGTACTTCAGCGTAAGTACAAGTACCGCATGTATGAAAAATACTTGTAACTAAGTACCAAGTCTATAAAAAGTACTTTTGAAGTACTTTCTAAAGTACTTTTTTAGACTCTTTATGCATTGGAAGTAATATAATGAAGTTTATTGAGTTCAGTTAATAGATAGTTATTATGAAATAAATACCTTTTGAAAACTATAATATGTATAGTAACCATTGACTACTATTTATAGTTTTCTTCGCTGCAGGAAGAGTAAAACTTTCACCTCTCATATTAGAGGTCCGTCCAAGGAAAAAATTTCCAGTAAATTTCAAAGAAAAAACTGAGGCCTGATGGACTGCTTATGTACTTTTCTATTTCACGTAGGCATAATTGCTTATGTCAAAAGGAGTTCTTACGTCGGTGCCAACATTGAAAAAATCATTGGGGGGATGTTGAAAATGTGAGCACGCAGCTCGGAAAGTGATTTTAATAAATCATTTAGAATTTCTTCTCCATATCTAATGAATATATTATCTTTGGTAAAATAGTTTTTATCAGTAATAACCCTAAATTATTAATTTAAAAACATTTATTTCGAGGAACCCACTTATTTATTTGTTGTTTACACTTCTCTCTGAGTTGGTACTTGGTGCTTATATCGAAAGAGTCAGCAATATTGACGTTATCCCACTTTCTCCAGTGTATTTCTATTAATGTAGTCGGTCCATATTAAACATGCCGGTGGTTATGTCATCAGGTCGAGGCATCGTCGATTATATATTCGAGCGAGACATTACTGGTTTTTGTTATACTTGCCTTGATGCGTGAGAGCGGAATATGCGTTGACAGTTCTTTGCGTGATTTATAACTCAACGAAAATGGAGTTGCGTTAGAGAAAATGCTTGCTTTTCTACGAAGAGTTAGACACTTGTAGGTTCTTAATAGATTGAGAGCTACTTAAGTAAAAATCTTCGTACTTAAAAGCAAAACTAAGTCTTAAGTACAAGTAAATTGAAGCAAGTACTTATGTTCAAGTACTAAGTAGGGGAATTTCAAAAGTAATGAGTAATAAGTCTTTAGTAACGAATATGTATTTAAGTCTTTTTTTACTTAAGTATTGCCAAGCTCTGATTACTACTTTGTATGAGGGTTTGTGTGGGTAATAGAAGAGTTTTTATGGTAGGTGAACCAGAAATTAGAGGCACTGCAAGTTCTCTCTAGTTCAGGATATGGCAAATTCTAGTTTTTTTTTTTTGAAAATATACATCATATTGAAAAATCGCAAAAAAGTACCAAGTACTCTAATTACAGTAATCCCCTGATGATAACAACCCGGTAAATACCAAACCCTTTTTATTATCATATATTGTTGAAGCCCATAACATGTTCCTAGTACCTAATTTCGAGCACTTTTGTTCTGTTAATAGCAACCCCACCTATTAACAATACTTCCTGAATACATAGCCATTAATAAAGCATCTTAATTTTTCTATTTTCTATGTAAATATCCCCGCATATTGTTACATTCAGGTTCAATTTTTCTGTTCAGCATATTCCTCTATTAAGGTGGGCCAAAAATGTATTTGCAAAAGTTTAAAAATGTCTGAATGCTTCTGTTAGTTAATATAATATTAAATTTCTATGCAAAATTTCACTGTAATCTTTAGATGTTGTTCAAATCGAAAATAGTATTTTTTTAGATGGTTTGGACTTTCAGGAAAACTATTTCAACATTTTCTTTCATAACTTTTTAATTTGATAATGTTTTTCCTTGATTAATTTTCACAATTACTTAGTTATATAAACTTGTGATGTTTAGAAGATTACGTTTTTCTAGTTTTCATAAAATTTTTAAATGAAAATTCTGACCCGGAACTCCAATTGTTTAACTTCGCGAAAATTTGTTTGTAAAGAAAAGTGGCGCCTGTGTATACTTTTTCTACTACAACGTAACGTACAATCGATTATCTTCTAGCGACTATAACTAGGCCCGAATTACAATTACAACTTCTCAGGCGACTTCGACTTGATTTTCAGTCGAAGTCGACGCTGAAGTGATATTTGTAATTAAATTACGACCTTGACTTTGACGATTTCCTTCCATACTTTTTCCTTAACGTGGTTGTTGCTTTATATATACATGTGTAGATATTTCGATTTTTCAAAGATTTAAGGATACTGTATCCGTCTTCTGGAATAATATCTTGAGACGAGGATATGAAGTTGTGGGCATCCGCGTTGTACTTGTAGAAAAGCAGTGGAAAAACAAAATCAAGACTAAAATTATTTTGAAAAATATTTCAAGTTACTTTCCGTTAGATAATATTTTGAATAAAATGGAAGACGCATTATTTAGATATTACTACCAGAGTTGGGCAAGTACAGAAGAAAAAGTACTTAAGTACAGGGACAAGTACCGAAAGCCTGAGTACTTCAGCGTAAGTACAAGTACCGCATGTATGAAAAATACTTGTAACTAAGTACCAAGTCTATAAAAAGTACTTTTGAAGTACTTTCTAAAGTACTTTTTTAGACTCTTTATGCATTGGAAGTAATATAATGAAGTTTATTGAGTTCAGTTAATAGATAGTTATTATGAAATAAATACCTTTTGAAAACTATAATATGTATAGTAACCATTGACTACTATTTATAGTTTTCTTCGCTGCAGGAAGAGTAAAACTTTCACCTCTCATATTAGAGGTCCGTCCAAGGAAAAAATTTCCAGTAAATTTCAAAGAAAAAACTGAGGCCTGATGGACTGCTTATGTACTTTTCTATTTCACGTAGGCATAATTGCTTGTGTCAAAAGGAGTTCTTACGTCGGTGCCAACATTGAAAAAATCATTGGGGGGATGTTGAAAATGTGAGCACGCAGCTCGGAAAGTGATTTTAATAAATCATTTAGAATTTCTTCTCCATATCTAATGAATATATTATCTTTGGTAAAATAGTTTTTATCAGTAATAACCCTAAATTATTAATTTAAAAACATTTATTTCGAGGAACCCACTTATTTATTTGTTGTTTACACTTCTCTCTGAGTTGGTACTTGGTGCTTATATCGAAAGAGTCAGCAATATTGACGTTATCCCACTTTCTCCAGTGTATTTCTATTAATGTAGTCGGTCCATATTAAACATGCCGGTGGTTATGTCATCAGGTCGAGGCATCGTCGATTATATATTCGAGCGAGACATTACTGGTTTTTGTTATACTTGCCTTGATGCGTGAGAGCGGAATATGCGTTGACAGTTCTTTGCGTGATTTATAACTCAACGAAAATGGAGTTGCGTTAGAGAATATGCTTGCTTTTCTACGAAGAGTTAGACACTTGTAGGTTCTTAATAGATTGAGAGCTACTTAAGTAAAAATCTTCGTACTTAAAAGCAAAACTAAGTCTTAAGTACAAGTAAATTGAAGCAAGTACTTATGTTCAAGTACTAAGTAGGGGAATTTCAAAAGTAATGAGTAATAAGTCTTTAGTAACGAATATGTATTTAAGTCTTTTTTTACTTAAGTATTGCCAAGCTCTGATTACTACTTTGTATGAGGGTTTGTGTGGGTAATAGAAGAGTTTTTATGGTAGGTGAACCAGAAATTAGAGGCACTGCAAGTTCTCTCTAGTTCAGGATATGGCAAATTCTAGTTTTTTTTTTTTGAAAATATACATCATATTGAAAAATCGCAAAAAAGTACCAAGTACTCTAATTACAGTAATCCCCTGATGATAACAACCCGGTAAATACCAAACCCTTTTTATTATCATATATTGTTGAAGCCCATAACATGTTCCTAGTACCTAATTTCGAGCACTTTTGTTCTGTTAATAGCAACCCCACCTATTAACAATACTTCCTGAATACATAGCCATTAATAAAGCATCTTAATTTTTCTATTTTCTATGTAAATATCCCCGCATATTGTTACATTCAGGTTCAATTTTTCTGTTCAGCATATTCCTCTATTAAGGTGGGCCAAAAATGTATTTGCAAAAGTTTAAAAATGTCTGAATGCTTCTGTTAGTTAATATAATATTAAATTACTATGCAAAATTTCACTGTAATCTTTAGATGTTGTTCAAATCGAAAATAGTATTTTTTTAGATGGTTTGGACTTTCAGGAAAACTATTTCAACATTTTCTTTCATAACTTTTTAATTTGATAATGTTTTTCCTTGATTAATTTTCACAATTACTTAGTTATATAAACTTGTGATGTTTAGAAGATTACGTTTTTCTAGTTTTCATAAAATTTTTAAATGAAAATTCTGACCCGGAACTCCAATTGTTTAACTTCGCGAAAATTTGTTTGTAAAGAAAAGTGGCGCCTGTGTATACTTTTTCTACTACAACGTAACGTACAATCGATTATCTTCTAGCGACTATAACTAGGCCCGAATTACAATTACAACTTCTCAGGCGACTTCGACTTGATTTTCAGTCGAAGTCGACGCTGAAGTGATATTTGTAATTAAATTACGACCTTGACTTTGACGATTTCCTTCCATACTTTTTCCTTAACGTGGTTGTTGCTTTATATATACATGTGTAGATATTTCGATTTTTCAAAGATTTAAGGATACTGTATCCGTCTTCTGGAATAATATCTTGAGACGAGGATATGAAGTTGTGGGCATCCGCGTTGTACTTGTAGAAAAGCAGTGGAAAAACAAAATCAAGACTAAAATTATTTTGAAAAATATTTCAAGTTACTTTCCGTTAGATAATATTTTGAATAAAATGGAAGACGCATTATTTAGATATTACTACCAGAGTTGGGCAAGTACAGAAGAAAAAGTACTTAAGTACAGGGACAAGTACCGAAAGCCTGAGTACTTCAGCGTAAGTACAAGTACCGCATGTATGAAAAATACTTGTAACTAAGTACTAAG
This sequence comes from Dioctria linearis, assembly GCA_963930735.1. Lineage (NCBI taxonomy): Eukaryota > Metazoa > Arthropoda > Insecta > Diptera > Asilidae > Dioctria > Dioctria linearis. Next base: position 28,570,241 of record OZ005743.1, on the reverse strand, counting down.
TCTATAAAAAGTACTTTTGAAGTACTTTTTAAAGTACTTTTTTAGACTCTTTATGCATTGGAAGTAATATAATGAAGTTTATTGAGTTCAGTTAATAGATAGTTATTATGAAATAAATACCATTTGAAAACTATAATATGTATAGTAACCATTGACTACTATTTATAGTTTTCTTCGCTGCAGGAAGAGTAAAACTTTCACCTCTCATATTAGAGGTCCGTCCAAGGAAAAAATTTCCAGTAAATTTCAAAGAAAAAACTGAGGCCTGATGGACTGCTTATGTACTTTTCTATTTCACGTAGGCATAATTGCTTGTGTCAAAAGGAGTTCTTACGTCGGTGCCAACATTGAAAAAATCATTGGGGGGATGTTGAAAATGTGAGCACGCAGCTCGGAAAGTGATTTTAACAAATCATTTAGAATTTCTTCTCCGTATCTAATGAATATATTATCTTTGGTAAAATAGTTTTTATCAGTAATAACCCTAAATTATTAATTTAAAAACATTTATTTCGAGGAACCCACTTATTTATTTGTTGTTTACACTTCTCTCTGAGTTGGTACTTGGTGCTTATATCGAAAGAGTCAGCAATATTGACGTTATCCCACTTTCTCCAGTGTATTTCTATTAATGTAGTCGGTCCATATTAAACATGCCGGTGGTTATGTCATCAGGTCGAGGCATCGTCGATTATATATTCGAGCGAGACATTACTGGTTTTTGTTATACTTGCCTTGATGCGTGAGAGCGGAATATGCGTTGACAGTTCTTTGTGTGATTTATAACTCAACGAAAATGGAGTTGCGTTAGAGAAAATGCTTGCTTTTCTACGAAGAGTTAGACACTTGTAGGTTCTTAATAGATTGAGAGCTACTTAAGTAAAAATCTTCGTACTTAAAAGCAAAACTAAGTCTTAAGTACAAGTAAATTGAAGCAAGTACTTATGTTCAAGTACTAAGTAGGGGAATTTCAAAAGTAATGAGTAATAAGTCTTTAGTAACGAATATGTATTTAAGTCTTTTTTTACTTAAGTATTGCCAAGCTCTGATTACTACTTTGTATGAGGGTTTGTGTGGGTAATAGAAGAGTTTTTATGGTAGGTGAACCAGAAATTAGAGGCACTGCAAGTTCTCTCTAGTTCAGGATATGGCAAATTCTAGTTTTTTTTTTTTGAAAATATACATCATATTGAAAAATCACAAAAAAGTACCAAGTACTCTAATTACAGTAATCCCCTGATGATAACAACCCGGTAAATACCAAACCCTTTTTATTATCATATATTGTTGAAGCCCATAACATGTTCCTAGTACCTAATTTCGAGCACTTTTGTTCTGTTAATAGCAACCCCACCTATTAACAATACTTCCTGAATACATAGCCATTAATAAAGCATCTTAATTTTTCTATTTTCTATGTAAATATCCCCGCATATTGTTACATTCAGGTTCAATTTTTCTGTTCAGCATATTCCTCTATTAAGGTGGGCCAAAAATGTATTTGCAAAAGTTTAAAAATGTCTGAATGCTTCTGTTAGTTAATATAATATTAAATTTCTATGCAAAATTTCACTGTAATCTTTAGATGTTGTTCAAATCGAAAATAGTATTTTTTTAGATGGTTTGGACTTTCAGGAAAACTATTTCAACATTTTCTTTCATAACTTTTTAATTTGATAATGTTTTTCCTTGATTAATTTTCACAATTACTTAGTTATATAAACTTATGATGTTTAGAAGATTACGTTTTTCTAGTTTTCATAAAATTTTTAAATGAAAATTCTGACCCGGAACTCCAATTGTTTAACTTCGCGAAAATTTGTTTGTAAAGAAAAGTGGCGCCTGTGTATACTTTTTCTACTACAACGTAACGTACAATCGATTATCTTCTAGCGACTATAACTAGGCCCGAATTACAATTACAACTTCTCAGGCGACTTCGACTTGATTTTCAGTCGAAGTCGACGCTGAAGTGATATTTGTAATTAAATTACGACCTTGACTTTGACGATTTCCTTCCATACTTTTTCCTTAACGTGGACATTTCTGAACTGAAGCTGACGCAGCCGACACCAACTTTCAGCAAAGTTCATTTTGAGTTGAAGTCGAAGTTGCAATTTAATCTTGCCACATGTATTTACTTACTATTTCAGCACTGTCGCAGTCGAGTGAGATGTAATGTAATTCGGACCTAGAGGGAGTCATGTATTGTATGAACTGTTCTCAAAGTGCGATTTTCAAAGGTTATGGAATTTCTTATAGAAGATGAGGAGTTTAACGAGTAGCTAAAATGTGATTACAACTTGGAATGTTTTGGAAAATTAAGAAACTGACAAAAAAATAGTGGACGATTTTTGAAGCAGATCATTCAGGAAGTGATGAAGAAATATTTGACGTTTTTGAAATTGATGCTTCTATAAATAAGGTCTCAAGCTGGAAGAATGCGATTTTGGGATATGCGTTGTGCACAAATACTTACTTGAAAATACCCTTAAATTAAAAAACTCAAAAAAAAATTTATAGAAATGCCCATAAAGTCCAAGGCACAAAAAAAGATCTCTGATTTTGTACATCACGAGTTACGATTTTTTACCAAAATACAAATTCGAAAACATTTTTGGTCATAGTTGAATAATTGAGATAAATTACTGATTTTCAAGTTTTTAAGTTAGCTGAATCTTAGGCCCATGCAATGCAAAACTATTTGATTCCGTAGCTCATACCATTGCACCAAAAGAAATTGTTAAATTACATAAAGGTGAAAATAATAAACTGTTCCAAAATTTTTGAGGGTGATTAAAAAAAGAAAGTCATGGTAACTTATTTCACCCAAACTTATTTTAAAAACTTCCCCATTTCATTAGCCAACATTTCATATGGCATTATTTAGGTATGAAGTATCCAGAGAAAAAGGTGAAGTGAGCAGTGAAACCTGTTTTCCGATCGGACATAACCCGAGCGAGTTATAGACAATATAAGGTGCGAAAAATCTAGTACCCCACTTCGAATAGATTTAAGACTTACTGCGTTTTGAATCCAATTTTAGGTATGATGCCATAGAGATATTTCAATAAAATTTACACAGTAAATAGCCAATGAAATGTGAAAGTTTTTAAAGGAAGCATGTGTAAAAAAGTTACGGTGACTTTTTTTTTAAATCGCCCTCAATTATTTTGGCACATTTTATTATTTTGAACTTTATGGAATTTAAAATTCTCTTTTGGCGCAATGGTATG
>OZ005743.1:28476595-28566805 GCA_963930735.1 Dioctria linearis | reverse complement strand
TCACAAAGTGTGGAAATGTGTGACGCATATTTCTGTAGAAGACTGGTCTCATACAGCAAGCTTTTCAAATCGAAATAAACGATGGCTTTCCATTCCTAGCTGTATAGGCCAACGTCTCCCACTTCCTCAACGTAGATGCCAGAGTTAGTGTTAAACTTCGTAATCGTCACGGGGTCTTCTGCACATACCATTTATATGCTCCCAATAATGATGACGAAGATGAATATTATTGACCTGCAATATAGTTTTCTTGATTTTTATTCAGTCAATAAATGCCTTAAGATTGTTGTTGTGCACTGTTTTATTTATATTTTTAACTTTAATTGTCGTGTTTTCACTAGAATTTAATTGTGTTATCTCGATCGAATTTGTTCTTACGGGCATAGTTTTTTAAGAGTACTTTTTCTCCGAGACTGAAAGATTTGGGTTTTGAATTTTTGGCATAATTGGATTTGCTCTTTTCCTTTTCACTCAGAAGAGTTTCTTAGCTATCTTGTAGCCATGCTGAAGCCTCGTAATTATAACAGGTCCTTGGTTCGGACTTCAGTGGTGATGGAATGTTAGCTGTGAAACCACAGAGGAGCTCGTGCGGGGTGTAGCTGGTATTTGAATGTGGTGTCGTGTTATTTACGAACATAGAATAGGGTACCCAAGAATCCCAAATTGATACGTCTCTGTTGACGTAATAACGCAAATATTTAGCGAGGGCTCTGTGGGACCGTTCCAGAGCTCCGTTAGTTTGGGGGTGATAAGGTGTAGTTTGAAGTTTTTTGATCTTCAATAATTTGCATACCTCTGAAAACATCTCGCTCATGATATTCGAACCCTGATCTGTTAAGATAGAGGCTGGCAGGCCATGTCGGCAGATTATTTTAGTTATGTAGGCTTCTGCGACGGCTCGTGTCACTATACTTGCCAAGGGGATGGCGTCAGAGTATTTGGTAAGATCATCTTGGAAGGTAACCAAATATTTGTTTCCATTATGACTTACAGGAAGAGGGCCAACTATGTCCAAAACAACTTTTTCGAATGGCCTTGAACTTGTTGGCGTTATTTTCAAAGGGATCTTTGAATTCCGTGTTAGCTTGTTCGTCTGGCATCAGGGAAATTTTTTTATGAATTCTTCAACGTCCTTCCGTAAGCTTGCCCAGTTATAGGATTTCCGAATCCATTTTCTGGTCCTTTCTATTCCCTGGTGTCCTCCAAATGGGGTTCATGATAAGTTTTTAGAACATCTGTAATATCTTTGGGGTCTGTCAGATTCAATACCTCGGATAAATATATCATTATATTGACTGTTTGAAATGTACATTTTTACATTTTTTATCTCCGCAAGGGTGTTTGAATCTGTGTGTGAAAGATATATGTGCATTTCCTTAAGTTTTTGTTGCGAATGACAACCCTGTATTTGTCGGCAGGCTTTTAGAAGTGTCATGAAATCGGATTTCGTCTTCAAAGGTAGTTTAATTAGCCTATTATATATGTACACCTTTTCGTTGTTTCTAATATAAATGTTTTCTCTTTTAATTTTTCCTCCAACTGGGGAATTTCCGTCTTAAGACACATTGTCTCTTTCTGATCATTGTTTGATAGAAGACAAAATTTCTCTTTGACATCTTTGGCCTCCGTCAAGAGGCTTGTGTTCACTATTATTGAACGAGTAATCGAGATCATTGCCGCTTTCGTCGTTCTTTGCAGACTTTGCTTGCTATCTGGTCACCATATTTACCACTTTATTTTGGATTGCCGCTTCTTTTTCCGGTACAATTCGGCTCAATGCATCAGCATTCCTGTTAAGGTTTCCTGCCTTATAAGAAATTTGATAATCGTATTCTTCTAACCGTATTCTCCACCGCATAAACCGTGAGGAGAAGTCCTTTAGGTTCATTAGCCAAACTAAGGGCTTATGATCGGTTGGAATAGTAAAGGTTCTTCCGTATACATATGGTCTGAACAGCTCTACGGCATATACGATGGCGAGCAGTTCTTTTTCTATGGTTGAGTACCGAGTTTCAGCTGGGTTAAGGGTACTACTTGCATAACATATAGGATGTTCTCCATCTACACCCTGCTGCGATAGGACGGCTCCTAAAGCTATATCGCTTGCATCTGTGGTGATAAAAAACTTTTTATCGAATTGCGGATATGCGAGGATTGGAGCGGTTGTGACGTTTTGCTTTAATTTTTTGAGGGATTCCTCACAGAAGGAGTCCCATTTGAAGGGAGCATCCTTTTTTAATAGCTTAGTGAGGGGCTGTGCAGTTTTTGCAAAATTAGTGATAAATTGACTAAGTAGCCTACAAAGCCCAAAAATGCTTTAATAGCTTTTGCTTTCTTTGAAGTAGGATATGTCTTTACGGCTTCAATTTTTGATGGATCAGGTTGTATACCATCTGAGCAAACGACATGTCCCAAGTAAGCGATTTCTCTTTGGAGGAAATGACACTTCTCGAGCTGCAACTTGAGGTTACAGTTAGTTTCTTATTATGATCCCTCAAGTTTTATCCGTAAATGACAATGTCGTCCAAATACACGAAACAGTGTAAGCCCTGCAGTCTCGTCAGCACAGAGTTCATAAGCCTTTGGAAGCTGGCTGTAGCTCCGTTCAATCCAATAGGCATTCTGTTATATTGGTAGTGCCCATATGTGGTACTGAGTGCCGTTTTTTCCTCACTTTCTTCAGCCATGGCTATTTGATGGAACCTGTTGGCTAAATCCAATGTACTGAAATATTTGGATCTTCCGAGTTGGTCCAATATTTCAGTTATGTTGGGCGGAGGGTAAGCTACTCCCATTGTTATATCATTAAGCCTTCGGAAATCTGCTACGACTCTCAATTTCTTGCTCCCTTAACTATCTGTTTTTTTGGGAACTAATAGGAGCGGGGAATTTTAGGGGCTTTTACTGGGGCTTATGATTTCTTCTTCGAGCAACTGGTCTATTTGGCGGTTTATTTCTTGCCTCTGTGACTCTGGTAGTCTATATGGCTTTATGTATATTGGAGGTTTATCAGATAACGTTGGTATCTTATGTGCAGTAACCTCAGTATAATAGAGTTTGTCTCCTGGTAGGAAGAATATTTCGTTTGAAACGACGGCGTATATCTAGAACTGATAGCCTTTCTTCTTTATTGCAGTAATTTAAATGAATAATTTCCTCTAGTTTCTTGAGGCGGTCATGGTCGATAGCTTTATCTCTCCCACTCAGGGTTTACTTCGCTCGATGAGAGAATGATTTCTTTTTCATTTTCATTTAACAATAGGATTCGTATTTTCCCATTTCCTGGCTTGGTTAAACATTACCCAAGTATACTCCGGGTTTAATTTCTTTGTGCACACAAAATAAATTAGTTCGTTTTTCTAATGGGATTTCTACAACTTTTTGAGATCGTGGCGGAAGAAATATGTTTAAACCACTCGTAGTACCCGCGGTTTCTATTCCATCGGTCTTGGAGATAGGTTGAATATTACAGTTCACATAGGCAATGAAATCCACTATTTGGTTTGAGGCGTCTGTTCTCTTTGGATTCCTATTTACCGAACGTATTTTCCTCGGGTACAATTCGGGCTTAAAAGGGGCTGCATTAACCAAATGGCAGAATTTACATGGGTAGTGAAATTTCTATTTGAATTTTTACATTTTAAATTACTATTTTCCGTGAATTTTAAATTTATTTTGCCTTTTGGGGCTATTTTTGCTGGTTGTAATTTTTCAGTCTGAGTATACCCGTTGTTTATTTCGTTAATTATACTGAGCTCTAAATAACTGTCAGCGTAACTTATTATACATTTGTGTCGCGTTAGAAAATCGTTTCCTAGTAATCCATCGTAGGGGATTAAAATGTCTTCCTTAATAAGATGAAATTGATGTTGTATAAAATTATTTTGCATTTTTAAATTGCATTAAGAAATTCCTACCGAATTAAGGCTATTCCCGGAAGGAGTAGTAATTTCGCACTTGAGGTCTTGATATATTGGGGTGGAGTCTGTCACCAATTTGAGTTTATAAAGACTGACCTCAGCTCCAGTGTCTATTAGAAGTGTGGAGTATTTTTTTGTTGAGTTTGATAAGGGCAACGTTATGAGAATTTCTCAAAAATATTATTGGAACTCGAATCAGTGCTCTGAGTTTTGGTGTATCACGGCTTTTGTTACACGGGTGGAGTCGCTGTTGCACTCCATCCGCGGTTGGTCGTTTTCCGATCCATAACCCATTAACATGTTCCATCTGACCTGCCTAGCTGGAGTCGGATTTATATTCCGAGAAGCGGGAAATACTCGGGTTTGATTATTATTATTAGGTCTATATATCTCTTGGTTTCTATTTCTCTCATCTTGAATCCGAGTTCTATATTCATTCACTCCTATGGTGATTCGGTTTTTTTGCAATAGCTGCAGTCCAATCGATGAACTTCTCTCTTTATTTGAGGACCAGTAGGATGAAATGATGAGATGACCTTGTTACGGAAACAAGTATTCTTCTTGTGGCCTCTTTTACCACAAATATCGCAGTTTGAATTGGCCTGTTTGTCTTACTAGGCTTAGCAAAATTTTCGAGGCGTACTGCATGCTCTGAAGCGTAAAGAACGAGTTTTCGTAAAGTTGTCTCACCTTTGGACTTTACAATTACACGTAACTGTTCACTTCGCATGCGTCTTCGAACGTCTTAATTGCATTTAGCTCACTCATTCTCTTCCAATAAGAACTTCTTTGCTACCGCGCCAGTTACGTTCTTGGAAGTGACATTATTTAATTCACACAAAGTTTACTTAACCTTTGTGCGAATTCGTCGATGCTTTCCCCAGAATTTTGTTTGAGACGAAGGAAGGAGTTCGGCTTGAACCGTTACTCTTGGGCGTCTATCTAGGAATTGGTCCTCAAGGAATTCCCTTAGAGCCAACCAATCTTCAAAATCGCGATGCTTCAAGGCTTCGTAAGCAGGGCCGATTATTCTCGTTTTTACGACACTAAGAAAAAGCTTTTTATCAGCTTCCTCTTCTGTGGTGTCAAAGATAATCCTGTAGCAATGAATGAATCGATCTAATTCATTGGAGCCGCCATGGAGATCCGGTATCGTATTCCGGGCATTGGAAAGAGAAATTTTTTTTTGTCAGCCATTTTTATTCGGAGGCCCTGACGCCCACTGACTTTCATATCGGGAGGACAGCTATAGCTTCGCCTTTTGTGTCTTGGTTTCGCGTTAACAACAGCAGACTTCTGTTTGGTGTAACTATTCCGTGGGGTTAGTATGGCGCCGTTTTTTGTTTTCTCTTTTTCAAACGATTTTGGGATTTTAATTTACGAAACACTCGGTGAATTGGAAAAAAAAACACTCACTTATTTAAATTTTGACAACAAGGGCGAAACACTCGAGTAAGTACACTCATGGGACTCACAGAAAACAAAAGATTGTATGGAATCAATAGAAGTTTCACACTTTTCCTTAATTCTTAAAAAAATTTCAACCAAATTGGATTTCTTAGATTTCTAATGAAAATTTTCTAAATAAATTGATTAAGATTTTCGCACTTTTCACTTTTTCTTAATTATATAATATTTTTTTTTTGCATCTAAGCTAGTTTAAAATGATTAAATTTAATAATAGATTTTTAATATCAAATAGTATGTACTAAAAATATTTGAAAACTATGCAGAAGAAAAATTTTGTAACCTTTACATTTTAAGTTCCTCCAAACGTTTTCTTAGTGTGATGAGTCTCGGTGAAATCTTTAGTTTCGTCGTTTTCTCCAGCTGGTCCATAAATTGCTGTAATCGGCTTTTGAATTTGGCGAGCTTCCTCTTGGGGGTCCATTAGTAATTATCTTATTATCCGTGTCGGGTGTTCTGCTCTTGCTTCTAGGCTTCTAGGTTGTCTTGGTGCTTGTGAGTTCCTTTACTCAATTTCTTTACACAATCTCAAGTAGCCTGTCTTGAGTATTGGGTTGTATTAAACAACTTTGGATAACCTCTGAGCGCCTGGCTTTAGGTTACCTTAATTTGGGTAGCTGGGATCGTACTGTTTGTTTGATTAGTGATCCTACCGCTGCCACCAAAAATGGGGAGTGCTTTGATATTCAGAAGATCACACCTAGTCCCAATTTTTATAACTCTTTATTTTTAAAATCTCCTTGCACAGTCGTTTATACTTGGTAGTAATGGATCTGAAGGCCTTACCTCTGGTAGGGGGACTTTTCAGATCACTTTCTTGTTTTACGTGTAGGAAAACTCTGACCTTTTTTTCAGTTACAGCAGCTAAATTTATTTGGTTCTCTCCTCCATCGATTTATTGGAAGAAACCATTAAAAAATCAATCGACCGATCAATTACTTCCATATATGAAAAAGATGCTATTCTCAGCAATAATTGGCTTAAGGGGAAAAAGCGCATAAATCGGATGAGTTCAAGTGCTTTGAACTCATCGCACAAAAAATCGTAAATCGCTTGCGTTGGCGATATTGGTTTTCGTGGAGAAGTAATTTCAAATCGCATAATTCATATGCGTTCAAGTACTTTAAACTCATCGCGGGAAAATTGTTTACATCGGCGTTATCGGTTTTCGTGAACGAATATTTTAGAAGGTGAAATTCGAGTTACTTGCATTGGAGGAATTTTGTATGGGAAAGTAAACAATGAATTGCTTGAAAATAATTAAGAAAGAAATTTATGGTTTCATGCTAGTGCGATGCATGTTTTAAGATTTCAGATTTTGAGATGAGATGAGGAATGTTTTGAATTTCAGGGAAATTTACAGATAACGTGCGATGTTTGTGCGTGGAGCCACTAGGGTGTAAGGTGACGCGTATAGCGAGCGCTTACGAAAACTGGGTTAAAATAAATACAAAAAGTATTTTACAAAAACCAAGTACACGAAGCCTGCCATTAAAATGAGTATTTAATGTCAGGAAAAATATCTATTAAAGCAATAAAAAATATGAACACAGATATAATTTCTCATACTTGTACCACACCAACATATATATAATCGATTACTGTTAATCTTGTATTACTTCATTACGTAAGGACTTAAAGAACATATTAAAGCGCAAACAATTTGAGTTATGCCAGCACCATTTGTTGCACTCCTTTCACGCGAACAAACAATTAAAACTCACAACTTTCCTGGGAAAGGTAAATAGTTCGATGAAATTGCTGCTCCTGGATGTACATACATTACATAAATATATGTGTTGTACAGAAAATAAACGGATGACGTTAACGCACAGTATACACGACACTTCAACTATGTACAAAATAACGTTAGAGAAATTAAGAGATCAAATTTTCAAGCTGTCATTAAATTGAGCAACATCATACCTGCATGTGTAAGGATGCACCTACTTTGTTGTGGATATATTTTAGCTATGCATATTTGTAGATATAGGGGTACAGGTGGGAATAATGCTCATACTGGGAAGGAAGCGACTTTGACAAATTTTCTATTTACTGTTCCTCTCATGCATCATATGATCCTCTGTGACTAATCCAGATTAAATTCTAGAAATTTAAAGATAAACATTCCGTTCTCCATCAAATGGTGATACGTGGGGTTGCGAATTGAGATGATGGGGTGATTTATAAACCTGAAAATAATTTATCATTGAGACTTTAAAACAGAATCTTACATAAAATGTGATGGAATGTGCTTTTCAAGTATTTTATGTGCTAGGCGAAGCAATAGGAATCAAAGACGCATAGCAATACAATATCTTAGAACAAAACCAATTAATTTCTTTGACTTTGCAGTCTTACCTTGAAAAGGATGGCAATAAGAAAATGTTTAGGATTATGATATCATTTTATAGGCAAATGTACCTTTGCTCAGTTAAAAGTGTTACTCTATAAAATTGCAGCCTTTTTCTCCTTTCGTCGGTGCGAAAATAAAAATGCTTTCCATCCTTTTGTCAATAGTAGTTCATTGGAGGAAATGAAATGCTCTGAGACCTCCATTGTCAGATTACGGTTTTGGGTTTATGAAGGGGTAAGAATATGTGAGGGTAAGGATGTCACTATTCTATATTCAAATAACTTTTCTCTGAGGCAGAATTTTCAATTTGCGGTAAGTTTCAAAAATGTCGGTAATATAATAATTATGTTACAATTTGAAATAAAACTATATTAGCAATTCTAAACAGATTGATTCCTCGGAAATAAAGTAAAACACATGGGACATAACGCAAATGCATAATAAGTACTCTCTTTTTTAAAATGCACAAATTCGTCCTGAAGAAAGCACTGATAATGTTATAACAATCAACAGGAAAAAGATAAATACAACCAGCGGCCTTAGCATCAAAATAATCTGCAGAGTTAGTTTGCACAGGGTGAAGAAATTGAAACGGAGAAAACTGAAGGACGAATACACATAGGTCTATTATCCAAACCCTATTCCGTCACCAACAACTTCAGCAGTGGGCGCGGTTATTTCAGATGAAGAAGATGGGATCAAGGACTATTGACTGAAAGAGAAAATTAGATCTTGGTATGCTTGATACCAGTCCATTTCGACCTCGGACAATATTTCCAAAAAGTAAATTTGGAGATAGACAGCGATCGTTTTCATCAAAATACTACTAGAAGAGAAAAGTTATTTGCTTCGTGTGCAGACAGATCTGCAAAGGAACTACACGGGATCAACGTAGAGGATTTAATGATTGGAAAAGAACTAAAGAAGCTGTACAAAAAAATTAATAGTAATTCTTTCATATTCAAACCACTTAAATGTCATCTTTGTATGAGAAGAGAAAAACTTGCTCCGATTCCATTTTAAATATTTTTATCGCACAATCAATTTGCTGTATCTGCAAGTGTACACGAAAAACTTGTAACGCAGCATACAGAGTATTTAAAGATTGTTCCTCCTTAGTGTAAGTGGCGCTCACATGTCATCCAGCACTCGGGCCTTTCGAGGTCATCCTCAACATACACCCCGTGCAAATACACATTGAGAAGGGGACGTCAATCGGAACTGAAGGTCATCGCAGTCAGAGCTGCATTCACTCTGGAACAAGAGTTCCACACGAATCCATTTTTGAATTGGTGCAATTCATCACACCTGATGTAAATAGGGACAGCGATCACCTCCTCATCATTATGCTGAAGAGCAACTTTAAATCGAAAATTCCAGATAGGGTAGAATGGGAATCACACGGCTCCAAATCTGAAGAGAATACCATAGCAGTTGTTTTTTGCGAGGAGTCTCACATGGAAATTGCCAAACACCTTGAAAGCCATATCATAGTGTTCTAGGTGGAAGTAAAGCCCATTCGTGCAGCAAGAAGGTATCTCCTTAACTCACACATTGAGAACTAGGAGATTGCAATCTTCTCGGACCGCTAAGCAGCTGATAAGGCCTTATCAAGAACCCTCCCTCGGACCAACAGGGTACTCGTTCTTCGAGTGCCACGTCACAGTAGTATTAGCTGGAACGAAAAGGCAGACGAACTTGCTCTCTTGACGCAGCCTCCGAGGCGTAGTACTCCAAAATTCGGATCACACCAAAACACCTTGCGTCTAATATTTTGGCTTGAACCGACAGATAATACAGTCATCTTTGTTAAGATGAAACCTAACCTAAACTTACGGACAAAGCTATTGGGGCTAAACATTGCAACCCTGAGAACTCAATTGCTCATAAGTCTGGATGGTGAACAATAGGCCTTGTTGCGTGCTACGTTCCAGGGATTCGGTCAGGGTCCCAACCCAGTCTCAATCCATTTATTCATACAGAGGTGGTAGTGCAGAATAGAGACTATTTGATAAAGCATATAAATATTATATTGTGCCTAGTAAGTCAGCGCGTCAATGAAGAAGATACGTGTTGAGAAATATTTTATGACATTTTGTGTGCAGAATTACTTTAACGGAAATTATGTTTTGCCATTTATTTATCTTACATACTCTCAGACCTTTAGTTTGTAAGTGCTCAGAGCAATGATAAAAAATTTCGGTTAATAGCTGGGAATATACCCATGAGCTGGCATACTTTGCAAACAAAGTGTTTGTTAAAGGTTATGTTGGGGAACCCATATTGGAAATTCAATGCCGGATTACGGGATAACTATTAGTGTTATCAATAAACTTTATTCCACTGTTTTTGTAGAGAACTTCTCGCTTTTTTTTCATAAATATACCCTATAGCCGTAAGACCAACAGAGAACGAAAATATTCCCAAAAAACCGAAAAAAAAGGTAATTTTTCACCATTTTTGGGAAGTGACAAGTTATGCGTACAACCGAATTCCGGGGACTTTTCACACATTATTTGGAGAGTGGAAAGGTAAGTGTATACTACTTTTTAGCGTGCTTGGACTCTTTCCGAAGTGAAGTCCTTAAGTTCTTGGACTATAAGGGGCTATTTCGACACAAAGTCCGTCCTCTAAATGATTCAAACTCATCATAAAGGTTAATAATTTGTCGCTTAAGTATGCTACCTGAAAAACTACATTTTTACAGGAATAATCTCAACATAGTGCCTATATCTGGATGTTGGGTGATGATGGAATGAGACAGCCTAAAATCGCAATAGGAGATGACACCTGGAATATATACATAAAAAATAAAATCATCAAAATAAAGAAACTGGAATACTGTATCAACCTCTTAATGGGGCAAACTTCTACTCGAATTAATCATACAAATTGCGCTGCTAAGTGGCTCGGTTGAGCTATGGAATCTTGAAAACATTTCATAATGAACACAAATTAAAGGCTTTCAAACTCAAGCGACAAATTCGTTTCTTTAAATTTAATCTTGAAGAAGAAACGGATCATTTAACTTAATTTCTACTAAGGTCACAGATCCTGGAGCCAGGGTTTAATGGGGTTGGTAAATACATTTATATCTTGCTTTTTTCTCCTTTACCATCCGACCTTAGCGTTAGATCTTTAATTAAGGAGAAAATCTCTTGTGGTGTTCTATCCTTGCTTTCAAGCAGAACAGACACAGGTAGCCGTATGTATGTTTGTTCAAGTATACCAAAGATGTGCATTGGTAAATGGTACTACATTCAGATAACAAACGTCATGTGAGGGATATCAGGAAATGTTGTGTAAAATGGAGACATTGCTGCAATAAGACTAAATGCTGCCAAAGTATTTGGAAATTCTCAAATTTAGTGGTTAATTGCAGATTTTACGGGATGTGTCGGTATTGTTTTATTAATCAGAGTCCTTCACACGCGATTTACGAAACGAAACGATTTCTGTTAAACCAAACCGATATCGCGGTATATTTGATATATTTTACGTACAGGCTTTTATTTTGGCCTAGGTTTCATTTATGTCTTTGATCCACTTTAATTGTCCGAATAACACAAAAACACTACGTTTCGCGATGACGATGATTATCTCAGCTTTTTACGGGACGGCAAGCTGTATTCTTGTTAATTGTTTTATGGTTGAACTTGTCGTTGCCTTTTGATTAAACTCAACGGGGCAACCACTAGACGGGTGTAAAAGCGACTCCCCGAAGTTTTGGGCCAACTGCCCCAGGTAGCAATAAAAAGTTTGAAAAGCTTTTTTATACTTTTTATTAATTTCTCACGAGGTTAGAAAATCTATAGTGAGGAAATGAAAAAAAGTCTTGATGCCATGCATAAAATATTTTGAAAGTGTTGTTATTAGGGGATAACCAGGACCGCCTTACATATGTACAGTGTACACTCGACAATATTGTGAAAATGGAGTGCACACCTGATAATAGAACTATTCAGTACGATTGATTAAGCGGTAAAAAAAAAAGGAAAAACAATTTTTCAATTTTTTCAAAATACTGTATAACGCGGTGACATTGGCAAATTTAAAACGAAGGATTTATCGATTTTTTTCGCATAAACTTTCGAAAAATTTAATATATGTTGGTTTCATCATAGCATTTGACACCTTGGTTATGTAAGCTAGTAAAAAAAAAATTATATCTCTAAAAATCTTACAGAAAAATGCCCTCGGTTACTCTCCGCAGCGACTGGATAATGCCTCTCTGTCGACGTATTATTTTATTGATTTCAGCTGACTCGACATTTCTATGTGCCGTGTTGGGGATTTTTTCAGTTTGAAGTGGCTTTGGCTTTGCTTATTTTGGAGGTTGCCTTGAGTAGTTACGCTATGCCGGTTCTGCGACACTTTTCCATACAAAAAGTGTCCGGAAAATTCCAACTATTTTGGTGGTCCGGACCGGGCCTGGGCCACTGGGGGATTCCGTCTAGTGGTCTATGTGAAAGGGCCTGCCTGGGGGAATTCCTTTCCTACCGTCTGGGCTGACCAGGGGATGACGTCATCTGGTTGGCTGATCCCCATCAGCTGTTCAAGCTCTTGTCTTAGCTGATTTTTTTTAATAAAATAATGTTGGATTTTTTTCCTGGAATCGAAGCGAGAACGCTCGGTTTTTTGAAATCCGAGGTGCTCTACCATGAGACCATGGAGGTATTGTGTGAATATTCTTTAAAGTTGCTATATATGCGTAGAGCTCTGGACCAGAGTTTTTTATGGGTAGGTGGTTTGAGTACATACTAAATGTGGGCTAGTGTCTTGAATGTACTGGTTTATATCTTGGCTGCACCATTGGGCCTTGGCTTACTGGTTAATGTCTTGGATGCACCATTGAATTTTGACTGGCTTATGTCTTGGATACACCATTGAGTCTTGACTTGAGTAGTATAGCTAGGACAGATCTGGCTCACTTTTTTAAGCCTCCAGGATTTCGCCACAGATGGCGCCACCCTCGCTAGGTGTTTTGAGCCCGTACTAAATGTAGGGTTGTGCCTTGGCTGTATTGGCTTGTGCCTTGGATACACCATTGCGCCTTGGATGCACCATTATGTCTTGGGTGCACCATTGAGCCCCAACTGCGCCCTAGCGGGATTAATCGGTACTACCGGGATGTATCATTTGATCTTGACTGCACTCTAGCGCCATTAGCCGGTACTACCAGCATGCTCCGGTACTACGGTTTTCTTGGATAGATATGTGGTGCGCCTAAATGTAGGCTTTTGGTTTTGAACTAATATTAGTAATAATTAAAGTTAACTCTAGGAAATTTTTGTTCATGCCAATGGATTCTAGAAGGTTGTGGTGTGGGGGGGGGGGGGACGAAATTTTCATCAGAACTCCTCTACGGGCTCTGGTTTTCGAGATATTGGCGATTTTACCATTTCAGATATAGTTAATATTATTAATAATTCAAGCTACCTAGGATAGTTTTGTTCATGCCAATTGATTCTAGAAGGTGTTAGAGTGGCGGGGGTTAGAGGGGAAACGAAATTTTCATCAGAAATCCGCTACGGGCTTTGGTTTTCGAGATATTAGCGACATCTGTTTGGGCGCAAACGCCATTTCTTGAGTAAGGTACCATAGCGGCCTTAGCCGGAACTACAAGTGTGCCTTGGTTTTGCTGTTTTCTCTTATTAGCGGGAGAGTTCTAGATATCAGCATGACGTCATCATGGTTTTGCTGCACCTAAATAAGTTTTCTTAGCAGGGAAGTTGTAGATATCAGCATTATTCGAATTTCACAACATGACATCACCATGAACAGATTCTAGACGATGTCAGTGAGGGTTCTGGGGTATGTGTATTGAAAAGTCTTATGTTTTATAAACACTTGTTTTTATTTCCAATAAAATTTCTTATTATAAAAGTATTTCTTATAGCATATTGTCGAATATGAACTTGGCAAGATCGCGCATTTGTGTTAATCTTTATTAGTTTTCCACAGTTGTATTCATCTTCGACGTTAATAATGATTTCACCCTCTCCAACTATCTTCTGCATCCAATGATTTTTTTCAGCCCCCTTTACGTATATGGTTTTGTTTCGAAGCCGTGGTTCAACTATAGTGTACAGCTTGTGATACGGTATGTAGCCATCATCCCAGCGGAATCCATGAAAATTGTGTTGAAGCCATTTTACTTGTCTCTTGTTTGCTGAAGTCAAATCTTTGTATCTGAACGGTGGTTGAAATATAAAGTGCTGCATCTGGTTTTCATTGTTTAAAATTGCCAGTTCTTTAGTGATGGATTCATTGAGGTTTGTTTTGAATCCTTGGATGTCTACGATGACTGCCATCTTCTTAATTTAACTTTCAAACTACACTTGTCAGCGGACTGTATTCTACTATTCGATCGTGTAGAAGCAGACAATATGCTGTTGTATTAGCCGGTATATTTTCAGATGTCTTGAATTCTAGCCTTATGTCAACAGGTCCAGTTTTTATTGTTTCATTTTGATGTGAGCAATCAATGACAGCGATCGGAGCATCGGTTTTGAACTTCTCCCATGTGTGGAACGGCTGATACTGATGACCATAGTATGATTGTGTAAACTTTATATACATCTCATACAGCAATGCGTATCTATTCAAATCAAATTTCAAATTCAAATCATCATAGGGATATGATTCTGAGTTCAAATGAACTGTAACATCGGTGAGTTTGCAGTGATCAAACTTGCTTGCAGCTTTGGTTTTATCGTTCCTTCGATCCGTTTGTAATGCTAAGATGATAAATCGAGGATTCTCCAGTTGAGTGGAAGTCTTAACTGACCAGGTTTGATACGTAGATCCCGGTAGTACTGGATACTCATATATGTCCCAGCTGCGGAATGGTATTTGTATCGGGCGACCTCTCCCGATAATTTTAAATAGTTGCAGCTTTTCATCATCGGATACTGTAACATGTCGAATACTCCATTGAAGTTTGGTAATTTCAATTTTCACCACATCAGTAGGTGATATAATGGCATTATCGTCTGTCCTGCTCCGGATCAATATGAGTTCATGTTTGGAATTTATCAGAATTTTCTTGTAATCTTCAGCGAATCCCAATAAATATTTCAGAGGTACAAAATAGTTAAACAGTCCATTGGCTGTTATAACCGATGAATCTGGTGACCAGCTGCCGTTGAGTAGCATCCTGCTTACATTTGCATTTAGCGATA
The DNA here is from genome assembly GCA_963930735.1 of Dioctria linearis. NCBI lineage: Eukaryota > Metazoa > Arthropoda > Insecta > Diptera > Asilidae > Dioctria > Dioctria linearis. Next base: position 28,551,878 of record OZ005743.1, on the reverse strand, counting down.
CGTAGTTTTTTAATGTTGTCGCAATCCCAAGATTTCTTGTACGATCGATTTCCACTGCATTTAATTCATAGCGTATTTCCTCAAAAAGAAATGGTAGAGCGTTGTTAACTAATTTTGCAGTTGCTGAATCGGCTCCATCCAGCTTTGCGAGCGACCACTCAATGTAAAGAAAACTCCTGCTGGGTAGAAGATGCAAGTCCTGATGTTCTACAGAGATACGGATTTCATCGCTGTTTTTAAATGATGTTAGAAATGGTGAATAGGAGTGATGTTCAAATTTAGTAGCACTGTTATCAAAGCGAGCGTCTGGTGCAATATCTAGTGTTCCTTTATTTATTGTTTCTTATCGATTGTAAATATTCTGTATTTTCAGGTGCTTCAAGTTTGTCCGCTGACTAATGATCTTGTCTGCTCCGAGTTCGTATTTATCATTACTGTATATCAACATGCTGTGGCTTCAAATGTAACCTAATGATTATGGTCTCTCATCTGAAGTTGATTAAGTCACCGTCTTGGTCAGGGAGCTTCAATGTTAGAGAACTTATACGATTGGTGTTCACAGGCAAATAGATTACATTTTTGGGTGCCTCCACTATTTTATACCCAGGTCCCACGTTCGGTGAAAACTCGTGAAGAGTGTGTACTTGTGTGTTGTTGAAGAATGATCCTGATATAATATTACATTCGATGCGTACAGTATTTACTTTAATGATGTTGACTGGCAACTCTGATCTATGCACTATATTAGCAGATAAGTTTCTTTTACTGAATCCTAGCAGAGGAGCTATGGATCTCTGTTTTTCAAAATGTATTTCTTCAGTTGCCTTAACTTCACTCTTCAATGTATTATTGTTAGCCTTTATCGCAACCTTTATCCTTTTCCCTTCTTTATCCAAGTATCCTTGTACATATTTTGCTATATCATCAATCTCATAGGATTCAACAGGTATCTCAACAACCTCATTCCCTACATGAACCAGATTATTGCTCACATCAATATTTGGTATAGAGTTGTATGTTTGAAAATCATTTAATCCACAAACATAATCCGTTGCTAGGTCCAGCGGGGGAAAGTACTCAGCAGTGAGTAGAGATGAATTTCCCGTGAGAGTAAGTGTTAATGACATGGCGGTTGATAATGAACTGTCACAATTTCAATATAGATACATTTATTTATAGATAATAATTAATGGCTATAACAATTATATAAAAACTCTAAACATAAGTGACCGCAAATTACTGCATCATAGTTCTGATAAGAACTGTAGTTGTAGGTAATATTACTACCCAAGTAGTTTATGAGCTCCCGTGGTGGTTGGAGATTGCCAAAGCTATCAAAATATTCGATGTTATCACATTTCTTGTAGTATGCTACCCAGTGTGTACCTGCTCCAGTGGAAATGTCCAAGTTAACAATACCGCTTTCTCGCTTCCATGGCTTTTTAGGTAGATTATCACGCATAAATACTCCTCTGAAGTGCGGCAAGTGTGTGGTATACTTGTGAAGATCCAACTCGTTTAGCGGTCGTTTGGGTAGCGTTTTTAATAGTTTTTTGGTTGAGGTTGTAGATAGAGTCCAAGTCCTTTTCTATACGGCTTCAAGAACAGCCCGTTTCCATCTTTACCAACCGCTATAGTTTCCATTGCTTGGTTATGACGTTTGCTTTCTTCCAATTTTGCCTTTGCTGCACTGGTATCATTTACTGCTTTAGATATGCCTGCTGCACCTCCCGATAGTGCTCCCAATGCTGAAAGCCTAGCAAACAACGGGATGAGGAACGGTAGTGCTCCGCCAACCTATGGTACAGGTATCACTCGTGGAGTTTTAATTGATTTCTTCTTTCTTTTCACAATATTTTTAGCTGCACTAATTGCTATTTTTGTAGCTTCAATCAAGTCTTTTGGTTTTTTGATTTTTAAAATCTTACGTGCATTTCGTACTGCTTCTCGGAATGTGGGTTGGCGTTTATTTTTATTTAGCCTCAAGCCCCATACCTAGCTTAATTTTAGCCTTCATTGCGTTTGTTATAAGCCAGGCCTTGACACGTTCACTCAAATTTGCATCCGTATATTTTATCAGCTAAATGTCGATCATTGTATCTTTATGTCGCGAGTATGCTATATCGTGTTCTTTGCAGGATGCGTCCAGTGGATTAATGCTTGGATCTCCTCTCGCCAATCTTTTTTGTAACTTTGTTCCTGGTCCACAGTACTGGTATCCCGGTAGATGTAATTCTACAGGTAATTTTCTGAAGATTGAATTTAATAGTCCTCTGCCCCCTTTCAAAGCTTTACTGGAGCGTTTTGATTTGTGATCCGGCGTCTTATAAGGTTCCGATGATACTGTTGAAATGTAATATAAACAGGTGTACTTATAGTAATCCCTTTAATCTTCAATATGCGGTTCATTAAACAACAACAAGCTTTTTCTGTTCGAAATGCTGATGTAGCTGTTATGAAAGTGAAAAAGAAGCATGGGCCCCTATTCCCTAATAGTATAAAGACCATCATTGTTGGGCCATCGAATTGTGGAAAAACTAATGTTATGATAAGTTTGCTGGAACATCCCAATGGTCTGAGATATTAAAATATTTACATATATTCAAAATCTTTGCATCAACCAAAGTATGAAGACTTGAAGCGAGTGATGACTCCCATATCAGGATTGGGGTATTATACATTCTCGATCAACTGCGACGTTCTTGCACCAGAGGAAGCCAAATCACATTCAGTGTTTATTTTCGATGATGTTGGATGTGAAAAGCAAGATAATGTGCGATCCTATTTTTGCATGGGTCGCCACGAAGATATAGACAGCTTCTATCTCTGTCAAACATATACGCATATACCAAAGCACTTAATACGTGACAATGCTAATTTAATCATCTTATTCAAGCAAGATGACTTGAATTTGAAACGTATCTATAATGATCATGTGAATACAGACATGAAGTTTGATAAATTTCGAAGAGCCTGTGCTGAGTGTTGGAAGGATGAATATGGTTTCTTGATGATTGATAAGGATAGCTCATTAAACAAGCGGCGCTACCGTAAACGATTTGATACCTTCATTGTACTATAAAAGGATGAAACATGCGAAATATTCATAAGTCGAAGTTGTAACTCAGCCGAAAGCACACCGAATCCTGTGGAACTGCTGAGTAAATTAAAGCTGTTCACCTGTTATTAGACCTATTTGAAAAGCTGTTAAGCTGTTATCAGAACTATTTGGAAAGCTGTTGAGCTGTTATCAGAGCTGTTTTAAAAGCTGTTAAGCTGTTACCAGAGCTGTTCGGAAAGCTGTTAAGCTGTTATAAGAGCTGTTTGGATAGCTGTTTACCTGTTGTCAGAGCTATTTGAAAAGCCGTTATTCAGTTAATATCGAAGATGAATGAAAATCTATTAAAAGAAATCATCAAGAAAAGGAATGCAGTGCGAAGGAAATTTAAAGCTCTAAAGACGGGAAGGATTGAAGCAGAAGCTCAACTTGAAGAAACTTTCAAGCCAATCACCAAACCCTTAAAAGAGTTTGTTACCAGAGTCAAAAACGAGCCAACAGTCAAATTGGAACCAAAAGAAGAAGAAGAAGACAACGAAATTGTGGAACCTTTTACTCCTCCAAAACGAAAATATGTGAAAATGGAGGCTAGTAGCACACCTATAAATTATGGAGATTATTCCTTAACATCTGAAGAAGAATTCGCAACACCCAAACATTCAAGAACATTGAGAGGAAGGTCTCCTGTCACCTCCCCCGATACGTCTGGATACATAGTTTCAAACTATTTAAAGCTATTCACTGATAATAGCCCTAAAATTGATCCAACCTATGGAGTTTACTATGATAACAACGCGTGGAGAATCGGTAATTCAACGTTTGATATTGATGATGTAGCAAATATTGTTATCAAGGGGAAGAGCTATAAAACAACTTTGGGGTTATGTGAGCTGCTATTTATGAAGGATCCTGTAAAAAGTCCATATACTAAAGAGGATTTAACTAATTATGGATCTATTTTGAGAGATACCAATGCATATAAACGTGACTATGCTGAAGATGGACAAATAAAAGGTACTAGAGCGGCTAAGTATAAAGCTATAATCAGTAAACTTATACAGCATAAAGGCATGGGACTAATGCGTCTGCCTAAAGAAAACATTGATCACATTTACTGGGATGATCCAAATGAATTAGTTGATAGACTGCGCCTTCTAATGGCACCAAATTAGGCTGGAAACACCAGTCACAACAGTGAAATTGTATCTATCCTGGAGGAGTTGCGAGAAGCAGATATTATAGTTTAAATACTACTCCATTACCATATTTCTACACAATCTACAGATGAGCGTTGACAAGTTTGGATGTTTCTCTAAGCGAGGATATCTTGAGAAAGCAGGTGAACGTGGGCCAACAGGAGCTCAGGGGCCATCCGGTAAACAAGGAACTCAAGGAACAGCTGATAATCAAGGAGCTCAGGGTCCAGCTGGTGAACAAGGAGAGCGGGGTATTGGATTTAATTTAACGATAAATAGCGACTACGGTCTAAGCTCAAAGTGTATAAAACGACTTGGTGAACCCCTTGAGAATGATAATGCTACTACCAAAGATTATGTTGACAAGAAAATTAAAATAAGTGTTGAAGAAATAAAAAAAACTATTAATATAGAGGTGACAAATTTAACGCTATATATCAATGATGAAATCTCGAAGATTGAAAACTACCTGTTTACTTCAGTAATAAATAAGAAAGACTTGACACCAAAAGATGGAGTATATGAGTAAAAACTCTTGAGAAATCTGTTTCATTTATAATTATGATGAGTACGAGGCAAGTGGTAAATGAGCTGCATATACCAGCGAGAAAACATTTTAAACGACGTCGTGTGATTATCAAAGGACAAGCGGACTTGTGGCAGGCAGACTTGGTTGAAATGGATCCCTACAAGTATGTGAACAAGGGTTACCGCTATCTGCTGCAAATAATTGATACCATCTCCAAATACGCATGGGCAATTCCAATTAAAAGAAAAACTGGTGTAGAAGTAAGAGAGGCCATGCAGTCTATATTAAGCGAGGGACGAATACCTAAAAACCTGCAGACTGATAATGGAAAGGAATTCTACAACAGCCTCTGTGAAAATCTAATGCTGAAACATGCAATTAATCATTACTCTACGTACAGTTTCCTCAAAACATCAATAGTGGAACGATTTAACCGAACTCTGAAGGATATGATGTGGAAGGAATTCAGCTTTAATGGAACTTATCAGTGGATTGGTATGGTAAAGAAACTGCTCACTGAATACAATTTAAGAATATATCGAACTTCAAAAATGAGACCACGTGATATCAACGCCTCCAATGCGAAACAACTGCTTCCAACTGTATACAATCATATAAAGATTGTTGTTCCTGCAAAGTAAAAAGTTGGGGATCTTCTCCGCATCTGCAAATACAAGCATATATTTGAGAAAGGCTATACACCAAACTGGACAGCTGAGATTTTTAAAATTATTAAAGTTCAAAACACAAACCCCATCACATATGGGCTGGAAGATTATCAAGGAAATCCAATCACTGGAGGATTTTATGAATTGGAGCTGCTAAAAGTTAAACACCCAAACGTACATCGTAGAGAAAATCTTAAAGAAGAGTGGAGATAAAGCTTACGTTAAATGGCTCGAATTTTCATCAAAACACAATTCTTGGATTAATAACAAAGATGTTTTATAACATTTAACAATTTAAAATAATTATAATACTTTATACATGTAGTTATAATTCAAATTACTTTAATAAATAAAACTAAAACATTTATTATTTACACTAGACTTAGATACTGTCTGCGGTTTCCACTTGTTGATCTGATGAAATGGAGTAATGCCCCCATGGTAGAGTATCCGTCGTTCCGCTCATAATATGTCACTTATTATCATAAGGGCTCAATGTGATCTTCTTTTGACTGACAGTGTACACATGCTATGGTTATGGGGTTATGAGCTCTGATTGGCAGTTAATATTCGCTTGTTATTCAAGTATTCGACGTAGTCTTCGAAATTGATATGCTTCTGGACTACATTAGCCTTTACCCCTTTTGCTTTTTTTACAGTTTTACCGTCGTTTATTCGCAGACTGTACATTTTCGAGCGCAAGCCAACAAATTCGCTCATGATTTTCACCCCTCATTAGACCAGGAATCTTTTTATTCATGATTGGTAAATCGAACTGGTTATTTTCTGGGTAATCACTTGTATCAAATTTGTTTATATTTTCAGCCATGAACTCATATGAATTTTTCTCTTCAAGTTCATATATTAGAGAATCTGTATCTGTATACATGACTTTACATTTATCTCCAAATTCACGCTGCATAAAACTGTAATGGAAATCGTAGAGGCATATCTTTGAAATTTCCATAACTGCCATTCCAATATAGAGAGGCTTATTGAATAAGATTTTGAGTCGCCTTAATTCCACAGGAACTAAATTCTCATCAGATATCGTTGCACTGTGGAAGTTGGGTATCGCAATCCGAGCTTTTGCACCATAGCGACCTTCCCACTTTACGCAAAGTTTGATATCGCTATATTTGCATACATTTCCCATGGTCTTACCAAAAACTGCATTATTCATCTTCTTATAGTTGTCCTTCTCATGATCGCTTGTAGCCTACATCCGTTTGGTAGTATTTAAGTCAATATATGGTTTAAGCCAAGCTGATTGGTCGAATTGAAGAACCCGGTGCACTTTTTTCAGGATGAGTCCATGTGATAAGCATTGCTTCAAATTTCGGTAGTGTATAACATATTTAATTTTTGGATGTGATGATGTCAGAAGCTTTTCTAATTTTGCTCCAGGTGGTGCTGCATGCTCAGAGCAAAACGGTAAGTCCTTATGCTTATCGTGTAGATATTGAGGATAATCCAAGTCGACTTCGAATATGTATCCAGTTGGAGAATATCAGGAATTTCGGAAACATCAATATTGGGAACATCCACCCATTTCAATCCTCCGGTTCGTAAATGCTGTGACATGGCCCATCCATAAAGGTTATTCACATCATAATACATCAAGTATTTCTCTTTCTCCTCAGGCTTAAAATCATCCATATATTTATTATTGGCTTTACTATATCTGTTCGAACATTGACTTATACCACCTCGAATGCCTCTCTCTATGAATAGCAGTATATCTACGTCGGTTATCAGCTCTAATTTCACATAAGTGTATTTTAGCATAGCATCCCATGTTAGGCCTGGCATGGTGTAATAATGTGCTGGATCTAAATTGTATGTCTTCATGCACACTTCTCGAAAGATCTCAAACACATCTACCAACAGGAGAACATCAGTCTTAAGGTATAGATCTGAATATTCACCAAGTGTTTGTATTTCAAATGTCTGCCAGACCTCTTCAGCATGATTGTAGTCCTCAGGAGATATAGCACTGTCAGTCAGTTTATTGTAGAACGCTTCTTGTGTTGGCAAGCTCCGGAAATCCAATTTATCACAGTCATCAATAAAATCATATGGGAAGACACCCTTGCGTGTAAGAAGTTTGATAGTGTCATCATCCAATCCTTGCCATACTGATCTTGTAGTGTTTAATTTATCCATCGGCAGCAATGATGATAGCTTATCTAAAGATTCAGCCATAAAACGGAAGGAATCGACGAATCTGAATTTTATGTGGCTGCCTTCCATGTGCTTGGTGAACGAGATATATCTTACCTTGTTTTTTGGCAAGAGATAAACATTTCCTGGGAAAGATGTAGCTATATCCTTAATAATGAAGTGTGCATCATATCCGGAAAAATTGTGAAAAATGACTGGAACTATGGAGCAATCTTGGTACATCAGATTGCATGCATTGTGCGCTGGCACTCGGTATATTCCTGTTAAAAGAATTTATGAAAAAATGAATTGAATTATGATTCTCATTATTTACCTGTTAAGTGGCAATGGTCGCGGACTCGTTCCTCACCGGCTGCAAACGTTTTTTCGTATATATGGCAACAAATACTTTCCATATGCGATCGCCGTTCCTCTTTAGTCAGGGGTTGCATTGGCCTGATGTTCAGCTTCTCCTGTACAGCTATGAATGCAATCTTTTGCAAATCTAATGCAAACCATTTTTAACAGTCCTTGCCTCGATATGCTCTGTAATATGAGAGCTTAGCATCATGTTTGCAGTGGAAATAGAATCCGATGCTATGAACTTCATCTTCCTGGATTCGCTGTGTATTTTGATCGTTTCCCTGAATCGGCTTCAATATTGATTCAAGATCTGCATATACACAAATCGGGACTGGATTGTTATGGTTATAATTCTTATATTCCAACCATTTCTTTTCCTCTGAGGGAAACATAATTCTACAATCGTTTTGTTTCTCACATTCAGGAGTGTGTGATTCTAATTTTTCAGCAGAGCGAGAATAGAGCAAACATCTCTCTTATATATACTTTCTACCATCATGTTTCGAAGTTTGTTTCGATATGAGGCGCGAAAGATCTTTAATCCAGCAGAAATGATATCTGCTGGCATCATCATCATGATCATCATCGTCATAATCATCATCCATATGATCTTCATCATCATCAGCCTGGTCATAGTCTTCTTGCAGCATTAAGAGATTTACATGTCGCTCCATGCTGTGTTTCGTAAGTCTAACTGGAACTGTGGTGAAGAAACGCTCTTTCTTTTGGATGAACACGTTTATTGATAAGTCGTTCTGGCCTTCAAATTGCGTTATTTGCTTAAGTGTCATGGGAAATGTTATTTCAGTTAAATTTAGCACAGTAGAATTATGTGGATATGTTGAGGTCCTATCGGAGTTGGCAGTTGCAGGATATAGCGCTGAGATTACGGCCCACGCGAAGCATGCTACATCATTTTTTTTTCACATTTATACATGCTTTCTTTGATGCAATCTCCTTCGGCAGAGGTATATAAAATGATCCCCGAATCGGTTCAAACTTGTTGATATGCACCGCTAAATGTATTATAGAATGCTGAGCCCAACCACTATCTATCTCTTGAAACTCTTCTAGTTGAGTGAGTATTGGGTCGTATATATTTAATTTAAACCACTCATTCAAATTATCCTCCAGACTGATTGGGGCAGTTTTTGCTTGGAAGTACTTAATGTCTTTAATAACTTCATTAACACCAGTTTCTTTAATAAACTCACCGCAAAACGTTGTAGCAACTTTAATATGATATTGTTGTTTTAATGTATTCTTAATGCGGCGAGCAAGTAATTTGGAAGCATCTTGCATAAACAGCTTAAGATCTAGGTGGCTTCTACCTACGAATGCTGTTTTTATTTCTTCCCACTTAACAAAATCACTTCTTATTAATCGTTGATTAATTCCTCCACCTCGATGGGGAGCTTTGATTAACAATCTCAACGATTTAATTTGAGCAATACAGCTGTCCAAATGTCGTTTTCTATCATTCTTATTACACTTCCGAAATGCTGCTTGATATTTACGAATGGTTCTGTTGCACTCTTTAATAATATTGTTTTTATTCACAAAATTTGCATCCCTTAAACACTTCAAAACAACTTCTCGCAATTTCTTAATTAATGAGAAACTTTCATTTAATAATGTGATAGACATTTTTAATTTTTTTATTCAACGCTCGCACTTAGAATCACTTAGATTGACTGGTGCTGCCCAAGAGTTTGCTTGCGCTTTTATAGCAACGGTTTGTAAACATGAATAATCCTGCTGCTACAATAATCATTGCACAGGATGAATTCCAACGAATTTGCTTACAGGCTGAGATGATATCGATTTACACGATAAGAAAATCACTCAAATTAATCTGATTACTTTATTCTGCTGGTCGAATTTGCAAATAAGATTGTTTACATGAATGCATACATGAAAATGTGAAAATTTGTTTACATTCCAATGAAACGTTTCGATCGGTAAAATTCTTGGAACAATAAAATGTTTGGCTGCCTGCAGGAAGTGTGGTATCAAATTATATGAAAAGAATAAACATGAATCATTTGCTGATATTGCTTAAATTTGTTTACAGCAGGATGTGAAAATTTGTTTACGAATTCCAATGAAACGTTTCGATCAGTAGAATAAACATGAATCATTTGCTGATATTGCTTAAATTTGTTTACAACAGGATGTTTACGAATTCGATCAATCAAATTCTTGGAATTGGGTTGCTTACAGGAAGTGTGGTATCAAATTACATGAATCATTCAGCTTAATGTGCTGATATTGCAAATTTGCTTTAAACAGGATTAAACTTGTTTTGGAATCATGACTATAAATTTAGGAACTGAATCAGATTTGCAATCAGTTTTATTTTGGAATCTAAGGAAGCAACAACGACTTAGAGTAAAACAATGGCTGGCGCAATGGAAGAACTAAAGAAGCTGGAGCAATACACCAACCCTGAAGACATCCCAAATGGAGCTGGGCCAGAAATATAAGGTTGTTGCAGCAAGGCGATGCAAAACTGCATTTGGAGATCGTGTGGTTCTCGAGTTGGAAAACTACCATCTTTTTCTTCCTTCGAGGTACAGCAGAATTTCAGAGGTCTCTTTGAATGAAATAAACACCAAGGGAGACTTCTACGTAATCAATAAAGGAGCAATCGGACGTTCATACAAAATTGAATTTGTTCAGCATAACGAAAATTTGTACCCAATTAATTATTATAATCGTTAAATAAAAAAAATCAATAATGTGAAACTAGTTTTTATTATTAATATTTTCTAAATTATTAGTGATAATGAAAGTTACATTTAGTACTAGTGCTCCACAAGTTTATATAATTGAATATGAGCCCAGAAAAGGACCTTGGGAGACCTATGCTCTGGACCGCTTTCGTTTCCAAGATAGGATCCACAGAACTTCACTTATATTGCTACCAATTTTGAATATAGAACATAGGGAAAAAGTTTATAACTTAAGATTTAGAAATAAATAATTAATTTGATGTGAATAAATATTGAAATTTAATTTGGTTTGACAACATTTTTTTCAGCAAAAGAAATTGTGTCAATACACCTCACAGCAACCATATTTTTACCTTAAACTTGAAGTTTTCTATTAAATATTTACAGCAAGTTTGATATTACTTAAATTTGTTTATTTTATGAGAATTCCAGTAAAGCGCATCACACCACACTACTAATTGCCAATTAGCTAATTACGAACCAAGCTGCTAATTGCCAATTAGTAATTATATAATTGCCAACTAGCTAATTGTTTGAACAAATGTCGCTAATATCTCGAAAACCAAAGCCCGCTCTTACCCACAACGCCAAGAATCCATTTCCATCAGCAAAAAATAACTTGAAATATTAATACGCTAATATCTCGAAAACCAGAGCCCGTAGAGGATTTCTGATGAAAATGTCATTACCCCATCCCTATCTTTATTATCCCCCCCACATACCACCCCTATAGAATCCATTGGCATGAACAAAAATGTCCTACTATTAACTTTAATTATTAGTTCAAAACCAAAAGCCTACATTTAGGCGCTCAAAAGGCTTTTGTTGTTTTCAAGTGTTGCGCTTGGTTTTGAATTAATATTAGTAATAATTAAAGTTAATAGTAGGAAATTTTTGTTCATGCTAATGGATTCTAGATGGTGTGTATGTGAGGGGGGGGGGGGATAACAAAGATAGGGAGGGGGTAATGAAATTTTCATCAGATATCTTCTACGGGCTTTGGTTTTCGAGATATTAGCTATCTTACCTTTTCAGGTGTAATCAATATTACTAATAATTCAAGTTACTCTGGGGAGTTGTAGATATCAGCAGGACGTCATCTTGGATTTGCTGTTTTCTTACTTGAATATTTCTTAGCGAGGAATTTGTAGATATCAGAAGTTCTGGATCACTTTCTGTGGGGGTTCTGGGGCAGTGGGGTTCTTGGTATCAAATGTTAAATGTTTACCAAACGTTAGGCATGCTTCCCCTGTTTATGATGTAATTTGATATCACCGCTGTAAACAGATTCGCATTTAAGCTGCATGGCTCATACACACCTGTGTAAACTTCCAGTTTACAAATCCGTAAATAAATTAAAGCTATATCAGCACATTTATTCTTTTCATCTAATTTGATACCACACTTCCTGTAGGCAGCCAAAAAATTTATTGTTCCAAGAATTTGACCGATCGAAACGTTTCATTGGAATTCGCATACAGTAAACAATCACATTTTCTTGTATGCATTCATGTAAACAATCTCATTTGCAAATTGGACCAGCAGAATAAAGTAATCAAATTAATTTGAATGATTTTTTTGTTTATCGTGTAATTCGATATCATCTCAGCCTGTAACCAAATTCGTTGGAATTCATCCTGTGCAACGATTATTGTAGCAGCAGGATCATTCATGTTTACAAACCGTTCCTATAAAAGCCCAAGCAAACTCTTGAGGAGCATCAGTTAGTTTTAATGAGTCTCAGTGATAGTTTAAAAACATAAAAAAATAAAAATGACAACCGCGCTAGTAAATAAAAGTTTTTCAGTAATTAAAAACTTGCGGAAGGATGTGTTGAAGTGTTTAACAAATTCAGAGAATAAAGACAATATTGTTAAAAAGTGCAACAGAAACATACATAAATTTCAAGTTGCATTTCAGAAGTGCAATAAGGGTGCTAGGAAACGACATTTCGAGAGCTGTCTCGAGCAAATTAAAGCATTGAAAGCGCTACTGAGAGCTCCCCGTCGAGGTGCAGGAATTACTCGCGTAAGAAGAAGTGATTTTGTAAAGAGGGAGGAAATAAAGACAGCGTTCGCGGACAGAATTCGACAAGGTGTTATTGCAAATTTAAAACATATCGATCCGAAGCTATTTATGCAAGACTCTGCCAAATTATTTACACGTCGTATTAAAAATACCTTAAAACATTATTTTAATATTAAAGTTTCTGTTTTGCGGTGAATTTGTTAAAGAAACTGGTGAGAATGAAATTATAAAAGACATTAAATACTTCCAAGCAAGAACTGCTCCAATTAGTGCAGATGATAATTTGGAGGAGTGGTTTAAGTCAAATATTTTGGATCCAATACACACTCATCTGGAAGAATTCCAGGAAAAAGACAGTGGCTGGGCACTGCACTACATCTAGCAGTACACATCAACAAGTTTGAGCAGCTTCGAGGATCTTCTAATATACCCCTACCAAAGAAAATTGCATCAAAGAAAACTTGCATCAATGTACAAAATAATTATGAAGTATGCTTCGCATGGGCTGTAACATCAACGCTATATCCTGCAGCAGCAAATAGTAACTCCGCTAGGACCTCATCATCCCACATTATTCAGCTGTACTTAATTTAACTGGAATAACATTTCCCATGACACTTAAGCAAATTACGTAATTTGAAGACCACAACGATTTATCAATAAACGTATTGTTATCCATGTTCATTTCTTCATTGTACAATTTTGCGATGTCCTTTTGGCTATGTCACCGAATTTTTCCATATAGCCAGCTCCTTTTGAAACGAAAAATAGAATATGTGACTTACTCGCAACAGAGGCAATCCTTGAACTGGGAGGAACTTTTGTGTTGAGGTTTTCAGCGGTTGATTCACCCTCGAAAAGAGCTTTCTTTTCGTTGAAGAGTTTAGACAATATAACTGAATTCTATTTAGCTTCGTATTTAGCATAAACATCTCGTTATTGGTGAAACAAATGATAAAACGATCCAAAGCATTTGCTGTTGCGATGAAGTTCTGCTCATCTGGCCGAGCGGACTCCAGTTGAGCCAGGCTACTCCCTTTCGCGATTCTGACAGCGTTACACCAATTCCTTGTGTGTGCAATCTCAATTTATAAGGAAAATATCTTTCAGGATAGCGTTATAAACAGCGGTCAGTGTCTTAGATCTAGGCCTCTGATGTTTAGGGGAATAATGTGTCCTCCTTGTGGTTTCCCTGCAAAATTTTCGTTGCACAAATAAAACAACTTGTTTAGCGGAAAATATCGTTGCCAATTTTATTTTCTGGTTTTTTTTTACTTCTATGATTTCAATTGATTTTAAAACACGCGAACTTTTCTTATCGCTTCGTCTTTTTTTCTCTTTTACACCCCAGAACAAACGAGATCTGACACCAACATGGCGGCTTACAATCTTTTTTTTTAATCCTACTTAGCGACATCTATTTCTAGCATGCACACTATTTAAAGCTACATTTTAGTTTCCATAGTTTTTACCTGTTTCTACATATACCTTACGTCAAATAATTCATTATAATCGCTTTTAATTTCTTATATTAGTTTTTATCTATTTCTAAATTTACATTATTCTACAAAAATACTTCTTTTAATTGTTCTCAATTTTTCCAAGTTTTATCTGTTTCTGTCCATTTTCACTATTTGTCAACTGGTTCACTTTCATTCTTCTATATTTGTGACTGTTTTTTTTTATAGATGACGTGTTATTGACCGACATTTGCGTGTGATTTTAATTCAATAAATGTCAGATAGTTCAGTGACTTTTCTTTTCTTTAAATTGCTAAATTTTAATGGCGATTTTAATTCAACCAATGGCGGATTCTTTACTGACATTTGTGTGTACTTTTCATTCAATAAATGTCAAATTGTTCAGAGACTTTTCTTTTACTTGATAAATTTTAATGGGGGTTTTAATTCAATAAACGTCAAATGGGTTAATTGGTTTCGACTTTTCTTATTTTTGTTAAATGGTGTCCGTTCAAAACTCACAAATCTCAATCCTATCGTTTGGTTTTTTTTTATTTTGTTTTTATATTTCTCCATTTGTCTGGGGTATGTCAAGGTATTTCCTTTTCAAAATCATTGTAATTCTACGTCTGGGCACAAGAGCAGCAAAATGCTCGTGCTTGGTGCTACTACGTGTAGTTTGGCCCTTCACGAATCGCCTGCGTGGTTTATTTAGGACGAACTAGGTGTCGCGCGGAATGATAAGAATGAACTTGGGTTGACGTTGGGTTGAGCCCTCACTTGAGTTTGAGGTTCCTACGCTTCCCGCCGTCTAGCTCTGACAAATCAGCTGATCGAAATGTCAAGTACGATTCAGTGTTTTGCTCTGTGTTTATGTGTTTCGTGTTAGTGATTCTGTTACAGTATTCATCCTAGAGAAAGAGCATTCGTTCACCACAGTTCCAGTTAGACTTACGAAACACAGGATGGAGCGACATGTAAATCTCTTAATGCTACAAGATGGCTATGACCAGGCTGATGATCATATGGATGACGATGATGACGCAGGCAGATATCATTTCTGCTGGATTAAAGATCTTTCCCGACTCATATCAACACATGATGTTTCCTCAACTTTTACTCTGAAGAAAAATTAGCATCACACACTCCTGAATGCGAGAAGCAAAATGATTGTAGGGTTATGTTTCCACCAGAAGAAAAGAAATGGCTGGAATATAAGAATTATAACCATAAGAATCCAGTCCCATTTTGTGTGTATGCCAATCTTGAGTCAATATTGAAGCCGATTCAGGGAAACAATCAAAATACACAGCGAATCCAGGAACATGAAGTTCACAGCATAGGATTCCATTTCCACTGCAAACATGATGCTAAGCTATCATATTACAGAGCGTATCGATCCAGGAATTGCCAACAATGGTTTGCATTAGAATTGCAAAAAATTGCATCCATAACTGCACAGGAAAAGCTGAACATCAGGCCAATTCAGCCCCTGACCAAAGAGGGCCGGCGTTCACAAATGGAAAATACTTGCTGCCATATATGTGAAAAAACGTTTGCAGCTGATGAGGACCGAGTTCGGGATAATTGCCACTTAACAGGAAAATATCGAGGACCAGCGCATAATGCATGCAATCTCATGTATCAAGATTGCTCCATAGTTCCAGTAATTTTTCATAATTTATCCCGATATGATACCCACTTCATTATTAAGGATATAGCTACTTCTTTCCCGGAAAAGTTTATCTCTTACCAATAAACAAGGAAAGAAATATCTCGTTCACCAAGCACATGGAAGGCAGCCACATAAAATTCAGATTCGTCGATTCCTTCCGTTATATGGCTGAATCTTTAGATAAGCTATCATCATTGCTGCCGCCAATGGATAAATTAAACACTACAAGATCAGTATGGCAGGGATTGGATGATGACATTATGAAACATCTTACACGCAAAAGTGTCTTCCCATATGATTTTATTGATGACTGGGATAAATTGCATTTCCGGAACTTGCCAACACAGGAAGTGTTCTACAATAAACTGACTGACAATTTAGATACAGCACATTATTACACCATGCCAGGTCTAACATGGGATGCTCTGCTAAAATACACCAAAGTGAAACTAGAGCTGATAACCGACGTAGATATACAGCTATTCATAGAGGGAGGCATTCGAGGTGGTACAAATCAATGCTCGAATAGATATAGTAAAGCAAATAATACATATATGGATGATATTAAGCCTGAGGAGAAAGAGAAATACTTGATGTATTATGATGTGAATAACCTTTATGGATGGGCCATGTCACAGCATTTACCAACCGGAGGATTCAAATGGATTGATGTTCCCAATATTGACGTTTCCGAAATTCCTGATATTCTCCAACTGGATACATATTCGAAGTCGACTCGGATTATCCTCAATATCTACACGATAAGCATAAGGACTTACCGTTTTGCCCTGAGCATGCAGCACCACCTGGAGCAAAATTAGAAAAGCTTTTGACAACATTACATCCTAAAACTAAATATGTTATACACTACCGAAATTTGAAGTAATGCTTATCACATGGACTCATCCTGAAAAAAATGCACCGGGTTCTTCAATTCGACCAACCAGCTTGGCTTAAACCATATATTGACTTAAATACCACCAAACGGATGCAGGCTACAAGCGATCATGAGAAGGACAGCTATAAGAAGATGAATAATGCAGCTTTTGGTAAGACCATGGAAAATGTATGCAAATATAGCGATATCAAACTTTGCGTAAAGTGGGAAGGTCGCTATGGTGCAAAAGCTCGGATTGCGACACCCAACTTCCACAGTGCAACGATATCTGATGAGAATTTAGTTGCTGTGGAATTAAGGCGACTCAAAATCTTATTCAATAAGCCTCTCTATATTGGAATGGCAGTTATGGAAATTTCAAAGATATGCCTCTACGATTTCCATTACAGTTTTATGCAGCGTGAATTTGGAGATAAATGTAAAGTCATGTATACAGATACAGATTCTCTAATATATGAACTTGAAGAGAAAAATGCATATGAGTTCATGGCTGAAAATATAAACAAATTTGATACAAGTGATTACCCAGAAGATAACCAGTTCGATTTACCGCTCATGAATAAAAAGATTCCTGGTCTAATGAAGCATGAGCTGAATGGAAAAATCTTGAGCGAATTTGTTGGCTTGCGCTCGAAAATGTACAGTCTGCGAATAAACGACGGTAAAACTGTAAAGAGAGCAAAAGGGGTAAAGGCTAATTTAGTCCAGAAGCATATCAATTTCGAAGACTACGTCGAATGCTTGAATAACGAGCGAATATTAACTGCCAATCAGAGCTCCATACGATCCCATAACCATAGCGTGTACACATACATGATAATAAACGGCATATTATGAGCGGAACGACGGATACTCTACCATGGGGGCATTACTCCATTCATCAGATCAACAAGTGGAAACCGCAGACAGTATCTAAGTCTAGTGTAAATAATAAATGTATTATAGTTTTAGTTTTATTTATTAAAGTAATTTTCATTATAACTATATGTATAAAGTATTATAATTATTTTAAATTGTTAAATGTTTCGTCAAGATATTATAAAACATCTTTGTTATTAATCCAAGAATTGTGTTTTGATGAAAATCCGAGCCATTTAACGTAAGCTTTATCTCCACTCTTCTTTAAGATTTTCTCTACGAGATATAGGTTTGGGTGTTTAACTTTCAGCAGCTCCAATTCATAAAAACCTCCTGTGATTGGATTTCCTTGATAATCTTCCAGCCGATATATGATGGGGTTTGTGTTTTGAACTTTAATAATTTTAAAAATCTCACCTGTCCAGTTTGGTGTATAGCCTTTCTCAAATATATGCTTGTATTTGCTGATGCGTGCAAGATCTCCAACTTTATACTTTGTAGGAACAACAATATTTATATGATTGTATTCAGTTCAGAGCAGTTGTTTCTCATTGGAAGCGTTAATATCACGTGGTCTCATTTTCGTAGTTCGATGTACTCTTGAGTTGTTTTCAGTGAGCAGCGACTCAAAATCTTATTCAATAAGCCTATCTATATTGGAATGGCAGTTATGGAAATTTCATAGATGTGCCTCTACGATTTCCACTACAGTTTTATGCAGCGTGAATTTGGAGATAAATGTAAAGTCATGTATACAGATACAGATTCTCTAATATATGAACTTGAAGAGAAACATGCATGAGATTATGGCTGAAAATATACACAAATTTGATACAAGTGAATACCCAGAAGATAACCAGTTCAATTTACCCCTCATGAATAAAAAGATTCCTGGTCTAATGAAGGATGAGCTGAATGGGAAAATGATGAGCGAATTAGTTGGCTTGCGCTCGAAAATGTGCAGTCTGCGTACAAACGATGGTAAAACTGTAAAGAAAGCAAAAGGAGTAAAGGCTAATGTAGTCCAGAAGCATATCAATTTCGAAGACTACGTCGAATGCTTGAATAACAAGCGAATATTAACTCCCAATCAGAGCTCCATACGATCCCATAACCATAGCGTGTACACTGTCAGTCAAAACAAAATTGCATTGAGTCCTTATGTTAATGAGCGACATATTATGCGCGAAAGGACGGATACTCTACATGGGGGATTACTCCATTTCATCAGATCAACAAGTGGCAACCAAACAGCTCTGATAACAGGTATACAGCTTTCCAAACAGCTCTGATAACAGCTTCACAGCTTTTCAAACAGCTCTTATAACAGGTAAACAGCTTTTCAAACAGCTCTGATAGCAGCTTACCAGGTTTTAAACAGCTCTGATAACAGCTTAACAGCTTTTAAACAGCTCTGATAACAGCTTAACAGCTTTCCAAACAGCTTTTCAAACAGCTCTGATAACAGCTTAACAGCTTTACAAACAGCTCTGATAACAGCTTAACAGCTTTACAAACAGGTCTGATAACGGATTAATAGCTTTTTAACAGCTTTTATACAGCTCTGGGAACAGCTTAACAGATTTTCAAAACAGCTCTGATAACAGCTTAACAACTTTTCAAACACGTCTCATAACAGCTTAAGAGCTTTTAAACAGCTCTGATAACAGCTTAACAGCTTTTAAAACAGCTCTGATAACAGCTTAACAGCTTTTTCAAACAAGTCTGATAACAGGTGAACAGCTTTTCAAACAGGTCTGATAACGGGTGAACAGCTTTAATTTACTCAGCAGGTCCACAGGATTCGGTATGCTGAGTTACAGCTTCGACTTATGAAGATTTCGCATGTTTCATCCTTTTATAGTAGAATGAAGGTATCAAATCCTTTACGGTAGCGAGCATTGGATGGGAAACATATTACTTACCTTTAGTAGTACCATTAGTATACCCACTAATGCCACTAGGGAACCTTACTCAAGAAGTGGTGTTTGCACTCGATGGATCAATACACGCCCCCCTAAACCCAATAATAATTTGCTAAGAAAACATCAAACCAAGGTGATGTCATGTTGTGAAATTCAAATGATGCTGATATCTATAACTCCCCGCTAATAAAACTTATTCAGGTGCAGCACCTGTAAACAGCAAGAACCAAGATGATGTCATACGTGCTGTCTACAACTTCCTCGCTAATAAAAGAAAACAGCAAAACCAAGGCATGCTGTAGTACCGACTAATGCCACTAGGGAACTTTACTCCAGAAATGGTGTTTGCATGCGAATCAAAATTATGGACTATGCTAAATTGTATCAGGGCATTGGATGGGAAACATATCACCTACCATTAAATGCCACTAGGGAACCTTACTCAAAAAATGGCATCTGTACTCGAATCCTGTAAAAGCCGAGGCGCATGCTGGTATCTACAACTTCCCCGCTAATAAAAGAAAACAGCAAAAGCAAGGCATAGGTAGCCTTACTCAAGAAATAGCGTTTGCAATCGAATCCTGTAAAAGCTTTGATACCCAGAACCCCCACTGACATCTACTACAATCTGTTCATGGTGATGTTATGTTGTGAAATTCGATTGATGCTGATATCTACAACTTCCCTGCTTATTTAGGTGCAGCACTTGAAAACAGCAAAACCAAGATGACCTCACGGTGATATCTAGAACTTCCCGCTAATAAAAGAACACAGCAAAACCAAGGCATGCTGATAGTTCCGGCTAATGCCGCTAGGTAACCTTACTCAAGAAGTGGCGTGCCCGTAGAGGATCTCTGATGAAAATTTCGTCCCACATCCCACCCCACACCGCCAAGAATCCATTTCCATGGGCAAAAATAACTTGAAATATTAATACGCTAATATCTCGAAAACCAGAGCCCGTAGAGGATTTATGATGAAAATTCCATTACCCCCCCCCCCATAACTTTTATCCCCCCACATACCCAACATCTAGAATCCATTGGCATAAACAAACATTTCCTACTATTAACTTTAATTATTAGTTCAAAACCAAAGCCAACACTTGAAAACAACATTTGCATTGAGACTATCGGACGGTACAGACGTATTATTAGTTTGGTCGCAATTTAAAAATAACAAGTGTATGAGAATTTTGGTTGTGAATACTTACTTTGTAAAAATTACAACTCTTTTGGCTTTATCGTTAACAAAATAATAATCAGACTTAATAGACATAGACAATAATCGGAAATTAATTGCATGACTTTTCATTTAATTATTACAACGGTCAGGTAAACGGTAATTCATACTCATGAACAAAGAATGTGGAGTTTGTACTATACGTACAGGGAAGGTATGTTATGTGCGGGGGGCTGTGGTCAAAAATTTCATGCAAAGTGTTTAGATTTAACGAATTATGATGTCGGAATGGTTAACTAAGAAGAAGTTTACAGTAATATTATATACCGAGTGTCAGGGTAAACTGAAAACTTTGCAACGTATTTTGAAATGTATGCAAGATATCAATAGTAATTTAAAATCTTGTGAAGTGAACGTAGATGAAGTTCTAAGGTGTGAAAAAAATATCATCAGTAATGTTAAATCCTGTGAAACAAAGGTAGATGAGGTGTTAAAAGCAGAATTAAATTGCATTAATTCGCATAAAAATGTGATCTCTGAAATTACGGAGGTAATAAACAACGGTTTGGTCACTAAACAAACATATGCGAATGTTATAAAAGAATCAACAGCTGTAGTTGTGAAGCCTAAAGTTAAGCAGAGTGCGGATGAAACAAAAAACGAAATTAAGTTAAAAGTAAGGCCGGTTGAGGATGAAATTCATGTAGTTGGTATCAGAAAATTAAATAGTGGTGCGGTGATAGTAGAGTGTGGGAATAAGGATGCGGTTGAAAGATTGAAAGATAATGTTGAGAAAAAAATGGGTAGTAATTATAATGTTTATATCTTGAAAGATAAAAGGCCAAGGGTGCGAATAAATAATATAAGGGAAAAATGGAAGGCGATGAACTAATAAAGTGCTTAAAAAAGCAAAATCAGTTCTTAAGTAGTGCGGATGTTCAATTTAAAGCTATGTGGAAAAATAAGAATAGAAGTAGATATTACGAATCGTATACAGCAGTTATAGAAGTAAATGTAGATAGTTATAATAAAATTATGAAAGCCGGGACTGTTAGCGTTGGATGGGATACATGTGAATTGAGAGATGGTATTCATGTGAAAAGATGTTTTAAATGTTTAGGATACAATCATGGTAGCACAGAATGTAAAAGTGAGAAGAAGATATGTTGTAAGTGTGGTGGTGATCATATTGGCTCAGAGTGTAAATCCAATATTAAGAAATGTGTGAATTGTGCTAAAAAAAACGAAGACTTGAACCTTAATTTGGATACAGCTCATCACGCTTTCGACCCAGAGTGTCATGTCTTTAAACGAAAGCTTAGTGTTGAAAAAAGGAAGTGGTTGTAGTAACTGAAGGAAAATGATATGGCAAACATTGTGTATTACTTTAATATACAAGGCTTATTGCATAATAAATCTGAACTGGAACTCATGCTTGCAAAATGTAAACCTGTGTAATAGCACTCACAGAAACACATATAACTAATGATATTGATGCATCTGAGTTAGAAATTAAAAACTATACAGCAATAAATTGTGTTTCACATTCGCGGCATACTGGTGGTGTTACTATATTTATAAAAAAAAGAATGCGTTTTAGATTTAAAAATGCGGAAGGAAAGGATAAAGATTCTTGGTTCCTAAATGTACATGTATGGTGGGACAATATTAAGTGGCCACTAGCAGTATTGTATAGATCTCCAAGCAAACCCGTAAGTCAATTTTTGATAAACTATAATGATTGGTACGAGAGGTTATTAGAAAATGAAAATAAATTACTTCTGGTAGGTGATTTTAATATAAACTTACTGGTTAATGATAGTAACAGCGATAATATGAAAGCGGCAATAGCTTATCAAGGCTTAAAACAACTAATATCTAGTCCTACTAGAATCACGGAAAACTCAAGGACTCTTAGAGACTATGTGGTAGTGAAAGAGGAAATGAATGAAGTAAAAGTAGATGTGGATTTAAGTTCTAAGATATCTGACCATGAGACACTTAAAATTCAAATACTAACCGAAAATAGAACTGTAAACTGTGAAGAAATAATTAGAATTATTAAATATAGTAACGAAATATTTGACAACAAATTAGTAAGTGAGGGTCTCGACAACCTCTACATGTGTGATAATTTAGATGAACTATCCACTAAATTCAATAACATTATTGATAGATGCGTGAGACAAATGACTGTATATAAAATAATTAAGGATAAGACTTGTGAGTGGTATACACCATTATGTCTTGGGTGCACCATTGAGCCCCAACTGCGCCCTAGCGGGATTAATCGGTACTACCGGGATGTATCATTTGATCTTGACTGCACTCTAGCGCCATTAGCCGGTACTACCAGCATGCTCCGGTACTACGGTTTTCTTGGATAGATATGTGGTGCGCCTAAATGTAGGCTTTTGGTTTTGAACTAATATTAGTAATAATTAAAGTTAACTCTAGGAAATTTTTGTTCATGCCAATGGATTCTAGAAGGTTGTGGTGTGGGGGGGGACGAAATTTTCATCAGAACTCCTCTACGGGCTCTGGTTTTCGAGATATTGGCGATTTTACCATTTCAGATATAGTTAATATTATTAATAATTCAAGCTACCTAGGATAGTTTTGTTCATGCCAATTGATTCTAGAAGGTGTTAGAGTGGCGGGGGTTAGAGGGGAAACGAAATTTTCATCAGAAATCCGCTACGGGCTTTGGTTTTCGAGATATTAGCGACATCTGTTTGGGCGCAAACGCCATTTCTTGAGTAAGATACCATAGCGGCCTTAGCCGGAACTACAAGTGTGCCTTGGTTTTGCTGTTTTCTCTTATTAGCGGGAGAGTTCTAGATATCAGCATGACGTCATCATGGTTTTGCTGCACCTAAATAAGTTTTCTTAGCAGGAAGTTGTAGATATCAGCATTATTCGAATTTCACAACATGACATCACCATGAACAGATTCTAGACGATGTCAGTGAGGGTTCTGGGGTATGTGTATTGAAAAGTCTTATGTTTTATAAACACTTGCTTTTATTTCCAATAAAATTTCTTATTATAAAAGTATTTCTTATAGCATATTGTCGAATATGAACTTGGCAAGATCGCGCATTTGTGTTAATCTTTATTAGTTTTCCACAGTTGTATTCATCTTCGACGTTAATAATGATTTCACCCTCTCCAACTATCTTCTGCATCCAATGATTTTTTTCAGCCCCCTTTACGTATATGGTTTTGTTTCGAAGCGGTGGTTCAACTATAGTGTACAGCTTGTGATACGGTATGTAGCCATCATCCCAGCGGAATACATGAAAATTGTGTTGAAGCCATTTTACTTGTCTCTTGTTTGCTGAAGTCAAATCTTTGTATCTGAACGGTGGTTGAAATATAAAGTGCTGCATCTGGTTTTCATTGTTTAAAATTGCCAGTTCTTTAGTGATGGATTCATTGAGGTTTGTTTTGAATCCTTGGATGTCTACGATGACTGCCATCTTCTTAATTTAACTTTCAAACTACACTTGTCAGCGGACTGTATTCTACTATTCGATCGTGTAGAAGCAGACAATATGCTGTTGTATTAGCCGGTATATTTTCAGATGTCTTGAATTCTAGCCTTATGTCAACAGGTCCAGTTTTTATTGTTTCATTTTGATGTGAGCAATCAATGACAGCGATCGGAGCATCGGTTTTGAACTTCTCCCATGTGTGGAACGGCTGATACTGATGACCATAGTATGATTGTGTAAACTTTATATACATCTCATACAGCAATGCGTATCTATTCAAATCAAATTTCAAATTCAAATCATCATAGGGATATGATTCTGAGTTCAAATGAACTGTAACATCGGTGAGTTTGCAGTGATCAAACTTGCTTGCAGCTTTGGTTTTATCGTTCCTTCGATTCGTTTGTAATGCTAAGATGATAAATCGAGGATTCTCCAGTTGAGTGGAAGTCTTAACTGACCAGGTTTGATACGTAGATCCCGGTAGTACTGGATACTCATATATGTCCCAGCTGCGGAATGGTATTTGTATCGGGCGACCTCTCCCGATAATTTTAAATAGTTGCAGCTTTTCATCATCGGATACTGTAACATGTCGAATACTCCATTGAAGTTTGGTAATTTCAATTTTCACCACATCAGTAGGTGATATAATGGCATTATCGTCTGTCCTGCTCCGGATCAATATGAGTTCATGTTTGGAATTTATCAGAATTTTCTTGTAATCTTCAGCGAATCCCAATAAATATTTCAGAGGTACAAAATAGTTAAACAGTCCATTGGCTGTTATAACCGATGAATCTGGTGACCAGCTGCCGTTGAGTAGCATCCTGCTTACATTTGCATTTAGCGATACGTAGTTTTTTAATGTTGTCGCAATCCAATCCCAAGATTTCTTGTACGATCGATTTCCACTGCATTTAATTCATAGCGTATTTCCTCAAAAAGAAATGGTAGAGCGTTGTTAACTAATTTTGCAGTTGCTGAATCGGCTCCATCCAGCTTTGCGAGCGACCACTCAATGTAAAGAAAACTCCTGCTGGGTAGAAGAAGTCCTGATGTTCTACAGAGATACGGATTTCATCGCTGTTTTTAAATGATGTTAGAAATGGTGAATAGGAGTGATGTTCAAATTTAGTAGCACTGTTATCAAAGCGAGCGTCTGGTGCAATATCTAGTGTTCCTTTATTTATTGTTTCTTATCGATTGTAAATATTCTGTATTTTCAGGTGCTTCAAGGTTGTCCGCTGACTAATGATCTTGTCTGCTCCGAGTTCGTATTTATCATTACTGTATATCAACATGCTGTGGCTTCAAATGTAACCTAATGATTATGGTCTCTCATCTGAAGTTGATTAAGTCACCGTCTTGGTCAGGGAGCTTCAATGTTAGAGAACTTATACGATTGGTGTTCACAGGCAAATAGATTACATTTTTGGGTGCCTCCACTATTTTATACCCAGGTCCCACGTTCGGTGAAAACTCGTGAAGAGTGTGTACTTGTGTGTTGTTGAAGAATGATCCTGATATAATATTACATTCGATGCGTACAGTATTTACTTTAATGATGTTGACTGGCAACTCTGATCTATGCACTATATTAGCAGATAAGTTTCTTTTACTGAATCCTAGCAGAGGAGCTATGGATCTCTGTTTTTCAAAATGTATTTCTTCAGTTGCCTTAACTTCACTCTTCAATGTATTATTGTTAGCCTTTATCGCAACCTTTATCCTTTTCCCTTCTTTATCCAAGTATCCTTGTACATTTTTTGCTATATCATCAATCTCATAGGATTGAACAGGTATCTCAACAACCTCATTCCCTACATGAACCAGATTATTGCTCACATCAATATTTGGTATAGAGTTCTATGTTTGAAAATCATTTAATCCACAAACATAATCCGTTGCTAGGTCCAGCAGGGGAAAGTACTCAGCAGTGAGTAGAGATGAATTTCCCGTGAGAGTAAGTGTTAATGACATGGCGGTTGATAATGAACTGTCACAATTTCAATATAGATACATTTATTTATAGATAATAATTAATGGCTATAACAATTATATAAAAACTCTAAACATAAGTGACCGCAAATTACTGCATCATAGTTCTGACAAGAACTGTAGTTGTAGGTAATATTACTACCCAAGTAGTTTATGAGCTCCCGTAGTGGTTGGAGATTGCCAAAGCTATCAAAGTATTCGATGTTATCACATTTCTTGTAGTACGCTACCCAGTGTGTACCTGCTCCAGTGGAAATGTCCAAGTTAACAATACCGCTTTCTCGCTTCCATGGCTTTTTAGGTAGATTATCACGCATAAATACTCCTCTGAAGTGCGGCAAGTGTGTGGTATACTTGTGAAGATCCAACTCGTTTAGCGGTCGTTTGGGTAGCGTTTTTAATAGTTTTTTGGTTGAGGTTGTAGATAGAGTCCAAGTCCTTTTCTATACGGCTTCAAGAACAGCCCGTTTCCATCTTTACCAACCGCTATAGTTTCCATTGCTTGGTTATGACGTTTGCTTTCTTCCAATTTTGCCTTTGCTGCACTGGTATCATTTACTGCTTTAGATATGCCTGCTGCACCTCCCGATAGTGCTCCCAATGCTGAAAGCCTAGCAAACAACGGGATGAGGAACGGTAGTGCTCCGCCAACCTATGGTACAGGTATCACTCGTGGAGTTTTAATTGATTTCTTCTTTCTTTTCACAATATTTTTAGCTGCACTAAGAGCTATTTTTGTAGCTTCAATCAAGTCTTTTGGTTTTTTGATTTTTAAAATCTTACGTGCATTTCGTACTGCTTCTCGGAATGTGGGTTGGCGTTTATTTTTATTTAGCCTCAAGCCCCATACCTAGCTTAATTTTAGCCTTCATTGCGTTTGTTATAAGCCAGGCCTTGACACGTTCACTCAAATTTGCATCCGTATATTTTATCAGCTAAATGTCGATCATTGTATCTTTATGTCGCGAGTATGCTATATCGTGTTCTTTGCAGTCTGCGTCCAGTGGATTAATGCTTGGATCTCCTCTCGCCAATCTTTTTTGTAACTTTGTTCCTGGTCCACAGTACTGGTATCCCGGTAGATGTAATTCTACAGGTAATTTGCTGAAGATTGAATTTAATAGTCCTCTGCCCCCTTTCAAAGCTTTACTGGAGCGTTTTGATTTGTGATCCGGCGTCTTATAAGGTTCCGATGATACGGTTGAAATGTAATATAAACAGGTGTACTTATAGTAATCCCTTTAGTCTTCAATATGCGGTTCATTAAACAACAACAAGCTTTTTCTGTTCGAAATGCTGATGTAGCTGTTATGAAAGTGAAAAAGAAGCATGGGCCCCTATTCCCTAATAGTATAAGGACCATCATTGTTGGGCCATCGAATTGTGGAAAAACTAATGTTATGATAAGTTTGCTGGAACATCCCAATGGTCTGAGATATTAAAATATTTACATATATTCAAAATCTTTGCATCAACCAAAGTATGAAGACTTGAAGCGAGTGATGACTCCCATATCAGGATTGGGGTATTATACATTCTCGATCAACTGCGACGTTCTTGCACCAGAGGAAGCCAAATCACATTCAGTGTTTATTTTCGATGATGTTGGATGTGAAAAGCAAGATAATGTGCGATCCTATTTTTGCATGGGTCGCCACGAAGATATAGACAGCTTCTATCTCTGTCAAACATATACGCATATACCAAAGCACTTAATACGTGACAATGCTAATTTAATCATCTTATTCAAGCAAGATGACTTGAATTTGAAACGTATCTATAATGATCATGTGAATACAGACATGAAGTTTGATAAATTTCGAAGAGCCTGTGCTGAGTGTTGGAAGGATGAATATGGTTTCTTGATGATTGATAAGGATAGCTCATTAAACAAGCGGCGCTACCGTAAACGATTTGATACCTTCATTGTACTATAAAAGGATGAAACATGCGAAATATTCATAAGTCGAAGTTGTAACTCAGCCGAAAGCACACCGAATCCTGTGGAACTGCTGAGTAAATTAAAGCTGTTCACCTGTTATTAGACCTATTTGAAAAGCTGTTAAGCTGTTATCAAAACTATTTGGAAAGCTGTTGAGCTGTTATCAGAGCTGTTTTAAAAGCTGTTAAGCTGTTACCAGAGCTGTTCGGAAAGCTGTTAAGCTGTTATAAGAGCTGTTTGGATAGCTGTTTACCTGTTGTCAGAGCTATTTGAAAAGCCGTTATTCAGTTAATATCGAAGATGAATGAAAATCTATTAAAAGAAATCATCAAGAAAAGGAATGCAGTGCGAAGGAAATTTAAAGCTCTAAAGACGGGAAGGATTGAAGCAGAAGCTCAACTTGAAGAAACTTTCAAGCCAATCACCAAACCCTTAAAAGAGTGTGTTACCCGAGTCAAAAACGAGCCAACAGTCAAATTGGAACCAAAAGAAGAAGACGAAGACAACGAAATTGTGGAACCTTTTACTCCTCCAAAACGAAAATATGTGAAAATGGAGGCTAGTAGCACACCTATAAATTATGGAGATTATTCCTTAACATCTGAAGAAGAATTCGCAACACCCAAACATTCAAGAACATTGAGAGGAAGGTCTCCTGTCACCTCCCCCGATACGTCTGGATACATAGTTTCAAACTATTTAAAGCTATTCACTGATAATAGCCCTAAAATTGATCCAACCTATGGAGTTTACTATGATAACAACGCGTGGAGAATCGGTAATTCAACGTTTGATATTGATGATGTAGCAAATATTGTTATCAAGGGGAAGAGCTATAAAACAACTTTGGGGTTATGTGAGCTGCTATTTATGAAGGATCCTGTAAAAAGTCCATATACTAAGAGGATTTAACTAATTATGGATCTATTTTGAGAGATACCAATGCATATAAACGTGACTATGCTGAAGACGGACAAATAAAAGGTACTAGAGCGGCTAAGTATAAAGCTATAATCAGTAAACTTATACAGCATAAAGGCATGGGACTAATGCGTCT
The DNA here is from genome assembly GCA_963930735.1 of Dioctria linearis. NCBI lineage: Eukaryota > Metazoa > Arthropoda > Insecta > Diptera > Asilidae > Dioctria > Dioctria linearis. The sequence continues at coordinate 28,522,643 of OZ005743.1, read as the reverse complement.
GCCTAAAGAAAACATTGATCACATTTACTGGGATGATCCAAATGAATTAGTTGATAGACTGCGCCTTCTAATGGCACCAAATTAGGCTGGAAACACCAGTCACAACAGTGAAATTGTATCTATCCCGGAAGAGTTGCGAGAAGCAGATATTATAGTTTAAATACTACTCCATTACCATATTTCTACACAATCTACAGATGAGCGTTGACAAGTTTGGATGTATCTCTAAGCGAGGATATCTTGAGAAAGCAGGTGAACGTGGGCCAACAGGAGCTCAGGGGCCATCCGGTAAACAAGGAACTCAAGGAACAGCTGATAATCAAGGAACTCAGGGTCCAGCTGGTGAACAAGGAGAGCGGGGTATTGGATTTAATTTAACGATAAACAGCGACTACGGTCTAAGCTCAAAGTGTATAAAACGACTTGGTGAACCCCTTGAGAATGATAATGCTACTACCAAAGATTATGTTGACAAGAAAATTAAAATAAGTGTTGAAGAAATAAAAAAAACTATTAATATAGAGGTGACAAATTTAACGCTATATATCAATGATGAAATCTCGAAGATTGAAAACTACCTGTTTACTTCAGTAATAAATAAGAAAGACTTGACACCGAAAGATGGAGTATATGAGTAAAAACTCTTGAGAAATCTGTTTCATTTATAATTATGATGAGTACGAGGCAAGTGGTAAATGAGCTGCATATACCAGCGAGAAAACATTTTAAACGACGTCGTGTGATTATCAAAGGACAAGCGGACTTGTGGCAGGCAGACTTGGTTGAAATGGATCCCTACAAGTATGTGAACAAGGGTTACCGCTATCTGCTGCAAATAATTGATACCATCTCCAAATACGCATGGGCAATTCCAATTAAAAGAAAGACTGGTGTAGAAGTAAGAGAGGCCATGCAGTCTATATTAAGCGAGGGACGAATACCTAAAAACCTGCAGACTGATAATGGAAAGGAATTCTACAACAGCCTCTGTGAAAATCTAATGCTGAAGCATGCAATTAATCATTACTCTACGTACAGTTTCCTAAAAACATCAATAGTGGAACGATTTAACCGAACTCTGAAGGATATGATGTGGAAGGAATTCAGCTTTAATGGAACTTATCAGTGGATTGGTATGGTAAAGAAACTGCTCACTGAATACAATTTAAGAATATATCGAACTTCAAAAATGAGACCACGTGATATCAACGCCTCCAATGCGAAACAACTGCTTCCAACTGTATACAATCATATAAAGATTGTTGTTCCTGCAAAGTAAAAAGTTGGGGATCTTCTCCGCATCTGCAAATACAAGCATATATTTGAGAAAGGCTATACACCAAACTGGACAGCTGAGATTTTTAAAATTATTAAAGTTCAAAACACAAACCCCATCACATATGGGCTGGAACATTATCAAGGAAATCCAATCACTGGAGGATTTTATGAATTGGAGCTGCTAAAAGTTAAACACCCAAACGTACATCGTAGAGAAAATCTTAAAGAAGAGTGGAGATAAAGCTTACGTTAAATGGCTCGAATTTTCATCAAAACACAATTCTTGGATTAATAACAAAGATGTTTTATAACATTTAACAATTTAAAATAATTATAATACTTTATACATGTAGTTATAATTCAAATTACTTTAATAAATAAAACTAAAACTATAATACATTTATTATTTACACTAGACTTAGATACTGTCTGCGGTTTCCACTTGTTGATCTGATGAAATGGAGTAATGCCCCCATGGTAGAGTATCCGTCGTTCCGCTCATAATATGTCACTTATTATCATAAGGGCTCAATGTGATCTTCTTTTGACTGACAGTGTACACATGCTATGGTTATGGGATCGTATAGAGCTCAGATTGGCAGTTAATATTCGCTTGTTATTCAAGTATTCGACGTAGTCTTCGAAATTGATATGCTTCTGGACTACATTAGCCTTTACCCCTTTTGCTTTTTTTACAGTTTTACCGTCGTTTATTCGCAGACTGTACATTTTCGAGCGCAAGCCAAGAAATTCGCTCATGATTTTCACCCCTCATTAGACCAGGAATCTTTTTATTCATGAGTGGTAAATCGAACTGGTTATTTTCTGGGTAATCACTTGTATCAAATTTGTTTATATTTTCAGCCATGAACTCATATGAATTTTTCTCTTCAAGTTCATATATTAGAGAATCTGTATCTGTATACATGACTTTACATTTATCTCCAAATTCACGCTGCATAAAACTGTAATGGAAATCGTAGAGGCATATCTTTGAAATTTTCATAACTGCCATTCCAATATAGAGAGGCTTATTGAATAAGATTTTGAGTCGCCTTAATTCCACAGCAACTAAATTCTCATCAGATATCGTTGCACTGTGGAAGTTGGGTGTCGCAATCCGAGCTTTTGCACCATAGCGACCTTCCCACTTTACGCAAAGTTTGATATCGCTATATTTGCATACATTTTCCATGGTCTTACCAAAAGCTGCATTATTCATCTTCTTATAGCTGTCCTTCTCATGATCGCTTGTAGCCTACATCCGTTTGGTAGTATTTAAGTCAATATATGGTTTAAGCCAAGCTGATTGGTCGAATTGAAGAACCCGGTGCACTTTTTTCAGGATGAGTCCATGTGATAAGCATTGCTTCAAATTTCGGTAGTGTATAACATATTTAATTTTTGGATGTGATGATGTCAGAAGCTTTTCTAATTTTGCTCCAGGTGGTGCTGCATGCTCAGAGCAAAATGGTAAGTCCTTATGCTTATCGTGTAGATATTGAGGATAATCCAAGTCGACTTCGAATATGTATCCAGTTGGAGAATATCAGGAATTTCGGAAACATCAATATTGGGAACATCCACCCATTTGAATCCTCCGGTTCGTAAATGCTGTGACATGGCCCATCCATAAAGGTTATTCACATCATAATACATCAAGTATTTCTCTTTCTCCTCAGGCTTAAAATCATCCATATATTTATTATTGGCTTTACTATATCTGTTCGAACATTGACTTATACCACCTCGAATGCCTCTCTCTATGAATAGCAGTATATCTACGTCGGTTATCAGCTCTAATTTCACATAAGTGTATTTTAGCATAGCATCCCATGTTAGGCCTGGCATGGTGTAATAATGTGCTGGATCTAAATTGTATGTCTTCATGCACACTTCTCGAAAGATCTCAAACACATCTACCAACAGGAGAACATCAGTCTTAAGGTATAGATCTGAATATTCACCAAGTGTTTGTATTTCAAATGTCTGCCAGACCTCTTCAGCATGATTGTAGTCCTCAGGAGATATAGCACTGTCAGTCAGTTTATTGTAGAACGCTTCTTGTGTTGGCAAGCTCCGGAAATCCAATTTATCACAGTCATCAATAAAATCATATGGGAAGACACCCTTGCGTGTAAGAAGTTTGATAGTGTCATCATCCAATCCTTGCCATACTGATCTTGTAGTGTTTAATTTATCCATCGGCAGCAATGATGATAGCTTATCTAAAGATTCAGCCATAGAACGGAAGGAATCGACGAATCTGAATTTTATGTGACTGCCTTCCATGTGCTTGGTGAACGAGATATATCTTTCCTTGTTTTTTGGCAAGAGATAAACATTTCCTGGGAAAGATGTAGCTATATCCTTAATAATGAACTGTGCATCATATCCGGAAAAATTGTGAAAAATGACTGGAACTATGGAGCAATCTTGGTACATCAGATTGCATGCATTGTGCGCTGGCACTCGGTATATTCCTGTTAAAAGAATTTATGAAAAAATGAATTGAATTATGATTCTCATTATTTACCTGTTAAGTGGCAATGGTCGCGGACTCGTTCCTCACCGGCTGCAAACGTTTTTTCGTATATATGGCAACAAATACTTTCCATATGCGATCGCCCCGTTCCTCTTTAGTCAGGGGTTGCATTGGCCTGATGTTCAGCTTCTCCTGTACAGCTATGAATGCAATCTTTTGCAAATCTAATGCAAACCATTTTTAACAGTCCTTGCCTCGATATGCTCTGTAATATGAGAGCTTAGCATCATGTTTGCAGTGGAAATAGAATCCTATGCTATAAACTTCATCTTCCTGGATTCGCTGTGTATTTTGATCGTTTCCCTGAATCGGCTTCAATATTGATTCAAGATCTGCATATACACAAAACGGGACTGGATTGTTATGGTTATAATTCTTATATTCCAACCATTTCTTTTCCTCTGAGGGAAACATAATTCTACAATCGTTTTGTTTCTCACATTCAGGAGTGTGTGATTCTAATTTTTCAGCAGAGCGAAAATAGAGCAAACATCTCTCTTATATATACTTTCTACCATCATGTTTCGAAGTTTGTTTCGATATGAGGCGCGAAAGATCTTTAATCCAGCAGAAATGATATCTGCTGGCATCATCATCGTCATAATCATCATCCATATGATCTTCATCATCATCAGCCTGGTCATAGTCATCTTGCAGCATTAAGAGATTTACATGTCGCTCCATGCTGTGTTTCGTAAGTCTAACTGGAACTGTGGTGAAGAAACGCTCTTTCTTTTGGATGAACACGTTTATTGATAAATCGTTCTGGCCTTCAAATTGCGTTATTTGCTTAAGTGTCATGGGAAATGTTATTTCAGTTAAATTTAGCACAGTAGAATTATGTGGATATGATGAGGTCCTATCGGAGTTGGCAGTTGCAGGATATAGCGCTGAGATTACGGCCCACGCGAAGCATGCTACATCATTTTTTTTTCACATTTATACATGCTTTCTTTGATGCAATCTCCTTCGGCAGAGGTATATAAAATGATCCCCGAATCGGTTCAAACTTGTTGATATGCACCGCTAAATGTATTATAGAATGCTGAGCCCAACCACTATCTATCTCTTGAAACTCTTCTAGTTGAGTGAGTATTGGGTCGTATATATTTAATTTAAACCACTCATTCAAATTATCCTCCAGACTGATTGGGGCAGTTTTTGCTTGGAAGTACTTAATGTCTTTAATAACTTCATTAACACCAGTTTCTTTAATAAACTCACCGCAAAACGTTGTAGCAACTTTAATATGATATTGTTGTTTTAATGTATTCTTAATGCGGCGAGCAAGTAATTTGGAAGCATCTTGCATAAACAGCTTAAGATCTAGGTGGCTTCTACCTACGAATGCTGTTTTTATTTCTTCCCACTTAACAAAATCACTTCTTATTAATCGTTGATTAATTCCTCCACCTCGATGGGGAGCTTTGATTAACAATCTCAACGATTTAATTTGAGCAATACGGCTGTCCAAATGTCATTTTCTATCATTCTTATTATACTTCCGAAATGCTGCTTGATATTTACGAATGGTTCTGTTGCACTCTTTAATAATATTGTTTTTATTCACAAAATTTGCATCCCTTAAACACTTCAAAACAACTTCTCGCAATTTCTTAATTAATGAGAAACTTTCATTTAATAATGTGATAGACATTTTTAATTTTTTTATTCAACGCTCGCACTTAGAATCACTTAGATTGACTGGTGCTGCCCAAGAGTTTGCTTGCGCTTTTATAGCAACGGTTTGTAAACATGAATAATCCTGCTGCTACAATAATCATTGCACAGGATGAATTCCAACGAATTTGCTTACAGGCTGAGATGATATCGATTTACACGATAAGAAAATCACTCAAATTAATCTGATTACTTTATTCTGCTGGTCGAATTTGCAAATAAGATTGTTTACATGAATGCATACATGAAAATATGAAAATTTGTTTACATTCCAATGAAACGTTTCGATCGGTAAAATTCTTGGAACAATAAAATGTTTGGCTGCCTGCAGGAAGTGTGGTATCAAATTATATGAAAAGAATAAACATGAATCATTTGCTGATATTGCTTAAATTTGTTTACAGCAGGATGTGAAAATTTGTTTACGAATTCCAATGAAACGTTTCGATCAGTAGAATAAACATGAATCATTTGCTGATATTGCTTAAATTTGTTTACAACAGGATGTTTACGAATTCGATCAATCAAATTCTTGGAATTGGGTTGCTTACAGGAAGTGTGGTATCAAATTACATGAATCATTCAGCTTAATGTGCTGATATTGCAAATTTGCTTTAAACAGGATTAAACTTGTTTTGGAATCATGACTATAAATTTAGGAACTGAATCAGATTTGCAATCAGTTTTATTTTGGAATCTAAGGAAGCAACAACGACTTAGTGTAAAACAATGGCTGGCGCAATGGAAGAACTAAAGAAGCTGGAGCAATACACCAACCCTGAAGACATCACAAATGGAGCTGGGCCAGAAATATAAGGTTGTTGCAGCAAGGCGATGCAAAACTGCATTTGGAGATCGTGTGGTTCTCGAGTTGGAAAACTACCATATTTTTCTTCCTTCGAGGTACAGCAGAATTTCAGAGGACTCTTTGAATGAAATAAACACCAAGGGAGACTTCTACGTAATCAATAAAGGAGCAATCGGACGTTCATACAAAATTGAATTTGTTCAGCATAACGAAAATTTGTACCCAATTAATTATTATAATCGTTAAATAAAAAAAATCAATAATGTGAAACTAGTTTTTATTATTAATATTTTCTAAATTATTAGTGATAATGAAAGTTACATTTAGTACTAGTGCTCCACAAGTTTATATAATTGAATATGAGCCCAGAAAAGGACCTTGGGAGACCTATGTTCTGGACCGCTTTCGTTTCCAAGATAGGATTCACAGAACTTCACTTATATTGCTACCAATTTTGAATATAGAACATAGGGAAAAAGTTTATAACTTAAGATTTAGAAATAAATAATTAATTTGATGTGAATAAATATTGAAATTTAATTTGGTTTGACAACATTTTTTTCAGCAAAAGAAATTGTGTCAATACACCTCACAGCAACCATATTTTTACCTTAAACTTGAAGTTTTCTATTAAATATTTACAGCAAGTTTGATATTACTTAAATTTGTTTATTTTATGAGAATTCCAGTAAAGCGCATCACACCACACTACTAATTGCCAATTAGCTAATTACGAACCAAGCTGCTAATTGCCAATTAGTAATTATATAATTGCCAACTAGCTAATTGTTTGAACAAATGTCGCTAATATCTCGAAAACCAAAGCCCGTAGGGGATTTCTGATGAAAATTTCGTTCCCGCTCTTACCCACAACGCCAAGAATCCATTTCCATCAGCAAAAAATAACTTGAAATATTAATACGCTAATATCTCGAAAACCAGAGCCCGTAGAGGATTTCTGATGAAAATGTCATTACCCCATCCCTATCTTTATTATCCCCCCACATACCACCCCTATAGAATCCATTGGCATGAACAAAAATGTCCTACTATTAACTTTAATTATTAGTTCAAAACCAAAAGCCTACATTTAGGCGCTCAAAAGGCTTTTGTTGTTTTCAAGTGGGAGGGGGTAATGAAATTTTCATCAGATATCTTCTACGGGCTTTGGTTTTCGAGATATTAGCTATCTTACCTTTTCAGGTGTAATCAATATTACTAATAATTCAAGTTACTCTGGGGAGTTGTAGATATCAGCAGGACGTCATCTTGGATTTGCTGTTTTCTTACTTGAATATTTCTTAGCGAGGAATTTGTAGATATCAGAAGTTCTGGATCACTTTCTGTGGGGGTTCTGGGGCAGTGGGGTTCTTGGTATCAAATGTTAAATGTTTACCAAACGTTAGGCATGCTTCCCCTGTTTATGATGTAATTTGATATCACCGCTGTAAACAAATTCGCATTTAAGCTGCATGGCTCATACACACCTGTGTAAACTTCCAGTTTACAAATCCGCATTTTAGCTGAATGAGTCATGCACACCTGTGTAAATAAATTAAAGCTATATCAGCACATTTATTCTTTTCATCTAATTTGATACCACACTTCCTGTAGGCAGCCAAAAAATTTATTGTTCCAAGAATTTGACCGATCGAAACGTTTCATTGGAATTCGCAAACAGTAAAAAAATTTTCACATTTTCTTGTATGCATTCATGTAAACAATCTCATTTGCAAATTGGACCAGCAGAATAAAGTAATCAAATTAATTTGAATGATTTTTTTGTTTATCGTGTAATTCGATATCATCTCAGCCTGTAACCAAATTCGTTGGAATTCATCCTGTGCAACGATTATTGTAGCAGCAGGATCATTCATGTTTACAAACCGTTCCTATAAAAGCCCAAGCAAACTCTTGAGGAGCATCAGTTAGTTTTAATGAGTCTCAGTGATAGTTTAAAAACATAAAAAAATAAAAATGACAACCGCGCTAGTAAATAAAAGTTTTTCAGTAATTAAAAACTTGCGGAAGGATGTGTTGAAGTGTTTAACAAATTCAGAGAATAAAGACAATATTGTTAAAAAGTGCAACAGAAACATACATAAATTTCAAGTTGCATTTCAGAAGTGCAATAAGGGTGCTAGGAAACGACATTTCGAGAGCTGTCTCGAGCAAATTAAAGCATTGAAAGCGCTACTGAGAGCTCCCCGTCAAGGTACAGGAATTACTCGCGTAAGAAGAAGTGATTTTGTAAAGAGGGAGGAAATAAAGACAGCGTTCGCGGACAGAATTCGACAAGGTGTTATTGCAAATTTAAAACATATCGATCCGAAGCTATTTATGCAAGACTCTGCCAAATTATTTACACGTCGTATTAAAAATACCTTAAAACATTATTTTAATATTAAAGTTTCTGTTTTGCGGTGAATTTGTTAAAGAAACTGGTGACAATGAAATTATAAAAGACATTAAATACTTCCAAGCTATTTATGCAAGACTCTGCCAAATTATTTACACGTCGTATTAAAAATACCTTAAAACATTATTTTAATATTAAAGTTTCTGTTTTGCGGTGAATTTGTTAAAGAAACTGGTGACAATGAAATTATAAAAGACATTAAATACTTCCAAGCAAGAACTGCTCCAATTAGTGCAGATGATAATTTGGAGGAGTGGTTTAAGTCAAATATTTTGGATCCAATACACACTCATCTGGAAGAATTCCAGGAAAAAGACAGTGGCTGGGCACTGCACTACATCTAGCAGTACACATCAACAAGTTTGAGCAGCTTCGAGGATCTTCTAATATACCCCTACCAAAGAAAATTGCATCAAAGAAAACTTGCATCAATGTACAAAATAATTATGAAGTATGCTTCGCATGGGCTGTAACATCAACGCTATATCCTGCAGCAGCAAATAGTAACTCCGCTAGGACCTCATCATCCCACATTATTCAGCTGTACTTAATTTAACTGGAATAACATTTCCCATGACACTTAAGCAAATTACGTAATTTGAAGACCACAACGATTTATCAATAAACGTATTGTTATCCATGTTCATTTCTTCATTGTACAATTTTGCGATGTCCTTTTGGCTATGTCACCGAATTTTTCCATATAGCCAGCTCCTTTTGAAACGAAAAATAGAAGATGTGACTTAATCGCAACAGAGGCAATCCTTGAACTGGGAGGAACTTTTGTGTTGAGGTTTTCAGCGGTTGATTCACCCTCGAAAAGAGCTTTCTTTTCGTTGAAGAGTTTAGACAATATAACTGAATTCGATTTAGCTTCGTATTTAGCATAAACATCTCGTTGTTGGTGAAACAAATGATAAAACGATCCAAAGCATTTGCTGTTGCGATGAAGTTCTGCTCATCTGGCCGAGCGGACTCCAGTTGAGCCAGGCTACTCCCTTTCGCGATTCTGACAGCGTTACACCAATTCCTTGTGTGTGCAATCTCAATTTATAAGGAAAAGATCTTTCAGGATAGCGTTATAAACAGCGGTCAGTGTCTTAGATCTAGGCCTCTGATGTTTAGGGGAATAATGTGTCCTCCTTGTGGTTTTCCTGCAAAATTTTCGTTGCACAAATAAAACAACTTGTTTAGCGGAAAATATCGTTGCCAATTTTATTTTCTGGTTTTTTTTTACTTCTATGATTTCAATTGATTTTAAAACACGCGAACTTTTCTTATCGCTTCGTCTTTTTTTCTCTTTTACACCCCAGAACAAACGAGATCTGACACCAACATGGCGGCTTACAATCTTTTTTTTTTAATCCTACTTAGCGACATCTATTTCTAGCATGCACACTATTTAAAGATACATTTTAGTTTCCATAGTTTTTACCTGTTTCTACATATACCTTACGTCAAATAATTCATTATAATCGCTTTTAATTTCTTATATTAGTTTTTATCTATTTCTAAATTTACATTATTCTACAAAAATACTTCTTTTAATTGTTCTCAATTTTTCCAAGTTTTATCTGTTTCTGTCCATTTTCACTATTTGTCAACTGGTTCACTTTCATTCTTCTATATTTGTGACTGTTTTTTTTTTATAGATGACGTGTTATTGACCGACATTTGCGTGTGATTTTAATTCAATAAATGTCAGATAGTTCAGTGACTTTTCTTTTCTTTAATTCAACCAATGGCGGACTCTTTACTGACATTTGTGTGTACTTTTCATTCAATAAATGTCAAATTGTTCAGAGACTTTTCTTTTACTTGATAAATTTTAATGGGGGTTTTAATTCAATAAACGTCAAATGGGTTAATTGGTTTCGACTTTTCTTATTTTTGTTAAATGGTGTCCGTTCAAAACTCACAAATCTCAATCCTATCGTTTGGTTTTTTTTTATTTTGTTTTTATATTTCTCCATTTGTCTGGGGTATGTCAAGGTATTTCCTTTTCAAAATCATTGTAATTCTACGTCTGGGCACAAGAGCAGCAAAATGCTCGTGCTTGGTGCTACTACGTGTAGTTTGGCCCTTCACGAATCGCCTGCGTGGTTTATTTAGGACGAACTAGGTGTCGCGCGGAATGATAAGAATGAACTTGGGTTGACGTTGGGTTGAGCCCTCACTTGAGTTTGAGGTTCGTACGCTTCCCGCCGTCTAGCTCTGACAAATCAGCTGATCGAAATGTCAAGTACGATTCAGTGTTTTGCTCTGTGTTTATGTGTTTCGTGTTAGTGATTCTGTTACAGTATTCATCCTAGAGAAAGAGCATTCGTTCACCACAGTTCCAGTTAGACTTACGAAACACAGGATGGAGCGACATGTAAATCTCTTAATGCTACAAGATGGCTATGACCAGGCTGATGATCATATGGATGACGATGATGACGCAGGCAGATATCATTTCTGCTGGATTAAAGATCTTTCCCGACTCATATCAACACATGATGTTTGCTCAACTTTTACTCTGAAGAAAAATTAGCATCACACACTCCTGAATGCGAGAAGCAAAATGATTGTAGGGTTATGTTTCCACCAGAAGAAAAGAAATGGCTGGAATATAAGAATTATAACCATAAGAATCCAGTCCCATTTTGTGTGTATGCCGATCTTGAGTCAATATTGAAGCCGATTCAGGGAAACAATCAAAATACACAGCGAATCCAGGAACATGAAGTTCACAGCATAGGATTCCATTTCCACTGCAAACATGATGCTAAGCTATCATATTACAGAGCGTATCGATCCAGGAATTGCCAACAATGGTTTGCATTGGAATTGCAAAAAATTGCATCCATAACTGCACAGGAAAAGCTGAACATCAGGCCAATTCAGCCCCTGACCAAAGAGGGCCGGCGTTCACAAATGGAAAATACTTGCTGCCATATATGTGAAAAAACGTTTGCAGCTGATAAGGACCGAGTTCGGGATAATTGCCACTTAACAGGAAAATATCGAGGACCAGCGCATAATGCATGCAATCTCATGTATCAAGATTGCTCCATAGTTCCAGTAATTTTTCATAATTTATCTGGATATGATACCCACTTCATTATTAAGGATATAGCTACTTCTTTCCCGGGAAAAGTTGATCTCTTACCAATAAACAAGGAAAGAAATATCTCGTTCACCAAGCACATGGAAGGCAGCCACATAAAATTCAGATTCGTCGATTCCTTCCGTTATATGGCTGAATCTTTAGATAAGCTATCATCATTGCTGCCGATGGATAAATTAAACACTACAAGATCAGTATGGCAAGGATTGGATGATGACATTATGAAACATCTTACACGCAAAAGTGTCTTCCCATATGATTTTATTGATGACTGGGATAAATTGCATTTCCGGAACTTGCCAACACAGGAAGTGTTCTACAATAAACTGACAGACAATTTAGATACAGCACATTATTACACCATGCCAGGTCTAACATGGGATGCTATGCTAAAATACACCAAAGTGAAACTAGAGCTGATAACCGACGTAGATATACAGCTATTCATAGAGGGAGGCATTCGAGGTGGTACAAATCAATGCTCGAATAGATATAGTAAAGCAAATAATACATATATGGATGATTTTAAGCCTGAGGAGAAAGAGAAATACTTGATGTATTATGATGTGAATAACCTTTATGGATGGGCCATGGCACAGCATTTACCAACCGGAGGATTCAAATGGATTGATGTTCCCAATATTGACGTTTCCGAAATTCCTGATATTCTCCAACTGGATACATATTCGAAGTCGACTCGGATTATCCTCAATATCTACACGATAAGCATAAGGACTTACCGTTTTGCTCTGAGCATGCAGCACCACCTGGAGCAAAATTAGAAAAGCTTTTGACAACATTACATCCTAAAACTAAATATGTTATACACTACCGAAATTTGAAGCAATGCTTATCACATGGACTCATCCTGAAAAAAATGCACCGGGTTCTTCAATTCGACCAACCAGCTTGGCTTAAACCATATATTGACTTAAATACCACCAAACGGATGCAGGCTACAAGCGATCATGAGAAGGACAGCTATAAGAAGATGAATAATGCAGCTTTTGGTAAGACCATGGAAAATGTATGCAAATATAGCGATATCAAACTTTGCGTAAAGTGGGAAGGTCGCTATGGTGCAAAAGCTCGGATTGCGACACCCAACTTCCACAGTGCAACGATATCTGATGAGAATTTAGTTGCTGTGGAATTAAGGCGACTCAAAATCTTATTCAATAAGCCTCTCTATATTGGAATGGCAGTTATGGAAATTTCAAAGATATGCCTCTACGATTTCCATTACAGTTTTATGCAGCGTGAATTTGGAGATAAATGTAAAGTCATGTATACAGATACAGATTCTCTAATATATGAACTTGAAGAGAAAAATGCATATGAGTTCATGGCTGAAAATATAAACAAATTTGATACAAGTGATTACCCAGAAGATAACCAGTTCGATTTACCGCTCATGAATAAAAAGATTCCTGGTCTAATGAAGCATGAGCTGAATGGGAAAATCTTGAGCGAATTTGTTGGCTTGCGCTCGAAAATGTACAGTCTGCGAATAAACGACGGTAAAACTGTAAAGAGAGCAAAAGGGGTAAAGGCTAATTTAGTCCAGAAGCATATCAATTTCGAAGACTACGTCGAATGCTTGAATAACGAGCGAATATTAACTGCCAATCAGAGCTCCATACGATCCCATAACCATAGCGTGTACACATACATGATAATAAACGGCATATTATGAGCGGAACGACGGATACTCTACCATGGGGGCATTACTCCATTTCATCAGATCAACAAGTGGAAACCGCAGACAGTATCTAAGTCTAGTGTAAATAATAAATGTATTATAGTTTTAGTTTTATTTATTAAAGTAATTTTCATTATAACTATATGTATAAAGTATTATAATTATTTTAAATTGTTAAATGTTTCGTCAAGATATTATAAAACATCTTTGTTATTAATCCAAGAATTGTGTTTTGATGAAAATCCGAGCCATTTAACGTAAGCTTTATCTCCACTCTTCTTTATGATTTTCTCTACGAGATATAGGTTTGGGTGTTTAACTTTCAGCAGCTCCAATTCATAAAAACCTCCTGTGATTGCATTTCCTTGATAATCTTCCAGCCGATATATGATGGGGTTTGTGTTTTGAACTTTAATAATTTTAAAAATCTCACCTGTCCAGTTTGGTGTATAGCCTTTCTCAAATATATGCTTGTATTTGCTGATACGTGCAAGATCTCCAACTTTATACTTTGTAGGAACAACAATATTTATATGATTGTATTCAGTTCAGAGCAGTTGTTTCTCATTGGAAGCGTTAATATCACGTGGTCTCATTTTCGTAGTTCGATGTACTCTTGAGTTGTTTTCAGTGAGCAGCGACTCAAAATCTTATTCAATAAGCCTATCTATATTGGAATGGCAGTTATGGAAATTTCATAGATGTGCCTCTACGATTTCCACTACAGTTTTATGCAGCGTGAATTTGGAGATAAATGTAAAGTCATGTATACAGATACAGATTCTCTAATATATGAACTTGAAGAGAAACATGCATGAGATTATGGCTGAAAATATACACAAATTTGATACAAGTGAATACCCAGAAGATAACCAGTTCAATTTACCCCTCATGAATAAAAAGATTCCTGGTCTAATGAAGGATGAGCTGAATGGGAAAATGATGAGCGAATTTGTTGGCTTGCGCTCGAAAATGTGCAGTCTGCGTACAAATGATGGTAAAACTGTAAAGAAAGCAAAAGGAGTAAAGGCTAATGTAGTCCAGAAGCATATCAATTTCGAAGACTACGTCGAATGCTTGAATAACAAGCGAATATTAACTCCCAATCAGAGCTCCATACGATCCCATAACCATAGCGTGTACACTGTCAGTCAAAACAAGATTGCATTGAGTCCTTATGTTAATGAGCGACATATTATGCGCGAAAGGACGGATACTCTACTATGGGGGATTACTCCATTTCATCAGATCAACAAGTGGCAACCAAACAGCTCTGATAACAGGTATACAGCTTTCCAAACAGCTCTGATAACAGCTTCACAGCTTTTCAAACAGCTCTTATAACAGGTAAACAGCTTTTCAAACAGCTCTGATAGCAGCTTACCAGGTTTTAAACAGCTCTGATAACAGCTTAACAGCTTTTAAACAGCTTTTAAACAGCTCTGATAACAGCTTAACAGCTTTCCAAACAGCTTTTCAAACAGCTCTGATAACAGCTTAACAGCTTTACAAACAGCTCTGATAACAGCTTAACAGCTTTACAAACAGGTCTTATAACGGATTAATAGCTTTTTAGCAGCTTTTATACAGCTCTGGGAACAGCTTAACAGCTTTTCAAACAGCTCTGATAACAGCTTAACAACTTTTCAAACACGTCTCATAACAGCTTAAGAGCTTTTAAACAGCTCTGATAACAGCTTAACAGCTTTTAAAACAGCTCTGATAACAGCTTAACAGCTTTTCAAACAAGTCTGATAACAGGTGAACAGCTTTTCAAACAGGTCTGATAACGGGTGAACAGCTTTAATCTACTCAGCAGGTCCACAGGATTCGGTATGCTGAGTTACAGCTTCGACTTATGAAGATTTCGCATGTTTCATCCTTTTATAGTAGAATGAAGGTATCAAATCCTTTACGGTAGCGAGCATTGGATGGGAAACATATTACTTACCTTTAGTAGTACCATTAGTATACCCACTAATGCCACTAGGGAACCTTACTCAAGAAGTGGTGTTTGCACTCGATGGATCAATAGACGCCCCCCCTAAACCCAATAATAATTTGCTAAGAAAACATCAAACCAAGGTGATGTCATGTTGTGAAATTCAAATGATGCTGATATCTATAACTTCCCCGCTAATAAAACTTATTCAGGTGCAGCACCTGTAAACAGCAAGAACCAAAATGATGTCATACGTGCTGTCTACAACTTCCTCGCTAATAAAAGAAAACAGCAAAACCAAGGCATGCTGTAGTACAGACTAATGCCACTAGGGAACTTTACTCCAGAAATGGTGTTTGCATGCGAATCAAAATTATGGACTATGCTAAATTGTATCAGGGCATTGGATGGGAAACATATCACCTACCATTAAATGCCACTAGGGAACCTTACTCAAAAAATGGCATCTGTACTCGAATCCTGTAAAAGCCGAGGCGCTTGCTGGTATCTACAACTTCCCCGCTAATAAAAGAAAACAGCAAAAGCAAGGCATAGGTAGCCTTACTCAAGAAATAGCGTTTGCAATCGAATCCTGTAAAAGCTTTGATACCCAGAACCCCCACTGACATCTACTACAATCTGTTCATGGTGATGTTATGTTGTGAAATTCGATTGATGCTGATATCTACAACTTCCCTGCTTATTTAGGTGCAGCACTTGAAAACAGCAAAACCAAGATGACCTCACGGTGATATCTAGAACTTCCCCGTTATAAAAGAACACAGCAAAACCAAGGCATGCTGATAGTTCCGGCTAATGCCGCTAGGTAACCTTACTCAAGAAGTGGCGTGCCCGTAGAGGATCTCTGATGAAAATGTCGTCCCACATCCCACCCCACACCGCCAAGAATCCATTTCCATGGGCAAAAATAACTTGAAATATTAATACGCTAATATCTCGAAAACCAGAGCCCGTAGAGGATTTCTGATGAAAATTCCATTACCCCCCCCCCATAACTTTTATCCCCCCACATACCCAACATCTAGAATCCATTGGCATAAACAAACATTTCCTACTATTAACTTTAATTATTAGTTCAAAACCAAAAGCCAACACTTGAAAACAACATTTGCATTGAGACTATCGGACGGTACAGACGTATTATTAGTTTGGTCGCAATTTAAAAATAACAAGTGTATGAGAATTTTGGTTGTGAATACTTACTTTGTAAAAATTACAACTCTTTTGGCTTTATCGTTAACAAAATAATAATCGGACTTAATAGACATAGACAATAATCGGAAAATAATTGCATGACTTTTCATTTAATTATTACAACGGTCAGATAAACGGTAATTCATACTCATGAACAAAGAATGTGGAGTTTGTACTATACGTACAGGGGAAGGTATGTTATGTGCGGGGGGCTGTGGTCAAAAATTTCATGCAAAGTGTTTAGATTTAACGAATTATGATGTCGGAATGTTAACTAAGAAGAAGTTTACAGTAATATTATATACCGAGTGTCAGGGTAAACTGAAAACTTTGCAACGTATTTTGAAATGTATGCAAGATATCAATAGTAATTTAAAATCTTGTGAAGTGAACGTAGATGAAGTTCTAAGGTGTGAAAAAAATATCATCAGTAATGTTAAATCCTGTGAAACAAAGGTAGATGAGGTGTTAAAAGCAGAATTAAATTGCATTAATTCGCATAAAAATGTGATCTCTGAAATTGCGGAGGTAATAAACAACGGTTTGGTCACTAAACAAACATATGCGAATGTTATAAAAGAATCAACAGCTGTAGTTGTGAAGCCTAAAGTTAAGCAGAGTGCGGATGAAACAAAAAACGAAATTAAGTTAAAAGTAAGGCCGGTTGAGGATGAAATTCATGTAGCTGGTATCAGAAAATTAAATAGTGGTGCGGTGATAGTAGAGTGTGGGAATAAGGATGCGGTTGAAAGATTGAAAGATAATGTTGAGAAAAAAATGGGTAGTAATTATAATGTTTATATCTTGAAAGATAAAAGGCCAAGGGTGCGAATAAATAATATAAGGGAAAAAATGGAAGGCGATGAACTAATAAAGTGCTTAAAAAAGCAAAATCAGTTCTTAAGTAGTGCGGATGTTCAATTTAAAGCTATGTGGAAAAATAAGAATAGAAGTAGATATTACGAATCGTATACAGCAGTTATAGAAGTAAATGTAGATAGTTATAATAAAATTATGAAAGCCGGGACTGTTAGCGTTGGATGGGATACATGTGAAGTGAGAGATGGTATTCATGTGAAAAGATGTTTTAAATGTTTAGGATACAATCATGGTAGCACAGAATGTAAAAGTGAGAAGAAGATATGTTGTAAGTGTGGTGGTGATCATATTGGCTCAGAGTGTAAATCCAATATTAAGAAATGTGTGAATTGTGCTAAAAAAAACGAAGACTTGAACCTTAATTTGGATACAGCTCATCACGCTTTCGACCCAGAGTGTCATGTCTTTAAAAGAAAGCTTAGTGTTGAAAAAAGGAAGTGGTTGTAGCAACTGAAGGAAAATGATATGGCAAACATTGTGTATTACTTTAATATACAAGGCTTATTGCATAATAAATCTGAACTGGAACTCATGCTTGCAAAATGTAAACCTGGTGTAATAGCACTCACAGAAACACATATAACTAATGATATTGATGCATCTGAGTTAGAAATTAAAAACTATACAGCAATAAATTGTGTTTCACATTCGCGGCATACTGGTGGTGTTACTATATTTATAAAAAAAAGAATGCGTTTTAGATTTAAAAATGCGGAAGGAAAGGATAAAGATTCTTGGTTCCTAAATGTACATGTATGGTGGGACAATATTAAGTGGGCACTAGCAGTATTGTATAGATCTCCAAGCAAACCCGTAAGTCAATTTTTGATAAACTATAATGATTGGTACGAGAGGTTATTAGAAAATGAAAATAAATTACTTCTGGTAGGTGATTTTAATATAAACTTACTGGTTAATGATAGTAACAGCGATAATATGAAAGCGGCAATAGCTTATCAAGGCTTAAAACAACTAATATCTAGTCTTACTAGAATCACGGAAAACTCAAGGACTCTTAGAGACTATGTGGTAGTGAAAGAGGAAATGAATGAAGTAAAAGTAGATGTGGATTTAAGTTCTAAGATATCTGACCATGAGACACTTAAAATTCAAATACTAACCGAAAATAGAACTGTAAACTGTGAAGAAATAATTAGAATTATTAAATATAGTAAAGAAATATTTGACAACAAATTAGTAAGTGAGGGTCTCGACAACCTCTACATGTGTGATAATTTAGATGAACTATCCACTAAATTCAATAACATTATTGATAGATGCGTGAGACAAATGACTGTATATAAAATAATTAAGGATAAGACTTGTGAGTGGTATACATGTGAATTGGAAACTTTAAAGCAAGAAAAGATTAGGGCATACAGAATTGCGGTCTATGGGAATGACATGAATGATTGGATTTATTACAAACTTGTTAGATATAGATATAAGCGTGAAATACGAAGTGCAAAAAACTCATACATAGAAAATCAGGTAGAAAATAACGCAGGCGATCAGAAAGGCCTATGGAAAGTATTAAAGACAAAACTGCTTAATTCTAAAAGAAGTAGTGACCTCAGAATGGTTGAATTCTTTGATGGGCAAGTGTCAGAGCCATTGGAAATTGCAAACAAATTTAATGACTATTTCGTTAATAGTGTAAAAGGTTTACATACATCTATCCAAGCTGTGGAGTGCATTTTACCACAGTTGAATATATCTCATAGATTCATGTTCCGTTACTGCACTGTAAGAAACATATGTGATGTAATGAATAGGTATAAGAATAAAAAAGATTTAAATGGCTTGTGTTGTGATCAAGTTTATAACTCTATAGAGATCATTGGCCCTATTCTGATGAAAATAATAAATCTGTCATTGAGAGACGGAAAATTTCCTGAAATTTGGAAAGAATCAATTGTGGTTCCAGCGGAGAAGATTTGTAATACTACGAAATGCGAGGAATTCAGACCAATTAATATGCTTCCGCTAATGGAGAAAATTTTGGAGAGATATGTAGCAGACCAATTGCAGCTTTATCTCGAATCAAATCAATTTCTTGCAAAAGAACAATCAGGATTCAGGCATGGGCACTCGTGTGAGGCAGCACTAAACCAGACTGTGTTTGACTGGAAAAGGGAATTAGATGCTGGTAAGACAGTGATTGCGGTTTTTCTTGACCTTAAACGAACTTTTGAGACGTTGGACAGAACAGTACTGAAGAAAAATTATGGTTATTTGGAATTCAGGGAGTGGAACATAAGTGGTTTGAGTCATATCTCGATGGTAGACAGCAAAGAACCAAAGTAAACAATGTCCTATCAAGTGCTGTGGAGGTTGAGTTGGGAGTACCTCAGGGATCCGTTTTGGGTGTTATTCTTTTTGTGATGTATATTAACGACATAGTATCGGTATTGAAGTTTTGCGAAATATCCCTATTTACTGATGATACTTTGATATATATTAGTGGGCGGAATATTGATGAGATGGTTAGAATGTTAAATGAGGATTTATTAAATTTGAGTGAGTGGTTATTAATGAACAAGCTAAAATTGAATATTTCTAAATCTAAGTTTATGAAGTTTAATATAAGTGATCATATAATATTGATGGTTGATGGAACAGAACTGGAATGTGTTGTAAATTTTAAATATTTTGGGGTGTTGTTTGACCATAAGCTAAGATTTAAGGACCATGCAAATAACATATGTAAGAAACTGTCTAAAAGATAGGTTTTCTGAAAAGGATCAGACAGTACCTAACTCTAAAAACTGCGATATTGCTGTACAATGCATTGATTTTACCACATTTTTCATATTGTTCAACACTGCTGTATGCGTGTTCAAGTGAAATGAAGGCAAGGCTCCAAATCTTTCAAAATAGAGCTATGCGGGTAATTTTGAGATGCAGTGTATACACGCCAGTCTCGAGTATGCTAAATACTCTAAAGTGGATGAATGTTCAACAAAGACTTACATACGATGCGATGATTTTCATATTTAAAATGCATTTCGGTATATCACCTGTATACTTAAGAGAAAACTTACGTTATGTTGCTGAGTCACAGCCTTATAACCTTCGACTGGAGAGATGGAATCGAACGAGCACACAAAATTAGATTATGTATAAGGGTTTTCAATTTTTTAATGGTTTACCCAGCGAATTAAGAAATGAAAGAAGAATTGACATTTTTAAGAGAAAATTGTGCGAGTATGTAAAAAGTAAAGTTTAATGAATTGTATGAATTGAAATTAGCCAAACTTTTAATATGTAATATTTATTATATATTAAGAATTTGTTTTGAACTGTTATTGTAAGAGTCTCATATTTGACTAATAAAGAAGTAATAATAATAATAATAATAATTACAAAAGCCTAGATTTAGGCGAACCACACATTCAAAAAAACCGTAGAATGCTGCTACATGTGGGCAGAAAAAACCGTAGCGTGCTGCCACTTGTGGGCGAAAGTGAAGCATAAAACTTCACATATCCAAAAGAACCGTACCACACATCCAAGAAAGCCGTAGTACCGGAGCATGCTGACAGTATCGGCTAATGTCTCACTGACATCTTCTAGAATCTGTTCATGATGCTGAACTCTCCCGCTAATAAAAGAAAACAGCAAACCCAAGGCATGCTGGTAGTTCCGGCTAAGGCCGCTAGGGAACCTTACTCAAAAAATGGCGTTCGCGCCCAAACAAATGTCACTAGTATCTCGAAAACCAGAGGATTTCTGATGAAAATTTTGTTCCCCCCTCCCACCCCACACCGCTGTAATGGACATTTATTTTGGGGATAAAATTATTATTAAAACAAACCACCGAAATCATATAAAAACCACTACTTTATTTACTCTTTATATTTACTTCATAAGATTACGCCGCGTTCTTAACCAATCGAAGGTTTACTCAAAACTCGACATTTCCTCAAGCTCAGGCTATCTCGAAACCTTTCCAATCATTTCGCGATACAGGCACTCACCTACTTTCATCGCATTGCTTAATTAATTTTTGTTGATTTGTGATTTCAACAATTAGACATCGATACATTACAAGTCGCTTCCTATTGGCAACATAATTGTGTGACCATTATTTATCTAGATTGCGTGTACTTGTTTTGTAATATTCGATCGACCTCTAAAACTGATTTACATCACACATTAATTTCGTACTTATTTCTTATACATTGTTTACATCACATTCCTCCCCCTTTGAAGTGGAGGCTGTGCCTTTTGAAATTGTTTGTACATTCTTTGTGCAACTTTTTCCTGGAAAACTTTAAGTGCCTTGTGAAAGGAAATGAATGAAATGAGATTCCGGGAGAGCCCGAGCTAGTGAATGCCTGACATTTTTAATTAGAAAACATTTCGTTATTTTAGTTTGACATATCTGTAGCAAATTATTGCTAGGTGAAATTAAACAATCTTTAAAATTATAATAGATACATATGTATACATGTTTTTAACTAGAAAATTACTATTGGAAAAGTTTGCTGCTTGTATTAAATACCTACTATTAAATTTTAATTTATTATATCTACATGTTTCATTTATTTGTAAAATATGTAGTATGTTATATTTTAAACAATAACTTTTTTTTTTATAACTTGTACATATTAATTGTGCATTGTCACAAACATAGATGTATAATATTTATAATAAATTGAATCGGCTTGAATTATACTTATGCATATGTAGACAGTCCAAACATAACTTTTCTTTAAAATTCTAAAGATTTTTGTTTTTGTTTGTATATTATTACCTCGAGATATTAATAGAAATGTGTTCTATTCAGAAAGTTAAAAAATTTTCAGTAGGTACTAAAAAAGAATGTTTTACTTAAACAATTCCAAAATCGCTTACGTTTGTCTTGCTAGGTTTTTCTTCTGGACGAAAAAGTTTTAATGAGGGTGTTGTTAGAGGGATCGTTGGTCTAATGTTACTTGTGTGTGCGTCACTGAAAACAGTTTCAAGGATTAGATCATGCTGGATTTCCTTATTAACACTTCTGACTTTTGCGTTATCAGTTTCCTGCATTTCAAATTGACCTTTTATGTTGAGAGTTTTCCGGTGGATAGTAGGAAATCGCTTTTGAAAATATGTGTTTTTTTTTTTTTGCTAAACTTTTTAAATTTTACTATTATTACTATTAAAATTATCGCAATAAGGCAGACTAAAACACTCAGAATAATTGTGTGGTTCCTATTATAGTGGCTATGGGTTTTTGACTCTCGGTCGGTTTTTACTTTTTCGATTTTATGCAAAAAGTTTTTAAGGCTGAGTTTCTTTTCGTCTAAATGTATTTTGTGATTTTGATGGTCAATTAACTGTAATTTGTTTGGTAAAGTCCCTGTTTGTAGTTGTGGCATTTCATTTATTTGTAATTCAAAGTTTAGTTTAGGTATTAGCTCGATTTGTTCGAGAGAGATATTCTGCACAGTGGTGTTGGTAGTTGTGAGTAGAACATTGCCAATTCTCATTTGACAGTTTGGTTTGAGATTTAGTATACCTTTTCCATTCATTCTAATTACTGTTTTGTATTCTGCACACTCAATATTTATGGTAATTTCCCTTACTAACAAATACAGCCAAGAGTTTTGTGTCACAATTTTGATAATTGTATTATGCTCTTGAACTAAAGGGGAGGTTGAACAAATTTGGTTAGTCTCAGGCCAACTCTTATAAAGCAGTAAGAGGCAGCTATCATCTGGCGCAGTATAGAGTGGAAACATAAGGTTGCAGACTAAAGTTGGTTTTGCGGTATCAAGAGTCACGTTCTTGCAAGGGTTTAATTGAGACTCAGTGAGTGGGATGAACTTATTGGCTCCCACATCTGTAATCCAATAATCATCTGGAATGTTCCAACGTGTTGAAACATTATATTTCCCAAGCATAGGAAGTGGATATGCCTTCTTTAGAGAAAACCGTTCCTTCTGAATCAGGGGTATTGTTATCTTACAAAGGATTTGTCCCTGGTTGCAGGTGCTGTCGACTGTGGCTAATTGTTGTAGTAAAAATGAAGAAGCTCATTACGTGGATATACTATAGGAAGATTTTTTACTAATTCCACAATTTGTGGGTAGCTAAGAACAAGACGGTGTAGTTGTCTGTTACTCAAACTACTAAGGATAATATAAAGGTTTTCGATTTGATGTTCAATTTCTTGTAAGCGGATTATCATATTCATTGAGGTTTCGTCCACGGTAAGTTGCCATTTTATATTTTTAGATTCCGAATAAATATTAGCTATCGTTTCGTTAATAGTATTAAGTACTTGTATAGTTTGATTTTTGGTTTCTTGCAAGTCAGTGGTAAACTTTTCAAGTGCTTCGCTATTGGCTTCGTAATTTGATTTCATTAAACTAACTTGTTCTTTTATTAAATCTAAATTTTGGTTGCTATCAGCCTCTAAGGTATCTAATCTTGAATATATTTCTTTTGCATCATCCTGATCCATGTTTCCGAAAAGAAAATTAGAAAACTTGCCTACCCCGTCAAATAATGATCGTCGTGATCGGTCAACTGAATTTATGTCTATTTTGCGTAGTGCTATTTTAATTCTACCTACTATGTATTGTACGTTCTGTATATCTTGCTTGCATATGTTCTTAAAACCTAAAACTATGTTTTGCTCACAAACTTTTTTGATAGTACTTTCACTCCAATTTAGGTATTCCTCCCACATATGGACGCGTGACATCTTGAGTGTGGTGAATATTGTCCACTGATCTTTGTATAAGAGTACCCTCTTAGCTTCCTCGAAAATAATCCCAGGTTTGTCTAGGGGAGTCCATGTATATGGAACTTCTGCTCCGGCAGTGAAGAGCGCTCCCTGGACAATACAATACCTGGTAGGGAAGATCTAAATTTAATAAAATAACTAAAAGGCGGGTAATAATATAATATAGGTATTTTAACTAAATGAAAAAAATATATAATAATACTTAAGCGTGGAATTTCTTTAATCTGTTCGAATGAACCACTTTCACCTTTCGACCTATCTGAATTTTTAAATTCACAGGGGAGGTTACTTCCTTTACTTCATATGGTCCGATCCAAATAGGTGATAACTTATTATTTTTGCCTTCGTTTTTTAAAAGGTCTAAGTCACCAGTTTTGAATAACTCTTCCCGAATGGTTCTATCGTAATATTTTTTCGTTATTTCCTTGCTTTTTATTATATTTTTCCTGGCAATATTATGGGCTTATTGGATTTTATTTCTTAGGATATAAAAATAATTTTCATGATAATAAATTGGTTCTGGTTCGCGTTTAAGGTTAGTGGGCAGGTCAGTTGTAAAACCAAAAAGACAGTCCATGGGAGTCAGACGTGTTGAAGAGTGTTTGATGTTATTATGTACATGGATGTTTACTTGTATTTCTTCTTGAATTTGAGATTGAGGGTTTAATGTGTCTTCTGTTTGCTGTTTTTTACTTTGCGACCTTGTGGTCACAAACATTGTAGTACCTTCTTGAGGTATTCGGCTTAAAGAATCGGCATTGCAGTTTTTTCGGCCTGGTTTGTACTTTATCTCATAATTATATTCCGATAATTTGTGATGAAACCGTATTAAGCGTTACGTGGGATCTTTAACGTTGAACACTCCTATCAATGGCTGGTGCTCCGTACACACTGTAAATTTTCTTCCAAGGAGGTAACATCTAAAATTTTTCACGGCCCATACTATACCTAGCAATTGTCTCTCTATTGTTGAATAGTGCCTTTCCGCTTCGTTGAGGGTCCGACTTGCGTAAGCTATAGGCCGATCATGGCCGGGAGGTTCTTGCGATAATACTGCACCCAATGCTTCATTGCTGGCGTCTGTTGTATCGATAAAGGGCTTTTTAAAGTCTGGATAAGCTAAGACTGGCGGCGTGGTGAGCGACCTTTTTAAGAGTTGGAATGCGGCTTCACTGTCCGATGTCCAAATGAATTTTTGTTTTCCACGTAAGAGTTTCGTTAGCGGCTCTGCGGTCTTAGAAAAGCCGGGAATGAACTTTTTATAGTAGTTGGCTAGTCCTAAGAAACTTTGCTATTGCTTTATGGTGGTAGGTGTTGGGAATTCTTGAACACATTTAATTTTCTCATTATCTGGAGCACAACCTTCAGGGGAGCATTTGTGGCCTAAATAGACCACTTCCTTTCTGAGAAATTGACATTTTCCTGGTTGGAGCTTTAAGTTATATTCTCTTAATCTTTCAAAAATGTCGGTCAGTTTTTTGATATGGTCTTCCAGATTTTTCCCGTAGACGACAATATCGTCTCGATAAACAAAACACTTTATGCCTTGCAAACCAGTAAGCCCACGATTCATTGCTCGCTGAAAAGTTGCTGGAGCTGTTTTTAATCCAAAGGGCATTCGAAGGAATTCATAATGTCCGTATGCCGTGATGAAACCCGTCTTTCACGGTCTGAAGGGTGCATTGGGATTTGTTGGTATCCGCTAGCTAAGTCCAATGTTGAAAAATAGCGTGCATTTCCCATTTGGTCCAATATGTCTTCAATTCTGGGTAGCGGAAATGCATCTCCGATGGTTTTTTCATTCAGTTTCTGAAAATCGACTACTATTCTCCATCGCTTTTCACCATTTGGAGCTGGTTTCTTAGGAACTACCAATAGGGGCGAATTCCAGGGACTGCTACTTGGGGCAATAATGTGTTCATCTAACATATTTTTTATTTGTTTGTTAATTTCATTTTTATGAATATCTGGCAGTCTGTATGGTCTCTGATTGATAGGGGCTTGATCACACGTCATGGGGATGTTGTGAGAAGTAACGTTAGTTGTAATCCTTCTAAATGAAATATATCACTATATGCTTAACATAGTTCCTTTACTGCTTTTCTTTCCTCGGTATTATGTGTTTGGTTTAATGATATTTCTTTTTCTAGTCGCTGAAAACGTTGTCTTTCTGATATCTTTGCATCACTTATATGTTTCTTCTCCAACTTGTAAATATTGAAATTTGGTAACTATTCAAGCTTTGGTTCCACATTTGGTAAAATAATTTCTTTCTCAAGTGTATTTATCATACTAAGTCTTAATTTCCCATTCTGTGGCCTAATTAAACTATTAGCTATAAAAACGCCAGGTACAATTTCCTGAGAGGTACATAACATTGCATCATCACAGCTCATTGCAGGTATTTCTAATACCATTTCTAATCGCGGAGGGATATGCGTCGCATTGCTGTATGAATCTTGAGTGATTGTGTCTCTATGCTTCTGAGAGGCTGGCAAGCTTAAGGCTGTAAGAAGTGGATGGAAAGTACTACAAACTACTTCGTTTCTGCTAAATACAAGCAATCTTTTGTATTACTTGTTTCCTTAAATGAAGTGCGTAACTGGTTAACTTCACCTTTACATAAAAAAGGAATTTTTAATTCGGTTGAGTTGTTACTATTGCCAGGGAAATGCAACATTCGTTCAACTGTGAGAATGTTTGCTTTGCCCCATATGAAGTTGCGTCCTAATATACCATCAAAAGGAATCGAAATATTTTCTGGGCAGATATTAAATTCGCAATTTAAGCCCTTTCCTATCAGAAAAATGTCTTCACAAGACCCAACGGTTTGATCAGTGCCACCGTACAAGCCTTGAAATTGAATAACCTTCTGTCAATTCACAAATGTATGGTCAGATAAACTATTTCTTTTTAGAATACTTACTTCGGCTCCCGTATCAACCAAAAGCTTAACCTTACCTATTCTAGAGATATTCAATGGAAGTTCAATTATTGCTTCATTTACTGTAAGCGCATTATTTTGCAGTGAGATTATGTTATTAGAAACGTTAGGATAATTTGAAATTTCTTTGCTGTTGTTAATAGTTTCATTTTCTTTACTTGAAACTTCGTACTTATTGGCTAATTTTTCAAATTCTCCACAATGAATATTTTTGCACCCATATGTAGAAGGGTTAGCCATTGGGCGCATTAGACTAGCCCGCTTTAGTTTCCCGAATGATTTTGGTTTGTACTGTGTTTTCCTCCCAAGATTTTTTTGCGTAGCAGTCAGCTACGGAATGTGAGGATCTAGCACACCAATCACATTTTAGTACGGTTGTGTGTCCTCCATTTCTGGGGAACTCTTTCTGTTTCATTTGTTGCATATTATTTGATTTGCATGATTCTTCCGAGTGTCCGTAATCACGACAAGCGTGACAGAATTGTGAGCGTCTTCGGGTGCGACACTCAGAAGAAGTATGTCCAAATCTTTTAGAGAAATCACACTTTTTTAACTGTTCTTGCCTTTCTTACTCAGAAGCTTTCGCTGATGTAAAATGAATATTGGTCCTACTGTGTAATGGATTTTGAACTTGTTCAGATAATTTTGAATATACATTTACGGAAGAAGTGTTTAAGACTGGAGAGGAAATAGAGTTTAGTGACAAATTGGCCATATTATCTATACAAATATGTAATTTCTGAACAAGATCAGGGTTTGTTTGAGTTCGTGTTATTGTTTTTGCAATACTTAAGCTGCAATCACTGAGCTCAATGGGGGCATTTATTTGCTCACTTTGAATCGGATTTTGAATTTTATTAGGAAAGTCGTCGCTTCTAGCGGGATTTAATGGAGCTGCAAACACCTCGTCTAATTCGGATTCCAGAGTTAGGGAATCAATTCTGTCACAAACTCGAGCAAATTCTGGAGTTTGAGTAGTATTAAGAAAACGCTGACGTCGATTTAGTGCACCTATATTTTGAATCTTCGAACCGAATGACATAAGTAATAATACGAGGAGAAAAATGCTGAACGAGCAGTTTAATTAAATTAAATCATAACACCTTAATTGCTTGTGCTATTTGTTTATCGGTTGGTGTCTTAATTTTTTTTTTATCTATAAATACATACATCATGTGTACATTAAATGATTATGTTTTTTTTTAGACGTGTACTTACATAATGATGTGTACATTCAAACATTTAATTTTTTGGTTCTAATGATATGTGATATACCTATCTCCTAAATTTATACCTTATCTTCTGGATAAATTGTAATGGATATATATTTATATATACATATAATATAATAATAAGCCTAAATCTATACCAATTCCGTTGTGACTCACTCTTTAAAATGGGTTGATGGTTTGACCTCCTTATGGTATATTATGCGGCCTTGCCTTTGTGTATTCTGGATCTTCTCTCTTTTTTTTTTAACTTCGGGTTACACCAGTGTGAAACTTTCCAAACTTTTCACTTAAGATTTTATCACATTGATTGCTATTTGGGAATAACTGATAGCAGATATTTTTTATACTGATTTTTTTTTTTTATATATTTTTTGTAAATTTTTCTTTTCATTGAACACAACTGTTATGATATGTATATATATGTATATACTTTTTCACGCACTTTAACTTTTGCCTTCCAGTTACTGTCTAATGTCGAAAATACCGGCTGCGCCAATTGTAATGGATAATTATTTTTAGGGATAAAATTATTATTAAAACAAACCACCGAAATCATATAAAAACCACTACTTTATTTACTCTTTATATTTACTTCATAAAATTACGCCGCGTTCTTAACCTATCGAAGGTTTACTCAAAACTCGACATTTCCTCAAGCTCAGGCTGTCTCGAAACCTTTCCAATCATTTCGCGATACTGACACACACCTACTTTCATGGCATTGCTTAATTAATTTTTGTTGATTTGTGATTTCAACAATTAGGCATCGATACATTACAAGTCGCTTCCTTGTGGCAACATAATTGT
Organism: Dioctria linearis; assembly: GCA_963930735.1. Lineage (NCBI taxonomy): Eukaryota > Metazoa > Arthropoda > Insecta > Diptera > Asilidae > Dioctria > Dioctria linearis. Next base: position 28,493,344 of record OZ005743.1, on the reverse strand, counting down.
GTGACCATTATTTATCTAGGTTGCGTGTACTTGTTTTGTAATATTCGATCGACCTTTAAAACTGATTTACATCACACATAATTTCGTACGTATTTCTTACACATTGTTTACATCACACCGCCAAGAATCCATTTCCATGAGCAAAAATAACTTGAATTATTAATACGCTAATATCTCGAAAACCAGAACCCGTAGAGGATTTCTGATGAAAATTTCATTACCCCCCTCCCTATCTTTATTATCCCCCCACATACCCACCATCTAGAATACATTAGCATGAACAAAAATTTCCTACTATTAACTTTAATTATTAGTTCAAAATCAGAAGCCTACATTTAGGCGCTCAAGAAAAATCATGATAAAAAGCCTACATTTAGGTGCACCACATATCTATCTAAGAAAACCGTAGTACGGGAGCATGCTGGTAGTACCGGCTAATGCCGCAAGGGTTCAGTCAAGACCAAATGACAGATCCCGGTAGTACCGGTTAATCCCGCTAGGACGCAGTCGAGACTCAATGGTGCACCCAAGACACAACGGTGCATCCAAGACACAACGGTGTATCCAAGAAGAAAATCAATACAGCCAAGACACATGCCTATATTTAGTATTTAGCGACGGTGGCACCATCTGTGGTGAAATCCTGGAGGGTTAAAAAAGTGAACCAGAAACGCCATAGCGTAACTACTAGCTCTCAAAACTCAAAATGCAATAGCTCTTATTTGGTTATAAAAATATAATTTTTATGCAATCCAGATGGTTGCAAAAACTAAATGATTCACTAACATTTTAATTAACTGATATTGGTTTGAAAATACAACTTAAAATTGAGAACAATTTCGTAATCAAACTTATTATATTGAGAAGATTATCGCAGCAGGAATTTAGCTCGAAACAACCAAATAGTACCCATATTGTTACATGAGAAAGCTATCCATTTGTTATCATTACTTGTCGTTTATTTAATAAAAAATTAGATAACAGCTATTATGGCATCAATTAAAAATTTTCCGACACTACAGTCACACAATCCATCTACATTCTACGTTAGTTTCTAATTCAAAAGCACAAAACTGCACTCCAAAAGATGCAAAGAAATTGATTTCAAGAAAATTTTCTTTTACCAACACATACAATAACACATGCATACAATATAAATTCAATAACAGATTTTAATGACTAATTTGTTCAATTATGCGTTAACAGAAATAGTAAAAGTTTCAACCAGAAGCAAGGACAGCATTCACAGGAGAAAGTATTCCCAACAACTGGAACTTTGTAACTTTTTAAACTTTATGACTTTATGGTGCAGGGAAAGTAATATGAGAAAAGTATCAGAGGTGCGAGAAGAACTGAGTTTTCCAATTAAAGGACATGCCGTAGCCCGGAGAAGAAAAGTATTTTACTCTGGGAATTTATGAAAATTGCCAACTTTTTGTTTTTTGTATTATTTCAAATTGTATTCATTCCGGGAAAATGTCATGGAAACGCGACTTAACGCCCATTAGTGTTTCAAGTGGAAAATGTTTGTGTACGGACGATTTATTAACTAATTTCCGACACCTGACCCGAGAGGTGTTTTCCGGGACTCAATGTTTGGTCAGGAAATATATATTTCGGGTGTTACGTGATAAGAGTCAGCAGATTTTTTTATTCTTTCCATCGTCCTTTTTCACTATGATATGGGACAAAAATGCTGACTATTCACTTTCTCAGTAAGCAACTTATTGCATGTTGCAAGCAACAAATGCCATGTTGCAAACAACTTGCTGCATGTTGCAAGCAACAAATTGTAAACAACTTATTGCATGTTACAAGCAACCTTTTGCATCTTGCAATTAACAAATAGCATGTTGCATGTTGCAAGCAACAAATTGCAAGCAAATTGTTGCATTTTGCAAGAAACTTATGGGATGTTGCATGTTACCAGCTTGTTGCATTTTGCAAGCAACTTGTGGCATGTTGCAAGCAACAAATTGCAAGCAACTTATTTCATGGCAGAGTAGAGTGCGGTCACCACATTGCGTTGTCATTGTCATTGAACATTGTCATTGTCATTGAACAAATGCAAACTGGTAACTCCACTATACTCTGCCATTGTAAACGCTCCTTAAAGGTTACACGTTAAGGGACGCACGGGGACACGGCCACGCATGTTAGCCAACTCGAGTAGGACAACGATGTTGTCATGAAGATTTGACCGTATGTCTCACGGTGTGACACGCAGTATGTCATGCAAGCAACTCCTTGCATGTTGTATGTTGTTGAATGTTTATAGCAACTTGTTGCATGCAAAAAATTGCTTGCAAATTATTGCATGTTGAAAGCAAGAAATGGCATGGTGCAAGCAACAAATTGCATGTTGCAAACAACAAATGGCATATTGCAAGCAACAAATTGCACACAACTCTTTGCATGTTGCAATGAACAAGTAGAATGTTGCATGTTGCAAGCAACTTGTTGCATGTTACAAGCAATTTATTGTGGCAAGAAATTTTTGGCAGGTTGCAAGCAACTTATGGCATGTTGCAAGCAACATATTGCATGTTGAAAGCAACTTATGGCATGTTGCAAGCAACTTGTGGCATGTTGCAAGTAAGTTGTGGCCTGTTGCAACCATCTTGTGGCATGATGCAAGCAACTTATTTCATGGCAGAGTAGAGTGGGGTCACCAGATTGCTTTGTCTTCTTTGTCTTCCAACCAACCACTAGAGTGGATTCTACTGTAGTAATAAAAATTTCGTATAAAACAAATTAATATTATTTGAAGTATATTGAGATGCTACTGTCCAAAACGAAAATACTAAATATTTGTTACGCCACTGTTTATGAAAGCCATTGGCTCATGTGCATGATTCAGAGTTCCAGCGGTATTACGTATAATGAATATATAAAGTAAATAAAATCATGACCACATTTGAAGATTGAAAATATTAGATACACGCTGCTGGGAGGGAGGCATTCTCATGACGCCGACGGTGATTTTAAAGATTTGGCATAGTTTATTGTTAGAGTTTACTTTGGAATTTGAAGAACATCGGTCGATGATGATTGAATAAAGAAATATTTGGTGTCGAGTATAAAAGATATATCGTGTTTATTTTTGCTTCTCAAGGATTTGCGTAATCAATACAATTTTCAGAAGTGGGATCAGATTTAGAATTCGGAATTTTTAGTATTGGATATTATTACGGAAAATTGTGTTTGAAAATTCTATTATTGGAGCGAAATTAGGGAAATTATATTATTGGAATAGCATTGTGGAAAATTATGATTGTGTGAGGTTTGGATAGCATTTGAGAATAGTTCGGAAAATGTTATTATTGGAGCAAATATTAGTATAGGATTATAATTGCGGAAAATTTGGATTGCTGAAAATACTGGTTATTGAAGTTTGAATAATATTTGAGTGAGATTAGGAAAAGTTTATTATTGGAGTAAATTTGAAATTATTGGTGCAAGTATCATTATTGGAGTGTGTTTCGGCAAATATTGGATTATTGGAGCAGAATTTATTATTGGAGCAGAATTTATTATTGGAGCAGAATTTATTATTGAAGCAGAATTTGTTACTAGAAATTTGTTGTGGGAAAATTTGATTATTTTGAGAAGTATTGAGAAATGAAAAATAATTAAGGGAAGTTTGGAAAAATTATTGAAATATTTGAGTGAAAAATTAAATAACAGTATTGTGGAATTGGCAAAATTTGAGTTATTAAAAAAATGTATTATTATTAGAAATGGCTTCAAATAGTGAGGTTGACGTGGTGGTGAAACTCTCAGAGTTGAAAGTTAAAGACTTAAAAAGTGAATTAAAAGCCAGAGGTATTTGTAGTGATGGGAAAAAAAATAATATATAATATAATATATATATAATAACAAAACAAGTGATAACACAAATAGCTGTCATATTGAGGAATTGGTTCGAAGGGAAGTGGAACTTCTTAGGAAGGAAAAGGAGATTTTGGAATAGGAAAAGGATTTGTTAAACCAAAAAGTTGATTTACTAGAAAAACAGAAGGGAAACCCTAATACCAGCTCACAACAAAATATAAATACCTCGATTCAGTTCATTCCAAGTTTGGTACCGGATTTTGATGGTGGAAGCGAAACATTTGAGAAATGGAAACAACAGATATTGGCAGCACATGTTACCTTTAAGATTGACGAAGGTGCGCTTAAAATAATAATTTAGCATGGTTCCGCTCAAAGCCAGAGCACATCCAACCAAGCCTCGAGGAATTATTGAATGAATTTGCGGAAATATTTGGTGGTATATCAAGCCGTATCAATTTGAGACGACAATTTGAAGCTCGAAGATAGAATCATCTGAGGAATTCTTCGACAACTTCAATCATAAATTGGAATTAGGAAACCAGCTAAATTTGAGTGAAATGGAATTGGTTGAATACATCATTGATGGAATTAATGATGTTAACATCAGAACACAGGCGAAAATGCAGAAATTTGAAAGAATTAGTCAACGTTTTAAACAATATTGGAATAACCAATGAAAGTGAAAGTGAGATGAATAAAATAATTGCGTACAAAGAAAAAATTAGTTGTGTTAATAGCAGTATATGCGACTGTTTGCAGAATTATATCATTGTTATACCCTAAATGAAATCTATAGGGGTATACTAAGTTTGTCATTCCGTTTTTAACACCTCGAAATAATGATGGTAGAACAAAATGAATTGGACACCCACGCATAATATTAAAAGTTATATTGATTTTTGCATGTCCGTCCGTTCGTCCGTCCGTCTGTCTGTGCGCACGATAACTCGAGAACGCATATACTTAGAGAGCTGAAATTTTGTACACGGACTTTAAAAAAACGTAAAATTAAGTTCGAAAATGAGACAAATCGGGCAACTCCTTCGTGGGGTTGCCATACAAAAATTTCGTTTTCCATTATATATTTTAACACTGCCTGAGAACACGTCGATGTAGAGAGCTGTTCTCATTATACTAGCAAAAAAAATTTCAAAAATGGACTAAATCGGGCAACCCTTTCGTGGTGTTCCCATATAAAAATTTAAGTTTTTTATGAATACTGTGAAAACGATCAGTCCAAGACATTTTTATTGTACCAAAAACTTCTTCAGAATATGAAATCCTATAAAATTGGTTGTAAACCACTTTCAGGTATTTTAGCAGAAATGGCATTAGATTTTATAATTGATGAAGCCTTAAAACAAACGGAAATAGAACCAACTTTTTTAAGAAAATATGTGGACGACATTATTTGCGCTATACCCAAGGACTCAGAAATGAACTTTGTTAATAGCTTCAATAACATACACCATAGATTTAAATTTACAATAGAAAAAGAAATTAACAATAGCATCCCCTTTCTTGACATGCGATTACATAGAACAAGGAATGCTTCTATTCTAGGTCCTCTTTTACTTTTCATATTTATTCATAACTTGATAGCCCACTTGAAACATTCTGTTATATGCAGATATTTACAAATTTTTTCTATCTTCGCCTAAAATTTCATAAATTACTCAACTAAAAATGGTTTCAAACTCAGATACATGAGACAATGTTTTTTTACTGAGGCCATATAAACTGAAATTACATAGAATAAAATTTCTATGATATAAATCTTCAAGTCATATTAATTACACATTTTTATTAATATCTTACCTCTCTGTAAGTCAAGAATGTAGTTGATTTAAACAACAATACTTTATGTCGAGACATTACCTTACCAAAGAACGCCTCAAACTTTTTCCCTCTAAGAAATATTTTCCATTTAGGTTGTTTTTTTTTTTTCTCTTAAAATACTCATTAGAAGAACTATTTACACGTTTTGGTATAAAATTCACACTTTGACTGTCTTTTGTTGAAAATTATAAAACCACTCACGAATTGAATTCATTAAAAAAATTACAAATGGACGTTACTGAATAACAGCAGGTGAAGAAAGCGCTATACAGCAGAAATCTGAAGAAAAATGCGAAGCTGATAAACTGCACGTGAATTATATTCAGAGTTATAATGCCGAAGTCATTTTTCCTTCTGTGAATTTTGCTTACTGTGAAATCTTATAGAAAACGTTTCCCCATTTATCACCTCAAAAGGCTGAGTTTTCTTTATTATTTGAAAAATGAAAAGGTGGCAAAAGACAGGTATTCGGACACTTTTTGTACTATGTAATAAGGACATAGAAAAGGGTAGATTTTCATTCTAATACACTATATTCAGAAGAGTTCATTTAAGATAAAATACTAAGAACAAATGGTAGAGTTGTAAATAAAAATAAACAAAAACTTTCTGCACTACATAGCAGACATATTTTAAATTATTGTAAAAAAAAAATCGAACAAATTACTTACCTAAGCCGAAGTATACCAAAAATTAATGCCTAGAAGAAAAAAGAAACGTATTTTTTGAGAAATTATTTATTTTAAATTATTTCATCGAGATAGAAAAGAAAAAAATTACACACAATTTTTAATTTTACAACTTAGGGTACATGCACAAAGCGGCAAGATGAGACTATATTATGAGTTATATGTATCAAGAGTTGAAGAAATAAAATGATTGTACACTGTACTATATAAACGTTCATAACAACGCTATGGAAACGCGCGATGGGGAAAACACCTCGAGGTATCTCGGTCGGGAATGCATTTTCTGGCATATTCTTATATGGTTTTTCTTTGATGCAATTGAAGGGTTCTTTACTCATTCTTAAATCCTGGAATAGTCTATGAGAATCAGTACGTAAATTTTCATATATGTGAATAATGGAATTTCCAAAATTCTAATCGCTTGTTATTGTGACCGCATACACAAGCAAAACTGCAGAGGGATGGGGAAACTGAAAATGATTAATTGTATATCCTTAGAATGAAAATGTTGGCATTTCTTTTTTTTTAGTTTATATTGAAATTTTCGTTTATATAATCGAAAGTTTCTATACTCATTCTCATATATTGGCAGAATCTATCAGGATCAATCCAAACATCTTCATATATGTAGATGCTGCAATTCGTCACATTTCAGACGTTTCGTATTTATCGGGCAGCAAGCAAAACAGTGGAAAGTACACTTATGTGAAAAATGTTACGTGACAAACACAAAATTTCTTCTTCAGAATCTGGTGATATAATTCATGCTATCCATTCGCGATTTACCCAGAAAGTGAAACCCTTGATGTGGACACTCCACCTCGAGATTTATCGCCCATCTGCCTAGCCCCACCTCACTTCGCGACGTTGTGGACGTACCCTTAGACCTAGTTAAAAAAATAATGCATTATTGTATGTGAGAATCCCGATGGAAACTCTAAAAGACGACATGACCAGTGACAGCTACGTTAAATCTTGGGTCAATCGGGACACCTGCTGTGAGGCAGTTATGGCCTGTGTCAAAACCCTCGAGAATACTTCCCAAGCCATGAAACAGAAACCTATGTGTGCGTTCGGAGTCCGTTCTCTAAAATCTTCTATAATTGATGCTTATGGAAAAATGTTAAACATTGACTTTGTATATGCTATAGAGCCTAAACTACTATCCATATAAGAAAATAGTCTTCTTGTAACTTACAGCTTGGATCATTACCTTCCCAAAGGCTACACTTTCTATATACCTTACTTAACAAAATAATAAAATAGTTTCGATAACAAAGTAAACTTACCATTTTACGCACAATACCTCTCCAGCTGAGTGATAATTGCATGTGTGTATGTGCAGCCGGAGTCCGAATCTGTATGCAGCTACATTCGATATCATCAGCCCACGGCATGCCATGACGGCACAGCGACATTACAATGATTACTCAGCTGAGAATTTTTGTTTGAGAAATCGTAGTCATTTGGTTAAGATAAATTTTTTTAAATAATTTTGTTAGAAAAGATATGAAAATTTTATTACGGTTCGGAAGACAAGAAAGCAAGCTTAAGATTATCAGAACACCATTTTTCTGTATGAATAGTAGTTTAGGGCGGAGGAGCTATTCAAATCAAACTTTTGTCAGTTTTATATAAGAACACTGCAAATATTTTAGAATGTAAGGACTACGTTGGGCATCGCATGTGGTAGGGAGGTGGTCTGTTTCATGGCTTGTGAAGTATTCTCGAGGGTTTTGCCTGTGTGCAACAGAAAGTAAACATTGGATCTCCTGAAAGAGAGCGGAGATGGCACCAGAAAATAAGTAGGGGTCTTAACGACCCATTAGGTCATAGGTAACGAGGCTGGTTTTTTAAATAATTTTTAAGGGTAAATCTAAGAAAAGTTTCTGTAAAATCTGTCCTTCCAGTCAAATGAATTGAATCTAGTATTGACAATAAGTGGAAGAAAATTTCATTTATAATAACAAATCTGGTAAACATCCGAGGAAGCCCATGGCGAGATGGAACTTTGGTCCCCATCCTTCGAATAAGAAAATCAAAATATATGTGATTGGAATAAGTATTCGAGTTTTTACTACAATTTCTATGATATCAACTGAACCAAATCGTCAACATTTATCTAAGGACGTTATTGGGTTTTTTTATTAATTGATACCGTGTTTGTGTGTGTGTATTGTTAAATTATGTTAACTATCCCAGCGAGAAGTAGTTGCAGCACTGCTTCGAAGCCGTATTGCACCATTGGCATTCCTCATCGATTCATTTCAGCACGAAAATTTCGATGAATTCAACACACGATATCCTAGGCATGGTGTGATGCCTTTCAGCAGGAGTATATGCCGATGGAAACGTCGATAAATAATCATCAATGAAATCGTCGAGAACAATCACACATAAAAATTTTGCTGAATAATCATCGTAGAGAATATTGATGACCAATAATAGAGAAAAAGTTGGATGAACAGTAGTCGAAGAAATCTTCGGGGAACAATAATCAAGATTAGTGAATTATTGACATTTGCTATGAGGTCTTCCATATATCACTTTCCTAGTATTACCGTCTATATCTGTATATTTCTGCGATAGTAGTACCCCAGCAGAGAGGAATTTGTTTTGGATAGAAAAGGAAGTTTAATCGGTTTCTGCGATACCAGGAAACTATTTGGAAATATTAAAAGAAAAATATATTTAAACGAGTTACATGTATATTTCACATTATAATAAATTCACTTGAGAAAATCACTTTTTGATTTTATTCGCACTCAAAACAACGGCATAACTTGAGTTAAACTTCAAAATTTAAACTGAAACAACATTTATGCAAATGACTCAATTTCAATATTAATTTATTTTTAAGCTGTACAAATAAGACAAAGGCCCTTTAATATGCGCAGAACACCTACCACATGAGTAATATGGTCATTCCAGGTAAGTGTTTTATTAAAATTCAGACCAAAGTTCCTATCTTTGTTAGAGTACGATATCACTATGAAGTCAAGAAGAATAGGTTTAAACTGAGACGTATGTGTTGTCCTGAAACCAGATTGAAATCTGGAAAGCAGGTTTTGGTAGTGAGATAATCTATAATTGGCGAACATATTTCGACAATTGAGAGAATATATGAATTCCTGTGTAGTCATTAACCGAGGAAGGTCAAGAAGCTTTAGGGATAGGAATAACCTTAACGATTTTCAAGCTCTTGGGAAACATATACTGATTTAGCCAATCATAGTAAACGCCAGTAAGAGCCTCAATGACAAATATTAATATTAGCTTGAAAAACTTCAGCGTAATTTCGTCCACGCTGATAGTGTTGGACGAGATTGCAGACGCTGCCAAAACTACTTCATCCCAAGTTATAGAATGGAATGAAAAACCAGCATCAACTGATGCCTGCTGCAAATATGTATCGGCATGTAAATTGGAGGAACAGGATTTATGACCAACATTGCCATAACAATAAAGGCCAAAACCTGCTCGTCAATCGACTCATCAGTGCAATTGTTGGAAAGGAAAAAAAGGAAACTCTCCTGAACGGGGATGCTATGCATTTATGGAAATGGCTCATGAATGAAATTCTAACTAAAAAAGAATGAAAAAAGAATCGTTTGAAGGAACTCTCGTTCTAAGATGATTTGTATTTCAAGGCCGAATTTCGCTTTTTTTTCAGGATATGTAGTCAATACACATATTTTTTAGTTCTACTTATTTCTTTGATCAATTCCTGAACCTACCTACCTTCATGCACAAACATTTTCCAGCTGAGATATTTTCACAGCATATAGCCGAGATATATTTAATTACCCTTGTTGAGGTTGTTGCCCTTTTTCAAAATACTTATTGAACATTTTCCTAGCAGAAGATCAGAGCGCTTCTAGAATACCTGAGATATATGGGTTTCTTTCATTCATGATCTTGATACGAACATAAAAGAACAATTTGAAAATAAAAATCTCTTCAAATACATTACAAAATTGGCAATTGAAAATTTGTAACGGATAATAAATGACAGCTACCACGTATTTCTTGACACCCCAATCTTGTTTCCAACAACTCTTGAATTTAATTTTATAACATACAAATAAGCTAGATTTGTAAAGGATAAAGAAAATTTTTATTTATGCACTACAAAATCTTTTAATTATAATCTTCATGAGAATGCGTTTAAAAACGAAAGTGAGCTTCCTCCAAAATCTTCCACCAATGTCTTTTTTTTTCTTTTTCTTTTATATTTCGGTACATTTTAAAGAACTTTCTAATAAGCTGTGGTCTATTTTATTCTAAAATGCATACATAGATATAGAGTTAACTTCGAACGGGTGGTAACTGAAAGTTCTATTGAGGTTTAAGAAATGGAAATAGTTGTATGAATTTTGTTGTTTATTTGGAGATGTTATTATGTGTATATTTTTTAATATAAACCCGTTTTATGAGTACAACTTACAAATTATCATCGACGGCTCCTTCAGAAATGAGGGGGGCGGTGTCGATGTTTAATTTCTCGAGATTGTCATTGCGTTGGGGCTCTCATTTGGAAGGTTCACTTTTGTCTTACAGTCTTTGCCATCGTAATAGCAGCGAAATCAGCCCTTGGTATGGAGTCAGGGGAAAGGATATTGGTATCATTTCAGACAATCAGACAGCCTTGATGGCTCTGGGTTACCCTTGGATAACATATAATGGAATAGGAGAGGATTTGATGAGTTTGCTTAGTATAGGCAGTACATGTGATTTGGAAAATGTAGAGAAAATCTGCTCACGTATGTTCAATGTAATATTTGCAATATCTACGAATTGTACAATGTTATTGAATTAATTATTGCTATTGGCGTATATTATGAGCATATTTATCAGGTTTTACAATTGACAATGGGTTTATCAATTATTATCTAAGGCACTGTAAAGGTTTAGGATACATTGTGCAACTTTCTTCTTATTCGTGAGGTCGCTGCTACTACTCAAAAACACTTAAGTCGCCAATAATTACCTGCCATAATCTGAACGAAGTACACTTTTCAAGAAGTTGTAAAAGTTGAATACGCGTCCCAAGCTTTCCAAGTAACAACTGGACGAATAAAAATTAAGTCATTTTCTAATCAAAAAATTTCATGAACAGCTAGATATTTTAGTACCGGTTTGGCTTATCAGATATAGGTATCTACTTAACAATTTTGTTTTATTTATGATTTGTTTTGCTAATCTAATAAATAAACTACAAAATTTTATATGAAACGATTGGAATCAATATACTTGTTAAAAACAGCGTATATACGTGATAAAGATTTGCTGATATTATGCTCTTCTTTTCTTCCATATAATGGTATTCATATCAATCCTAGTTATACAAAGATGGAGTCACAGAATGACGAAAAACGTTACCAGTGCCGCTGTCTTTAATAGTTCCTGTTATACGTCTAATAATTTTAGTGTCAGTACAATTAAAATTCTTATAGATGTCAAGCTTACGAAGTCTTCTTTCTTAGGTTAGGACAACAAGCACATAATAAATAGAGAAAAATTATAGGTTTGTCTGGCTAAAAGGTCTCATTGAGTATAAAATCAGCAATACCACTCCCATCAGCTTAATATAGAATAAACGATTTTTCATTTTTTCCTGCTTTGAATTGTTACAACGCGAGCAACAAAACCAGATATTACTTAATTGAGTTGAAAAACGGATTGAACGCGAATCGCTATGCTAAGAAAAGCCAACGCATGACCGATTATTAGCATCATAATAGGTCTGTCTGTTAACTCGAAAGTTTTTACTCATTACACATTTTGAGAAGATGTGTAACTTCGATATGCAATCAGCTGACTCTCAAAAGTATTAAAGTTGAGGTTAAGCTGCTTGTTGTGATTGATACCAAGTGAAAAGTGTTCATCTAAAGAGCTGCGATTTTAATACAACTATTAAAGAAGGTGAGTACGCTGTTTTACTTAAACAAAATATTTTTCCAAAATTGTTTAATTTTTTCCTTTCGACAGCAAACGTAGTTGTCAAATTTTTGACACATGACAACTTAACAAACTTTACTCGAGAAGTGTCTGGCAAGTTTTCATGTGTTATCCCCTCTTCCACATAAAAGTTTTTACTTGATTTTACGCAAGATTTTTGCTCTAAAGTTGTCAGACAGACCTATTATATCGGAGCAAAATGGGCAATAATTTTTCCCCACTAGGATTTTTATTTTTGAGCGAACTTGTCCTTTTTCATAAGCTCGAATGTGGCGGTGTCGAGTACACAGTATGATCTGATCATTTTCTCATTGGCTCCACGCCACTCCCAAGTAACATTGGAGGTTGAATTTCCTATATTTGAGGGCCGATCGACTTATTTTGGTTAAAATTACGTAAATTAGACTTATGAATTTAATCTTACAGGCCACTCTCCTTTAAGGTTAATTAGGTAGGAAATTTTACTTAATAATTCCTTAAATTAGGTCCTCAAAGTAATCTTGACTTTGTAGTTAAATATTAGGGAAAACTTACGTAATAATTCCTTTTTAATTTACCTCGTAGGAATTAGAAAAAATTAGGAAACAAATAAGGAACATTTCCTAAATATGAGGAAAATTTCCTTATTTTTTAACTAAATTTTACTTAACTTTGAGGTCAACTTAAAGGAAATGTATGGACTTTGTAGTTAAATCTATTCCCAAGTTCAAGGCAAGATAACGTAAATATTCCCTAAATAATTTCTATTCGATTGTATTCGCCCTCAAAGTCCGAATTCCCAAAAAAAGTTAACCTCAAGGTAAATTGGACTAAATGCGCATGCTTAGCAAAATCCCTAATAGTTGAAATTACGTAATACTACAACCAAAAATTAAAGTTAATTTACTTTTGTTTGGCTTCATTATCACTGGAATTATTGAGTTGCTCCTCCCATTGAATCATTTCATCAAGATTACAAATGTTGCTCCTATTTACGACACATTTATATCGGAATCAGTCAGGCTCTGGAATACCATTCGCATCTTTTCTTAAAGATGCTACACTTACTTGGCCAATAGGTATAGAGTTAATTATTTGCTTCCCAACCATGCGGAATATACGCATATTCAACTGCGTTTGCATTCACCCGCTTTTTAACAAATCTTGTATCCAAATGATGATGCTAATCACTTGGTTTACTATTTTTAAGATGTAAATAAATCCATTCAATTCTTTCAATTGTCAAATCTCTTTTACCTATTTAAAGCGAAATTCCTTAATTTAGGGCGAAATGCCTTATTTTAAGTTGAAATTTATTTATAGAAAAAAATTATCATAACCTTTGAACACAAAATCACCTAAACAAGGATTTTTACCTTCAAAGTCGAAAAATTTGATTATTTCGTCTTACCATCCAGGAAATTCGTCGTATAAGGAAAAATTCTATGTCAAACTAACTTTTAGGTCGAGAAATGTAATATGACCCATATTTAATTAAAAAAAAATATGGCTGCCATATATTAAAAGAATGAATAGAAAAATTGCCTAATACCTTAATTTAATTTTTTCCATAGTTACTGCAAAGAAGACCCAAACAAATGATTTTTTTTTTAATTTCAGAACGATTAAATAATATTTAAATTAATTTCAATGCTCTAAATCGGAAACCAAAGAATAATTTAACTTAAATTTATTATGTTTTAAATATACAATATTTTGAAAGCGCGTTGTTGTTTTTCGATAAATTATTTCCATATTTATCAATAAAATTTTTCTCGTTTTAAGAATTGAACGCTTAGAAGCTGCGAGAATTAATTTTGAATAAGGCCATAATTTCTATATACTTTGTTAAAGCAATACTTCTCATAATCTTTCAATTTGGAGTTATGTGCCTTGTTTATAATATTTACATTACCTACCAGGGCAAATATACACATACAATTCTTATAAAATATAATTATTTCTATATTAACACACACCTTAACATGAGTTAAATTAGGTAGAAAATAGATCGAGATCGAGGAAAATTTACGTAAATTCGACGTGAAATTTACGTTAAATTTACCAAATCAAGGAAATGAGTCCTGTTCCCTATAGGGAAATATTCCCAAATTGTCCTAATATTTACGTCGATACGACGTCCTCTCATTCTCCACTTACGTAAATCGGACGTAAATATTAGGTAATCTTAACTTAACCACAATTAGTCGCTCCCTAATTTACGTCGAATAGACGTAAATTCAACCTTAAAAGGAGGGGAAAAGTTACTTCGGCTAACGGAGTTCTGATTGGTTCCACCAAACTATTCTTGCTGCTAGTTGTTCAAAGCGTTTTGATCAATTATACAAATATTTTATATTACTAGAATTTTAGCTGAGTTTGTTTCTATGTTTGACTATATACATCAATTTCCCTTTAACGGGAAATCTCTTTTACATGGGTGAACGTTTTTGTTCTGGTTTTTGTGACGATAATTGTTTGTTGGTTACCCCTCAACGTATACATAAGGGCATGTGCATGCTTTGAATTTTATCCTGATCAACATTGAGTCGTTGGTAATACCGGAAACTTTATGGCTATCCTAGTACCACGTCATCGAAAAGCCGAAGACTAAAGGACGTCCGACTGAAATCCGCTGTCAAAACAGGCAGTCAAAAAATTGCAAACACTATTGCGATGGACGAGTGGCTATTACGAAAAAGAAGATTCTGCAGCTCCCCGATTATATGTATATGGCGGCGATTTTTCTATATTTTCTGCAGTTATAAACTGAAAATATATAAATTATCTAAATTTGCAAATGAATAATGTCACAACTTTAGCATTTGAATTTAAGCCCCTAGCAATATCCAAAATCAAATCTTTTTATCCACTATACTGCTCGTCTTGTAAGTTGTAAATTATTTTGGCCTTCGCACAATTTCTCCTCAACATCTATATTTTTGTTTTTCTGAAATTGGCGCGGTGTTCTATAACCCCAATATGTGAAAAATAAATGCGAAAGCAATTTCATTCGTTTAATTTTGTTGATAGTATTGCAGCGAACAACGATCAAATTAAAAATTTATTATTTCCGCTGTGCGTTTAAATGTTTGACAGCGAACTGTGTTGGTTGTTTGCCTGCTGCCGTCGCAACTGTATTTAAGGCTTAATGCGAATACCGATATTATTGAGTATGCCTTTCCAAATTCTGATATTAGATACAGCATTTTCTCATAATTAATGATAACGAACTTTGCAGCTGAGCGGTCATTTTCTCAGTTTAAGTATATAAAAAATCTCAACGGTACAATTATACAACAAGACAGGATTGATACTTTATCTCTACTAAGTATAGAAGCAGATGTTCTACGGAAAATTAGTTTTAAGGATGTTATCAAAGATTCTATCACTATAAATAGTAGGAGGAAACTTTTGATTAAATAAATAAATTGGGACTTTACAAATATAAACATTATATTCTCTTTAGAAAAATTGTCAATACCCATATATAATGAAATTCAGCATAAGTTATGGACCACTATTTTCGTCAAAACCAAAGTCTCCATGCTCAATTTTTTTCCTATGAATTTCTGACGAAACTTTTTTGTTTTTACTCACCCAACATTTCTTTTTTATTATAACTTTAATACGTATATTGACCTTAAAGTTTTGAAGGCCTTTTACCACAACAATTAATTGGACTAATTTGAATGTATAACATCCTGGAAGGGATAATGTAAAGTTCCTTTCGTGTCGTAATAATCAGATATAGTACCCAATCTATATACGAATTTTTCAAACCCTAAAATAAAGGCAGTGATTTGGCAAACTATTTTAATTCCACCTAGAAAAGCTCTGTGCTCAAACATATATCTACCAGACGTCTACAAGGGAGTTTTACGTTACGTACTCCACATCTTCCACAAATGTCTCCTTTGATAGAAACCACACTCTGTAATTTTTAATTTGGCGGCATACCGAACCTTTTTGAGAAAATCATATACCAACACACGCACACACACAAACCCATCGATATATGCAAATGCATAATGGAAAAGATGGTGCAAAATTCGTAATTAAAGTGGAAACATAATGTTGCGCTGCCGCTCGTACCTGGCGCTGTAGCGCAAACTGTTAAAATATAACAGCACGATTTTCGTATGATACTGTGGGATATATTGCAATCCCTGTATGAAAGTTTAAAAAGAAAAGCAGAATTATGGAATAAAATAGTAAATATCAAATTAGTTTTGACAGAACTAAGCTGCAGCATTGTATTCATACTCAGCTACAAGGGAAGCGGCAGAGTATGCGCCAGTGCCAGCTCTACATTCTGTTCCAGCATTTAGTTTCAAGATTCCAGTGATTCCATTCTTCACTCACTACTCAAATTTCAACTAGGATGTGACTCAAATCTCAACGTAAAGACACACACAAGATGCAACGCCATGTATTCTTGATG
>OZ005743.1:28430710-28476395 GCA_963930735.1 Dioctria linearis | reverse complement strand
GCCTCAAACTTTTTCCCTCTAAGAAATATTTTCCATTTAGGTTGTTTTTTTTTCTCTTAAAATACTCATTAGAAGAACTATGTACACGTTTTGGTATAAAATTCACACTTTGACTGTCTTTTGTTGAAAATTATAAAACCACTCACGAATTGAATTCATTAAAAAAATTACAAATGGACGTTACTGAATAACAGCAGGTGAAGAAAGCACTATACAGCAGAAATCTGAAGAAAAATGCGAAGCTGATAAACTGCACGTGAATTATATTCAGAGTTATAATGCCGAAGTCATTTTTCCTTCTGTGAATTTTGCTTACTGTGAAATCTTATAGAAAACGTTTCCCCATTTATCACCTCAAAAGGCTGAGTTTTCTTTATTATTTGAAAAATGAAAAGGTGGCAAAAGACAGGTATGCGGACACTTTTTGTACTATGTAATAAGGACATAGAAAAGGGTAGATTTTCATTCTAATACACTATATTCAGAAGAGTTCATTTAAGATAAAATACTAAGAACAAATGGTAGAGTTGTAAATAAAAATAAACAAAAACTTTCTGCACTACATAGCAGACATATTTTAAATTATTGTAAAAAAAAAAATCGAACAAATTACTTACCTAAGCCGAAGTATACCAAAAATTAATGCCTAGAAGAAAAAAGAAACGTATTTTTTGAGAAATTATTTATTTTAAATTATTTCATCGAGATAGAAAAGAAAAAATTACACACAATTTTTAATTTTACAACTTAGGGTACATGCACAAAGCGGCAAGATGAGACTATATTATGAGTTATATGTATCAAGAGTTGAAGAAATAAAATGATTGTACACTGTACTATAAAAACGTTCATAACAACGCTATGGAAACGCGCGATGGGGAAAACACCTCGAGGTATCTCGGTCGGGAATGCATTTTCTGGCATATTCTTATATGGTTTTTCTTTGATGCAATTGAAGGGTTCTTTACTCATTCTTAAATCCTGGAATAGTCTATGAGAATCAGTACGTAAATTTTCATATATGTGAATAATGGAATTTCCAAAATTCTAATCGCTTGTTATTGTGACCGCATACACAAGCAAAACTGCAGAGGGATGGGGAAACTGAAAATGATTAATTGTATATCCTTAGAATGAAAATGTTGGCATTTCTTTTTTTTTAGTTTATATTGAAATTTTCGTTTATATAATCGAAAGTTTCTATACATATATTGGCAGAATCTATCAGGATCAATCCAAACATCTTCATATATGTAGATGCTGCAATTCGTCACATTTCAGACGTTTCGTATTTATCGGGCAGCAAGCAAAACAGTGGAAAGTACACTTATGTGAAAAATGTTACGTGACAAACACAAAATTTCTTCTTCAGAATCTGGTGATATAATTCATGCTATCCATTCGCGATTTACCCAGAAAGTGAAACCCTTGATGTGGACACTCCACCTCGAGATTTATCGCGCATCTGCCTAGCCCCACCTCACTTCGCGACGTTGTGCACGTACCCTTAGACCTAGTTAAAAAAATAATGCATTATTGTATGTGAGAATCCCGATGGAAACTCTAAAAGACGACATGACCAGTGACAGCTACGTTAAATCTTGGGTCAATTGGGACACCTGCTGTGAGGCAGTTATGGCCTGTGTCAAAACCCTCGAGAATACTTCCCAAGCCATGAAACAGAAACATATGTGTGCGTTCGGAGTCCGTTCTCTAAAATCTTCTATAATTGATGCTTATGGAAAAATGTTAAACATTGACTTTGTATATGCTATAGAGCCTAAACTACTATCCATATAAGAAAATAGTCTTCTTGTAACTTACAGCTTGGATCATTACCTTCCCAAAGGCTACACTTTCTATATACCTTACTTAACAAAATAATAAAATAGTTTCGATAACAAAGTAAACTTACCATTTTACGCTCAATACCTCTCCAGCTGAGTGATAATTGCATGTGTGTACGTGCAGCCGGAGTCCGAATCTGTAGGCAGCTACATTCGATATCATCAGCCCACGGCATGCCATGACGGTACAACGACATTACAATGATTACTCAGCTGAGAATTTTTGTTTGAGAAATCGTAGTCATTTGGTTAAGATAAATTTTTTTAAATAATTTTGTTAGAAAAGATATGAAAATTTTATTACGGTTCGGAAGATAAGAAAGCAAGCTTAAGATTATCAGAACACCATTTTTCTGTATGAATAGTAGTTTAGGGCGGAGGAGCTATTCAAATCAAACTTTTGTCAGTTTTATATAAGAACACTGCAAATATTTTAGAATGTAAGGACTACGTTGGGCATCGCATGTGGTAGGGAGGTGGTCTGTTTCATGGCTTGTGAAGTATTCTCGAGGGTTTTGCCTGTGTGCAACAGAAAGTAAACATTGGATCTCCTGAAAGAGAGCGGAGATGGCACCAGAAAATAAGTAGGGGTCTTAACGGCCCATTAGGTCATAGGTAACGAGGCTGGTTTTTTAAATAATTTTTAAGGGTAAATCTAAGAAAAGTTTCTGTAAAATCTGTCCTTCCAGTCAAATGAATTGAATCTAGTATTGACAATAAGTGGAAGAAAATTTCATTTATAATAACAAATCTGGTAAACATCCGAGGAACCCCATGGCGAGATGGAACTTTGATCCCCATCCTTCGAATAAGATAATCAAAATATATGTGATTGGAATAAGTATTCGAGTTTTTACTACAATTTCTATGATATCAACTGAACCAAATCGTCAACATTTATCTAAGGACGTTATTGGGTTTTTTTATTAATTGATACCGTGTTTGTGTGTGTGTATTGTTAAATTATGTTAACTATCCCAGCGAGAAGTAGTTGCAGCACTGCTTCGAAGCCGTATTGCACCATTGGCATTCCTCATCGATTCATTTCAGCACGAAAATTTCGATGAATTCAACACACGATATCCTAGGCATGGTGTGATGCCTTTCAGCAGGAGTATATGCCGATGGAAACGTCGATAAATAATCATCAATGAAATCGTCGAGAACAATCACACATAAAAATTTTGCTGAATAATCATCGTAGAGAATATTGATGACCAATAATAGAGAAAAAGTTGGGTGAACAGTAGTCGAAGAAATCTTCGGGGAACAATAATCAAGATTAGTGAGTTATTGACATTTGCTATGAGGTCTTCCATATATCACTTTCCTAGTACTACCGTCTATATCTGTATATTTCTGCGATAGTAGTACCCCAGCAGAGAGGAATTTGTTTTGGATAGAAAAGGAAGTTTAATCGGTTTCTGCGATACCAGGAAACTATTTGGAAAAATTAAAAGAAAAATATTTTTAAACGAGTTACATGTATATTTCACATTATAATAAATTCACTTGAGAAAATTACTTTTTGATTTTATTCGCACTCAAAACAACGGCATAACTTGAGTTAAACTTCAAAATTTAAACTGAAACAACATTTATGCAAATCACTCAATTTCAATATTAATTTATTTTTAAGCTGTACAAATAAGACAAAGGCCCTTTAATATGCGCAGAACACCTACCACATGAGTAATATGGTCATTCCAGGTAAGTGTTTTATTAAAATTCAGACCAAAGTTCCTATCTTTGTTAGAGTACGATATCACTATGAAGTCAAGAAGAATAGGTTTAAACTGAGACGTATGTGTTGTCCTGAAACCAGATTGAAATCTGGAAAGCAGGTTTTGGTAGTGAGATAATCTATAATTGGCGAACATATTTCGACAATTGAGAGAATATATGAATTCCTGTGTAGTCATTAACCGAGGAAGGTCAAGAAGCTTTAGGGATAGGAATAACCTTAACGATTTTCAAGCTCTTGGGAAACATATACTGATTTAGCCAATCATAGTAAACGCCAGTAAGAGCCTCAATGACAAATATTAATATTAGCTTGAAAAACTTCAGCGTAATTTCGTCCACGCTGATAGTGTTGGACGAGATTGCAGACGCTGCCAAAACTACTTCATCCCAAGTTATAGAATGGAATGAAAAACCAGCATCAACTGATGCCTGCTGCAAATATGTATCGGCATGTAAATTGGAGGAACAGGATTTATGACCAACATTGCCATAACAATAAAGGCCAAAACCTGCTCGTCAATCGACTCATCAGTGCAATTGTTGGAAAGGAAAAAAAGGAAACTCTCCTGAACGGGGATGCTATGCATTTATGGAAATGGCTCATGAATGAAATTCTAACTAAAAAAGAATGAAAAAAGAATCGTTTGAAGGAACTCTGGTTCTAAGATGATTTGTATTTCAAGGCCGAATTTCGCTTTTTTTTCAGGATATGTAGACAATACACATATTTTTTAGTTCTACTTATTTCTTTGATCAATTCCTGAACCTACCTTCATGCACAAATATTTTCCAGCTGAGATATTTTCACAGCATATAGCCGAGATATATTTAATTACCCTTGTTGAGGTTGTTGCCCTTTTTCAAAATACTTATTGAACATTTTCCTAGCAGAAGATCAGAGCGCTTCTAGAATACCTGAGATATATGGGTTTCTTTCATTCATGATCTTGATACGAACATAAAAGAACAATTTGAAAATAAAAATCTCTTCAAATACATTACAAAATTCGCAATTGAAAATTTGTAACGGATAATAAATGACAGCTACCACGTATTTCTTGACACCCCAATCTTGTTTCCAACAACTCTTGAATTTAATTTTATAACATACAAATAAGCTAGATTTGTAAAGTATAAAGAAAATTTTTATTTATGCACTACAAAATCTTTTAATTATAATCTTCATGAGAATGCGTTTAAAAACGAAAGTGAGCTTCCTCCAAAATCTTCCACCAATGTCTTTTTTTTTCTTTTTCTTTTATATTTCGGTACATTTTAAAGAACTTTCTAATAAGCTGTGGTCTATTTTATTCTAAAATGCATACATAGATATAGAGTTAACTTCGAACGGGTGGTAACTGAAAGTTCTATTGAGGTTTAAGAAATGGAAATAGTTGTATGAATTTTGTTGTTCATTTGGAGATGTTATTATGTGTATATTTTTTAATATAAACCCGTTTTATGAGTACAACTTACAAATTATCATCGACGGCTCCTTCAGAAATGAGGGGGGCGGTGTCGATGTTTAATTTCTCGAGATTGTCATTGCGTTGGGGCTCTCATTTGGAAGGTTCACTTTTGTCTTACAGTCTTTGCCATCGTAATAGCAGCGAAATCAGCCCTTGGTATGGAGTCAGGGGAAAGGATATTGGTATCATTTCAGACAATCAGGCAGCCTTGATGGCTCTGGGTTACCCTTGGATAACATATAATGGAATAGGAGAGGATTTGATGAGTTTGCTTAGTATAGGCAGTACATGTGATTTGGAAAATGTAGAGAAAATCTGCTCACGTATGTTCAATGTAATATTTGCAATATCTACGAATTGTACAATGTTATTGAATTAATTATTGCTATTGGCGTATATTATGAGCATATTTATCAGGTTTTACAATTGACAATGGGTTTATCAATTATTATCTAAGGCACTGTAAAGGTTTAGGATACATTGTGCAACTTTCTTCTTATTCGTGAGGTCGCTGCTACTACTCAAAAACACTTAAGTCGCCAATAATTACCTGCCATAATCTGAACGAAGTACACTTTTCAAGAAGTTGTAAAAGTTGAATACGCGTCCCAAGCTTTCCAAGTAACAACTGGACGAATATATACTGTTTCACATTGAGATCAAAAGGACATTAGAATACTGTATGAAGCTAACTTTTGGAGAGAGAGAGTAACCAAACCAACTCTAGCCAAAGTATACCACCTAGTTACTGCCAGCGCGGCGGTGATCGGGTACTGAAGATTGGCAACGTTTTCAATCAATATTTCTGTTGACTGGAAAGGTTTGCTGGAAACATTGCTAAGCCAGTTGAATTTCTGAATGTTCGAAGTATTTACAGAGCTAGTAACTGTGTTTAAAGTGTAAGTCATGCATATAATAGGAGCCTCTACTGGGAAAACAACCCATTGCAAATAATCGCAGCCTAAAAAGGACTGTCCCAAATGTCCGAAATTTCGAATCTCTAAGGAAGTGATGCACTCTGGACGCGAAGTAAATAACTATTTCAATTCGAGCTTTTTGTCTGATAGTTAAAATTAATGGTTATCTGTCGCCTTTATTTTATGCGAAAAGAGAAACTTATTCCAGAACGAATCAGCTTTATTGATACGAACTGCAAGGCTTCGTCGTGGCAAGGGCCGGATTAACTATTAAGCAAACTAAGCAGCATGCGCTCAGGGAATCAAGAGAAAAGGGACACCAATGAAACGGACTAAAAAAAAATTAAGTCATTTTCTAATCAAAAAATTTCATGAACAGCTAGATATTTTAGTACCGGTTTGGCTTATCAGATATAGGTATCTACTTAACAATTTTGTTTTATTTATGATTTGTTTTGCTAATCTAATAAATAAACTACAAAATTTTATATGAAACGATTGGAATCAATATACTTGTTAAAAACAGCGTATATACGTGATAAGGATTTGCTGATATTATGCTCTTCTTTTCTTCCATATAATGGTATTCATATCAATCCTAGTTATACAAAGATGGAGTCACAGAATGACGAAAAACGTTACCAGTGCCGTTGTCTTTAATAGTTCCTGTTATACGTCTAATAATTTTAGTGTCAGTACAATTAAAATTCTTATAGATGTCAAGCTTACGAAGTCTTCTTTCTTAGGTTAGGACAACAAGCACATAATAAATAGAGAAAAATTATAGGTTTGTCTGGCTAAAAGGTCTCATTGAGTATAAAATCAGCAATACCACTCCCATCAGCTTAATATAGAATAAACGATTTTTCATTTTTTCCTGCTTTGAATTGTTACAACGCGAGCAACAAAACCAGATATTACTTAATTGAGTTGAAAAACGGATTGAACGCGAATCGCTATGGTAAGAAAAGCCAACGCATGACCGATTATTAGCATCATAATAGGTCTGTCTGTTAACTCGAAAGTTTTTACTCATTACACATTTTGAGAGGATGTGTAACTTCGATATGCAATCAGCTGACTCTCAAAAGTATTAAAGTTGAGGTTAAGCTGCTTGTTGTGATTGATACCAAGTGAAAGTGTTCATCTAAAGAGCTGCGATTTTAATACAACTATTAAAGAAGGTGAGTACGCTGTTTTACTTAAACAAAATATTTTTCCAAAATTGTTTAATTTTTTCCTTTCGACAGCAAACGTAGTTGTCAAATTTTTGACACATGACAACTTAACAAACTTTACTCGAGAAGTGTCTGGCAAGTTTTCATGTGTTATCCCCTCTTCCACATAAAAGTTTTTACTTGATTTTACGCAAGATTTTTGCTCTAAAGTTGTCAGACAGACCAATTATATCGGAGCAAAATGGGCAATAATTTTTCCCCACTAGGATTTTTATTTTTGAGCGAACTTGTCCTTTTTCATAAGCTCGAATGTGGCGGGGTCGAGTACACAGTATGATCTGATCATATTTCTCATTGGCTCCACGCCACTCCCAAGTAACATTGGAGGTTGAATTTCCTATATTTGAGGGCCGATCGACTTATTTTGGTTAAAATTACGTAAATTAGACTTATGAATTTAATCTTACAGGCCACTCTCCTTTAAGGTTAATTAGGTAGGAAATTTTACTTAATAATTCCTTAAATTAGGTCCTCAAAGTAATCTTGACTTTGTAGTTAAATATTAGGGAAAACTTACGTAATAATTCCTTTTTAATTTACCTCGTAGGAATTAGAAAAAATTAGGAAACAAATAAGGAACATTTCCTAAATATGAGGAAAATTTCCTTATTTTTTAACTAAATTTTACTTAACTTTGAGGTCAACTTAAAGGAAATGTATGGACTTTGTAGTTAAATCTATTCCCAAGTTCAAGGCAAGATAACGTAAATATTCCCTAAATAATTTCTATTCGATTGTGTTCGCCCTCAAAGTCCGAATTCCCAAAAAAAAGTTAACCTCAAGGTAAATTGGACTAAATGCGCATGCTTAGCAAAATCCCTAATAGTTGAAATTACGTAATACTACAACCAAAAATTAAAGTTAATTTACTTTTGTTTGGCTTCATTATGACTGGAATTATTGAGTTGCTCCTCCCATTGAATCATTTCATCAAGATTAGAAATGTTGCTCCTATTTACGACACATTTATATCGGAATCAGTCAGGCTCTGGAATACCATTCGCATCTTTTCTTAAAGATGCTACACTTACTTGGCCAATAGGTATAGAGTTAATTATTTGCTTCCCAACCATGCGGAATATACGCATATTCAACTGCGTTTGCATTCACCCGCTTTTTAACAAATCTTGTATCCAAATGATGATGCTAATCACTTGGTTTACTATTTTTAAGATGTAAATAAATCCATTCAATTCTTTCAATTGTCAAATCTCTTTTACCTATTTAAAGCGAAATTCCTTAATTTAGGGCGAAATGCCTTATTTTAAGTTGAAATTTATTTATAGAAAAAAATTATCATAACCTTTGAACACAAAATCACCTAAACAAGGATTTTTACCTTCAAAGTCGAAAAATTTGATTATTTCGTCTTGCCATCCAGGAAATTCCTCGTATAAGGAAAAATTCTATGTCAAACTAACTTTTAGGTCGAGAAATGTAATATGACCCATATTTAATTAAAAAAAAATATGGCTGCCATATATTAAAAGAATGAATAGAAAAATTGCATAATACCTTAATTTAATTTTTTCCATAGTTACTGCAAAGAAGACCCAAACAAATGATTTTTTTTTTAATTTCAGAACGATTAAATAATATTTAAATTAATTTCAATGCTCTAAATCGGAAACCAAAGAATAATTTAACTTAAATTTATTATGTTTTAAATATACAATATTTTGAAAGCGCGTTGTTGTTTTTCGATAAATTATTTCCATATTTATCAATAAAATTTTTCTCGTTTTAAGAATTGAACGCTTAGAAGCTGCGAGAATTAATTTTGAATAAGGCCATAATTTCTATATACTTTGTTAAAGCAATACTTCTCATAATCTTTCAATTTGGAGTTATGTGCCTTGTTTATAATATTTACATTACCTACCAGGGCAAATATACACATACAATTCTTATAAAATATAATTATTTCTATATTAACACACACCTTAACATGAGTTAAATTAGGTAGAAAATAGATCGAGATCGAGGAAAATTTACGTAAATTCGACGTGAAATTTACGTTAAATTTACCAAATCAAGGAAATGAGTCCTGTTCCCTATAGGGAAATATTCCCTAATTGTCCTAATATTTACGTCGATACGACGTCCTCTCATTCTCCACTTACGTAAATCGGACGTAAATATTAGGTAATCTTAATCTTGTAAGTTGTAAATTATTTTGGCCTTCGCACAATTTCTCCTCAACATCAATATTTTTGTTTTTCTGAAATTGGCGCGGTGTTCTATAACCCCAATATGTGAAAAATAAATGCGAAAGCAATTTCATTCGTTTAATTTTGTTGATAGTATTGCAGCGAACAACGATCAAATTAAAAATTTATTATTTCCGCTGTGCGTTTAAATGTTTGACAGCGAACTGTGTTGGTTGTTTGCCTGCTGCCGTCGCAACTGTATTTAAGGCTTAATGCGAATACCGATATTATTGAGTATGCCTTTCCAAATTCTGATATTAGATACAGCATTTTCTCATAATTAATGATAACGAACTTTGCAGCTGAGCGGTCATTTTCTCAGTTTAAGTATATAAAAAATCTCAACGGTACAATTATACAACATGACAGGATTGATACTTTATCTCTACTAAGTATAGAAGCAGATGTTCTACGGAAAATTAGTTTTAAGGATGTTATCAAAGATTCTATCACTATAAATAGTAGGAGGAAACTTTTGATTAAATAAATAAATTGGGACTTTACAAATATAAACATTATATTCTCTTTAGAAAAATTGTCAATACCCATATATAATGAAATTCAGCATATGTTATGGACCACTATCTTCGTCAAAACCAAAGTCTCCATGCTCAATTTTTTTCCTATGAATTTCTGACGAAACTTTTTTGTTTTTACTCACCCAACATTTCTTTTTTATTATAACTTTAATACGTATATTGACCTTAAAGTTTTGAAGGCCTTTTACCACAACAATTAATTGGACTAATTTTAATGTATAACATCCTGGAAGGGATAATGTAAAGTTCCTTTCGTGTCGTAATAATCAGATATAGTACCCAATCTATATACGAATTTTTCAAACCCTAAAATAAAGGCAGTGATTTGGCAAACTATTTTAATTCCACCTAGAAAAGCTCTGTGCTCAAACATATATCTACCAGACGTCTACAAGGGAGTTTTACGTTACGTACTCCACATCTTCCACAAATGTCTCCTTTGATAGAAACCACACTCTGTAATTTTTAATTTGGCGGCATACCGAAACTTTTTGAGAAAATCATATACGCACACACACAAACCCATCGATATATGCAAATGCAAAATGGAAAAGATGGTGCAAAATTCGTAATTAAAGTGGAAACATAATGTTGCGCTGCCGCTCGTACCTGGCGCTGTAGCGCAAACTGTTAAAATATAACAGCACGATTTTCGTATGATACTGTGGGATATATTGCAATCCCTGTATGAAAGTTTAAAAAGAAAAGCAGAATTATGGAATAAAATAGTAAATATCAAATTAGTTTTGACAGAACTAAGCTGCAGCATTGTATTCATACTCAGCTACAAGGGAAGCGGCAGAGTATGCGCCAGTGCCAGCTCTACATTCTGTTCCAGCATTTAGTTTCAAGATTCCAGTGATTCCATTCTTCACTCACTACTCAAATTTCAACTAGGATGTGACTCAAATCTCAACGTAAAGACACACACAAGATGCGACGCCATGTATTCTTGATGTTGGCAGTGAATTTCATTCGATCTGGAACAAAGGTTAAATTTTCAAACTGATAAATTATAAATTCACAAGCTACCAGCTAGCTTCTGCTTTGACCTATCTCAATGTGTGGAAAGGATAATTTGGAAATATTACGTCAGACTAGTCCTGCACAAGCGAATAAGCTTTGCTTAATGTTTTGTGCTGAAACATCTCCTTTAGGATATCTTATTTCAGTGGTGCTTTGACATTAAATTTTAATAACAATTATTTCAAATTACCAAAATAGCAATGTTCAGGATAGGTCAACCAAATCTAGTCATCTTTTCCAACACCTACTTCGAAATAAAAAAAAACCAAAATGCAGGTACATACAATTATTTTACCCGCAATTTGTATAAACAAATTAAATTTTTGCTTCAAAACAACTAAAGGTATAAGTAGGTACTTTAGTAATGGTAGGCAAATTTGTCCTTATTTTAGACTCGACTAACATGCATTTACATGTTGCACTATGATAGCGCCCATAATTGCAGTTGTCATAACACTTTTTAACCGTACCCTGCAAATCTATAAGAACGTGCCTAATCGAGACACGTCTTCAAACTTTACACATAAATTTCGAAAAAACTCCCAATGAAAGTCTCTCCTTTCCTATACTCTATACAAAATCATTTTACTGACCTAGAGGAAAAACTGCTGGAGAATTGCCAATGTGAGTGACGTTTGGGACGCTGTAGGAATTATAAATATGCATGAAAAATGTTAGCATATATATAGCACATGAACAAATTAAAATAACATGAATTAACATTGTTTGCAAAACTTAAGTCATATGTGCGAAGAAGGTAGGAGCTGAACTACTTATAAGTGTACTTCTGTATATAATATATGCGGGATCAAAAGCCTTTCCATTAGAAGTAAAGTTAAGCAGAGGAATTGGTATATAGGTACTGTTGGCTCTAAATGGCAGGGGAACAAAAGTACATAGGCGAAGTATTGAAGTTCGATTACGTTGGCGACGATTTCTTTTACCTCAGTTTTTTACCTAAATTTATGTAAATTTATGACACGTGGTAAGTAATAAGAAAGTTTGTAGTTGATATAAGCAGGGATGCTCTTCTACCAGGAAACAGGGCTTTGTATTCTAAAATACGAAATACGTAAATCTTAAAAAGAAGCAAAATGTTGACACCTGGCAAGCGATTCCTCAAATTATAGATCAGTTGCCCGTACTTCACTCATCAACACCCTATTATTGATGAAATATCTCGAAACTAATAATTTTATTAGCGATCGCCAATACGGCTTTCGTCCTGGCCGCTCTAGTGGGGATTAACTAACATTCCTTACCGAGCGTTGGAATCAATGTCTCCATAATGTTGGTGAATCTGAGATCATCGCATTAGATATCTCCAAGACCTTCGATAGAGTCTGGCATCCTACTCTTTTTGCCCAACTTCAGGCAATGGGACCCTCTTTTCATAAACTGGATTGAAGGTTTTCTTTCTCGCCATTCAAGTCAAGTTAAACTGGACGGAGTTACTTCTGACCGTTCTATAATTCACGCCGGTGGACTACAACGTTCTGTGCTCTCTCCTACCCTCTTCCACATTATTATAAATGATCCGCTAGCTCTCACTCTCAGTCCTATTCATAGTACTCATAGTTTTGCAGACGACAGCACCCTGGATTTCATGTGCACTCGTGAGAATGTCATAGTTGACCAGCAAAGCCACATGTTCAATTCACTAAACTATGAGCTCACAACAATACTCGGTTGGGGCATAGCGAATCAGATATTGTTTAATGGTTTCAAAACACAATGTCGTCTGTTATCACTCAAACCAGGGGCGGATCCAGGATTCTTGTGCGGGAGGGGCGCAACTTTGGTTTAAAAACGGTATAAGCTGGAAACAGATCAAAAGCTCGAAGATGCTCGCCACCACTCGCCAAAGGTCAAATACATAAAATTTATCATTAAGATACGTGTCGATGAGATAAGTGAATGGCTACCATTCGGAACGAAGAAAGTTGCTCAACATTCAACATTCAAATGCGGAGTTAAATTATTTATTTTGTTTTAGTTTGTAAATAATGGAAGCCTAAAACTTCTAAATCACCCATTGTAGTTAGTAAAAATAGGGAAACACATTTCGAGTAAATTGACGAATTATTTATAAATTGTAATTTGCAAAATACAGGAATTAAGGGGATACGTACTTTAGCTCTACTAAAGACAAGAAAGTTTGAATTTTTTTTATATATTACTAAGGCAAGTTAAGGGGATACCTTATGATGCAAAGCACAGCATGGCAGGAAGGTGACATGGAAACGAATCAGGGAACATGAGGAGAGCGCCAGAGATGCTGAATGTCACCCTTAAACTTTCGCAGATTATATGTTGGTTAAAGACAGAAAATGGTAGACTGTCCATATTCACACAGTTCGGGATAAAAACCATAACGAAATTTTACTGCATGGCCGAAAGTAAGTTGATAGGCGGTTTTCTGTGCGAGTTTTGCGTACAAGAATTATTCTGCAAGGGATCAGATGAGATATTTCATTAGAACATTGACCACGCATATAGCTATAAGGGAGTGAAGGGCACCCATCATAGCGGCGTTATTCGGGTGAGTCGATATTTCAAGTTATTGCCACATCGCCAGTGAGCTTGAAGGGTCCCTTTAGGACAATATCCAATGAAGGTAAGACTGTGCGACTAGCCTCGGGCCCAGATATAGAAATTATGTTATATTCGAGGTCTGGTGTAGGATTTGTAGAGGAGCTCTAGATTCGGTGGGTTGAAATATTTGTGTACAGATTAGCTTACAGGAAATATTAAAGCCAAGAATGTAAAAAGACGGGTTATCCCAAATCATTGCTCGATCAAAAGAAATGGGAGTGAAAAGCTTTGATCTTGCTTCAAGTAGATGAGACACCTTTGGCACTTAGATGGCTTGAATTCGACGCGAATCGCTTTACTCCAAGGGAAAACATGACCATGGTCGTTATTCATTGATCTAATCACGCAATCCCGTTTGACAGATATGATATTACCTCTGAAGCCCATAAAAGTATCAAGGGTACTGTCAACGGAAACATTTGATATTCTCAAGGTCGTTATTGAATGATCTAATCAAGCCATCTCGTTTGACAGATATGAAATTCTGTCTGCAGTCCCAAGAATGTCAAAAGAGTAAGCGAAATAAAGGTTACTGTCATAGGCAAAGCTATGGATTGGATTAAAAGTACGGGAAAGTAGATCATTAATGAAAATTAAGAAGAGAGATAACAGAGCCCTGGGACGTCTCGGCATTTATTTGGTGAGGTTCTGGTGAAACCCCATCTAGTACAACCGGTAGTATGCTATCAGGTAAAATACTTTCAATCTATAATAGAAGATGAGTGAGAAACCAAGTGCTTTAAGTTTAACTAAAACTGATAGATGCCAGACTCTATCAAAGACCATTTAAATATCTACAGCAACGATTTTGCGACTACAAAACACCATTGTGCACGGTTCGAATGGTCCGTAAGAAAAGTCAGCAAGTCTCCAGATGAGGGTCCAGTTCGGAAGCCCTAATGCCGATCATTGATGAGTTGTTTGGTTTCTAGATACTTCGTTAATCTGAAGTTTCTGATAGATTCAAAAAGCTTTGAAAGAATCGAAGTGATTGCAATTGGTCGATAACTTGAGGTGTCGCTACCCTCACCTTTCTTGGGAATAGGCTGAACGTGAGCTATTTTCAAACCATTTGGAAATTTTTCTGTCGAATAAGACTAGTAGAATAGTTTGCGCAAAGGTTTAGCTAAAGATGACGCCCAACTCTTAATTAATATGGGTGAGAAACCATCAGGACCTACGGCTTTGGAGACGTTGATCCCTTTAAGGACCTTAAAAACATCCCTCTTACGGATGTGTATGGGCTGTTTTATAGAGAATTTGAAGCGAATCTACCAGTGAAGATACTAGCTTGATCAAGAGAGCCAACAACCACTTCACCGATATTAATTAGTGAAGGTATAGAGGAATTGCTGAAGTTGTCTTTGATGGTCTTGACTGGGGACAAGAAGCCTTTTCTATTCTATTTTGATCAAAAGGAATTTTTCTCTTACGCGCGAAAAGAAGACTCTTTCGCTTTTGTTACATTAGTTGGTTGAACTAATGGTTAAACCAAGAGCGATTTTACTGCAGTTGAGATCTGCTGTAAGAATACGCAATGTATTCATGCATGCCAAGACTTCTCTAAGGTTTTGATTTATAATTGTCCAATCAGCATTTTATTTTTTTTTTGAGGTTTTAGCTAAATATTCTACTATCGCATTTTACGAAATAAAAAAACTGTTTTTCCAAAATAAATGTCTCGCTTTAAATGTAATAACTCACTATATCAATATGCAATGATTTCTTTGCCGTTGTGTTTTCAATTAAAACAAATCCCCCATCGCTTTTTTTAAGTTCTGCTTCGAATTGAACGTTTCCAGAAATTTTTATGCCTTGAGCAAAAAGTGCAGCTTCGATCTTCTCCTCCTTTAGTGAAAAAAACTTTACTTGGAAGCATTTTAACTAAATTAAGCTAAATCACAACACATCGAAAACCGCAAATCAAAACAAGCAGAACCCATGGCCCAGCTGATTCATTTGTCAAGTTTTACAAAGAGTGATTTATTCTTAGAATATAGAGAGTACAGGAAGTGTGATAAGCCAAATTTGGTGTAGTCAATTTCAGGTTGTGTTAGTATCTGTTGCCCCTGTAGTGAACGCTCAGTACAGCCGTGTAGTAGGATCAATATAGAGAGCGGGGCACCAAGATATATGGTTGAAAATATTACGTTTGCTCCCATCGAAGATATTCTTATTCACTGTCACTACGCCATCATACTCAGGGAATTTCGCAGCTGTCACAAACGTAAACAAATCTCGGTGGAGGAAGGATTTTTTCGATATTTCGACAGCTAAACATAGAGTTGTCTCTTTCTTGAATATACTGCTGAGCTACTTCAAAATACTCTGAAAAATCCACGCTCATGCACACGAATTTTACAGGTATCAACACTTCCTGCTGTCTCTATATTCTAAGGATTTATTACATTAAAAGCTCTGTGTATGTCATTACTGAATTGATTGAACTGAATTTTGTGTGTCTGTGCCTTTCGTTGTAGATACAAAATTTCAATCAATTTCAATATTATAAAAAAAAGAAATCAAACACAAAGACGTAAAAAAACTAGAATTGGTCTAAGAGCAATTCTTATGATATCCTAGACGAATGCTTTTATGTCATTTCGTATGGTTACCAATCCGTGCAGGTTTGATTTTTTAAATGGGTTTTCGCATATATTTCTATAAGGGATCGTTGGACAGAAAAAATGTTATAAATAATTTAACAGGATCTGATATTCTGAAGAACGTTTCAGAACATTAAAACCGTATAGGATTTACCATTGTCACAGTATACGTAAAAATTTTAGAAATTGTATTTACTATTTTTCTGAAAACAGTATGTAAAAAATTTTCAGCTCTTTACTTTGACGCGTTCTCAGGTAGTAGTTCTCCGATTTACATGGCATTTCATATACTGCTTCCTAAGATCATAAGTATTAAGAGGAAAATATCGAAAAATTTCTAACCAGCCGCCTTCTTCGATAAAAGGACCTTCACGCTTGTGAGGGTTACGAATTAGAAAACCGAACGCAACAAAACGAAAAGGAATCAATTCTCTTACACTTATGTTCTATAAGCCTTTATTTACATGTCAGAGGCGTAGACGTTTTACTAAAGAAGTTATATAACAGCGAATATTTAAATAATAATAGCTCAATGTAAAAAAAATTATACCTGGCGAACATTAGCAAAAGCAGGCGACTCATCCTAGCCGCGTTAAGTCACCAGTGATTGTCTAGTAGTTAAGACGGTCTAGTCTTATATCATTAGCGGGAGCGGAGAATAACGGTTTTTGTTCGAACTCTCAGTTGATTTATCTGAACCTTTGAGTTTATCTGATCCTGGTAGACTTTCTCCACTTTTGGGCAAGCTGCCTCTAGAAACACTTCCGTAAGTTCTAGACGAAACTGCAGAAGATCGGTATATTTTTCTTTCTTGTCTTTTCAATACTCCATCGAGAAATACACAACAGCTAAATAGAGGAAGCGAAGCCCTATTTTCAAAGTCCATTTCTTTGATTTTACCCATGTCCGCTAGGTTTCCGTACATTGGTCACACATGTCAACGCCTCCTATATGTTTATTGTATTGTCTAGTTATTTGTGTACATGTTATGTACATAAACACTTTGCTTTTCTTTATCAATCTCCGAACGTTTGCTATTGCCTCTTTTCCAAAAAAAGGTGAATGAAAGATGACTGTCCTTTGTATGTCAACATTTAATAATGGCAACTATTTCATCATTCGCCACGAACGCTTTCCTTCCTCCCCTCTCCTTTGTTGAATCCTTGAAAAAAGTTGAGTTTTTATTTCGGTGGGCCATAATATTTCCGGTCCCGTAATAATTAAGGCTCAACAGTTTCAGCATGCTCGCTCTTGGTATATCTCCGATCTATGGAGCTCTAAAGTTGTGATTCACAAAACCTTTCTAAACAATTGACAAAAGCATCATTCTCAGGAACGGTTGCAATGAAAATTATCGATATATAAGAATACGCAAAGGAGCTGGAATTTTTATTTTACTACCACCACGTTTGGGAAGGAAGAGAGAGAAAGGGGTATGGCAACCCTACGAAGAAGTTACCCGATTTGTCCCATTTTCGAACTTAAAAGTACTTTTTGTTTTTGTTTTTTTTTAAACGAATATGCGAAATTTCAGCTCATAGTACACACGTTCTCGAGTTATCGTGTGACGGGCGGCCCGACGGCCATGCAAAGCTCAAAATAACTTTTCATTTTATGCATGGGTGTCTAACCCATTTTACTCTACCATAAATATATCTAGGGGTTACAAACGGAATGACAAACTTAGTATACCCCTTTGATTATATCTAGTGTATAATGAGTAGAAAATTGTGATATAAAAAAATATTGACTTTTTAATGACGAGGCGACCATCAGGTTGTCTACTAGATTTACAGTACAGATTAGGGAAAATCCGCAAAATGTATGGAGAATATGAACATGAATTACATTGACATTTGGCAGATATTCTATTGTATCTAATATATATTCATTCAAAATTACATTTGTTTTTTCCAATCTATTACGACGGCATACTATTTTCGTAGCGGACAATATTTGTATAAACACAAGAACCTTAAGAATGAAAGCATTTCTCAAACTAAAATATCAAAATCTGAGAAATTATCAACTCAATAAAATCCCATAGATATCCTAGAAAAAATACAGTTATTTAAGCACTGATCCAATTTAACACAAAACATATTTATCTGTTAAAATATTTACGGGCGTACGGGCGAGTTGAGAAAACATCACTTGGTGTAGTGAACATCTCGCTTTCTTCCTCCAAGTATGCCTGTAACACTAACGAAATTCCCTCATAATTTAGGAGGAAAGGAATTGCTAGATTATTTGCTCAAAGCCATTTATCGCCTTATGTAAATTAATTTAGCTGAAGTATTTCGTCCATTTTCAAGCGCTTCTAAAGGAAAAATTTCTACGTCCCACCGGATATTTTTGCTTGTTAAGTTAAATTGAACTTTTGACAAAAATTTGACTCCGAAATGAATTTTTAATTGAGATTATTTAAAAGGGGGGAAGAAGAGGTTAAGTGAAATTTTTATGAGTGAAACATAATATAATAAAAAAAATCGATTAGTGCTTATCGGTGGAAAGACTAGTTACATGGTTTTGTTTTTACGTATAAATAGGTATTTTTCATTTGAGGAGCAAGAGAAACCCCACGAAAATCACCTGCTTCATACAGCAAGAAAAACTAGTAGGTTAGAGAGTT
Organism: Dioctria linearis; assembly: GCA_963930735.1. Taxonomy (NCBI): domain Eukaryota; kingdom Metazoa; phylum Arthropoda; class Insecta; order Diptera; family Asilidae; genus Dioctria; species Dioctria linearis. The sequence continues at coordinate 28,457,570 of OZ005743.1, read as the reverse complement.
TTAGTAAAAAATATGAATAAAAAAAAAATTATTAATCGCACTTGTTTCCTTCATAGAATTCTCCTTCTTTCCCATTTTAAGGCTTGATTTATCTTAAATTTTGCCGTAATTCCACCAACACTGTTCAAATCATTTTCTAAATACTTCAAACAATCTGGATCGTGAAACATTTCCAATGTTATCTCTGTTAACCCATGGTGCTTGCACTACGGTGGAAATCTATGAATTATCTCAATCATCGCAAGATGCGTTGAAGTCATCTAATATTTGTGCTTCAGCTGGACATAATCTTTATTACAGAAATGGCCCCAAATTTGAATATAATTCTGGGTCGAATATTTTCCAATGAATTGGAAAATCATAGCGCACTCAATCTGTAGGTATATTCTCGTTTACTGAGTACTAGGTCAAAGCAATATTATAATATTGTTACGAGCGTGGCCTTAGTTCGTTATTTAAAACACAATATTTCAGTTATAATTCAAAAGTTCTTTCTTTATTTAACTTTACTGTTTACTCTCACAAATTCACAAATAATTATCAAATCAACTCTTTATTTATCGCTAGTACTGTACTTCTAATTATCGCAATCCAAATAGTTTACTTCGTTCACTTCGCTGTCTGAAATAATACTCCGCCTCCTAGCTGTCAGAGCGCCGTATTTATACTCTACGAATTATCCTAGAACCTTCCTGAATATTCCGTTCTCCGAACCCAAAGTGTACTAAGATGACACTAACCTAAAGTTGTTTCCATTCCTAAGAGATGTCGCTTGATTCACTTTGTGGCACGTAACAATATAAACGAAAAAGCAGATAAACCCAATCGTTTAAGAGCAAACTCGGATAATTTCCCTCATTGCAAATGGAATTATAATAGCTATTACTATAAAGAAAATTATAATAAAAGTATGTGCAGTTACAATTACGTTATAAATTTTATTATCGCCAATTAGAAAGTTCCTACTATTCCTCCTCATGAACCAAAAATAAAGTATGAAGTTCAAATATTGTTACCCTAGACAGACTATCTCTCTCATTTTTAATTAAATGCAGTCAAATATACACTGCGTCATACAAATGTAAGTCCATGATGGGCCCTTTGTAACTTTTTGGTTTAATTTTAAATGGAGCAAATTTCACTCCAAACTATTGAAATTGTTAAAAGTGCCATATACCGTCATTAAAATGAACTGAATTTATTGGAAAGAGGATAAACTTTCCAATAAAATTCAGTAGTAACAGCCATCCGCGGATCACGAATGATATATGAATATTTAAGCTTATAGTTAAGTGAATGAATGAAGCTCCACACCTGACATTAAACCATTGCTACTCCTAACAATATGATAACAGGCAAGCTTTGAAACATTTGAGAATTTTTGACATTCTTATTGGATCTAATGTCTTGGAGAATATACTAATAGTTAGTGTAATGCAGATATAGTTTAAGGTAAACTTCCTGGTTAATGTGTTATGAAGCAATCATTAGTATGTAGTTGTACATAAACTCATGATTTGAGAATTATGAGATTTGAGATTATAGAACGAGCTTTGAAAAGAATTTATTTTGTTGCATAGATGTCAGAGACAGGTAAGGCTGAGTATATTGAAATAAACTCCAATTTCTAGCAATAAATTTCGGAGAACATAATAAAAACTTGTTGCATGCAGTTGCGACGATATATGTACATATGTCGTAGACATTTGACGTAACTCAGCACTTCACGAAAAGTCCTAGTCTAGACCTTCATGAAAAGTGGGCAAATAGTGAAACGGTTTTGACTTAGGCACTTTTTACATTATGTGTCTGAAATTTTTAGTCAATTCATGAAATGCTAAAAGCCTTTACGCCGATAGTGTAATAAATACCACCCGATATAACCAAATACTAGGAGAGGGAGATGAGCGGTGAAGGGGAAATGAAAGAGAAGATCTTTTTTTCCATTTCAACAAAAAAGTGTTATGTCTAAATTCTTTGCAACATACAGCAAATACTCGCACATTTTCGTTATAGTATGTAATTCAATTATTGAGCACAATTAGGAACTGTGAAGTGTCATTCAATAAGATTTCTAATGAACTAATTTTCGTCCACACAGTTTCTCTATTCTTTCTTTCAGACGTATAATGAAAGCAAGCTCGATGTAGAAGGGATGGGTTAATTTAAATTCGGGCGCCACATGGTTTGAGAGACCACAAACTCTATGTTACAGGAAATAAATTAAAAGAAGGATTTGTACAACTATATAATTTTAACGTTAAGCAGGATTTACATTATGATGACATCCAATTTTTACAGAAATTGTGAGGGAGATAGTTTATTGAAATTTAAATGCTGCGGAAGCAATCATCGCAATACCTCACACGTACAGTCCCCCTCTCATATGGCAAAACTCGCAAACTGTCAAAACTGCCTAATTAGAAATTGTCAAGTTTTTAATCGTTTTTTCGTAGATATTCAAAGACGGATCATGAAAAGAAGTATAATTTTACAAATTCTAAAATATTGCATGAAAGCACGAAGGAGTTCGAAGCAAAGGATGAGATTATATCGAAAAAATTTCTCGCAAAATATCAGATGATGCTGTAATATTTCAGCTCTACAATCAATATTTTGTACTATAACGAAATTTTTATTTACTATTTATTTCATATCGTAAACAAAAAGTTCAGTAACTAATTTGCTAATATGTAAACGTCAATCCATTTTATCCACTCAAGTACTCACATGAACATAATTCCACTTCACTACGGAACTAACGCCGGTGAAGATAATTCCAGTCCGGTTCGTGTTCACATGACGGATTATCTCAAAGGTGGAATAATTCTAGCAAATTATAAAGGAAAAAGGACCACCGCAGTCAATCTGTGAACACACTACTCTCTGCTTGTGGACAGAACACTACCTCAGAAATAACTTCAATATTTCCTATAAAGCAATATTTAATAACAATTTCGCAATATTTAATTACAAACTCAAAACTTAGTTTTGTTTATTTCGACAAATAATATTACTTGACAGATATGTACGTATATATGCCATAAAATTATAGTAACAAAACAGCAATATGGCAGCTCCAGTAGTCGAAATTGAGAAATTAGGTTTGCCAATAACAATGTTTTAGTTTCAGTACCTAAGAAAACCCCCTATGCTTGAGGTCTTTTTATGGTTCCGGACACGCAATAAGTGGCAAATCAACGTCCGGAAAAAGTTCAGGACGCGTTTGTTTCTCTCTTCACTCATAAATAAATTTCCGTATACGATGTGCTATCTCCCTCACAATTCCTGTAAAAATTGGATGTCATCATAATGTAAATGCTGCTTTAGTCGACTAGGCGTATGCCCTATCGTTCTACTCTATATCTATCTAATTATCTCTCTCAATTTCTTACTCTATTCTTAACTCTCTCGTTTTCTATCTTCATTTATTTATCTCTTTTTATTTCTGACTCTCTCCCTGTCTTTCTTTCTGTCTCTCTTTGTCATTCATATTTATCTCTCTCTTTATCTTTATAGTTTGCATGAGGAGAAAAGCTCATCATCATTAAGTCTTTCTTCACTTCACTCTTTCTCTCTCTCTTTCTCTCTCTCTCTCTCTCTCTCTCTCCCTCTCGGTCTCTCTCTCTCTCTCTCTCTTTCTCCTCTCTCTCTTCCTCTCTCCCTATTTTGTTTTGCTTCTTCCTCCAGAAGTGAACACGCGAAGGAACAGTTATTAAACTAATAAGTCAGTCCAATTCAGTGGACTGCGACTGTGATTGCCAATTCGTAGCGTTTGCGTATTTTATGAGAAATAATCGCATCTTTAGGAGGATGGAGATATCAGAATGCTCGAAATTTAGGATAACTCGAGTTGGTTAATAATAATAATATATATATATGCTGGTAAAACACATTACAAGATTGGCAATTTTACATTAGTATCTATTGAACAGATGGGCCAAAATTCAAATTAGGATAAAGCACCAAAATCTCAAATTCAAAGCCAGAGTAAGTTAAGTGGGAAACACAATTGCACCATTTCGATCCGATACGTACAAATGTCAAATTTGCTTATATGAGACGTACGTGTAATTGGACACATTCGCCGAAATGGATCGAAACGGATCGAATCGAAACGGAGAAGTTGAGCAAATTTCAACTTTTACGGATGACATAACCTAGAAAAATTACCTGTTCAATGTTTGTGTATAACTCAAGATGGATGAAGAAGTTTTTATTGAAAAAATTAAAAAATATGAAGAGCTTTATGACAAAGGCAACAAATTTTACATGGATGTAAAAAAAAAGACAAAATCTGGAAAAATTTCAATGAGAAATTTAAAACTGATGGTAAGTTTGAACGGAACAATTGTGCTCATGCACGTAACGGATCGAATTGAATCGAATTGAATTGAATCGGATTGGCGGAATTGTGTTTGGCACTTTAGAGATAAAAAAAAGAGAGGATCATAATTAACATAAAAAATAAAATCAATAGTACAGTTAACAAATTAAAATTATAAACAAAATCAAAATTTTAAAAATCAGATCAAAATTAAAACTAAAAGAAGGGAACAGAAAAAAATCAAAGCAATAAAAAATGTGTATGTCCTCGCTGACAAAAAGAAGGCTACTCTTGGAACCCAACAAGAGGCTGCCTGGATGTTCCAAATGAATTTTCCCGCTGAAGGCAGAATGTTCCCGAAAAGAAATTGCCTGATCATTGTCAGAAGCATCAAAGGACTGAAATTTGAAACAGGGATCGTAAAGGTTACAAATTTTATCGTAAAACTCATTCTTCAATGAATTTATATATGAATCTTACTTTAGAGGTCCCAACGAAACGGCTAAACTTTACTCACATAAGGTTTCAGTCCTTGCGATATAGTTATGAAAGATTTTTTATTTTTTTAAGTCATAAATAATCGTTATGAGATCATTAATATTTTTCCCATCACGAATAAAAATCACTTACTGATTTTTATTTTTCCTGATCACAAATAAAAATCACATCATGATTTTTATTTTTGATTAAGAATAAAAATCATGAGGTCAGTTTTATTTTTCTGGTCGACAAATAAAAATCGCCGAGATTTTCTTCTTTTTCCGTTCATATATAATACTTATTTTTGAATGATAAAGTTATCAATCAATACAAAATAAAAGTACACTGTGATAATTACTACAAAATAGTAGGTGCGAATGTTCAAATGTTAAATTTTTCGATACTTTATGTTAGATCTCACATTTTATCTGAACATCTGTACACTAGCACCTATTACTATACACAGCGCAGTAAATATTTCATGATTAGAATAATAAAAATTACTTGGTGATTTTTATTTGTAGACCAAAAAAATAAAAATCACTTCATGAGTATTATTCGTGATCAAGAATAATAAAAGTCACAATGCGATTTTTATATATGGAAAAAATAAAAATCAGGAAATGATTTTTTATCAGGGCTGGAACATAACCGGTATTTTCTAATTTTGAAACAAAAAAGTCACATACAAAATAGGCAATACAACAAAAAATATTTTAATGGTGTGTACATTTTTGAAAGCTCTTTCAACTCGTGGCATGATCACGAAAAACCTTACTTTTTTATAAAAGTAAATAAATATAAGTAAAAATAAATCTTTACCATAATAGTTTTTAATAAGTAATTTTTAACGTATATTTTTCAATTATTATTTTTTGATGACATAATAAGTCAAAAACTTGTATACAGGAGCTCCTTACTGTCATCAGAGAAGGTTGGAATATTCTCAAGAAATTCATCAGTGGTCGAGAATGTTGGCGTCGTCGATTCAGAGAAGAGGACTACTGTAGTAGTCTCGAATATATTTCATCAGTGCATTGACCATGCATTTAGCGATAAAGGAGTGAAAAACATCCAAATTCCGGCGGTGCTCGAGTGAGTCGATATAACAAGTTACTGCAATATCATCAAGAAGCTTGAAGGCTCTCTCTTGGACAATATCCAATGAAGCTTAGGCTGTGCGACCAACCACAGCCTAAATATGGGAATCGTATTCCATTCTGGGTTTAATGTAGGAATTGTAGAAGAGCGCTAGATTTGACGGGTTGAAATATTTCTTACAACTTTTCAGAAATCCAGCACATTTTGATGCTTTTTTTGCCAACAGAGAAGATGTGATCTGTTCAGTTTAACTGCCTGGAAATATTAATTCCAAGAAAGTTCAGTGACGGTGAATCAGAAATTAATGCTTCATCAAAATAAACGGGAGTGGTTAAGTTATGGTCTTATTTTAATGAGATGAGGACAGCTTTGGATCTTAGTTGCATTGAATTGGACGCAATTCATTTTGCGCCAAAGCGAGGATATTGTTAAGATTGTTATTCAATGATCTAGTCATGCAATCTCGTTTAACTCTTGCAACATTCGCCCTGAAGTCAGCTAGAGTGTCAAAGGAATAAGTGAAATCAAGGGTACTGTCATCAGCGAAACTATGGATGGGATTGCAAGTAAGGGACAGCAGATCGTTAATGAAAATTAAAAAGAGAGTTGGAGATATAACATAGCCTTGAGGCACACCAGCATTTATAGGATGAGGTTCAGATGTAACGCCATTTAATAGAACATGTTTTTGGCGACTAGATAGGAAACTTCCAACCCATAATAGAAGAGGAGTGGAGCGACCAATTACTTAACATTTGGCTAAATAAATTATCTGGATGCCAGAATCTATCAACGCCATTGAAATTTCTAGGTCAACGATTTTGGACTCACCAAAATTATGAAGACTACGCCTCCAACGTTCCGTAAGAAAAGTCAGCAAGACACCAGATGAGCGTCCAGCTCGGAAACCATATTGGCGATCGTTAATGAGATGATCAGTTTCTAGATACTTCATTAAGTTGGGGTTCATGATAGATTCAAAAACCTTTGAAAGAATCGAAGTGGTTGCAATTGCTCGATAATTTAAGGGGTCGCTACCCTGACCTTTTTTTTGGAATAGACTGAGCGTGAGCTAGTTTCCAAGCAGTTGGAAATTTTCCAATCGAATAAGACAAGTAGACTATTTTGTCCAGAGGTTTAGCCAAGGATGAGGCACGGCTTTTAATTAGCAGGGGCGAAAAACCATCACGACGTTGTAGCGAAAGAGCGCGTCAGTCAACAAGTCTGCCTATATCCACTTCCCATAGGCATAGACAGGCAACACCTTCAGCTGCAAAATCACCGCCGGGATAAATGTGGGTGGCCGCACAGCCTATTGCAGCTAGCGACCACCTGGCTTGGGGTGGTTCTTAACACTCACATCTATTTGATGCTAGATAGCTGTGCGTGTACTCATCGAAGACAACTTGCTCCTCACTTCCATTTAGGCCACGGACGGGCAGACGGACAAAGAAAACCAACAATGACAAGGCCAGCTCCTCCACTGGTGTAATTTGTAAGTAAACATTCCTAAAAGGGGAATAAAACCTTATATCTATAAGAAGAATAAATTTGCTGAAAAGAAAGAGTTGGATTTAGTACTACGATGGACAGTCTACGCTCCAATGTATGTATGAATGTGCAACGCCGAGCAGGAGAAACTTCGGGCGAGACAGAGAGTGAGAGAGAGCGTCTGATGGAGACCCCCCGATGTTGGAGGAGTCTCAGTTTTGACCTGAACGGGCCCAACGCCCCCCATCCACCCTGGCTAAGCGGTCAAACCTTATTGGTCTTCTTAGCCCCATCGCTCCCGTTGGGCGTGTGTGTGTGTTCTAGTGGCGCTCAATCGGTCCTCCACCTCCTATGTGCGAGGCTTACTCACACATTATCGCCTACGAATGCGTATGCTGAAGGAAACAAAACAAAAGAAATACCACGGTTGCATGCTAGAAAACACGAAATTCAGAGGACCCAGTGGCAAAAGAAATACTTTATTCTTCTCTCAATATCCTCCGTTCGTCTTACAGTATACGCTTCTCTGTTCTTCCTTTTCTTTGCCCAAGCCGTAAGCTACCCTACGCTGCCCTACCAACTGACCTTAACAATACCTTAGGCAATCTAAATTGAAAGCTCCAATGTATACTCATAAATAATGTCATGCGAAGGTACATGTATGAAGAAAGTGAGTAACAAACTAGACTAAACTTACTTAGCTGCACGTATACTACCCAACGCGACGAGATCCCTCGCTGCTGTAAGCCGGAACTGTCGGGGTGCACCCTTTTGATGTATCTTGCCTCCCAAACCGGACAACTGCTTTTCTTCTATACTTTGAGTTGGTGGGTACATTTACATCTTTTTTCTTGACCCTTTTCACCTCTTTTGGGTGCTCTCGGGTGTACACTAATGCCTTACTTGCCAATCTGGCCTACTATCCTGTCACACCTCACGCTCTGTTACTTCGGGTGATGAAAGGTGGATATTGATTAAGATTGAATCAACAGGAGATACACAGGAATTCTCCTTTGTGTTTTTTTTTCTGTTACAAGTGGGTATATAAGTATATAACGCCTGCTCATAGGGTTCACCAAAAGTTTCTATTTCTTTCTTCTGGGACGTGCCCGCACAAAACTCAATTTTCACTGCTATCGCAGATAAGGAGAATCTTTCGCAAAAATGTGATTCATATTATTTAGGATTGTTCATAAAATTTTCTTGACTTCACACGAAAAAAAAAACGCACTAAATTTCATAGGAAAAATTACGCACTCAAAATTAATTTTCACTACTATCGCAGGTAAGCAAAATCTTTCGCAAAAATATAATTTCATTGATTCGTAAATATTCATAAAATTTCCCTTCTTTCACAGGAAAAATACGCACAAACTAATTTTCAAAAAAAATTAACGTTCGCTGCCATTGCAGGTAAGCAAAATCCGTCGCAAAAATGTAATTTATATTATCCATGAATGTTCATAAAAATTCCCTTTCTTTCCCAGGAAAATTTACACGCACAAAACTAACTCTCACTGCTATCGCAGGTAAGCAGAATCTTTCGTAAAAATGTGATTCATATTATTTAGGATTGTTCATAAAATTTTCTTGCCTTCACACAAAAAAAAAATACCCACCAAATTTCATAGTAAAAATTACGAAAAATCTTTCGCAAAAATATAATTTATATGATTCGTAAATATTCATAAAATTTCCCTTCTTTCACAGGGAAAATACGAACAAACTTATTTTCAAACAAAAACTAACGTTCGCTGCCATTGCAGGTAAGCGAAATCCGTCGCAAAAATGTAATTTATATTATCCATGAATGTTCATAAAAATATCCTTTCTTTCCTAGGAAAATTTACACACACAAAACTAATTCTCACTGCTATCGCAGGTAAGCAAAATCTTTCGCAAAGATAAAATTTATATGATTCGTTTCCTTTCTTTCACAGGAAAAGTACACGCACAGAACTGATTTTCAAAAAAAAACTAATTTTCGCTGCTATTGCAGGTGAGCTAAATGTGTCACACAATGTAATTTGTATTATCCATGAATGTTCATAAAAATTTTCTTTCTTTGCTAGGAAAAATTACGCGCACAAAACTAATTATCACTGCTATCGCAGACAAGCAAACTGAGACGCAGCAATGTAGTAAGCACTCCGCGCACGATCGTCCCCCCAGCGTAACTCATTCCCAACTCCCGGATTTTTCGCCGTCTCCCTAGGACCTAGGTCGTAGCCGTTCCTCGCTCAGCCACCGGCAAGCGAAATTTTTTTTTTATTTGGTTGTTCTTCTTTCGGCCGACTACCGAAATCTATCCGGCAGCGGTGCTGTTGAACACGTACGGGTGTACGTGTATCTTTTGCCTGCACTTTGGTAAGCAGAATTTGTGTTGTGAGCGAGAATTTTCTAGGAATTCTCGGCGGGCTTGCTTAATACATTGCGTGATGGTATCACGCGATGTTTTACAGCTAGGCGAATAGCTGTTTCCCGACTCTTGTAAGTTGGTGAATAGAGGTCAATTTTGAGTAACAAAATTATGATTTATGCGCGTTTTGCACAATTTTAGAATTCTTCGTTTGGCAATATTTTTGTTGTCGATGTTTTCTCTTCTTTTCAGGGTTTATAAGAAGGAATATAATTCGTGCGAGTTCTGCCCGAATTAAATTCTTTCTTTTTGGACATGCTTTATTTTTCTCTTCTTTTCAGGGTTTTATGCTCTATGGAGAAGTATATATAATTGTATATATAAACCTTTCCTTCTTTTCAGGCATTAATGTCTCAATGGAAAAGTATCCAAGAGCTACTTTTCGAAAAAATTACATAAAACTTTTGTCCACCTTTTCAGAAATTATACGTAACGACAAAAAGGTAAAAGAAAATTTTGACAAGAGAAATTTCGAAAGAAAAAAAAATGTGACGAGGAACTCAGACTGAAGCATTAAATGGTGTTATGCAAAAAAAGAAGAAAAATAAAAGGTAGCGTGAGGGCAGAACGCTACAACGTGCAGCTTTGGAGACGTTAATCCCATTAAGGACCTTGAACACATCTCTCGTGCGGATGTGTATAGGATCTTGTACACATCTATACAGAAGATGCAAAGCAGATGTTTGTGAAGTGGGTGGAGGACAAGAATTTGAAGTGATTGTAGCAGCCTAAATATTAGGTTCATTCAGGGAGTCCACAATCACTTCACCATTATTAATTAGTGAAGGTATAGAGGAACTGGTGAAGTTTCTCCTGATGGTTTTGACCAGGGAACAGAGACCTTTACTACCTTTGCGGCTTACCACGATTCTTTGTCTAATATTCTGGTCAAAAACAAATTTTTCCCTCCAGATAATGGATTTGCAAGTCTTCCATGTAGTTTGTAGACTACTTTCAGTTCTGGACATGGATGTAATTGATAGGCGCGAAAAGCAGACGCTTTCGCTTTTATAGGTTAGTTGCACTTATTGTTAAACCAAGCGCGATTTTGCTGTTTGTTGTTGAGACCTGCTCTAAGAATAAGGAAATTATTCATGAAGGTCAAGATACAGAAACTCACTAACTGCTAATATGTATTCATCAGCATCCGCCGAAACAAAACAGACCGACCCATGAGTATCTCTTACTTATTGAGACTTTCCAAATCAGCATTCTTGCGTGCCAAAGAAGCCTACTTGTAGGTGGATAAGTAGGGCGGCACACATTTGAGGTGGTAAATTGAGCCATGATTAAACAATGATGTAAATTACTGAGAGGGGAACCGACTGGGATGGAATATTTGCCAAGATGAGATGTTGGAAACAAATCCAGTAAATTAGCTCTATGTCCAGCTGCATCAGGAATTCGCGTTGGTGCATCCACCAGTTGTAGCAAATTAAAAAATTCACTGAACAAGGAAAAGGACACTGAAAGTAGCAATAAAAATAACAGATACTAAAAACAAAAACAAAAATTAAATTACAGTTTGTAGTTGTTTCGGAGTGTGAGCTAATGTCAGCCCGCATGCCCTTCATCCGAACTTGATGACGAGAATAACTGAATAAACTGGCCAAGCTCGTAAGCTGCAATGCCACCGCCACCTGGAGACGAGCATTATGAATAAGCTGAGAGCATTCTAAATTCGACATTGATATCGGGGAAAGCGAAGCATCTAGGCCGATGGATTTCTATATTGCTCCCATTACGTCGGACGTCGCTGCTGTGTTTAAGCCTTTAAGTACCTATCAGGTTTTAAATTGCTGAGGTCGGAAAATAGATAGCCAAGACGCTTGGTGTTGATGACCTTATGAAGAAAAAGCAAAATTAACAGTGTCAGATAAGCATGGAATGACATACCAAATAGAGAATTACGGAAAAAGTAAATGTTATCGTATATCCCGAACCCACGGGAAAAACGGATGCCGTCATTTAAAGCAACTTCCAGTTTTCTCCAATAAATCGAATCAAAGTGAGGAAAGACAATGCGAAATAAGGCGCGAGAAGTGTCTTTATCAGTCTGGAGCGAGAATCAGGAGACAGAATCCTCATAGACAACCGCAAGAAGTATGCCATACATTTTAACTAATGTATTTTTAATGCTCTTGCAGGAAATCATAGAAGAGTTGAAGATAATTCTTAGATTTCGAACGCAAAAAACGTAAACTAAAGCTGTGTAATGGATATTTATTTTGGGGATAAAATTATTGAAACACACCACCGAAATAATGTAAAAACCACTACTTTATTTACTCTATATGTTTACTTTACAAAATTACGCCGCGTTCTTAACCTAACGAAGGTTTACTCAAAACTCGACATTTCCTCAAGCTCAGGCTGTCTCGAAACCTTTCCAATCATTTCGCGATACTGGCACTCACCTACTTTCATGGCATTGCTTAATTAATTTTTTTTGATTTGTGATTTCAACAATTAGGCATCGATATATTACAAGTCGCTTCCTAGTGGCAACATAATTGTCTGACCATTATTTATCTAGGTTGCGTGTACTTGTTTTTTAATATTCGATCGACCTCTAAAACTGATTTACATAACACATTAATTTCGTACTTATTTCTTTTACATTGTTTACATCACATTCCTCCCCCCTTTGAAGTGGAGGCTGTGCCTTTTGAAATTTTTTGTACATTCTTTGTGCAACTTTTTCCTGGAAAACTTTAAGTGCCTTGTGAAAGGAAATGAATGAAATGAGATACCGGGAGAGCCCGAGCTAGTGAATGCCTAACATTTTTAATTAGAAAACATTTCATTATTTTAGTTTGACATATCTGTAGCAAATTATTGCTAGGTGAAATTAAACAATCTTTAAAATTATAATATATACATATGTATACATGTTTTTAACTAGAAAATTACTATTGGAAAAGTTTGCTGCTTGTATTAAATACCTACTATTAAATTTTAATTTATTATACCTACATGTTTCATTTATTTGTAAGATATATAGTATGTTATATTTTAAACAATAACTTTTTTTTTTATAACTTGTACATAGTAATTGTGCATTGTCACAAACATGGATGTATAATATTTATAATAAATTGAATCGGCTTGAATTATATTTATGCATATGTAGACAGTCCAAACATAACTTTTCTTTTTATTATATCAATGAATGTATTGTACAAATTTTGTTTTTTTCTTATCTTTAACTACTCTTTTTTTATTTTATAAATTAAATTATAAATGGGACATTTTTCTGTAAAATACGTACATAATTATATTATACATATATTGAGAAATATAGCCAAAGTTTACCGACTGCGTTTCAAAGCAATAACACAAGCAACCATCCTAAAGATTTTTGTTTTTGTTTGTATATTATTACCTCGAGATATTAATAGAAATGTGTACTATTCAGAAATTTCAAAATTTTTCAGTAGGTACTAAAAAAGAATGTTTTACTTAAACAATTTTAAAATCGCTCACGTTTGTCTTGCTAGGTTTTTCTTCTGGACGAAAAAATTTTATTGTGGGGGTTGTTAGAGGGATCGTTGGTTTACTAATGTTACTTGTGTGTGCGTCACTGAAAACAGTTTCACGGATTAGATCACGCTGGATTTCCTTATTAACACTTCTGCCTTTTGCGTTATCAGTTTCCTGCATTTCAAATTGACCTTTTATGTTGGGCGTTTTCCGGTGATAGTAGGAAATCGCTTTTGAAAATTCACATTTTTTTAACTGTTCATGCCTTTCTATCTCAGAAGTTTTAGCTGATGAAAAATGAAAATTGGTCCTATTGTGTGATGGATTTTGAACTTGCTCAGATAAATTTGAATATACATTTACGGAGGAAGTGTTTAAGACTGGAGAGGGATCAAAGTTTAGAAAAGGGTGTGCGACCAGATTTTTTGGGGTAGCGTCTTGTGAGAGCTGAAAATTTGCTTCTAAGAAACCTCTTAGTTGCCTCACTTCATCTTCGTTAAATTGCTGGCATGCAGATGATGAAGTCTGCCAGTTTGTACTTATTTGTCGGCTCTGAATTTGACGATCTTCAATTTTTTCAACTTCTGTAGCCATTTTTATTAATTCATCTAGTGAATTACTCGTTTTTCCTATTACCACTTGACGAATAATAGGGCTGATAATTCCCGTTTTAAACGTGTAGCATGCTTCTTCCTCAACTTCTTTTAAGAGCGCTTCATTTCCTTTCGGATATTTAGAATTTATTGCACGTTTACATTCAACAAGCATCATATTTAATTTCGTACCAAACGATCCTACTGTTTCGTTGTGAATTTGAATACAACGACGTATATTGCTTATGATGTCATTAATTGAGTTACTTGGCTTAAACGCAGTTAAAAGTAAGCTCTCTAACTCATCTACCGATTCGATTTTTAAGTACTTAACCAGATCATAAGCTTCTCCCCTCAGTTTTGTTTTCAGTAGGGGTATCAACAAGCTTTTTTCTTCGGAGGAGGTCAAAGAATTCTCTACTTGCTTGCAACAATCGAGAAAAATAAGTAATTCGTTTGAATTATAATTTCTTTGCCCGTGAAATACAGGTACGATGTTATTGACCAGCTTGGAAATTCTTTGTAGTGACAGAGTGGCCATATTATCAATACAAATATTTAATTTCTGAACAAGATCAGGGTTTGTTTGGGCTCGTGTTATTGTTTCTGCAGTACTTAAGCTGCAATCACTGAGCTGAATCGGGACTGTTATTTGGTCACTTTGAACTTGATTAGGTAAGTCGTCGCTTCTAGCGGGATTTAATGGAGCTTCAAACACCTCATCTAACTCGGATTCCAGAGTTAGAGAATCAATTCTGTCACAAAATCGCGCAAATTCTGGAGTTTGAGTAGTATTAAGAAAACGCTGACGTCGATTTCGTGCACCTAGATTTTGAATCTTCGAATTGAATGACATAAGTAATAATACGAGAAAAAATGCTGAACGAGCAGTTTAAGTAAATTAAATCATAACACCTTAATTGTTTGTGCTATTTGTTTATCGGTTGGCGTCTTAATTTTTTTTTTTTGTATGTGTACATACATACATCATGTTCAGTCCACCGATGTAGTACCTTCCCACGACGAAATATTTTTTCCTAAAAGAGAAAAGAAAAGAAAACACAAAGAAGGCAAGACTAATATAAATTAAAAAAAACCACCTATCTGACTGTTGAAAACTTCAGCAATGTATTCAATTTTATATTTGAATTCTTAAAAACTGAGTTGTCCATTAAAAACCGGCACTCCCTCCCACGTCCGAGACTAGCTCTCACATTGGTCCTTCAAAGCCGGATAACTCAGTCAATCAAATATAAAATTGAATACATTGCTTAATATCACGTGATTCAAGCCTTTCCATACAAAATGTCGAAAGATGACGAATCCATTCCATCTGACGTTGGTGACGAAACCATTGACTCTGTGTCAGAGTTGGTACAGTCCCAAATAGAAGTCAAAGATTTAATGGAAGACTTATTTAGAAGGCATCAAAGAGATGGAAAAAAGAAAACTGTCAAATCGACAGAAAAACGCCTACAAACGTTCACCGAGTATTGGAAAGATTTCCAAATTCGGCACAGGTCCATACAAAGGCGAGTAAGAAAAGAAGATCTCCAATTAGAATATCTCACTGAAGAAACATTCAGCGAGGTTCAGGAGTACTACATTGAAAAAGCAGCAAGCATGGAAGAAGACATAGACAGATTAACACCAACACCATCTGTCAGCAATCCACCTTACACACAGACAAATTCTGCTAGAACAATGTCATGCAATAGCGAAAGACTTCCTAGAATCAAGCTGCCGACATTCAATGGTGAATATTCGACATGGATCTCATTTCACGATCTATTTAATTCGGTTATACACAACAACAATAATTTAAGAGACGTTGACAAGTTGTATTTTTTAAAAACTAATCTAATAGGAGAAGCTGAAAAATTGCTCAGGCATTATGAAATATGCGACGCAAACTATAAACCAGCTTGGCAACTCCTAAAGGAACGCTACTCAAATAAGCGAATCCTAGTCAACGTACAACTAAAAAAATTATTGTCTCTCCCAACCACAAATCATGATACTGCCGAAAGTATCAAAAGGCTACTAGACAATATAACAGAGGCGCTATTAGCATTACAAAATTTAGGTGTAGAAACAAACAATTGGGACCCTATAATTATATACTTGACTGTACAAAAGTTACACCCAGACACACACCAGTTATGGGAGCAGAGCCTTCACAACAGCACAGAATTACCCAAATTAAAAATATTAACTAAATTCCTAGAGGCTCGCTTCAGAACCTTGGAAATGATAGGAAATAGAAATATATCTTCTAACATGACACAGAGAAAACCATTCTCACCAAAACCAACTTATGGATTCTTGAATAGAAGCCAAAGTTCAACACCAAAGCACCCACCTACAAAAAAGTCCTCTTGCAGCCATTGCAAGGGTGACCACACCATATTTCACTGTCCAACCTTTAGGAATATGAACACCCGACAACGACATGAAGTTGTCACAAATAAGCATTTATGCAGAAATTGCTTATCTCCCAACCACCTAACCTTAAATTGCACAAGCAGTAAAAGGTGTTACCACTGTAACAAAAGTCATAACACATTGCTCCACTATGAGCAAAACGATTCGGTGACAGAATCACCTAATCAATCCACCCAAATTTCCAGTATGGAAACTGAACCAAGCACACCCTTAGCTTGTAGAAATGACGAACAACAACTTCAAAGTTTTCTTACCGCCAATATGAAAAGAGCTCTCCTCTCCACAGCTCTGATCAATGTCACTTCACCATCCCGAATCACAATGACATTCCGAGCATTAATAGACTCTGGATCTCAAGTGTCTATTATGACCGAAAAGGCCTGTAAACTCTTACAGCTTAAAGGATCTCCAACCACCCAAGAATTAATTGGACTTGGTTCAACTCCCACTAATACAGCTGTACAGCAAACCACAGTCACAATTAATTCTCTACAAAACAATTTTAAAATGGCGAGCAACATGCTCATAATCCGAAAAATCACCGATCTGCTTCCAACACAGACAATCGAAGTGTCAAATTGGAAACACATAAACAATCTCCCTCTTGCAGATCCTACGTTCTCAGTTCCAGGAGAAATCGATGTTCTTCTCGGAGCAAATATTTATGCCGCCATCATTAAAAATGGAATTAGAAGAGGATCTAGCAATGCACCTACAGCCCAAAACACCGAACTGGGCTGGATTCTGGTCGGAGGAGTACCAGAAATAAAGAGCACGACAACGACTGTGCTATCCACCTATACGACGACAAACCCCAAGTTGGATAAGAAAATAAAGAGAGTTTGGGAATACTCCACCACGCCAATATGTTCACCAAAACACCAATTTCATACAAGAAAACGACTAACCCCCAGAAAATATGAATATGTGTCCACCAAGAATTATAATACACCTCTGCGCCACAGTTCGCAGAGAAAAAACTGGAGAAATACACCAAGTGAAGCAAAGAAGCACTATACGTTAATAACTCTTTCCACCATCAACACAAAATGGAAAAATGAAACAAAAGTGTCGCCATCTCATTCAGTGTCAGCAACTTTACAATATAAAAAAATGAAAACTGAACTAGATCACAGAGAAACTAAACCTCTCACCAATAGCTGGCATCACCATCATCCAAAGACTATCTCTCATATTGCTTCAATAATGCAAGAGAATAATATTTCCCCAGTAATATGAACTGGAGCAAAAAATGTCAGACCTCTTTCCTCCTCATCCAATAATCAAAATGAATATATTATTCTCACCCGTCCTATTTCAAAAAAACTATCCTCTCCCTCTCACCAACATTTCCTGACAATCATCAATTATCCCCACCAAAGTCTATTGCTCTCTGGCACTACTAAGTTCCAAAACACCCGTTATATTTGAATATATTCGAATCCACAACCCGCCAAAAATCACTTCAGTTTTGAACAGTGACAAGTGCGCGCAATAGTTTCAGTTTCGTTTTTATTTTTATTTTTTTTTAATTTTATTTACTATGGAGGAATTACTGGAGATATTTAACTCCGAGTCTTTAGACTCAGTGGATGTAGCCCTCGCACCTACTCCACCAGAATTACTGGCTCCTTTCAAGCCAATCAGGCCTATCAGCCCACTGCCACCAACACCGAAAAAGGCACGCAGACCCCGATCTGCGATCGTGCGACCACCACCCGTTCATTCATCGCCTATCAAGCGAAAGGCAAGGCCATTTGAGGCAAGGCTGGCATCGCCTAAAATCAAAAAATTCCTATTGAAGGAACCAGAGAAGCATGGCAACCTCAATTTTAAACCACGCCCTAGAGAATACCGGCCAGAAGCTCGGGTACCAACTCAGCCAAGGCTGCCTACCACAGCGCGCTCTACGCCATTGAGCATGCCTGAGTTGCATTTTGAGACCGACAGCAAACCAAGAGCACGGCCAAGGTCAAGGGAACGCAACCTAGGAGCTCATGTCCCAATAATGATACAGAGGACAAAAAGGGAACCTGTAACATCTACAGCAATAAAGCAAACAGCACCAAGTATGCTGGATCTAAACAAAATAAGGCCCACCGAAGTACCTAAACCTATCAACACAGGAACCATACCACTTTCAAAGAACACTGCAGGACTAAAGATGTCGCCAACAACTGACGCTAAGTCATCACCTCAGGAGACCATTATTGAGCCATCAAATCTACCTTTTAATCGCTCAATTACTCCACCAGCACAGTTTCTGGATCCTCCTAAAAATCCTACAAGACAATTCCAGCAGTTTTCATCAGACAATGAAGTGTCGCTACCAGGAATTCCACACGACTTAGTTGGTAAAATTATTGCCACTCCAATTGTGATTAAACTGCTTGAAGCAACGCACTCACCCTGGAATAAAATTAAAAGGGCCAAAAAATTCTTTAAATGGGATCTTCCTGGAGGCGTGGAAATGAAGATGAGAAGGAAAAGGGAAAAGTTGGACATCTTTCATCAAAAAAATGTAAGTTTATTTCTAAATATTTTTTCCTAAAAGAGAAAAGAAAAGAAAACACAAAGAAGGCAAGACTAATATAAATTAAAAAAAAAACCACTTATCTGACTGTTGAAAACTTCCGTCCATTGGTCCAGCGACGTCCAAACATTCCAAAGAACAGATTTTATATCTAAAACATGTAAAATTATTACTATTTTCAACAAAATTGTACAAAAATACAACAAACTTACCTAAATTATACATCCCTCCTGTATATTTACATTTTGTAATGTCACATTGTGACATTACGTCAAATCATTTGATTTCGCCTCAGTCATCAAATCCAATAAACGTCGCTAGGGCAACACCGAAAGGCGAGAACTCATAACTGGATGCGGCGGCTATAAAGCTGACGAGCCGCAGTAGAAATTCATTCTTGGTTCAGAGCTCATCTGATTCGGAGACTAATCCGAGTAACAAGAATAAAATTTCCAAACCTCATATAGAAGATTAATTCTATATTTCAGAGATTAATCTGAAAATCCTATCAAATCCAAAAATTCCATCCCACACCTAAGCAGAAGATTAATTCTGTGCAGAGATTAATCTGCAAAAAGATCCATCCCACACCTAAGCAGAAGATTAATTCTGCGCAGAGATTAATCTGCAATAATCCGTCCCACACCTAAGCAGAAGAATAATTCTGCTGCAGAGAATAATCTGCTACATCTCCTGCTCACATTTACAGAGGAATAACTCTGCTGCAGAGACTAATCTGCATTCTTCGTTATAGTAGCATATTGCTACATTTCTGCGCACGCTCAGAATACTGTCAGAGACTAATCTGACTAGTTGTACTGACAGAAGAATTTTACTGCTCTTGTGCCCTCACGCACTAGCAGCATCAATATTTTCCCCTTTTCTTTGTTTGATGACAGATAATAATTCTGATCTTCTCTCCTTTTTCAGAACGAGGAGAAAATTGGCAGCGCCTGAGCAGGAGCTCATTGATTTTGAATTTTAATTTTAATTTGTTTATTTTGTTTATTTCATTCGGATTTTTATTGAATTTTTTTTATATTGAATTTTTATTAGTTTGTAGGATAGTTTTAGTAAATGAATTTGTGATATTAGTGTAAGCAATTGAATTATATATAATAAAATTTTATATTTGAATTCTTAAAAACTGAGTTGTCCATTAAAAACTGGCACTCCCTCCCACGTCCGAGACTAGCTCTCACACATCATGTGTACATTAAATGATTATATATTGTTTTTCTTTTTTTAGACGTGTACATACATCATGATGTGTACATTCAAACATTTATTTTTTTTATTCTAATGATATGTGATATACCTATCTTCTAAATTTGTAAATTGTAATGCCAGTTGTAATGGATTTTTATTTATATATACACATAATATAATAATAAGCCTAAATCTATACCAATTCCGTTGTGACTTACTCTTTAAAATGGGTTGATGGTTTGACCTCCTTATGGTATATTATGCGGCCTTGCCTTTGTGTATTCTGGATCTTCTCTTTTTCTTTTTTTTTAATATCGGGTTACACCAGTATGAAAATTTCCAAACTTTCACCTAAGATTTTATCACTTGGATTGCTATTTGGTAATAACTGATAGCAGATATTTTTTTATATATTTTTTGTAAATTTTTTTTTTGTAGAACACAACTGTTATGATATGTATATATATATACTTTTTCACGCACTTTAACTTTTGCCTTCCAGTTACTGTTCAATAGGGAGTCTAATGTCGAAAATACCGGCTGCGCCAATTGTAATGGATATTTATTTTGGGGATAAAATTATTGAAACAAACCACCGAAATAATGTAAAAACCACTACTTTATTTACTCTATATGTTTACTTTACAAAATTACGCCGCGTTCTTAACCTAACGAAGGTTTACTCAAAACTCGACATTTCCTCAAGCTCAGGCTGTCTCGAAACCTTTCCAATCAGTTCGCGATACTGGCACTCACCTACTTTCATGGCATTGCTTAATTAATTTTTGTTGATTTGTGATTTCAACAATTAGGCATCGATACATTACAAGTCGCTTCCTAGTGGCAAAATA
This sequence comes from Dioctria linearis, assembly GCA_963930735.1. Lineage (NCBI taxonomy): Eukaryota > Metazoa > Arthropoda > Insecta > Diptera > Asilidae > Dioctria > Dioctria linearis. The sequence continues at coordinate 28,436,638 of OZ005743.1, read as the reverse complement.
ATTGTGTTACCATTATTTGTCTAGGTTGCATGTACTTGTTTTGTAATATTCGAACGACCTCTAAAACTGATTTACATCACACATTAATTTCGTACTTATTTCTTATACATTGTTTACATCACACTGCGCCATTCAGAGATACAGTTGGAAACTGTGTAGCATCAAGCCTCTAATGACGTAAGATCATGTAATTTGATTTATTGGGATTGAAAAGTAAGGCTTGCCTCTTAGACCACTCACCACACATTCTCTTCAATTCTGTGTTAATTCTCTTCATCTATTAGGCCAACCGGCCTATACAAGTAAATCTGGACGTCGTCCGCATACAAGTTAATTTTTGAGTTTTCTATTACGTTCTGTATATCATTTACGTACATACTGAAGAAAAAAGGGCCTAAGGTTGAACCCTGAGGTGCCAAACTCGTGAGAGGCAAGGTTCTGTTATATATTTCCTCTATTGTAGAGTACTCACCGCATTCTCGCCTCTATAGCTTCACTGATATCCCTTGTTTGATTGAAACGCCGCACTAAAACTATTTCTTTCTTTGTCATCAGTATAACTTCTCTTACAAACTTATCCGTTTACAATCAACTTCCTTTTTTTTCGAATTTATCCGTTTACTATTAAAAGTTTTCTATTCACTAATAATACTTTTCTCTCTTTTTCTTTTAATTTTCCGTTTATACTGACCGACACAGCGCCAAAACCAAAAACCACTAGAAATCAACTCAAAAAACTCCACTCCGACTTTTCTTTGTTACCGCCGCTTATACAATTCGTTTTTCACACTCGACTTCTGAAAACTGACTGCGTCGAGACTTAGATTTTTCAATCGTAAGTCTCTTCGTTCAGGATAGGAAAATGCTTAATTAGCATTCCTATCCTGAGAAAATTATTTTACGCTGGGCATGTTTAAACATGCCCAGAGTTATCGCGATGGACGATAGTTGAAATTGAAATTTGATATTTCCATAAATCCAACCATCGTCTTGCTGTCGTGCATACATTGTTGCGATCACAATGTATGCAGCTCGCGACAATTTGCTGATAAGAGCTTTTTTCGGTGAAGACTTGATCGTTTCAGTCTTCACCGACGTAAAATTTTCATGCGCCCGATTTGTATGTATGTATGTATGTACATACATATCGTATATACGACAAATCTTACTGAAGGTAAGATTTCTCGTGGGGCTATTTTTCTATCGAAACGACTTGGGTTGAATTTTAAAACTTTTATTTTTCCCAAGTCGTTTTGTAGGAAAATATTTTTATTTGTTGCAAAAGAATTTGAAGAAATTGCTAATGGCAATTTCTTCGCCTTGTAGAGAGATAAGCTAACCATGTTTTGAGCATGATTAGCTTATTTCTATTTATGTAATATTTATGAATATTCTCCAATTTTTAAAAAAATGATAATTATTAATTATAATTATCGTTTTTAACCCATTTTAGGTATACAACAATCTTTCCCCCTGCGAAAAAGAGGATTATTCTTTGAAGAGGAATAATTCTCAGGGGAAGTTGTTGTTTGGCACAGGTTTTCGGGTTTACATATTGTCTTAGTTTCTATTTAAAATTTTCTTTTGTTATTTCCTAGAATTGCTTCTAATTATCTATTCCTATTCTTATCTCTATTTTATTTTTCCTTTGTTGTTAATTTCTGTTTTTTTTTTGTGTTTTGTCAATTATTATTGTTTTCCTGTACAAGGTTCTTTCCTTTACCTTTTCTTTTCTTTTTATAGTTATATGTATACATGTCTTTCGATATTTTGTCTTACTTCAGTAACTATTTATTTATTTGTTTCTACTTCTAATGTTAGTGGGTATATAATTTTTATTCTAGGTTAGTTTTGTTATAATATTTATTATTATTTTTTGTTTTGTTTTTTAATTCTATGTGTTATTCTTATTTATTTTTATACTTTCCAATCATTATTTAACACTAACGGGGGAGGATATCTTTTACTTTGCTTTTTGGTTTGTGTATATACCTACATGTATATATGTTTTTATTACACTATTTTCTCTAGGCTTTAGTAATTATTTATGTATGTCCTCTCCCCTTTTGTTTTTATTATTATTTTATTTGTACTAACTGGTTTTTTGGAGTTTGTAGAAACCACTTACAGTAATTTTTTTTTATATGCTCTACTATTAGTGATAGTGCTTCTGACCGTTTGAAGTGGTGACACTATACCACTTGCACTAACCTTGTAGGTGGCAAGGTGCGGGTCCTTTTGAGAGGGTTAGGTTCTATTATTTCGATTTGTTCGATTTGTTCCTCCGCCTCAGGGGTTTTCTCAGATTTGTTTGGGCGATAGTTTTGAATGAATGGGACTAGCTATTTGGCGACCAGATACAGTACCATACATGTGATGACAACACCAGTTAAGGATACTGATGTTGCAGCTAGGACATGTGTAGGGTGGTGACTGATATGAGGAACTATTTTTTCTAATTTTTCGACCAGTTCTTTTAATGACTGGGTACCTTCTAGGATGATGCTGTTAGTGTCATCTCCTGAATATAGTTCTGTCTGTATTTTTTCAGACTGTACCTTGTTTTTGGTTTTATTAAGATATTTATCCACTATTTGTTCTAATGGAGTTATATTTGGGAAATAAGTGGGTTGTTTGAGACTCAATTGCTGGATATTCTCTGCCTCATAGTGTAGGATTTGTGATCCTACTTGTAATTGACAGGGGTGGTTGATAGTAATTATTCCTTGACCTTCAATTTTTGAGGTTGAGAATAATTGGGTACACTGGAGGTGTACAATTGTCGGTTCTATCAACGAGAATATCCACGAATTGGGTTTACTTAATTTAATAAGTAGGTCTCTGGGAGGTATTTGTGCTCTGAATTGGCACTGTGGCTCTTCCTTTAATGGGTTAAAGAACAGTTTCACTATGCATTCTTTAGACAGAGTTGCCTTTGTTACGGGAATGGATAGCTTAGCGATGTAAGTGTCCTCTTTGGAATATTGAGTGATCTTTGCAAAGCTTTTAAGATCTTGTGTTTTTAATAATAGAATATCCTGTGTCTGTACCTGATGCGCTACGTGCGAGTACTGTATATTGGGTACCAATGATTGTTTTTTGTTAATATGTATGGGGAAACTGTGTCCTCTATACAACTTCATTTGTGGTAGATTGAAAATCGGAAGTTGTATTCGAATGGCTAATTTGTCTTGGACTAGACGAGCCTTCGTTTCCGCTGTCTGATATAACAGGGAGAGACACTTTTGTTCATCTGGGCAAGTAGCGTGGAACTTGTGGAATATCTGTAATAAACTTTTGGGAGACACCACTAGCGGATGCAACTGGTGATTTTTACTGGAGATTATTATGTCGAGTAAGGCTGGCTGCCTGTACTCAATCTCGACAATTTGTAAGGTCAGGCTTGAAATAATTTCCTGCCTTAATTGTCTCATTAGTAAATCATCAGTTATATTCTGCATTCTAGTTACCTGGAGATTTATTTGTCGTTGCCTTTCCTGAAGGGATGTCAACGGCTTTTGAATTTGCTGTAGTGTAGTCTTTCCAGGTCGGCTAGTGCTTTTGAATTTGTTTCGAGCTCCTCTAGTCGACTGTATACCTCTTGTTCATTAGTGCTGTCCATGGTCCCGAATAGGTAGTGCATTGCATTCCCTATTCCATTGAAGATAGATCTTGTTGATCTTGATTTTGGGACCACTTCTCGAATGAAACTTGTTCTCCTCTTGATATTTTCAGATTTGAGATAGTTTGTGTTTGCGGCTTTCACTTTTGAGGAGGACTTTGTCTCCTAGGTGGAAAGCGAGAGACCTGATTGTTTTGTCGTAATATGCCTTTGAGCGTTGTTTGCTGGCTAAGAGATTTTTACGAGCCGTGGCATATGATTTTTGTAATCTGTACTTGAGCATATGGTAATAACTTTCGTGGTTATAAACGGATTCAGGTTCCCGTTTTAAATTAGTTGGGACATCCGCTGTGAAGCCGTAAAGGCAATCCATTCGGGTTAATCTAGTTCCCTCGTGTACACTGTTATTGTACACGAATGCAGCGGTTCGTAGGAATTGATCCCATGTTTTAGTATTTTTATATACGATTGTACGCAGATATTCGATTAATGGTCTATGGGCACGCTTTAGTGCTCCATTAGACTGTGGATGGTATGCGGAAGTCTGTAACTTCTTTAGCTTTAGCAGTTTGCAGACCTTCTTGAATAGCTCACTCAGTAAATTAGTTCCCTGATCGGTGACTATTCTCTTTGGAATGCGATAACGCGTGACAATCTCATTGAAAATGATTTGCGCCACCGTTACTTCTTCTCCATTAGGTATGGCATACTAATCGACAAATTTGGTAAGATTATCTTGAAAAGTTAAGATATATTTGTTACCTGATATGGTCTCTTCTAGTGGACCTACTATATCGAGGTAAACCTTGTCGAAAGGTTGTTCTGCGATGTCAGTTATTACAATGGGCATCTTTAATTGTGGAGATGCTTTCATTGTTTGGCACTTAGGGCATTCCTTTATGAACCTTTTTATATCGCTAAGCATGTGTATCCACCAGTACTTGCGTCTAATTCTTTTATAAGTTGTAATGACACCCTGATGGCCACCGAAAGGAGAGTCGTGATAATCCTTTAGGATTGTTTGAACTTCCTTGGGGCTCGTGATTATTTCAGGTGCCTTGACTGGACTTATTTCTTGTTCAAGCGTAGCAGGGGGTTGTATTTCCGCCTCTGGGGGTTCATTTTCTTTATTTTCCGATGCCGTGGGCTGTGTTTCAGCGCTGGAGCTCATATTGGCCTCTTGGGCTCGCTGTCTTTGAGCTCTGGTCACGGCGAAGCAATGAGCGGGTTTCTTGGTTTTCTTTTTATTTGGGGGATTATTTTCCTCCACATCAGAGTGCATAGTCTGGTGGACTTGGGCTTGTACCGTTAAGGTATTGCCTGTATAGTCAATACTTGTGGAATGCGGCTTAATGCATCCGCATTGGTATTATACTTCCCTGGTTTGTATTCGATGGTGTAATCGAACTCTGACAATTTGTGGTGAAATCTCACCAAACGGGAAGTCGGGTCTTTAACATTAAAGACTCGTTTGAGAGGCTTGTGGTCAGTGTAGACCGTGAATTTCCTGCCTTGAAGGTAGCATCGGAAATTTCTAGTTGCCCAGACTATAGCCAATAACTCCTTTTGAATAGTGGAGTAGTTTTTCTCGGCTTTGTTTAGCGTTCGGCTTGCATAGGCGATAGGCTGGTCTTTTCCCACTTCTCCTTGGGAAAGCACAGCGCCTAGTGCTTCGTTGCTGGCGTCCGTTGTAAGATTGAATGGTTTAGAAAAATCTGGATAGATTAAGAGTGGTGGGGAAATTAGAGCATGTTTAATGCTTTGGAATGCTTCTTGGCATTTCTCGGTCCAAGTGAATTTTACATCCTTGCGGAGTAAATTCGTAATTGGACGAACTATTTTTGAGAAGTCCGGAATGAATTTCCTATATTAATTGGCAAGTCCTAAAAAGGACTGAACTTGCCTATCTGTTCTAGGAACAGGGAATGTTTGGACGCAGGCCGTTTTGCTCGTCTCAAGAACTGGCACTTCTCTGGGTGCAGTTTGAGGTTGTTCTCTCTCAATTTATTGAAGACTTTGCGAAGTTTATCATTGTGGTCATTTAGGTTTTTCCAGTAAATGACGATGTGGTCAAGATAAACGAAACATTCGAGGCCTTGTAGGCCTGTCAGAACGAAGCTCATGAGGCGCTGGAATGTAGCGGGAGCTCCTTTGAGTCCGAATGGCATACGCTTAAATTCGTAGTGCCCATAATTTGTGCTAAAAGCGGTCTTATGTCGATCCTTTTTGTCGACTAAGACTTGGTGATAGCCGTTGGCCAAATCGGGAGTGGTAAAGTACCTGGCATGACTTAGTTGGTCAAGAAT